>JAUESO010000611.1:0-1200000 GCA_030914385.1 Drosophila antonietae | reverse complement strand
ACCCGTATAACGGTTTCTTAGCCTTTTTAGCGACGGCTTTTTGCGATACGTAACGTTACGCGTAGCGTTTGTTCAGCGACTCGTTCGCATTTGAGACAAATGCGAAAAAATCAAAACGGATTGACTCGATGATGATAACGTTAACGCTGACGCTGGCGCTGGCGCTGAGAACGTCGACGCCGATGCCGATGCCGATGCCGACGCTGAGGACAACAATGATTTCAATCGCCAACACCCAGCATACCCATCCACCCACTCGCTCATCCCCCCTCTCTGCCAATAGCTGGCTGGCTGACAGTGCCAAACAATCGACAAGTGCAAAGCGAAAAGCGGTTAAGGCGCGCGTTATCTGCTTTTCTATCTGCCAACTGCTTTGATTTGCAAGGCGGGCGTGTGCTGTGCGCTGAAGAGAGACAACTGTAGTATGCAGCTGCCATCTTAATGCGAGCAGCATGGAGCATGGCTGGCTATCGCGCTCTTACTACTGCGCAACTGCAAGTCAGAGCGAGACAGCAAGCGTTACCTGTGCGTAAGGCAAGCGCCGCCCACAAAAACGTAAGCATTGTATATGTGTGCGTCGGCTTGGCCAATGGAGTGGGGGGCACTCAAGTCGATAGCTAGCAATTGTTTTTGGCGCCTGTTATGCGGCGCCTATCGATAGGCGATAGTCGAGAAAAAACAAGTGCTAAGAAATCGGCGCAGCCAGCTTCTCGCCCTCTTTTGCATTTACTGTTGCGCTGGCAACCAGCCATTCAGAGTTATTGCCAAAAGTCAAATGCGGGGTGTGGGTAAGACGGTGGCCAACAGTGGAATTTGTATAAAGCATAACTCTCAGAGGATGACAGAGATTGAGCCGCGTGCCAGCTAAACATTTGCAGCTAAGATGGCTCCGGGCTGCTGTTGTTGCTGCTGCTGCTGTTGCTGCTGCTGCTGCCGCCGCCACGGCTGCCACGTGTGCCCACTCACCTGTTGTAACAGTCGCCCACGCCCCGCCTTCACATTGTCAGCCGTTGCCTCTCTGCAGTCGCTTATTAGTTTTTTGTTGTCAGGGCGCTGCTTTTTGGTGGAATTTGCTATATACATATATATGTGTGTATATATTTGTTGCAGCATGCAAAATGTTGAATTAGCCAGCAAAGAATGTTACCAAAATGAAACTTGCCATGGCAACCGTGTGCCCGAAAAGCAAAATAAAAGTAGAATTCCCAAAAATCAAATGAAAATAAAAAACTCGCCCTGCCATCTAGCGCTCTCCCTCCCCTCTCTCTCCATCTCTTTCTCAATTGCAAGCGCAAGCAAACAAATTCGTGGCGTTAATTAAAAACTCAAATTCAAGACCCCCGAAAACCCAACCACAAGAAGCACAAACAAATTATTCAAGCTGCTGTACAAAGACCCAAATTGATGTCTGTCTCAAGCGAGCATAAGAAGCAGCAGCACAAGTAGAAGTAGAAGTCGAAGTAGAAGTAGAAGTTCAAGTCTAGCAATTGATACAGTAAAATACATTTAGATCTGTAAAATATCACACACAATTCTTAGATCTGACAGGTAGCCAGCTCTCTACCTGTCTACCAGTTAAGCAAACACAGAAACCAAATATACAGAAGGAGAAGGAGAAACATTTCAGATATCCAAAACCATTTTCATTTGCTTGCAAAAGAATTGAGTTGAACTCAAGAGATGTTGAGTAATATACACATAGTTTAGATAATATTATCTAGTATCTATACATTAAGTTTTATGTTAGCTTATTTTTTTTTAATATTTTAATATTTACTTTATAGATAGAGAAAAGGTCCATTAACTATATAGAAGTATATGGAAAGTTGTGCATATAATGCATGAAGAATTCCAAGAGATTAGCTTAGGCATAGAGCAGAGACGATAAAATTGATAAGAAGAAAGATTATTGAATATTGAATTGAATGAATATTTAAATGTTATGGACAATTTTTAGAACATAAAGTTTTAAAACAATGAATTCTAATTCCGTTTCAGGGTTTCCAAGAATATGAAATATAGGAAACATATATGCACAAAGAGTTTTTAATTATAGAATTATATTAAAAACTTTAGTTCCCAATAGATATCAAAGCTTAGGCTCGTTTCTTACTTCGACTTTTGCATTTCAAACTTTAATTTGTTTAGTGCAAATGTTAAGCTAACTGAAGCTTAGCTAACTTACTTTGTTTACCCTCAAACACCCAATTGTTCATTTATTCCCATAGCCCTTCCCATTTTTGTTGTCGTGTGTAGTGCACAGAGAAATCAATAAACAAAATAATCGTGAACAGTAATAAAAAGAAAAACATCTCAATTCGATGTTGGGCTCGTTTATTAGAGCTTTAGTCTATTTATAAACTTGTGCATGATATGAAAAGCGAGTATATTGGTTTTAGTAGTGTTTGGAGTACTGCAATTGGGAATATGTTTATATGGCAGATCAGAAGCTAGATAAAGTTTTTGTAGCTGCTTCAGTTCTCTTAATCAATAGATATGTATGTATATATAATCAAGCTACTCTTCAGATATATCTATTCGACTCTCTCAGGTACTCTTATCGTGAAATCGTGAGCGAGTATTATGCAGTCAGCAGCGCCCAACTGCAATGTTCTGCCTTCTTTTTCTTATATTTTTGCTACGATTTTGTTATCAGCTATGTTCGAGCGTGTTAATTAATCAAAGGCGTTTCAGGCTGTTGCGCATTTGATAGACTGATATAACTACATACATATATACATCAACACATACAAACATATAGTATAGTGTGTATGCATATGCCTCTTGTACGCTAACAACTAGTTGAATTTCACAATATTTTTGAAATTGTTTAGCTGTCATCAAGGCAAACAGCGCCTCAATTAGGGTTCACTCCAGAAAGAGAGAGAGGGAGATGGAGAGAGGCATACTTTTGCATGCCATGCATGGACATGACATAAATCACTTTAGAGTATATTGGTTGTTGAGTCGACTCGCTGAGCCGCTGGCATACTAAGCTGCAAGCAGCTGAAGCTAGGAGACAGGGGAGAGAGAGAGAGAGAGGGTGAGGATATCTCTGTCTGCAATGCTTGGCACTTGGCATGTGCGCGGCATTTTTTGACTTTGTGTCAAAGCAACGCTTAAGCCGGCAGCAGAGCAGGAGTGGGAGCGAGACAAAGCGAGTGGGTGAAGTACAGAAGAATACGTGCAGAATATGCAACGGGATCTCTCTTCGCTCGCTCTCAAACAAAAAATGGCGTCCAGTTTAGCAGCTCCTTTGCGTTCCACATCAATTGGCTTTTAAGCTAGAGCATAAATCAAGCGCGAGATTTACACACAGAAAAGCAGAGGAAAAACAGAAACCAAAAAACAAAAACAAAACAAAACAAATGCGTGGCATCGAGTGGTGGGATTTTTATTTATTTCGTTTTTATTTTTGGGGCGTTTTATTGAAAGGATAATCGATGGCAACGGCCAAAAATTGCATTAAAGGCTTTGCCGTGAACCTTTAAAAACAGACACTCGAAGAAGATGTCGACGAACTTTGAAATGCGGCTCTGCGGTCAATTTAATTGAATGATGAATTGCGTTTGGACACTGACTCAATGGGGGGCGGGGCGTTGCGGCTGGGCGGAGGGGTGTGGCAAAACGCAGAAATTTCTTCACTTGAAACGCAAAAAGCAAGCCAAAGGAAGTGAACGAGCAGGAGGTGCGAAAGGGAGGGAATGATGGAGGTAGCTGACAGTTCTGACACTGTAGCTACTTTTCCGCCAGTTTTAGCTTTAATAGAGCTGCAAGTGTGGGGGCTTTAATATTTTGCTTTTTTTTCGAAGGAGATTTGGCTGTTTTTTACTTCCTAAGAGTTTTTTATATGATTATTTATTGTGCATGGATTATATATAAAATATTTTACGAGTTCTTTAGCCCTTCTCCCTATACATTTAGCTTTTATTTTTGTTTCTCTTGACACTACTTAGCTTTTTTTCATGGCAGCACTGGTAGGAGTAGGGTTTCTGTTAGCCAGGGACAATGGTTCCTTGGGACAGTGCAGCGACAAAGACGAATACGCATAATCAGTCAAAATTTATGACAAGCAGACCAGAAACTCAGCTTAAGCATTTAATTGGTGCCCGATTGTTGTTGTTGTTGCTGTTGCTGCTGCTCCTGCTGCTGCTGCTGCTGCTGCTGCTGCTGCTGCGTGTTGGCCCCTGGTTGACTAATTAGCTAAAGGCATATGACTCCATTTTTGGACGACATTTTCATTCATTGAGTTTTTGCTAGACCCAAAAACTGAAAAAAAAAAAAATTAAAAATTCCCTTGGAGGATCCTTTGCCCTGTGCTCGTGTTTGTGTTGTGTCCTTTTTCCAAGCTGACGGATGGCTTCAGCTGCATTTGCTGCTCTTTGGTAATTTGTCTAGGCGCAGGCGACATGCCGCACGCCCACTCTTTGAGTCAACTAACAGCAACTTGAGTTGCTTTCAGCTCCTCTCTCTCTCTCTTCCACTCTCCCTCTCTCACTGCCGTTCCCCTCTTTGCTTGGCCGTGCAGCCTGTGACGCATAAAAAAAAGGAATTCGCTGCTTGCGAAAGGCAGCCAAAAATGTTGGTGCTTAGTGCAGTTCCATGTAACGCATTATTCTTGCTTAGTGTCTATCTCTATAGCTCTTGCTGTCCTCTCTCTCTCTCTCTCTCTCTCTCTCTCTCTTTCCCTCTTTGCCTCTTTCTCTGGCTCAGCATTAGTTTTCACTTTGTTTTTGTCTTGTTCTCTAGCAGGCTCTTCAAAAAATAGTTAGCTAAATGTTATCAAAACTTAACTGAATTAACAACAACTAAAAAAAGCTAAAAAATAAATTTGAATTTTATTTTCTCTTGAACAGTTTTCTGCTTTAGGCTGTTTTCACTCTTTGTTTGCAATTGCTCTCTTCACACGAACTAATATTATTAAACAAATCTTAAAAGTTAGCTATACATATTACTTTTCTTATATAAAAAATTTATATAAAATCCTAGAGCCATTCTTCATAGTTGTCAATATATTTAATAAGTGTATTATGCCTATTGCTAGACTAGCTGTTGGCTATCTTCTAGCCAAGTTAATCTAATTAGTTTCCTCAATACCTTTCTATAACAAATTATTTACCAAATGTCTTTCAAATTCTCAAAGTTTTCTGAAATGTTTACCCAATACACAAACCACTAGTCTAAAAGCTATTCTCATTGCTTAACATAGTATATGTTCTTTAGCTAAGTTATTAACCTTCATCTGCTTTTGCATAAAGTGCTAATCATTTAGTTTCGATTGAGAGCATTTCGAAGGTGTCAGTCTCTGATAAATGTGTTTGTGTCTGCGGATGTGGATGTGGATGGATAAATGCAGAGCGTGCTCGCTGAGTGTGGATGCTGTGGATTGTAGCATCTCACTCTCTCTCTCTCTTAGTAATGTTTCTTGTGGATTGTGGATATAAAGACTGTGTGGTTTGTGGCATCGTTAGAGTGTATGGTTTTACGAGTGTGGATATCAGCTACATTTCGTGGATGATATTCGAGTTCCACATGCTAAGCAGAGACACCCAGTCTGGTGTAGATCTTAGCTAAATGTAGAATGCGTTTTCCATATCGCTCATAACAATTATCTGTTTTAACTTTCACGCTCTGTTCACGAGATCAAGCGAATAAAGCAACACTCGCTCGCCCCCGCTCTGCGCCTAAGCCTTCGGTTCTTTTCGTTTCGGTTTTCGGCTGAGCATTAAGCTACTCGTGTGATGCTCTTTTCCCGAACATCGTTTTGAGAGCGATACGAATGAGGCTCAGTACGAAGGTAAATAACTCATACAGTCAATGCAAACGATCTTCAGCTTCGCATACATACCAATACATATACAAAAAGTTCTGTCCCATAGCAAACGAAGTCTTTGTAGAACCGACGCAATCGAATGCTCTCTGAGTTTTCTCTCAAAGTGTGAGGGAAAGGCAAGCTGAATTGATGTATTTATGTATGTATGCATGCATGTATATATGTACGCATTTACATTTGTATGTAATAAAGATTAAATTAACTTTCTTCTTACTATGGCCGCTCTCTTCAATACTCAACAATTTTAATAGCTCTTCAAAGTTTTATATGTTTAGATATCAATTCAATCAGCTCTCTCGCCTTTCTATACGTAGCTATGTATGTATGTCTGTGTCGCTTACTCTCTCCTAGAAACTAATAAGCATATATTAAAGCTATACCTCTCCCTTTCTTACACACTTATACAAGCTCAATTGATGTATAGAAAAGAGAGAGTACTTATACTAAGCTCGCAGTATAAGACTAACTTCTACTTGTACGAAGCATTAATAGAATTCACAAAACATTCAAAAATTTCACACTCTCCTACAAATTCGTGCCACTCTGCTAATTATGGGAATCTTTTGCATTGATCTCCCTTAAGAGTTTTCAGCTTTTTAGGTATTTCCTTTTTTCACTTTTCAAGTAGGCGTTTATTGTTGTTGCAAACAGTCTCCGTCTACAGCAATGATACCCTATAATATAATTGTGAACCATTCACATCTTACCTTTGTGGCAAAGCAAAACAACAACAATAACAAGCACGGCTGTGGTTTAGGTGAGTCTTTGTCGCATAATGAGGCCAAGCAACAAAAAGAAGCTGAAAAAAAAAAGAAAACATTGTAAACAAACGGAAGGACGAACACGTTAACGCCCCTAAGCTGGGCCAGAGAACTGCTAATGAAGTACTCTAGCGCTCAAGGATACACAAAGGACAACGACTCGACAAAGGTCGCATGCTGTGATAAGGATCACGATTACATTGCCAGCTGAGTGGCAAATGGAGTTACAGTAGCCAAAATGATCCTGTGCGCGGGGTTGAGAGCTAATATAGGAGACGGCAGTAGGGAAAGTAACACAGAGAGTGCAGTAGGTAAAGCTAGGATAACAGAGATAGCAGAGGGAGAGAGTGAATAGCTAAATGAAATG
Source organism: Drosophila antonietae (assembly GCA_030914385.1). Lineage (NCBI taxonomy): Eukaryota > Metazoa > Arthropoda > Insecta > Diptera > Drosophilidae > Drosophila > Drosophila antonietae. Next base: position 1,193,039 of record JAUESO010000611.1, on the reverse strand, counting down.
TAATAGGAGGAAGTAGTAACAGCTAGAGTGGGTGAGGTAAAGCTAGGATAGGAGCTAGAGTAGCATAGAAATGTTGCTATAGGAATGGAGGAAGAAAGGACTAAACAAGCTAGAAGAGATAGTTTAAGACTTAGTTAAGGATAATATAGTTAAGAAAGAACATAAAATATAACGAGAGAAGTGAAAATAAAGTTATATCTCGGATCACAGCTAGAATGAGAGAGGAAAAGCATGGATAACAGAAAGATTTTATGGATGGATAAGGATAACAAGCAGCGCAGGGTAAAGAGTTGAATATATAGACTAACGGATAACGGATAGATATCTAGGAAAGAGTAAAAGAGATATAGTAAGGATAACTGCTAGAACAACAGCAGAGATTGCAGTCGTAACAGCTGTAAGGGAAGTCGAGCGAGGATAACGAGGATAAGAAAAGTAGAGCAAATGTGGTTTTAGCTGTGTGGTTAAGCAACTGTAAAAGTAGACCACGACAATTGAGCAGGTAGGCAGGCAGACAGACAAACACACACACACACACACACACACAGAGAGAGAGAGAGAGAGGATGGGACAGGAACTTCTTGTCGATGCGTGTTTTGCTGTTCATTTAACAAACGCACTTTGTCGTCGTTAAGCCTGATGCATGAGATTTTGCCTTTAAGCGGATTGGCCAAACAACAAAGTTGAGTTTGTTGTGTTTGATGTCCTGCGGCGCATATTAACATTATCAGCTGTGCCCAGGATCAAGCAAGGACAATTGTTATCGCAGCACTCGAATAATGTGTGAAATTTTACGCCTGACGGAAAAGGCGCCCGCTGTGCTGCTGCATAGAAATTAGTGCGGCACAGAAAGAGTGAGGGGAGAGTGGAGAGAGGGAGAGAGGGGCAGAGGGGAGGTCAGTGGTCTAATCAGCAAATTGCGTTTAAGTGATTTAAAGGATATACTTGGCTCAATGCCCGCCAGCAGCTATCCCAATCGAATTGCTCGCAAATGTTGTTAGCCAATTGCGATTGCTTATCGAGTTTACCTGCTTCACTCACCTGGCTTTATGCGATGAGTGCCGTTAGGTTCTCTCTTGTGATTTCTCTCGCTGCACCTTACGCCCGAGCTGCATGCAAATTTGCATGTGGCTAGGGCATATTGATTTTGATTGAGACTGAGACTGAGACTGAGACATTGAAGAGTATCTGGTAGTAGTATCTGCTAGTTAGGGTATGTATTAGTCGAGCAGAACTCTATACCAGCTGTCTTGCTTGCTTGGCTTGGCGCAGCGCTTGAAATTGAATTCGCGTCAGTTTAACGAGATTTTCGAACGGAAACGGAAATTTCTTTCGCATGTTTGTGAGAGGCGCCAATTTGTTTGCGAGTCAAGTCAAAGCCCAGGCAAGTCGAGTCGAGTCGAGTCGTCCATTTATGCAAGTGTCTGTAAAAGCAGAGGCTATGCATACCATTAGACGCAATGCTTATATAGACAAATGTAAATGTATATGTATGTATAAAAATATAAATGTGTACACATATGTATGTAACTACATCAACTACTTCATTCCATGGCTTCTGACATCGATTGCGGTCCTCTTTGGGTGGCCTCCAAGCTGCTGTAGAGCTGAGCGACGTAGTAATATATCTTGACGAATCCCGGGCGCTTTCTTCTCAAATACTTGACGAAATTGCCATCGAAGTGAGCGCCGAGAGTTTTGCCCACTTTCTCAACGTATTTGAGCGTTTCGATCGGGTTCTTGCACTTCAAATACTGCGTGTCAATCAGCTCGGGTCGATAGGAGTGTATGAAGGCGCAGAAGGCGTGGCCGCTGGTCCAGGAGGTCGAGAACTCGTACATGGGTATGCCATAGGGTCGCATGATCTTCTGGCAAATGATGAGCAGTTCGCGATGCCGATCACCAAACGTTTTGCCATCGAGCGCGCAGATGGTGGAGCTGCGCTTCAATTTCGATGTCGTCGTAGTCGAGGTCAAAGATGACTTCAGCTCCAGCTTGAGTTGTTGCTTGCTATCCAGCGCTAGCTGGAATTTCGTTAGAGCAGACGACGAGAGAGACGTGTTCAGCTCCAGCTCGACTTCTTCTAGCTCGAATATGGTTGCGCTCTCACAGTCACTGTAATTTAACAGGGTATCTGAGTCGGAGACATCCTCCAGCTCCTTCAAAGTGGACGGCTCCTCCTCACTGGATTCGTCCAGTTCCCTGGCCAAATCAGCTCTGCGACTCGCGATCTGCGCCTTGAGCATCCAAATGCTCTCGCAAATCAGCTTCAAGTCGCGTATTGCCTCCTCACTGGACAGATTCAGTATGGAGAGATAATCCTCCTCATCCGTCTCTGTCTCCAACATTGTGAGCGAGTGAAAATATATATATATAGAGAGAGAGAAAGCTGTTCAGAGGCACTTTTATGTGAAAAAGAGAAAATACTAAATAAATACTAAATATATATAACGAAATTTGAAATTTGATGTAAAGCCAACTGTGATCGGAATCATGAGATTTAACCTGGAGAATCCCTAATTGGTAGCTCCGCCTAAATCGTTTGGTTTGAAACATGTTATAGAAGAAGTTACATAACATGTTATAGTTAAAAAAGAAATTAGAAATACATTCAAGATTTCTCTATACTTCGATCTATTTCAAAGATTCGTTAGCTTTGACTTCAAGCGACCTCAAATGACTTTGCTGAAAATCTTAACAACTTCATTAATCTTATATTCTATTATCATTACTATTATAATCATCATCATCAACATCATTGCTGATGTTTATTAAGCAGTGCTTCAGGCATTTTGCTTTGGGGTTTTCAAATAACATTGTTAATGTTGCGTTTATGCCACATGTTAACCCCGCAATTTGCGTGCAACAACAACAACAGCAACAACAACAGCAATGTCAAGTCCTTGCAACATTTGCAACATTTGTGGGCAGTTGACGCCCATACAGCTGCCACGCCCACAGAGCCCGCAGCAAGTCAAATAATATTTGATAAAAATTGTCATAATTCAATCAAACTTCACGCCGTGATTGAGAGAGAGCGAGAGAGGGAGAGAGAGAGTGTATCCCGAGGGTGCATGAGTCCTGCTTCCTTCTGGTCAGCTCACAAAGTGGGCGTGTTCCGTGGGCGTGCATTGACTGCATTTTGATTGCTTTTCGACAACGTTCACAAAATTTGTTGTATGCTAATCAGCGATCGGCGCGCAGCAAGTGTCGAATTTCAGCGAAGAAAACTAGTTTAGTTGGCACGGGGAAAAGTCATTAAAATATATATGTATATAATATGTACAGTTATAGATATAGCTACATATATATATATATGTAAGATGTGCGCAAAACTTTGTAGGAGCTTCAAAAATAATTTCCGCTTTTAATGCTCATTTCGCATTTTGTGTATACAAAACTAATTAATATCCTTGCTGCAGCAGCAACGGCAGCAGCAGCAGCGGCAGCGCAGGATATTTGTGCAAGTAATTTCCGACGCTGAAGAGTTGTTCGCGTAATTAATTTATGCTAAATATACAACAACAACAACAACAACAACAACAACAAGAACAACGGCAACAAAGCATCGCCAACAACTGCCCAAAAATGCAAATAAAATTGCAAATTTTGCGCAAATTTGTTTTTGAAAATAATTAACTTTTTAGCCGAGCGGCTTAGTTAGCCCACGCAAAATACCCAGCACTGAAATGGAAAGTGAAGCGAGTCAATTGGGCCCAGAATTCATAAAGTATATATAGTTTAGTTGAGTTGGTGTGAATTGAGCATAGCTGAGTTGATGTTAGTTCGACTATATGTCTGACTTGCTATACCTCTGTATAGCTCTCTGTTCGTGTATCATCTGTCTCTGCTATATCTATTCCTATAAGTATTCGTTGATCTACTTTCGATCTATCCATTTCTATGTTTGTCTCTCTATCTGTTGCTTCGCCTGTCTCTCATGCATCTCTTCCGTTCATCTGGTCTTGGTCTTACTCTCCTGATCGTCTGCTCCCATATTTGTCTACCGCTTCGCTTGCCCGAGCCACTTTCCGTTCGTTCCGCTGACTTTTTTTCCCATTTGTCTCGCCGTCTTCTCATCTGTTCCTTCATATAACTTTTATATATCTGTCTTTCTCTGATATATTTGTCTACCATTATGTCCGAGTCAGTTTCCGTTCGAGACTTTCTGTCTTCCTTTTTCTGTTCCTTCACATAACTGCTGAATATAGAGAGAATATAGAGTGAGAGATATCTCTCTGTATTTCTCTCTATTCTCCTGCTTAACTGTCTGTCTCCCTGACAATACTTCCATCCGTCCGTTCATCTGTCCTTTTGACCTCCTTTGATTTTCTCTGTTAGTCCTTCTATTTTTTTACCCAGCTCTATAATCTTTTCGCAATTTCTCTATTCAGTTCTGTATTCGTTTTTACAACAAATTTGTTATATAATTTCTTTTTTAAAGGTCTTTAAAAGTTTATGAATAAAATTCAGCATAATAATTAAAATCATCCTTACATTAAAAACACATATTTATGCACTCTATCTTTTCTTAAAATCGTAAAAAATATATATAAAATAATTCGAAATTTGTCTAGGGCATTATATAGTCGAGAATCGACTCGGACAAAGCACGCCAGTTGTTTTGGGGCTTATGGGAATGGGAATATTTACTTTAGTTGCGTCTTCATCTTCGTTCAGTAATTCATCGAAATTTATGTCGAAATAAGTTATTTATTCGAGTTTGTTTCTCAAAAGCGACTGAAAGTATATTTTTATTAGCGCACAGAGCTTGCATACAAATCTATATATATATAAATATTTCTACAGGAAATGGGCATTTGCTGGAGTTGGCTGCGTGAGGTCGTTTGTCATTTCGTGGGCAGCCAACTGATGATACTCATGTGGGCTGTCAGTGGAGCACTTGTGATGCTCTACAATTTCCATTCGAGCTATTGCCTCCTCGAGCGTCTTGGCCAATACATGATAGAGAATGATGAGGAGGATGACACAGATACGGACGAATATGTGACGGATGCTGATCCAATGACTGGCCTAGACTATGGCGCACTGAACGGTCCGCATGCCTGGCAAACGGCATTGAACAATCAGAGCCCCATCAACATCGATACGCAGAGTGTGGAGAACGTCTGCATGGGCATGTCCCTGATGTGGGTGGGCTATGATGAGCTGCCGATTGGCATACGGCTGGAGAACAACGGGCATACGCTGCTGCTGAGGGCCTGCTTTGAGGGCGAGACTCCCTTCGTCGATGGCGCCGATCTGCTGTGCTCGTTTCTGTTCCACGAGATCAGCTTTCGCTGGAGCTGGCAAGAGAATGCCACCGGATCGGAGCATTCACTGAACAACGAGCATTTCCCGCTGGAGATGCAGTGTCTGCATACGAGCTGCGCCGAGGGCGGCGAGGTCTCCAGTCGCAGTGTGCTCGTGATCTCCTACATGTTCGAAGTAGCTGCCGAGAATCCGTATCTCGATGTGATTGTTCAGTACCTGGTCGCCGTGCAGCGGGCCGGACAGTGCGTGGAGATACCGCCGTTTCCACTCAACTATCTGATGCCGCCGTTCTACACGGACTTCTACAGCTATCATGGCTCGCTTACAGAGCCGCCCTGCCATCGTGGCGCCGAGTGGTTCATCAATCCGATGCCCTTGGCCATCAGCGAGCGTCAGCTGCACGAATTCCGCAAGCTGCGCAGTCGCAGCGGCTCTCGCATCAGCCGGAATGCTCGACCCGTGCAGGATCTTGGCGATCGCACGGTCGCATTCAACTGCTACCATCCATTCGACGAGTAGAGGGAGCAAGTGAGGGAGTGTGTAAGTGAGAGACAAAACAACTGCAGTATGTAATATGTTTTATGTATATCTAAATAAAGTCAAGAGTGGGGGAAAACCAATTGAATGATGCAGGGATAGGGAAATTGTTGGAAATATTTCTAGCTTATATTGGAAGGAAGTTGGAGAAGCTAAGGGATTTAAGCTTGAAAAGATACTCATTATATGTTAGAGATAGATAGATAGATAGAGGAACGGAAAGACAGGAATAGAGAGCGAAAGAGTGAGGGAGGGAGAGAGAGAAAGCGTAATGAGAGCGAAAGGAAAAGGAACAGATTCAGAGTGATATTTAGAAAGACATAAATAGATAGAGAGAGTGAGAGGGATAAGGAGAGACAGAGATAAAAAGTAATGAGTGCGAGAAATTTAGATATTTGGAAAGATATCCTATAAAGTGGGTACTATTACTATATTATCCTCGAAGGAATTCGTATGCAATGATTGCTTAATATGGAATAAGTACTGAGAAATCATATTACGAGTTGTCTAAAAGAGGGAGAAGAGAGATGGATCTTTGCCCAACCTACAGAGTTTACAAAATCTGTAAGATATTCTACCAATATTTGAGGTCTGTTGAATCCATTCTAATCACAATTTAAAGTAAATTGCAATTAACGTCATGTAAATAGATTTGTTTACATATTGGTTAATTGGTTTTAAGGGCTGCTGCCTGCCACCCTTACTACTGCCTCAACCCCCTACCAAAGCTGCTGTCCCGGAGCTAATTAGACCAGAGCCAGAGCCAGAGCCAGAGCCAGAGCCAGAGCCAGAGCCAGAGCAAATCTTCCGCACAATTTCATTGAGCCAAGAGAATTCGCAGCGTTGCGTTCTAATCCACTAATTAGACGTTCAAAGAGCATTTAGGCAGCGCTGTAGACGTCGATGTGGATGTCGATGTGAACGTCGAGCTTCGTCCTGCTGCGCCGCAGGACACGGCCCGGCAGAGTCGGTCATCCATGTGTTAGCATTTGTGTAGCTGTGTTTGTGTTCGTCTGCGACTATAATTTCGTTAGTGCAGCGGAAACTGTTGCGGACATGTTGCCCAGCCCAGCAAATGGCAATGCGATTGGCATTGGCAATGTGTCCGGTAACTGCGATTGGGATTGGGTTTGGGCATTGGACATTGGCTTGGGCTTGGGCTTTGCGATTGCGATTGCGATTGGGAGTGGGATTGCGCCTCCTGCGGTGACGCACCCTCATCTCTCTTAACCAAACAGTCATACACATTCTCTCTCTCTCTCTATCTCTGTACGTGTCTCTCACTCACATACATGCTCTCTCTCTCTCTTTCCTCTGGCAAGGTACAGTCAAATTATACACACACACACACACAAACATATAGCTGCGTTGACTGCGTGCCCTGTTGTAGCTTCTAATTATCAGTTGGCCCAGCAGTTGTTACAGGTACACTGAGAGGAAATTTGCATAACATAGAGCGAGCATTGGTAATGCAGGTCAGTGCTGAAATAATAAATAGAAGAATGCGAAAAGAGTGAGAAGAGCAGAATGGAGATTATAGATTAGAAAGGGTAAATTATAGAATGATGAGTGAAGAGTGAAGATTATAGATAGGAGAATAGAATGGGGTGAGTGGAGAGGTGAGAGTAAACAGTAAAGAGAAAGCACAGTGGAAACTGAAGAGTGAAGTAAACGAGTGCAGCAGAGGCAATAAAACAACGTGAAAAGGATAAGGAAAGAGTGGTGAGTGAAGAGCGTAGAGCGTAGAGCGCAGAGCGTAGAGTAGCTTAGTCTGTTTTATTTTCCATACGAACTAGTCAAATACCCCTCAACTATCACTCATTTTCTCTAAGTGTATGTGTGCTATGTTTCAGTCCACATCGAGGCAGTAATTGCGATTTATGGAAGGTGGCCGCATGGAGCTGGCTGAGGCTGGTTTGATTTGCCATTTGCCTCAGACGGGAACTAAAATGCGTTCAATTTGATGCAGAGCCGTACAACATATATCTAATATACATATGTGTGTATATATATGAGATAGAGAGAGAGAGAGAGAGAGTCTGCTAAATAATCAGGTGCAGGCTGCTGGGGCTGGGGCTGGGGCTGGGGCTGGGGCTGGGGATGGGGCTGTGGCTGTTGGCAATTGCGAATTGCATTTGCTGCAAATCAACGCTAATGAAATTATTCAAACAACTTTTCGATTGATGTTATTGTTGTTGTAGCCGTTTGTCCATTTGTCCATTTGGCCATTTTGTCGATTTGCAATTTGTTTTGGCAACTTAATTGAATTGCAATTTCCACAAATAAAGCTTAATTTTTGGTTCGATTCCCAAAAACTTAATTCTTTTCGGCTAAATAATTAATTTTGAAAAAATAAACAAAACTAGAATGGAAAATGGAAAATGAGAGAGTTTATAGAAATTTGGAGCAAATTGCAATTAAAATGCATAATTGAATTTATTAATGCAAATAGTCGAGGGAAACGTTTGTCCAGCGAAATATCGAAAAATGTTTGCCATTTTGGCCATAATTAATATCATTTGTTTATTTGTTGTCTATGAATACAAAATAATGTGCATAATTAATAAGCGTCTCTAATCAATAAACAAGGCCTCCAAATGCACAGAGAAACTTCAATTTTGTTGCCCAATCACGCAATTGTTTGGCCAAATGGAAAACATATTAAAATGGAAATTTTTAATAAACTACATAAAATGAAATATGTAAATTAAGTTTTAGATTCAATTTCATAGAGTGAACTGCATAAGAAAATTGCGAAAAATATATTTTCAGCTGCTCAATGTTAATCAAATGTTAAGCTGGCTTTAACATATGTTAAGCTAACTGTAAAATTTCACATACAAATATCTCTCGATGTATGTAAATATGCAATTGTAATGGTAAAATCGTTTGTATTTATTTTTAGCTCAAGTCAATGACAATTTGAATTGTCTGTAATCCTGTTCGAATGCTGTCTGGCAATCCTGGCAGTCGCTATGCTAGACAAACATATCAATCAACATTCTAATTGAATTTAATTAGAAAAACGCATGAGCTGCCAAATCTTAAGGCAGACAGCAAGCAATACAGAAGCTGCCACAGCAACCAGGGCCAACGGAGGAGGCAAGCGGCAAGGATGCGCCAAGGATGCGCCGTCGTAGTTTCGCACAGAGCCAAGAAAATGAAATTAGACGAATAGAATGACGATGTAAGTGCCATGAAAAGACGTTAAGACGAAGCGCCTTGGTTGCTGTGGATGCTGTGGCTGCTCCAACATGCCAAGACGGCAAGCTGGCAAGCTGGCAAGCTGGGCGAGATGGCAGATGATGCTAAAATTGAGGTAAATTGCATTTAAGTGTTGCCTCTCTTCATTTAGCTGCATGAATATGTATAGAGCTGAGGCGGCAGCAGCGGCTTTTGTGCTACATAAATTGAATGAATAATTGAGAAAACGAGCGAATGATGGCATTAGTGTGTGATTGTGATTCTCTCTCTCTCTTTCTCTCTTTCTCTCTCTCTGTGTGTATGTGTGTGAAGCTAATGAATTTTAATTGGTTTTTATTAAGGCAGAAAGCGGCAGCTGCAATCAGCCCAAAGAGTTGCAATCAGAAATCGCAGCAGCAGCTGCAATTTGTTTCTCTCTTTCTCTCTCTGTGTTTGCTTTTTGTTAATTGTTAATCATTAAATATTGTTGCTGCAAAATCAATATGGCGGCTGACGATTAATTAACGCCATTTTGTAATTATCTGCGTATTTTTAATCCAATTAAATTTAACAACTATAAAACAACAGCAAAAAGAAAACACGCAACGCCTGCGAGAGTCAATTAAAAAATATGAATTTCACAAACAAATAACTGTAATTGCAAATTGTTATTGCAAAAGTAACCGCACACAACCGAAAACAAAAAGGAAAAAAAAAAATAAACACAAAAAAATTGTACAACGAATATGTGCGGAACAGCAAAAACTCGCTATAACGCACCCCATACTTTGTTCTCTGCCTTTGGTCCTTGCACATTCTCTTGCCCTACGGCGTACTTCCTTTTTCAATTAAACGCCACCATTTTCCATTAACGAATTTGCATGCATGTCTATGCGAGTGTGTGTGTGACATACACACACACACGCTTTTGCTCAACCTCTCTCTCTCTCTCTCACACACACACACACTCAGCGTTCGCCTGTATTTCTATAATAAAATTAAATTAGAAGACCAGAAAATTAAATCATCAAAGCTTGACGTCTGGCGGCGGCTGCTGCTGCTGTGTGTTTCTGTCTCCCTCCCTCTGTCACCCTCTCTCTCTCTCGCACATATACTCTTCCTATCTATGCACATGTGTGCGCATAAAATGGCGTGGCACACACACCCACACCCACACACTCACATGCGACCCAATTTGCAAAGCGACAGTTACGAGTTCATTAATTTCTCAGCCTTTTTTCGCCTCGACGTCTGCACTTCTACTCGTTGCGGTTGGAGCCATGCCCCAGCTACCCCGCCCAGCCCAGTGACCCTCTCCTCTCATCTACCCACCCACTCTGGCGCTCTCTCTCTCTCTCTCTGTCTCTGGCAGCGGTCTGGGGGTGTGAGCAGCATCATAAATTAAATTCTTCATCAACTCAAACTCGTTAAGCGCCAATAAAGTGACAGAGAGTTATTTTCATCACTTTTTCAATGGTCTACCACAAGGCGTACGCACACACACACACATACAAATAAGATGTATGTGTGTGTGTGTATGTGTGCTTCTCATTCAATGCGCCGAAGCGCTCACTGCCTATGCGCTCGCTCTCCCTCTCTCGCTTTCGCTCTCTCGTCAAGCTGCTTCGTTTAGGCCACGCCTCTGCTGCAAAAGCATAGCCATGCAGCAGCGCAAGCGAGAGCGAGAGAGCTAGCGCCTACATGTGTGCGTGTGCAAGTGTGTGTGAGGAAGATGGTGGGCAGGCTCTGCTTGCAGAACTGGTTTTTGGCTTTTGCGCTCGCGCAGCCCGCTTTGATTTGATTTGAGGTTCGAGATAAAGCTAAGTGCAGTTCACATCAGCACATCCAAGCCGACTGCTTGTCAAGCAGCTCGTTTAGATCGTTATCGGACAGAAAATGAACCATAAATGGATTTCGAATTATGCATTCAATTATAATTGCCTGAGCGATGGAATGGGGATGGTTTATACGAAGAGAATGTGAACAAGGAGGAGCAGAAGGAGTGAGGAGTAACAAGCGGTAGATATATAAGTAAGGCAGGAGAAGGAGGATGTGAAGACTAAGAGGCGGAAGAGTATGAAAGAGAAGACTAGAGTAGAAGAGAAGACATAGGCGAAGGCAGAGGATGAGGAGGAGGTTAAGGTGAAGCAGGTTATGAATGAGCATGAATGAGAAGACGTCGAAGTGGAAAAGAAAGAAGATAAATTGAAGAGAGGAAAGAAAGAAAATGGATTAGAAGAAAGTGCCTGAAGAATACAAGCAAAACTTGGATGAGAGTAAGGTATGAGGTTAAGAAGAAGAAATCAATTATTGAAGTCCAGAGAAATACTCTTAACCCACGTATCGTATAAGCTTTTTACCGTACAAGAAAACCGCTAAGAAACTCAGTTGGAAGCACTAAAAATAGACGGAAATTTGAGTGAATTGTGTTGCCGAAAGCCGTTAACAGCTTAACGATAAAAGCAAACTAATTAAAAGTACGAAGCAGGAGAAATTGCCACATAATAAAGCAAATTAAAAGCAAATTAATTTAAAACACAGCAAAAACAACAAGAAGTAGAGAAACGGAGCAAGCGAAGCGAAGCGGATGCAGCGCAAATGAAAATGACGCAAGGCGGTTGCCACACACACATACACACGCAAATATATATATATATACAGACAGGTGTATGCATGAGTGTGTGTGTGTGTGTATGTCAGCCAGCCAGCCAGCCAGTCGAGCTCCACTTCAATTAAGCAGCGCGCCAACATGGCAGCCTCTCTCACACACACACACGGATATAGCTCTCTCCCTCACTTCCTCGTTTCCTCTCGCCTACACACACTCACACTAGCAGCACATATAATTACGTTTGGCAAGCTCGTTATGCGTAAGAATAAACGCACATTAAGAGCTCATTAGTTGGCACAAATCGAATCGCTGGCTAAAGGAAACCCCCGTGACAGACCAGGATAACAGCTCTGCTGGCTGTCTCTGTCCCCCCTTCCCCTGCTCACCCTCACTCCCTGTCGTCCTGTGTCTCGACATTTTCATTTAACGTGTAATGGAAGATAGCGTAAACGAGTAAATGAGTCAAGTGAAGTGAATTGAATTGAATTTGAACCGAGCTGAGCTGGCGCAAAAAAAAAGCCGCAACTCATGCCAACAGGTACAAGAAAGGTGAACAACGATAGATACTAACTGTTAAGTTTGGCTAACTGTTAAATAGGCTAAACGACCATTGCTGGTGGGAGAAGAGGGGTCCTCTTTGTCACTCTACGTCACTCTCAAGTTAAGGTTTATTTGGTCATCTTTTTGATCTCGCTGCTTGTTCATAATTTGTTGCATACTGTTGTGTGAGCGCCAATTGTATTTAAAAGCGAACAAAGCGCCAGATGGCAAACAAAAGTTGTCGCCTATGCAAAAGACAAAGCGCACACACACACACACACACACACACACACACACACACACACATAAACAGACACATATGAGCAGAGGCACGCGTGCTGCTGCTCACAGACAGACAAGTAAGCAGAGAGAGAGACGAGTCAGACAGAGAGCAACAGAGTAGCTGCAGCAGCCCGTTATGCAGCGCATGTGCTGTGCTCTCTCTGTCTCTCTGGCACGCTCGCTTGCTCGCTCTCATATTTGCGCTAGCTCCGCCCCTCACATATATTCGCATACAAGCAACCAAAACCGGTTTTCAATTCGCTTGCTAGCTGCTGGCTAACTGGCTCTCCTTGTCGCTGCGGCTTGTTTATTGCCAACTCTGCCTTGGCACCGTGCGCAACGTATTTCGGTTACGGTTCTTGTGGGCACAGTTACAGTTACAGTTAAAGCTAAGAAACTCGCAAGCCGTCGCAACAGAAAACTCTTGTCAATTTTGTGCGTGTGCGTGTGTGTGTGCGCGAGTGTGTGAGTGTGTGAGCGACTAATAAGAATTGCAATAAGAATATATTGATATTAAAACTATGGATATTAAGAGCAGAGCTGCAACGCCGCCTATGCAAGCAACTGCTGCAGCTGCCGTTGCTGCTGCTGGTGCGACTGTCGTTGTGGATGCGGGTGCAGCCGGTGCGAATCTGAATCTGGCATCCAATATGGAGCATAAGCAGACGTTTCAGCACATCTTCGAGCAGCTGGCACAGCAGAGCGGCGGCCATCATAAAATGGCGCCCAAACAATTGGAGCATTTGCGCCATCTGTTGGCCAATGTGCGAGATGCGAAGAACTTGCAGTTGATTGTGGAGAAGTTTAAGAATCTTGAACAGTTCCAAGAGCACTATGCTCAGCTCGGCAACAGCAGTAATGGCAGCAACAACAACAACAACAATAATAATAACAACAACAACAACAATACTGTGATCACAGAGGGTAAGAGAGGCAAGAGAGAGAGAGAGTGAGAGAGAGAAGTTGTCGCAGTAGTTTAGTTAGCCGGAAAGCGGCTGCCATTACGGATTACCGATTTAATTAAGCACAAATTGTTGCGACACATGAAATGCTCAATGTATCCATAAATTGACAGCGAGCACTATGCGAATGCGTGTTCACGGACATGTTTTGCATTTTGGGCCGAGCATTAACATGCACCCGGGCCCGGCATTTAAAATAATTTGCAAATTATAAACTAATTGCCCAGGCATGCGAGCCATATACATGGGGGTAAAAACAAAGAAGTAGAAGAAGAAGAAAAAACAACCAAAAACATTTCCATTTAACATTTTAAATTCGTTAAAAATACATAAATTAAATGATCGACAGCAGCGCCGGCAGCAGCTGGGAAAATATTTTAATAATAATAAAAAAAACGTTGCCTACTTTTCAGCTTCGCCTTTGGCATGACAAACTCTCATTAGAAAAAAATCATTTATATATGTGTGTGTGTGTGTTGGTATATTGTGCGATTGCGGGCAATATGTCGCTTAGTTGCAATTACAGTTTTTAGCTCGTTAAAACTGTAAATAAAGTTGTGTCCCCCCGTATCAGTGTGTGTGTGTGTGTGTTTAAACATTCAAAATAGCTGACAATATTTGCATGCACTCAAAGAAATGAAAGACTTTGTTGCATTCTTGACTTGATTTTAGAGTACGAAAGCTAACGATTTCTCTTATAACTTAATAGGTACTAATATACTCATGAGCTCCTCTCAATGGCATAGCAATTGCATATGCTTATGATAGATAGTTCGTCATAAAGCTGGCATAGTTAGAATTTCAAAATTATCTTCCATTAAACTTGATCTTTTCTCTATATATGCAACTACAAAAGTAGAATGGAAGTCAAACTTAAGCCTAGACCAAAGACTTATGAGAGTAAAGTCGTATCTGATTATAGGGAATTTCACCAAAATGTAGTCTAAAATTGAATGTAAATGCTCAGATTGAGGATTTCCGTTTGAGATATGAGGACATAAGTTTGATTAGAAAATACTTTGCACAAAAAATACATTAGGTTTGTAGAACTTCAGTAATATTTTCCCAAAAAATGAATACTTTGTTTAGTACAAGAGATATCTACATATATCTTGAAACTTATGCAAATTTGAGTATTGAAAGCTTTCTAAATTGTACATCCAAGTCATATATACCTCTATCATTATAGTTTTATATTCATATTCGCTGCCACTATATTTCTCTGAGTGCACTTGCTGGCTGTTGCTGTTGTCGCTTGTGTCGTGCGCCTAATTGACTTTGCCAAACTGTTGGCAAACAGGCTTTTAATTCTCATGCATGCCAGTCAGCAGCCAAAAGCCCAACTAGTATACTCTGCTCTGCTTCTTACTTGTGCTCGCTCTCTGAACCTAGCTTTCTTTCTCTGTTGCAGACAGCGAAATGTCGCTCAAGGACAACGCACGCAAATTTGGAGCTGGCGGTCAGACTTTGACGCCCCGCCACACAATCGACGCAATTCTTGGACTCAAAAATCGCAATGGCCAAACGCAGAGTCAACTGCAGGCAGCAGCCGAGGGCAGCAGCGATGGTAAGTAGAACGTGTGATCTAATAGATGAGTGAAATGTCTGACATGGATGAACAGTCTAGGCTAGGGCAGTTAATATCGCTTTGCTATACATGTGTACTAAAAATAAAGTACTAAATAGAAGTTTATGTTTTTGGGTCTTTTGTTGTGTAAGGGATTTCTACATATGTACTAAATACAAGTCTGAGTATTAGCATATGTACTAAATGTGTACTAAATAATGTTCTAAACACGACTGTTCATCTGCAGCAATGCAGCTCGCTCAAAAAATGTACTACAAATATGACTTTGAAGTCTATTCCGTTGCTTTGAACCATATCTAGCTATATTAAGCTCCACTCTTGACAGTTCTCAGCTGCCACGAGCTTGCTAGTGTGGCAATCGGAATGCCGATAGAGCGATAAACGATAAGCGCAATGCAAATCGATTTCAATTACTGTGCCACACAACGCTCGCTGAATGGCGACCGGCGAACGGCGCATTGTTGCGAAATCAACAAACACAATCGCAAAATTATATTAGCATTTATTTTGGGCTCAACTACATCGCGTGGGTCGCAAGTCGTTTCGGCTATGCTTGGCTCTAACTGCTGTTCCTCCCACTACCATTACTACACCCCCTCTCAGTCCCTCTCTCTCTCTCTCTCTCTCTCTCTGCCACTCTCTCAGCTGGCATTTTGGCGTCTGGTGTGCGATGCACGACAGCTGATAAGGAGAAATCAGTCAACGGTAATCGTTTACATGGCCAACGCGGGATTAGAACCATGGCTCTGCTTGCTTCGGCTTCTGCTTCTTCTTCTTCTTCTGCTTCTGCTTGTGTTTCCTTTCATTTTAGTCAATTTAAAAGTTTTATTACATATTCCTTTCAGTTAGTTGCAGTCGTTAGTTTGAAGGCTTTTTAACTGGATTATAGTGGGATTTATGTCGCTGTCGGTGCCAGTCGCCAAAAACTCTGCTTAGCTAAACTGCCCAAAAGCACCTTCTCTCTCTCTCTCTCTCTCTCTCTTCTCGTCTTCTCTGTGCTCTGGCACATCGTTAAAAATGTATTTCATTTTGTGTTTTGATTGCCAACGTGCGATTGTCGCACAGCAAAAGGCAAAGCAACAAAAATACAAACACAAAAACTAGAATTTGCGAGTTGTGAAAAATGGGCGGCCAGAAGTGAGTTTTGCTTTCACCTGAAAAGCCATTTGCGACAGCTGATATAGCTAGTGTTAAAAGTGAGATAATAAATGTAGGAATCGTTGGCTGTATTTATAGCTAGAAGTGGTTTATGGTGGATATTTTAAAAATGATTGCTATGAGTGGATTGACTCGGATAGGAATTGTGATCTACAAAGTAGAGAAATAAGCTGAGAGGCTCTAAAGCTTCTCAAGTTAATCCCATAGTATATTCGATATATAATAATAATATTCGATATCTCTTTATATGAAGAATATGTATATAGTATATCTGCGATAAATATACCACATAGCCCATA
Source organism: Drosophila antonietae (assembly GCA_030914385.1). Taxonomy (NCBI): domain Eukaryota; kingdom Metazoa; phylum Arthropoda; class Insecta; order Diptera; family Drosophilidae; genus Drosophila; species Drosophila antonietae. Next base: position 1,176,605 of record JAUESO010000611.1, on the reverse strand, counting down.
CAGCTCTTCCTGTCTCTCCGCCTTCTGGCAATTAAAAACTTAGCTCAAGCCAATAATTAATGCTCAAAATACATTATTTTAATGCAAAAATTATATATAATTTGAAAATAATCCAAAAAATCCACATCAATAAAAAGCTAATAAAAACGAATAGAGATATCTATAGCTATCCTAATGCCAGCTATTGTCTAGGCAATTTGCTGTTTGTCATTTAACGTTCAAGTTGTGCGAGACACGTTGAAGGCGAAATCAATTAAAAGACGTTGCAAATTAATTTAATTAAGGCCTGTGATGAGAAGCGCAAAGAGAGGCGGCTACAGCTACAGCGACAACAAAGACGAAAACGAAACAACAGCTAAACAAGTTGTGTAAGCACAAGAGGCAGAAAAAAAAACGATACAAAGCGCAAAATTAAATGGCCGCAAATTAATTAGAAGCCAGCAAATAAGCTAGCTAAGCAGGTGAGGCGGCAGGTGAGAAGTGGTCAGGCAAGAGGGAATCGAAGGGGTTTGCACTGAAGCTCGAAGTCATAATCATAATTGAAGTGTGGCTAGACGCAAGCTGTCAAAAAGCATTTAAACTGACAGCGCTGGCGTCACAGAGAGAGAGAGAGAGAGCAAGAGAGACTGAGAGAGAGACTGAGAGAGCGAGGCAGCGAACTGCAAGTGCATTAAGGCAAATGCAAACTAAAGCAAGTCAGATCAAGATAAATAAGCAAACCAAGAGACATTGTATATATGTATGTATGTGTGTGTGTGTGTGTGTGCGTGTGTGTGTGTGTGTGTGTGTGTGTATGTAGAGTCACATGCCCATTCCCGTTTGATGCGGCATTAAATTGAGCATTAAGTCACTTTAATGATCTTAATGCGTGTCCGAAGCGAGCTAAACGCGCGTCGGTGTGCGCGGCTTATTAACAACAACAACAACAACAACAGCAACAACAACAACAACAACAACAACAACAAGCAGAGCACTTCACTTCAGTTGAGCCAGACAATTTGATTGACAGTTTTTGTTTATGGCTCGTTTGATTTTATGATATGCGGCTCGATTGGCCGCGATGGCTGGAGTATCTTTTCATCTCATTTATCTATATATATATATATGTGTGTGTGTGTCTTGGGCAACGCCGGAAGATCAGTTAATACAAACACAGACAATTTGCTGTTGTGCATTTCCTTTTGTTAAGCGTGGCTTGTGTGCAGGTACACGGCTTTACCTGTTGCCAATGACTTTCCGAAAAACATTTCAATTAGGCCGCCTAATGGCCGAAGTTTTGATGTGATGTTTCTGTCAAATCATGCGATTAATGTCAATTTTGTTACAGTAAACGCTCGCTAAATTGTAACGAGCCCAGCCCAGCGAGCGAAGGCAAAGAGTCTGCCTCCACACACACACACACTCAATTAGCAAGCTGAGGGCGTTTGGCTCTGCCCTTTGTCTGCCCATTTCTCAGTAGCTGACTTAATTTGTACCTTTTAACATTTCAACTTGACTTCTTTAGCGCACTCTTGCCTCTCTCTCTCTCTCTTCCCCTCTCTCCCTCTTTGTCTGTTTTCATAGTTAAATTTGTTAACAAACCAAAATTTCCAGCTGCCAAGTTTAATTGCCACAGCTAATGGCCAAAGCCAACTCAAATCATTTCTTAATTGAACTGTCGATCAGGCAATTTGCTCGCGACTCTATGAATGAATGAATAGTGAATAAGTAAAGTTTGAATTGTGAATTGTGTAAAAGACTCAAGAGTGAGTAATGAATAATGTGTGAGCTTTGCCTTGAACTGCAGCTGTAGCATCAGCTTTCATAGTTGATCTGATAGAGCGAAAAAAGTTTGATTCATTATCAAGGCCAAGCTGAAGATCTGAACTGGAAAAAAATTAAAATTAAGCAAAAAACATTCGTGATTTTGGTCTTTAGCTAGAGTGCAATAAAAAGCAAATGTCGAAATGGAAATAACTAATATAAATTGTCATGAATATAATGGGAATATGAGTTTCAAAGCTATAGATTATATACATTAAATACTTGAGATCAAAAGTTATTATATCTGATTGAAGCAAAGCATCAGCAAGTATGAGAAAACTCTCAGCTTGCAGCAAATATATAAATATTGATGTATTTAGCAAGTAATCTTATGTAGATTATTATATTAGGTTTTACTATAGTTAAAGATCAAGATATTTGCATTGATAAGCAACTAGATGAAGTAAAGAGCAGCTCAGATGAGTTGAGACTCTACATCAAGAGTTATTTTGATCATGGGGTAGCTCTACCTCATAAACACACACACACACACTCACACACATCGGCTCTAACTGGCACATGTGAACCAAAGCTATACGCAAATTTAATAAAAATAAAAAACAATTTGATTACGCAGTCATTTCTGTGTGTCTGTGTGTGTTGAAGTGTGTAAATCATGTTGAGCATCGTGAATTCATTCAACTCGCATTCGTGTTGGTCTTTTCTCAAGCTCACGCAATTAACGCACGCACTCGGTGTGGCCTGCGTTGGTGATTCCCTAGCTAAACATTTGGATCTGGCTTTAGCTCTCGCTCTCTCTCTCTCTCTCTCTCTCTCTCTCTCTCTCTGGCTGTGACTTGGGTTCGAGATTGCGGCTACTGGCGCTGCGGCACCTCATGCGGCGTTCACGCCTTTTCCTAAATGCTCTTTTCTATTATTACACACATATTTATTAGTATTATTATTATTATTATTATTTTGATAATAAGTTTTCATTGTTGTTGTTGGGCTTTTGTGCTACCGCACTTTGGTTTTCTCACTTTGTTTCAGCATTTTTTGGAAGTTTTTGTTAATTTCATTAACTACAAATGAAGCTCATGCGGTGCGTGTAAATTTCGTTTGATTGGATGAATTTGTGGCTGCTGTTTTTTACCCCCTACTCTGAGTTAATTAGCCAAAAAATACCACGAAAAAAAAACAAGAGAAGCATTTGACCCACTTTGTGCTTGTGCTGAGAAAAGTTACCAATAAAAAAAAATCAATAGCCAAGCACTAATTATTGCACGTAATTACATTAGACAATCATCGTCAATGCAAATTAAATCGATGGCGATGCCAATGCCAATGCCGATGTATGTATGTACATCAGAAAGCAATTACACGAAAGGCTAACGAATAATTACAGATTCGTTAATTGGATTTTCGATTTGAATGTGAAAACTCAATTCAAAATAGAAATTGAATTTAGCCAACACACTCACTCACGCTAAACAGACAGTCGAATGTAGAAATCAAACACTTTGCATGCCCAATCGATAGAGAACTAGAGAAATAGACAGAGAGAATACTCTATAAGAATATGTCTTCTTTGAATAGCATTATGATACCAGTTGCTATAGATATACTCTATATACTTATGCTGCATGCATTCTTCGAATTCTCTCTCAATCTCAATGCTCTCAATCTCTCTCTCTCTCTCTCTCAGAGAAAATCTTTGTCTGTAAACTCTATAAGTTATCAGTAAAACCTCTATGATGCTCTCTCTCTCTCTCTCTTTTACTCAGTTTCAGCTGTCTCAGCTGTCTGCATTCCATTCTAACTCTCCGTTTCTTTCTTTCTCTCTGCCTGCTTCATATTGATTCACTGACTCACCTTTCTACTCGTAATCTATTCCTCTCTCTCTCCTTGATTGGTTCTTATTATCTCTCTCTGTCTATATCTCTGTATCTCTCAATTTCAAGCTCCTCTATCACAATATTTCCCATCTCGGCACCTAGTCATAGTTAATATCATGTTGCAACTATTTTCAATTTCCAATTCCATATTATTATTATGCTCGCATTCCTGGCTCGACAAATTGATATTGAGTAACCCTAGAAGGGGAATCTATCATCATTTGATGATGATAACTATGTAACTACCATGCTTCAGCTGAGTTCATAGCGCTGTGTATATAATTTCAATATGATTTACTCACTGTACGTTAGAGACGTACGATTTCTATATAATACTATAACATTTGCTGGCCTGATTAGATTTTAATTAGCCTTTGAGGTGGGCTGGCTGGACAGTTGGTCAAGTCATAAAGCTGTCGCTGCCCATGTGGTTAAAAGCCCTGACGCGGTAATAACAATGTGTTATTTAATTTTGGGTTGCAAACAAACCACCCGCAAGCCACCCAGAACCATTCAGACTAAACCGAACCAAACCAAACCAACCCACCCACCCACACCTGTTGGCCATTAATAAACGGCTTTCAATTAGTCGCCTCGTATTTACAATGTGAGGCAATAAAAATTCTCAGAAAAAATGAAACGCCGAAGGCCGCAACTCTATGCTGAAGAGTGGTGCGAGCGGGTGGCATTAGGCACGAGGTCGGTGGCTCTAATGGGCGTTCGGGCTCCTGCTCTGGCTCTGGCTTTAGCTCTGCTCCGACTATAGCACACATATCACGTGACATGCGAGGAAGTCATTAGTTGTCGCCGTCAATAGACTAGTGGGTGGCGAGTGGAGAGAATAATGAGGTGTGAGTGGGGAAAGTTTATTCCGAGTGGGTCTATAGAGAAGTTATTTAGAGTAGCAATACTAAGATGTATATATCAGAATCGGTTAAATAGACAAATGTAGTGAAGGAGAGTTTGTGAAAGAGAAGAGGAAGAGGAGAGAGAGAGAGCGAAAGAAGTCTTAAGTGAGTATCATGTATGCGCTATAGTATATTGATCCATTTGGTTTATAATCATGATAACTATACTCCTCTGCTCTACCTCGTTCTCTCTCCCCCTCTCTCTCTTCATGCATGATACTATGGCAGAGTAGAGCGCTGCTCAACACATCACAATCTTTTGCTGCTAATCCACCCTCTCTCTATCTCTCTCTCTCTCTCTGCTTACTTGACCAGGCGATGGCGATGCTTCGATGGCCGAGGACGATGCCACCGATCTGCGCTGCAGCAGCATGTCGCTGACTCAGCTGCGTCACATGGATAATCACATGGCCAGCATGCTGCAGCAGCACTCGAAGAACGGACTGACCTATGGGCCGCCAACACCGCCGGCGCCACCGCCGCATCATCATCAGCAGCAGCAGCATCAGCAGCAGCATCACCCATCGCAAACGCAGCAGGCGCCGCTGGCATCGCATCATCACGGCGCTCCTTTTGGCTACCACAATGCCTTTGCTGGCTATAATCACGGTGGCGCCGCGCACTTTGGCCACCAGGAGGAGACAGCGGCCGGCAACTACCTCAATTCGATGCACCAGATGGTGGAGGCCAATCAATTGCAGCCACAGTCGCAGTCGCAGTCGGTGGGGCCCATGGGGCAGCTGGCGCCGCCGCCGCCCTCACCCGCCGTCTACGGCAGCCATCAGCAGCATTTGGCAGCGCTCGCTGCGCATGCGCAGGAGCAGCATAATAAATATGCCAAATCATCGTCGCCAGCTTCTGCTGCTGCTGCTGCTGCCGCTGCTGGCAGCTACTTTCAGCCGGATGGCCAAGGCTCGGCAATTGGGGCGAGTGCAACACGCGACTACGATGAGCGTTCAATGTCCTCGAGCAGCGAGCTGGAGGAGGACGAGGAGCATGATGCTGCAAAGCTGCAGCATGAAGCGAGCATTAACATCGATGTCACCTCCCCGCCCACACCGCGACCCATCGGCAGCAGCAGCAACAGCAACGGCAACGGCAACAACAAGCGCAAATCCAACTTCATTGACGATAATGAAGCGAAATTAGCCAATGGCCAGGCGCTGGGCAATTACAGCATTCGAGCGCGCAGCCTTGACGAAGTGCAGCAGCAGCAGCAACAACAACAGCAGCAACAGCAACAACAGCAACACTTTCAGCATGAATATCGCAACAACAATAGCAACAACAACAATCAGGTGGAGCATGTGGAGCGTCTGAATGGAGACAATGACAGTTTGGTCAACGGCAGCTGCGCCTCCAGCGAGGATCTCAATCAGACCAACAGCAGCGAGCAGGGCGAGAAAATTACATCCGGCAGCGATGATGAAGGTAAAGAGCAACAAACATATCGTTGACAACTATTGAGAACTAGTTCTAGAATTGATGAATTAATTCCATGAACTATATTGTTATATGTTTATTAATTAGTTCCAGTTAGTTGAGCTGTGTATGAAATTCATAGGGATGAATTGAAGCTAGCATAGATCATCATCAATAAATGATTGAATCATGAGCAAATGCTATTAAAAAAGTTCCTTGCATACATATGAGCAATTCAAGAGATCTACAGAAAAATTCGAATAACTGAGTTAAGATCAGGGATACCGTTCCAACAGCTTTTTATTAAAGTAAGTCTCTGAATAGAACTTCCGCTGGGCTATAGAAAAATGTTTGATGGAATTCAGTTAGTATAGAGGAAAACTTGATAGAATCAGTCAAGAACTAGTTCAATAATTCCATAGACTTTTTAGTCTACAGCAACGAGATGAGCTCAGATCATGGAACCAGTTCAATAATTAATTTTAAAAATCTCCTACAATTGAACTTTTGATAGAGCATGCAGTAGAGTTCTTCTAATTGCTTTCTTACTCCCTCTAGTCTCTTTCTCATTCTGTTCCACTCTCTATCTCTCTGTAGGCCAGGATGATAACTGCGCCAAGAAGAAGCATCGTCGCAATCGCACCACATTCACCACCTATCAGCTGCATGAGCTGGAGCGCGCCTTTGAGAAATCGCACTATCCGGATGTCTATTCGCGCGAGGAGCTGGCCATGAAGGTGAATCTGCCTGAAGTGCGTGTCCAGGTGAGTTATCATAGCCCAGCCACATACATATATACCATATACTATATCTACGTTAATCAGCGGGCTCGTCTTATTTACGACTTGGCTCTTTGCTAATTGTGCAATCAACATGTCTGCCCAGCCAGGCGCCGGAAATTAAATAATTTCCGTTTGCAATTTATTTTAACGAAATTAAGCTGTGCCAACTAAAGCAGTTGCCCCCTGCTCTCCTCTGCCCAGATAGACACTGGCTAGCTAGCTGAAGCCATATGTTATGGCCAGACAAGAATTTATGTTGCGCATAGATAGATTGGCTTGCAAGCGCATTGGCTGCAGTTGGCATATTTGCCTGAAAATTGGGTTGTTTATTTCGAAATGAATATATCATGTCTCGAAATGATTCGAGTATCTTTAAAAGCAGTTTAAAGCTGGTTGGAGTAGCACAAACTCTAACTAATTGCTTGAGAGATATGAGAGGAACAAGTAAAACGAAAGATTCTGTTAAATATAATGTTTGTTGTCTTTGCCCCATTTACTTATTTCGTGCAGCTTATGTTATGCTTTTTGATTTCTTTACTCTCTGTAGACTTTCAATCAGTGTTCAATCAAATCTTTCATATTTTTATACATTTGAACATTGAATATCATTAAATCAAACATTCAGCCTGTCTCCGTAAATCATCTTAAAGCTAATTTCTAGTTAAGCTACATCGATGTCTTACACTCTAAGATCTTCAAATATGATTGAGCATATTTAGAGATATTTACTCAACTTTGTAGTTGCAGATCTAAGTAGAACTGGATCTATATGATTGATCATTTATTTATATGACCATACATTGCATCAACTGTTCATCATACAGATTAGACTAATCTCTATTTCTTTACATCTTTGCTCCACACTCTAATCGAGCTGCAATCATCATTCACCTACCGAAAACTCCAAACCCGCCCCCGCTCTGATGGACTCTCCCTCTCGCTCTCCCTCTGTGCAGTTTATGCCGAAAGGAGTAACTTTTTCGCAGCTGCAAAATAAAAAGGAAGGCAAGCAAGAGAAGGAGAGGAGGAACAAAAGTTGAGCAACTTTCTTTCAGTGCATATTAAAATTTATGTCTCAATTGCGAAATGACAATGCGAATGACAAGGCTCTGCTCGCGGTCTCTGGCGGCGCAGCTATCCATTTATGCTGAAGAAATTATGCACTTTTATGAGTGTGTGCGCCTTTTGCTTTATGCGCGCTGGCGCGGATGCATGTCTGGCTGCCATTCGTTTCGGGTGGCAAATTGCGACATTAACGGGCGGGGCGCCTCGTAAATTCCTTTCACAGCGGTGTAGCATAAAAGACGCCCGGCACAGCAATCGGAGAAGGCCAAAAACGAAAGCAAGTGCGGAGTAGAGTGGCGGGTAGAGTATGCTCGACTAGGATATACTCTGTCTGTGAGGGAAGATAGTAAGAAGAAGAGAGTTAGGGAAAGGAAAGATAAGAGTGATAAGGAAAGGAGAAGGGGGAAGAGAGAAGTGAGAAGCTTGAAGGCTGACGCTTAAGAGAAGGGGGACGAGATAAGAAAGAAGAGAGATAAGAGAAGAGATATAAAGAAAGTAAAAATGGCTAAGAGAACGAAAGAAGAGAGAAGAGAGAGGGGGAAGAGAGAAGCGAGAAGACGGAATATGAGTGAAAAGTAAAATAAGAAGTAGAAGAGTCGAAACGAGAAGCCTAACCATATATGAATATTAAGCAAATTTGAGGGAATTGAATGAGAGTATCGATACGTGGGTAATAATAATACACTTCTTACTCCATGAAGCTTCTCTTATATATCAATTATTTATTATTTCAAGGCTATCAGAAATATCTTCCGCTACATATCTCGCCACACAAAGTATATACCCCAATCGATTAACCAGCTCGCAGTAGAGCATTCAAAGAGTTCAGCTCAATCAAAGAGCTCGAGTGGCATTTTCTATATAGCTAATATATGTATCTAACTATCTAACCATATAATATTTGACTTAGCTGTTGGCTTTTTGGAGGCGGCCATCTAATTGCATAGCTGCACAGTGGACTCGAGTCTGGGGCTCGTCGCCCTGTGGCATAGTTTTGATGTGTTATTCTCTCAGTCACAAACTGAGGACTTCGCCTGCAGCTCGAAAGGTAAATGACGAGAGAGAGAGGAGAGGAGAGACGGTAGACGATAGGCAAAAGGCGACAGGCGACAGGCGACAGTCTCGACTGACGGCAAAGGACATATCAAATTTCATGAATTCGTTTACTCAGACGACAAATCATTTTTATTGACTAAACATTATCGCAGCTCGCTCCCTCTTTCTCTCACACTTTCTCTCTCTCTCTCTCTCTCTCTCTGTCATTCGCTTGCTCTCTTGCTTTCTCTCTGCTTGGCAACACAAATGTATGCACATAAATAAATAAACAAATTTGAGAGAAAAAAATGTACGTAAATGAAATACAAAAGTAATGAACGAAAATCGCATAAAAATTTTCTGTGCCGCGTTTTATCCGCGTTTCTCTAGATGGCCGTACGGCCCTCATGTGTCACTTTGTCAAATTGACACGAATTCAAATTTGGGCAAATGCAGCCCGGCTAGATATACCCTTTAGCCCCCATTTACCCGCCCACACACACACACACCCCGCCTTACCCTTAACCCTTGGTGTACGAGGCGCGCCGCGTCCCCAAGTTCAACTCGTTTTAAATGCCCTGGAAATTATTGAGTGAGGGGTATATTGATATTGTCTGTGAGGAGAGAGATATAAAGGTTGTAGTTGTTGTAGTTCCCAATGAGGCGCTGAGTCAATCTATATTGATATTCCTATATCTGGCTGTTTTTTTATTTATCTAAAAAATAAAAGCTAAAGATTTGAAATTTGACATATATGTGGATTAACAGTCAGCTATATAAGATCTAGTTTTTCTTTTGATATTTCTGTAAAGTATGCTTATGCTATTACTAAAAATCCATTTTCATATTTATTTTTTTTTTTTTTTATATAACTCGAGAACAACAAGAGCTAGAGATTCCAAATTGGAAATGTCATTTATCATAATGTAAACACGACTAATTAATGTTTATTTTTAGTGAATATCTCGTTTAATATTCATTATAATGAAGAAAAACCTCATAATCCATATTTCAGTCTTGAGTTCTCAGTGCAACGAACATTTCTGCAGGGTATCTCTTAGTATTATGCGATTACACAAGATATAGCTGACTTGCTTTGCTTTTTCTTTTCGATTTAGTGGGCACATTTTTTCGGTCTATACACCCTCTTGTGTGTATATGTGTGTGTGTGTGTGTGTGTGTAATCGCATTTGCGGTTAGTTTGCATGAAGTTCTAGTTATCGTTGGAGCTGTGTGGAAATTGCTTGGTGTGCAACTCGTTGAAGGTGGAAATTTGTTTTGATTAAGTTTGCACACACATACACACACACACACATGCTTGAAAAGAAAATATAAAAGAAAACGGAATCGAGTTGTTACTCGCAAAAAAAAAAAATGTGAAGAGAGTTATGTGGGCGGGGAGCTGTCTCCAGTTCAGTCAATCAGTGGTTCAATATTCAGTTCAATTTCTCGTTTAGATGAGTTCATTTGGCAACTCGCAGGGGGCGGGGGTGTGGGGGTGTGGCCTGAAGAGTTACATGTATTGTAATAGATTTGCTAAATGTTTGTTTAAAAAGTTTGATTGGATTTTTGCATTTGATGCATTGTGTGCTCGCATTTGGCATTGTTGTGGCTTGTTTGATTGTTGTTTAAATGGCCAATATTGCCCTGGCACTCGTTTACATTGTTGTAATAGAAACGAGCAGTTGTCTCTCTCTCTCTCTCTCTTTCTCTCTCTCGCCCTGCAAGCCGAGATAGAATAAAAGAAGCAGCAATAACCAAAATTGCCAAATCAAATTGAAATTGTGTCATTTTGTGGTTTGGCTGTTTGGCCAAAGCAATTAATATTCCAGCCACAGCCAGCTGCATATATAAACTCGCTCTCTCTCTCTCTCTCTCTCTCTATGAGGTAGCTTAAGCTGGCTCTTATCTACGATCGTAACCAAAACAAAATGCGTTAAGCTGGCAAATTAAACAACAGCTTAACGAGCTAAACAAACGCAAGACAAACGCAGACAGACACATCATTAACACTGAGACGGCAGAGTCCTGTGAGTCCTGTGAGTGCTGTGAGTGCTGCGACTCCTGTGAGCTCGAACATATGGCTCGGCGCGCAAGTGCCTGCCATAGATGACAATTATTTTATGTGGATTACACGCTGACAGCTCACAAATTTTCGTTTTTCGAGGGTTTGCCAAAATTGTTGCCACGTTTAAGGGTTAAATGTTGCCTCAATCATACGCCGCATTTAACACAATCGAGTGAGTTAGACAGCAAACAACAACAACAACAACAACAACAAGACGAAGAAGAAGAGAAAAAGAGTTTAATTAAAACCTAATTTAGCATGGCAAAGCAAAGCAAATTGCAAAAAGAACTTTAGCTCTCGGGCATTGATTGATGGCCAGCAACTGGAGCAGTCAAATGAAACTCAATGAAACTAAATGAATAATGTCGAATGTATATCGAATGTGGCTAAAAGCATTGACTTGCTAAAAGAAATTTAGTAAAATAATGCCAAGATTAAGAGTGAGCTAAATGAATTGAGTGTTCTGTGTGCTGTGCAGGAGGAGAATATATTAAAGATATATGTATATAGGAGAGAGACTATGAAATCTCCAAGAGTTAGATTCAGGCAAGTATACAAATATATGAGCATGTATTCTATGCACTCTATAACTAGTATGCAGAAGGATAGATAGGGGCCTCACGGTGTATAGCTAATCTTTAAAGCCTCAGCGTGAGTATAAGACGAACGTTGACTATGAAATCTCAGTGAAAGTATAAGGAATAGATAGGATAGCAATAGATCCAGGCTGAGCGTTATAAACTCGACTATAAACTAGATTTAGATTTGATATATGATTTTTCTGGGACTGAAATCAACTTCAATTAAGCATTATAGAAACTCTGATCTATATTTTGCAAAGACATCCCTAAGAGAAGCTTCTCCATAGTTCAGCTGTCTCTCTCTCTCTCACTCTTTCTCTGTATTCCATTTTCATTGCCATCAACATCTAGCTACATCTAGACTCTCAATAAAACCAAAGCTATAAATGAATTTTCTTTTTTTTTTTATAGTTATTCAAGAAATACAATAAATTGTCGTTAGGCAAAACCCGACTCTATTAGACATTCACATATCATAATAGATTTTGTCGAATGCCGCCTTGGCGTGTCTTGAGCCTCTTGTCTGTTGTTTGGTTTAAGTAAATCAAATAAAGTAGGAAAACATTGCCCAGACTTTGTTGTTTGTTATATTTATATATATATTATTTTTGCTAACATGCGTTCATGTTTATCAAATAGTCGAGCGAATGACAATTTTTATTATTAATATTATTGTGTGAGAGGAAGCAGAGAAATGGCTGTCAATTATTTTGCATGGCCAAATGATTAAATATCGTAAAACTGTCAAAGAAAATATGCCAAATGCAAAAAAGGCCAATGAAAGAAACTAAAGAAAACAAAAGCAAATGGAAATTGTATAAAAGGGAAACACGATTCAATATACACCAGAGACCCCGAATAACAGTTACCCGACTCACTTGTCTCATTCATTTCTGAGAGATACAGAAAAAAGGCGCACACAAACTTTATTCCTCTGAGTAGGAGAGATATTTTTGGTTTTTTTCACTCCTAGTCTGAGTGTTTGGCATGGAGGAATTCAGGCAATTCCTCTTTTTAAAAGAGTTATTTTGCGAGTAATACTTTTACTCTTTCACACATAGAGTTATTTTGTGACTTATTTCTAAAATCCTCATTTATAAAACTTTGTATATGTTTTTGCTTTGTGTGTTTGTTTTGTGTTTGCTTTGTGTTTGCTGTGTGTTTGCTTTTAATTATAACCTGATTGAAAATAAGAAATCAAACTATTATGGTTTTGATAAATGTAATTAACAGGCATAATGGGGCGTATATGACCATATAAATTATATATATTCTTGATCAGGGCGACGAGCAGAGTCGATATATGTATATAACAGGCCGAAGGAGGCGTGGATGACACTATATAGTATATATATTCTTGATCAGCAGAAAAAAAAATTGATATAGCCATGTCTGTCTGTCCGTTCGTCTGTCACACTGTCTGTCTGTCACTCTGTGTGTCTGCCTGCTCGTCTATAACTCTGTGTCTGTCTGTGTGTCTATCTGTCTGTCCCTATGTCTGTCCGTCTGTCTGTCTCTAGAACTGTGTGTCTGTCTGTGTGTCTATCTGTCTGTCCCTATGTCTGTCCGTCTGTCTGTCTCTATAACTGTGTGTCTGTCTGTGTTTTTGTTGACAAACGCACACATAGAATTATAGATCGTAATTGACCTGCTCCGCGAAAACAACCCTTGCATACACACCAACGCAGCACATACACAAAAAAAAATTGTTTTTTTTTTTTTTTTTGGCAAAAACAAAGTGCATCGCTGACCAATGCACTATGGGCGCAAATGTCGATTTAGTGGGATAAAGTCCAAAATTATTTTAATATACCTTCTTAGTTCCTTTTTAGAAATGTCTAACAATATCTCTTCCCATTCAAATTTCCAAAACAAGAAAATCCAAAATTCTAAAAAAGTAATCAAAGCATATTTGCTAAATTTCAAGTCCATATATTTAATTTTGGACTTTATGCCGCTAAATCGACATTTGTTCCCATAGTGCAACGCAGCAGCAACAGATGAAAAAAAAAACACACACACACAAAAACAAACTGCGTCATTGATCAACGCAACAACAACACATACAGAAAAAAAACTGTTTTCTTTTTTTTTGGCAAAAACAAAGTGCATCGCTGACCAATGCACTATGGGCGCAAACACCGATTTAGCGGCATAAAGTCCAACAGTATTTTGTTATATTTTCTTATTTATTTCCGTAGTTCCATTTTAGAAAAGTCTATGTATATGACTTCCCATTCAAATTTCCAAAACAAGAAAATCCAAATTTCTAAAAAAGTAATCTAAGCATATTTGCTAAATTTCAAGTACATATATTTAAATTTTGAGTTTATGCCGCTAAATCGGCATTTGCTCCCATAGTGCAACGCAGCAGCAACAGTTAGAAGAAAAGAAAACAAAAGCAAACTGCGTCATTGATCTACGCAGCAACAGCACACACAAAAAAAAAGGGTTATTTTTTTTGAGCAAGGCAATAAAATATCACACTGAGGACCGCAGAAAAACCCACAGTTTTTCTGTTTCTCACTGAGTAAAAGGAGTTCTCCTAAGCACATGCTGAAAGAGTTATTTTGAGAGTTTTATTTATAACACTCCATGCGAAACACTTATTTGTGGACTTTTTGAAATCCCTTAAGAGTTATTCGGGGTCTCTGATATACACACATCAGAAATGTTTGTTTATATGCATATTGCGCATACGACGTGTGTGACGTGACGGAGTCGCTCTCTAACTGCCCCTGTTTGTGTGTGTGTGTCTATGTCTGTGTGTGTGTGTGCATAAAAAGCAAACAAATAAAAATGTCATTTCACTAACAAATAAAATAGATTTTTATTGCAATTCCACTTTTGCCTCCGTTAGACATTTATAGTATGTTTATTTCTTGAATACCCCTACCTCACACACACACTCCCTCTCTCCTTCTCCTTCTCCTTCTCCCTCTCTCCCACTCTCACGCTCTCACGCTCTGTCTATCAGTCTGTCTGTAACGCTCCATTTGTCTATTGCCTATCGACAGCTGTAAGCGAGTCGATTCGTTTCGCTTTCGCTTTCGTTTTCACATGTCGTAATAATAATAATGCATATTAGGTTCATTTGCGGACCTTTTTTTTATTGAAATCCTATACAAATCTAATAATGAAAATAATCAGAAAGCAAGCCAAACACAAACGCAAAGGCAAAGGCCAAAGCAGACAGACAGAGAGAGAGAGAGAGAGAGAGTAAGAAAGTTCTCAATATCCAAAATTGGAATTGCCAACAATTGCATAAATGAGCATCATTTTTTTCTTTTTGTGGGTTACTCTCCCTACCTCTCCCTCTCTACTCTCTCTCTCCCTCTCCCTCTCTCTAGGGAAGTCAAGTTTCTTGGTTTTGGGTCGCGCTTACAATTGCTTTCAATTGGCCATTCTCTGTGATTTGTTTAGAGTCCAAGTGACCTGTGCGCTGTGTCCTGTGTGCTGTGACCTGTAACCTCTGACCTTTAATCCCCAAAGCTCTCTATTATATAATATCTATAGCTAATCATATGGCCTTAGACACTCTCATGCTCAGCGCCTATTTATAGCCAAAACGAATGCTAAAAAGTTACTCAACCAACGACAGCTGTATTCAAGTGCCGTTATTAATGCGTGGGCGTAGAACAATTAACACATTATGCTACCATTGACACAAACACACACACACACACACACACACACACACACACACACACACACACACACACACACATACATCCATATATACCAAGTGCATAGACCACAACAAAGCAGCCGCAAGGGTAAATAATAAATAAATATAAATAAATAAAAGCAAGTCAAGTCAAGTCAAGTATGAGGGTTGCCCCTAGGTGTGTCTGTGTGTGCCTCTCTCTCTGTGTGTGTGTGTGTGTGTGTATTTGTTGTGCACATCTGCTGCTTATTCAAAATTATGCTGTACTAAACTGTCCAATAATACAATGAGCCCAACACTTGAAGGCGAGCTGACTAATTATGTCAAATAAAAAACAATGAAATATGCAAAATGTCGTTCACATAGGGGCTACAGTGCGATCCAGCTATGAAGTACCAATGTGAAAATCAATGGGAAAATGAAAAGAAATGTAAAGTATATGAAATGCTTTGCATGTTAGCTGAGAAAGAGCTGAATAATAAATTCAGTTTCCATATAATTATGAATCTAGTATCCACTTATTTCATGAAATTTAGAAAACATATTGTTAATTTTGTATTTTACTACATTCGTAAATTTTATAATTAATTTAATTTATTTATATAAAAATTTCTTGTTTTTATTATATATTTTTTACTATATGAATCGGATTGATTCTCATATTATGCGACGTGATGTTCCCTTTATTGATAATGTTTGATCAGCTAACTGAGTCTGATAAGCAATCGAATATATTCTGTAAGTCTTAAGGACATCTATATCATCATATAGAGTAATCTTCGGTATAGATCAACATTGTATATCTGCTGGAAATTCTACCCCTTGCCAAACCTTTCATATATGTATATGAAAACTCATATTCAATATCTAAAAGTACAGTACTGCAATATACTCTCTCTCGCTCTCTCCCTCTCTTTCACTCTCCAAAGTTACTTGTGCCTAAACAAATCCATTTACATCACAATTTGCCGCTCGTTAATACGAAAAAAAAAATGAGAAATTATAAAAGAAAAACAATTTGCTCGCTTATTCGATTTGCTGTGAAGCACTTTTTGCTTGCTCTGTAAAAAAAAAAAAAGAAAAGGGATTCAGCGCGCTGCTCTTGACATCTGACACATAGCACAATCAAAGAGCGCAAGTGCCATAATGCAATAATCATAATAATAATAAAATAATAATAATGCGAAACTTTGACGTAAGCGTGTCCTGTTGCTGTCGCTGCTAACTTTTGACTCTGAGTTGCCTGTCGGGCGAACAGATGTGCAACTCATTACACAGCATTTAGGCACACAACAAATTGAATAATATTCATGAGCGAGGGGTGTGGCCACCCCCTTCTCGACGAGTCCTTAAATGTCCTTCAGCCTGGACATGCACTTGACGACTCAAGTGCGACGCGCTTGCTGCTCTTTGACTCGAGCCAAGCAGCAACCTAAGCAAGCAGCTGCTGCTTCTCAGAGCTCATCACTCTCTCTTCTCTGTGTTACTCTCGCTCTCGCTCTCTCTCTGATATGAATTCTTATAAAAAGTAATTGTAATTGTAATTGTATTCGCATGATTACATTTGATCATATTTTGTTTCAGTTTAAGCCAAACATATTTACGCTTCGCTTAGGGGTTGCGCGCATGCAGCGCTATGTGTGTTAGCTGCTGCCCTCCTTATTTATATATCCATTCGTGTGTTTTATTTTTTTGTCGTTCCCTTATTGTTACCCCTAATGTCAAGTGAGGTTATGTTTGTGTGCGCGCCCGTCCTGGGGGTTGCTTGCAGCGGCCTGTCGACGGGGCAAAATGATTTATAATTTCATTCCTTTTGATTTATACACTTTTATTGAAATGTGTTGACAGGTTACGCTAAATTCGATATGAAGCCTAACGAAATTATGAGTGAAAGGAGCCCGTAGTCCTTGCCTTGTCCTTGCCCTTGTCCTTTGTCCCGGCCTGGCCCTAGTGACAGCCACTAGGCAAATCCGACGCACGCGCTCGTCATTTGATTTGATTAGCTCAAGCAAAAAGCGCAGTCAGCCGCTGATCGAGTAGCTTGCCTCAGTCGAGGACACGTTTCGCAGCTTAAATTACGCACACGCTGCGCCACGTTGTCCTTTAGCCCGAAAAGGATGCGTCGTCACATTCCCCGAACCTTGGCCTACTCCATATGAGCGGCGGTTGCTTTAAAGTCTTTTGCCCAGCGGCTGAGACAGACAACGACGCCGACAACGTCACCCTTTGGCCAGGACAACAGCCAGGACAAAGCCAAACTCAATAAGTCGCATAAAGGAATGAAATTGGATGCCATTGCGGCAAGCAAACAACAAATGCCTGAACAAACGATGCCGACGACGTTGTCTCTCTCACTCTCTCTCTCTCTCTCTCTTACTCTCTCTCTCTCTCTTTAACTGCGTCTTCTCTTGGCTTAATTAATTGCGACACGCATTCGCTTGGGCGTTTACCGATCTCAGGTAGAGCTACGCCTACGCTAAAGGCGGCTTTGCTTTTGCTTTACTCTGCGCAATGAGCTTCTAATGGGGGTTAATTGAAAGCGGCAAAGCTCAAGCCGAATACAAAAGATCTAGAATTGATCACGCAAAAGAATAAAACTGAATTAGTTCTGGGATAAACTCATACAATGGCTGCAATGTGAGCTGATGTGCGTGAGTGAGCAATAGAAGGAATATAATATATCGTTGCGTGATATTGATATCTAATATATTGTTAATCAAGTTATGGCAAATCATATTAAATCTTAATTCTATGCTCCACTCTTCATATCTGTTGAATGGTTGGGAAGAAGACCTTAAGTCCCTCTTATGCTTATTATAATATATCATAATAAACATGATGTCATTTAATAATAACATGTCTTACTCTAATGCATTAGGCCTCTCTCATTGGCTTTCCCTTCCTCTTTCTCTCTCATCAAGCTGATACCCAATTCCCACTCCACTGGCTAATTGAGCCTATGTAGGCGCATGCTTGTTTTATTCATTCTTAAGAATATCTTCTTGTATGTCAAAGGTATGCCGCTCACAGTCTCCTCTCTCTCTCTCTCTCTCTCTCTCACTTATCTGCTGTCAGTTTAAATGAGCGTTGTCAAATTAGTGCGGAAGAAAACAATTTCGATTTTGGTCGAGTCAATCAAAGAAATATTCACACACAGAGAGAGAGAGATACAGAAAGCAAAGAGATACAGAAAAAGAAAAGAAATTTTCAACAGAAATGCGGCAGGTACTTATAAGAGAATTTGTGTTCCCTTAAAATATGTAGTCACTGTGCTCTGGTGGGCTATGCACGACTGCTTGATTACTCTGTAAATTCAAATTTGCATTGCTGTAAGAGTTTCGACAGAGCAGATGCATGCAAATGTGAATAACTGTATAGATATATATGACTAGAGTGAGATATCGATCTTTAAAGACTTGAAGCATACTTACAGCAAAGCTCTTTGTTTAGAAAAGCAAATAGATAGCAGAGCAGAGTAATCTAGATTATTCTACTCAACAGTTGCTTTCTCACTCGCTCCTCCTGCTGCCTCTTACATGCACTCTAACTGAACCAATATAACCACTTTAGGCCTTATTCAGGGTATAAACAACAAAAAAACGATATGTGAAATGTGACTTAATCAGCTTTATATAAATGCTTGTTTTGACAACGAGCAGGAGCCGTTGCAGGCCGCTCACTTTGACAGGGTTTTTGGTTGTCAACCCACACACAAGCAGCTTATTATAATTATATGGAATATATGTATATGTATATATTTATACATTTTTATATATGTGCATTATTTCCATTTGACATGCTTTGCGGGTCTTTTTTTGATTTCCGCTTTTAATTAATTTTGTGTAACATGCTAATTGGTTTTATGCGTTCTGCTTCAATCATTTGCTTATTATATAATTTCGTATACATTTGTTGTTGTTGTTGTTGTTGTTGTTGTTGCTGTTGCTGTTTGTTGAATAAATCATAAAACACTTAAATAATTTTCCGTGCGCTTTGCCACTTTATTATGTGCTAATTAATCACCTAACAAATTTTTCGGCTTCCATATTTTCATTTTTCTGTTCTCCTTCAGTTTTAGCTCACGCACCAAATACAAAATATAATTAAGTTATCAAGCAACGATAACAACAACAACAACAATAACAACAACAACTTGAGCAACTTGAAACAACTTTTAATATATGCAGCAAAGTTTTTTTTTAGCCAAGCCAAACTCTCCGCTCGCAACGTGGACTAATTTATTTTGTCATAAAACATTATTCAAATTATGCGAGTAATCAGCCAGCGTGAGCAGCCGCTACTCCTGCCTCCTGCCTCCTGCCTCCTGCCTCCTGCTACATCCTTTCCCTCTAGAGCATGGCCAATGCCAGCGAGAGGTGCTCCCTGCCTCCTGTCTGTCCAGCGCAGCGAATGCCAGCGAGAGGAGCTGCTACTCCTCCCGCCTGCCTCCTGCTGCCTTCCACCTTTCCTCCCTATCTCCCTCCCTTCCTTCTTCTTCTTCTTCTCCTCTAAAGCGTGGCCAGCACCAATAGCCTCTGGCTAAAATAAAAATTAATGTGCGCTTAGAAGCAATGGGAATAGCTGTTTGAGACTCTGCGAGGGCTGTTACCATAGTTGTTTACTATTTTAGAGCAACAAATTAAGAATTAATCTGAAAATGTCAACTTCTATGAAAGCTATTGGCGAGGGTTGCTTTAAAAGTTGTTGGACAAGCTAAAGACCGTTTAAGACAGTTATCCTTGATTAATCATATATATGAAGGTACCTTCGTACGAAGGTGGTTTGAACACTTCTAAAATGGAAACAAACAAATTCGTATATTAATTCTATTTTAATTATTTTTTCAAATGCTCTATGACCTTGATGATTCCTCGCTCTTAATGCAATCAAGTTTTCATTTTATATACTGCATAAACTCGTTCAGCTCATTCAAACAGCTTCACATGTTCGTATTACGCATTATTTGCATACTTATGAAGCTGCCCTCGCACTCAAGCTTAACTTGTTTTGCTTAGCCACAGTTGCAAATTAAAAATGCGTTCAGCGAGTGTCAACCAAAGAGAGCGAGCGAGAGAGAGAGAGAGAGTGTGAGAGAGAGTGAGAGGCAGCGCTCAAGCTAATAGCTGCTTTGCCATGTGAAGCGTGTGACACAGTTGAGCTACCCACGCCCCCTTGCCGAGCCCTAATCAGTGCGATGATGATGATGCTGCTGGTCGTCGTCTACTATTTGCCCAGGCAGCTGCTGCTGGGCATATTTTGTCGTTCTTTGTAGCCGATTTAACTGCTTATTAACTGTGCGTGCGTTCGCTCGCTCTGCGATTGTTCCTTCTTTTGTGCTGCTCGGCATGTCAGCGAGTAAATAAATAGCTAATTAAATACAGGGTGACACGTGGCGCACTGCAAACATACGCCCCCCGACAAACAAACCAAGTCGAATTACCCGCCCGCCCCTAACCAAAGGCCAAGTCAAAGTCAATTCAAGTTGAGCAGAAGAAAACCCACACAGAGAGAGAGAGAGAGAAAGGGGAGAGAGAGAAAAAGGTTACAATTGAAATCGAAAGGAAATTTGAGCGAGCATTGATCGAGTGGGTGTTAAGCTAGAGAGAGAGAGAAAGTGGAGTGAGGTAAAGGACACTCGCCTTTGACTTATCACATGCCTTATAAGAGGCGTGGCATTTGTGTCTGCAACTGGCAGGCAGAGGAGATAGAAAGAGATAGATAGAGAGTCGTGTGTCGCGCTTTGTATTACAACAATTTGAGTGGAAGCGAAACTATTATTAAGCATAATGACGACATTGGACACTTGAACCACTCACTGCAAAGCACACATAATCTAAAGCAAATCAAGAATAGTTGAAATGCAACTCTTATGAGAGAGAGAGAGTTGCTAAAGCAGCTGAAACACTTGGGAAGGCCTAAATACACATGAATAACTAAATTGAATTTGAAGAGCATTTCAAATGAAATATTTATGAGCGTTTGATGAAGAAGAGATTGAACAGTATTCTAGGCTAATTACATTTGATATGAAAAATATTGGGAATATTTGAAATGAATTTATTTGAATTAGAGTTTATTAAAGTTGGAAGGTGAAAGTAAAGATAGGAAGCGAGTCATCAAGTTGCTGTGAATTGTTACTGGCATAAACTATAAACTATTAACTAGATGCATTAGGAGAGCGCTTAGTCTTTAAGCTGACTCAATGCAATGCTATCATGAATGGGATGAAATGTATGAAATTTGGATTAACTAAGGCTAAAGATGTGGAAATACGGTTTCAGGAGTCTGAATGCACGAGAGATAGATAGAGAGAGAGAGAGCTTTCCTAAAGGAATGTGGACAGAAGTTTTCAAGAGTCTGAATTGGACGAGAGAGAGAGAGAGAGAGAGAGAGGGAGATAGAGAGATTCCTAATGGAATCATGGTCTAATGGAACAGTTAGCATTTTAGCCAGTCTTCAACTTGAAGAAGCACATAGAATATTCATGATCAAGAGCCAAAGCTGTGCCAGCTTAAGCGACTAACTTGCAGAAATCTTCTAAGAGCAATGCCAAGCTAAAGAAACTGTCTAACTATCAAAGTGCATAACAGAACATAATTAATTATAATAATAATAATTCAAAAAGATATTTGAGCAAAGTTCTTATTGAAATGCTTAGGGCAGAGCCAATATATCTATATAATCAAAATGCTTCTCAAAGTTCTTCATGCCGTCTTGATCGGGCTTTGGAGTGTAAATCAATATGCTTGTCGGCTTCTAAACTAATTAAAACATCTTCTTCTGTGCGCGCTTTGTGTGCCGCCGAAAAAAAAAAAAGCTTTTGTTTGCTGCTGCTTTTAACAGGATATGGTCCAGAAAGAGAGAGAGAGAGGGAGAGAGAGGGAGCTCTGCCGGAACTAAAAGCCAAACAACAATGCAAAGGCAGAGAACATGTCATAAACTAGCGCTAAAAGGACGCCACGCTGTGTCTTTGTTCGGGACTGGGTAGACGGACGGGCCAGGCTGGGTCGGGTCGGGTCGGGTCTGAAATTATGACAGGCTCAACTCACGTCTGATGTCTGATGTCGAATGTCTGGCAAAATCCTGCACAGGCATATAATTAGGGTCGGGCGAGCGAGCGAGTGAGCGAGCTCGTTGCGCTAGGGTTTGTTTCGTCGAATCGTCGTCGTTTTTTCCTTTTTAATTGAATTAAAGCTTCCACACGGCAGATGGATGCATTGCATTGGCATTAGTTTAGGCGCCGCTATCAATATCCTTGAGCGCAGCAGGAGTTTGCATTTTAATTATAATGCATTTCAGCGAGCGAACGAGCGCAATTAAGTGCTTATCGCAATCAAATTGATTGAATTGCATGAGACATGGAAAAGCGATTGGCATTTCGAATGGCTTATACAATATGGATAATTGCTGCTCTGCATTCTAGATTTTACGATACGCTATGCGCAATTATTTCCCAAAGACTCCTTTCGGCTAGTGGTGGCTAGTTAGCCAAAGAGCACTTAGCCAATGCATTGGCCATAAACGGTTTTCCAATTTGTTTGCCCACAAAAACCGAGACAGAGTCAAAGCCCAAACGGAAGTATTGCTATGCATATTTCTCAACAATAAACGTGTAATGGACAAGCCACACACACACACACACACACACACTCTCTCTCTCTCTCTCGCTCGTTCACTCTCTGGTTCGTGCGTAGCAAAAGTTGGCAACAGTTTTATTAAGCTGCTGAACTCTTGTGTGTTAAAAGTCAATTTTCCAATTTGCAAACTGTCAAAAACATTCGAAAAGCAATTTGTGCACACACACACACACACAGAGGGCAAGAGAGTGTAAGAGAGAGAGAGAGAACGGACAAGAGCGAGAGAGCGTGCTTGTATGTATAGAGTACAAGCCAAATTGCGTATACGCCTTGTATGCTGCTTTTGCTTTTTGGGCGACGACACTTTGCGGCAGAAGTTTTCCAATAAAATGGCAAAACTTTGCTGCGAACAAAATTAAAGAAGACGACAGAGGACGAGGCGAAGCAGGAGCAGGAGCAGGAGACGTAGCAGGAGCAGGAGACGAAGCAGCAGCAGCACAAGTAGATGAAGCAGCAGCATAACGTGCGCTGTGGGCATTCGGCCCCATTGCTTTTTGGGGGTTGATGCGATAGACGGACGTCGCTGGCGACGCTGACTGCGCTGTTGGCGACGCAAATTGTTTGCTGCCAATGTGAAGTTTATGAAAAAGATTAAAGTTGAAAAGTGGTTGACGAGGCGAATGGCATGAGGAGGCGTGGGGGCGTGGTGGCAGCTGTTGCGGCCAGGCGCGTGCTCTCAGTTTGGCAGCATCCCAGCTTCGCAGCATCGCAGCTTCAGCTTCATATGAATGACAAATGCTGGAGGCATTCGCTTCGCTTTGCTGGGTTTTTGGGCGGGCTAGCACAAAATGTAGCAAAATTGAAAATGGCTGAAGCATGCGTATGTGTGTGTGTGTGTGTGTGTTTGTATTTGTTGTCTATGGGGTGGAAAATTGAGTTTGGTTGGAGCGAGAGAGAGAGAGAGAGAGAGAAATAGTGAGAGAGGGAGAGAGAGAGAGAGAGGGCGCCCAGTCGAGCAAAACAGCCAAAGATGAAAGCAGACAATTTGCCAACGCTCATAATGAAGTTGTTAATGATGTTGATGATGCTGTTGATGTGGCTGATGGGCGTGCCAGCATTCAACACACACACACACACACACACACACACACACACACGCACACACGCACATGCACGCGCTGCCTCTTGCTGGCTACTCTGCCTCTCTCTCTCTCGCGCTCGCTCGCTCGTTCGTTCGCTTTGTGCAGTTTATGACGCACCATGAATGGAAATTACAAAATTGATTTTGATGATTTAATTAAAATGAAGAAGCACAAACTCAAATTATAACAGTCGGCGCACAGCAGCTAGGCAACCAGCCAGCCAGCCAACCAGCCAGGCAGCCAGGCAGGCAGCCAAGCATTGCCTCTGCCTTCGCTTAGAGTCTGCTGCCATAGCCAAATGTCAATATTCATTTAGCATTTGAAGCTTTTACTCTCTGTGTATGTGTGTGTGTGTGTGTGTGTGTGTGTGTGTGTGTGTGTGTGTGTGTGTGTGTGTGTCTGGATGGGGGCCAACTGTGGCCTAGAGCTGCTAACTTTAATTTATTTTCTTCGTACAGATTTGAGCGACAGGAAATTAGACTTTGAGACAACTCTGTATGTATGTGTGTGTGTGTGTATGTATTTGCTCCTTGAGCTTTGTTATTTCTGTCTCTCGTCTAAGCTAATTGATATGTTTTTCTTTCATTATTAACAAATGTTTTGTGACCATATATTGACAGCTTATGTTTGAAAATATAATAAGCTGATATGGAGAGACTTCAAATGATAAAGTTAAGAAAAGAAAACAAAGTTATATGCTATAAACTAAGAGGTACTACAGAGATAAATACAAAACTGATCTAGTCTAGCGTATATGTCTATAATGAAGAGAAAGGAGAGTGCAAGAACGAAGAATGATCATTCATATGATTTATATTAAATAGATTCAGTTACAAATATAACTGTATATAAATTTAGATACTGATAGAATTTTATCTATATCTGCATATCTTTCAACTCATTTAAGTATGAAAGCCTAAGTAGAATGTATCTACGGCCCTAGCTTAACTCATGCTGATCTATACGATGTTGTTTTGATGGAAATTAGAAAGTCATCAAGTATTTGGGAATTTAGTGAGATCTCTGTGGCATCCTTACTGAAATCTTCTTACATACAAAATGCAGATAGACATTTAGCTGGGCAGCCTTGCAGGCATAGCTAAATCTTTCAAATCATCTGGACTCAAGTAAATTTAAGTTCCATAAACCAAAGGAAGTGTGCTAGTAAAATCCTTTGATTTTCTGTTGCCTACTTTTTGGAGCTTTGTAAAATTTATACCGCGAACTTGAAATGAAATATAAATAATTTTGTATGATGTACAGAATTACATTATTATTATTTGTATGTATTTTTTTGTTAATTTTGATCATTTATATTATGATAACTTCCTGTTCCAATAGATTTCTCTAGAAATCAGTTGAATTCATCACATATAGCACAGAGCCAGTTCTGTGCTCAATTAGCGAGCCGTTTCAATGGTTTTAACAGCTTAATTACTTGGGCAAAGCCTTGTTTGACTCGTGGAGAAAAACAAGAAATTTTCACTTTCTGTTTGCATTCGCCAACAACATTTTCCCTAACAGAGCTGCGCAAAAGAGGCGGATGCTGCGGCTGCTGTGGTTGCTGATGCTGCTGCTGCTGATGCCGTTGTTGATGCCGTTGTTGATGCTCTCGCTGATGCCGATGCTGTTGCTGCACGCTCTGCAAATTTGTAATGCAAATCAGTTTTTGCCTGTGCGTCAAATTGACAACGAAAATAATTTTACGCGCCATTATGTTTAATTAAACAGCCGGAGCAACCAAAGCGTCGCACACAAAAAGAGAGGGAGAGCGAGAGAGAGAGGGAGCGAGGGAGCTAAAATATATACAGACACACACAGGCGCACACACACACACACACAGACACTTTGCTTGTTTATGTATTTTGTGGCAGAGCTCAGAGTTCGACTAAAAACAACCACAGCAGCAACAACAAGAGCAAAAGCAACATCAACGACATAATGGTAATGAAATTTCCATCAGAAATAATTTCTTATTAATTTGCGCAAATTGCATTTAATTACTTTGAGCGCAGCAGCAGCGACGCCGACGGCACAACGGAAATCCAAAATACGCCACCCATTTCATTCACTCCCACTCAGACATGCTTCACTCACTCACTCGACTCGCTCGCGCTCACTCACTCGCACCCATTCACTCTTGCACTCAGTCTCTCGCTTTGGCACTCTCTTTCAATTGCTCTCTTTGCTTTAATTAGACAGACGCTTTGCCTGCGCTTTGGTTGGCAGAGCTGTTCACACACACACACACACACAGACACACATACACACGCATATTGTAACGATAATTCTAATTATAGCTACGGGCACTAATTGAATTTTATTTCTACAGCTTTGGCCACGTCAATCGCTGTTCTAGTTGTTGTTGCTGCCGCTTGCTGCTGTTACGCCATTTTGTTTGTCTAACTGTCTGTCTGCCCATGCCGCTGCCACAGCTGCTGCTTATCTTCTTGCTCTGCCATTAGCTAGGCTTTAGCTATCTATCTCGCTCTGCTGCTCTGCTTTGTGTGTGCGGCTGCTTTCATTAACAATTTTGGCTGGGCGGCCATTTTGCTTTTTTGTTCAACTTGATGTGTCTCTCTCTCTCTCTCGCTCTCGCTCCCATCCTGCTGATGTTCTTCTGCTCATCATGGTCGCGTAATTAAGCTCATTCAGTTTTCCAATTATGTTGGATGACCTTCATTCTGCTGTTGTTGCTGGCAGTTGTTGTTGTTTGTTGTTGTTGTTGGCGGCTGTTTAGACACTCGCCATTTTGTGCCTGATTAAATTAACGCTCATCTCCTCGACTGCGTTTAATTGCCTTCTGCGCGATTTGCTGTTTAATTAACTGACGCCTTCATTATTTTTCCGTCTCTTCTTCTTCCATTATTTTTAGGTCTGGTTTCAGAATCGTCGCGCCAAGTGGCGCCGCCAGGAGAAGTCGGAGAGCCTGCGTCTGGGCCTGACGCACTTTACGCAGCTGCCGCATCGCTTGGGCTGTGGTGCATCCGGGCTGCCCGTCGATCCATGGCTCTCGCCGCCGCTGCTAAGCGCGCTGCCAGGTGAGTGCCGAGATGTAAAAGCTCAGTGTGTGAAGAGAGATTCATTTGAGTTATTGTTGGTTTCGCAGGTTTTTTGTCGCATCCGCAAACCGTTTATCCCAGCTATCTGACCCCGCCGCTTAGCCTAGCCCCGGGCAATCTGACCATGAGTAGTCTGGCTGCCATGGGCCATCATCACGGACCGCCACCGCCGCCGCCGCCGCATGGACCGCACAGCGGACAACTGCCGCCGCCGCCACCGAACGGGCCTCAGCCGCCGCCCCCACCACAGCATCCGCATGCACACGCCCTCGGCGGTCACCATGCGGTGCCGCTGTCTCATCTGTCGCCGCACCTGTCACGCATGTCACCGCATGCAACATCGCTGACGCCTCTGCCGCCGGCGGCGACAACAACGACTGCGTGCTCGACCACCTCGTCCTCGTCCTCGTCGCTGGAGTGCAGCGGCCCAGACGTTTGCATGTCACCACAAAACCTCAGCATTTCGAATGCCGACTCGAACGGAGATCTGCGCGACTGCAGCGACGCGGATGCCGGCAGCAGCAACGGCGCTGGCGGCAACAGCCTGGAGAAGTGCAACAACGAGCTGCTCGACGTGGGCCGTGAGAGTCCTCCGCCCACATCCTCCTCGTTGGCCATCAAGCGAGCCGCAGCCGGAACGCCGCCCTCGGTCGACATGCGCAGCAACTCGATTGCCACGCTGCGCATCAAGGCCAAGGAGCATCTCGATAATCTAAACAAGGGCCTCGTCTCCATGGTCTAAATGGTGCAGCAATTCATTCATAAGTTTAACTCGAAGCGTTAGGCCTTAGTTCTTCTACACAGAATCCAATCACAGAGATTTATATATATATAATCATATATGTTTAGTTGCTTGAGAGTTTTAGTTTAGAGAATTTCATCGTTGTATATCTAATTTCTATAAGAACAGAAGAGAACAGAGCAAAGCAGAGCAGAAGCCCCAGTGAGTAAATGTTCTTTGGCATCATCAAAACAAATCAAATAAATAGGAATTTAATGTGCATATAGATCTATTTGTAATGTCTCTCTACTAATTATAATAATAATAATAACTATAATAATAATAATGAATAATGAATAATATGTATAAAACAACATCCTAATCCCCTCTTGCATATTAGCACAAAATACAAATAAATAAACAAGTTTTAGCTCACATCGAATTGGCAACTTTTTTTTTGTTTTGGGCAGCTGATGGATATATATATATCCATCATATATATATTTTTTCTGTAGCTTATATATTTAGAGTACCTATCGAGTTGCATTTCAAAACATTTAATAATTTCATATGTTTCAGAGAAGAATGCAAACGATGCGTAAACAAAAGTCTCATAACCTTAGCATGAGTCATAATGTAAGGCGTGCTAATTGAACTGCTTGTCGAAGCAAGCAGTTCATTAAGTTGAGCTCTCTGAGAACTTCCGGTTATCAATACTATTGCAAATTTGAATGAACTCCTCTCAATGCAAATTAATGATCTGCAGCACTGAGCACAATACATATAATCCAGCTTATTTCCAACTCGATTGAAATTCTCCAATCATTTCTAATCATAAACACGCATGTATGCTCATTAATGTGCATGCCTCTTTATAACTGCCCACATTATTGGCTGAGCGCGTCTGCTGCCCATAAAACTGCGAAACTCACTCGCCAAATGACCTTGAAATCAGATAGAGTCGCACTCAACTGCTCTCAATTGGTTGACCTTGAAACTCATTTCTGAAAAATGATCACTCAAAGAATTTCTGTCGACTGGCTGCGCTGCGCTGCTCGTCTGGTATTTGTAGGGGCTTGGACTTGCATTAATGTGCATGCCTCTTTATAACTAGCTGCTCACATCATTCATTGAGTGAGCGCGTCTGCTGCATATAAAACATCGAAACTCACTCTCGAAATGACCTTGAAATCAGATTGAGTCTCACTCAACCTCGCTCTAACTAACTGATTCTAACTCTCCTATTAGTTCGTCGATATCCGATTGATGTAATGTAATGTTTAAAATTCCGAAATTCACCAATCCAAATGCAAAAATATTTATGTTATGTTACATTTCAAACTGCTCTTAAAGCTTACTTAAAATTCTTTAATCACATTTTAAATGTCTCGAGTTAAAGTATAATCAAGATTATCAGAAAGTTTTTTTTTTTTTTGTAAGCCTTCAGCATTCATACATTTCTCTAGTGTTTATACTTGAATTCCCAATTTATAGCTCTTCCAAAAAGGGGAACGCAGCAATTCCTTTCAGCCTTCAGCTTTCGGCAGGCACTTCATATGTGAAGTGTGACAACTTAATAAGCCGCCCTCGCTTTACCCTTAACATTTCGAGCAGTCACTATGAGAGCGCGTATCAGCTGTGTTAATCAGCTGTCGAAAACTCATTAATGACTAAATTAATAATCGGGAATAGAGAAGGAATAGCAAAAGGCTGCGCAGCACTCGAAAGGAGCATAAACAAATTGAAAATGCTGACAAGCGGCAATTAAATGCAATTAAAAAGGACTAAATGCACAGCAAACAAAAGGCGCATAATGACACATAATTGAACAAGGAATAAGAGCTGCTACACTGGCATAAATATCACATAAAGAGAGAGGGAGAGAGAGAGACAGAGCCTATGCCCAACTAGGAATGTTATAAAATAATGTATGAATTATAATTGATTAACGCCGCGAACAATTAAAATGCGAGCACGGGCGACACAACTCACATATGCTAGACAAATACCATATCTATATATATCTATATACATATGTGTATATATGTGTGTGTGTGTGTGTGTTTGCTTTAACAATGGCAAACAGGAGCTGCACAATGATAATTGCCAGCAATTATACTCTGCGTGCTTATCACACGCACAATATCTTTGGAAAGACTAGCAAAAGCAATGCGCTAGAGCGTAACTGACTGCTTGACACACGCTCACGGCATATTAGGGGAATTTAAGCATGATTTGTTGTGATTCCAAGAGTATTCCAATGGCAACTGAGCTTAAGAAGAACTGCAAATGTTAGCTAACTGCATAGCTTGCCACATTTAGCTTGAAAAGCTTCTGAGGATTAAGAGATTTTTAGAGATCGAGAGACAGAAACAACTAATGGAAAGCCAATATACCCTCCTATCTCACTTTGCTTAAATGAGTAAACAAATCTCGCTATGAAATGCTTTAAATGCAAAACTATACACTATATACGTATATATATTTTATAGCAAAGCCAACTATCAGGGGAAATAAACGAAATAGGGAATTGAGTTTAGAAACAGAATTTCATGTCTAGCAGGGGTTGATTGCAGTTCGGGCCGTGGCTTGGTTTATTTATTTCAAGGCAATTGCAAACGTTTCAAAGTAATTTATTTCATATTTGATTAGTGCATGGCCAAAGCGGGGAATATTAAATGGAAACAAATGCAGGTTTAAACTACTATATATTTAATTTTAATATATAGCAATTACTTAGCTCAGTTTTTATAGAAAAAGCTCAGCCAACAGATAAGCTGTGTTTTATTTATTTTCTACTCTTTGAGGTCAGAGTTATATCAAATATAATATAATATATATTTTTTAATATCTCATAATATATTTAAATTTTTATGAAATATGTGTTACAAAATAATTACATTTAAATTTACGTTAACAATTTTGATTTTTACGTTACACTTTTTGTATGTGAAAGTGGCGCCATCTATGAGTCATAATTTGTGAATGCGTGTGCTGATTGAACTGCTTGTCGAAGCAAGCAGTTCATTAAGTTGAGCTCTCTGAGAACTTCCGGTTATCAGTACCATTGCAAATTTGAATTAACTCCTCTCAATGCAAATGAATGATCTGCAGCACTGAGCACAATACATATAATACAGCTTATTTCCAACTCTATTGAAATTCTCCAATCATTTCTAATCATAAAAACGCATGTATGCCCATTAATGTGCATGCCTCTTTATAACTGCCCACAATATTGTTCTGCTGTCCATCAAACAGCGAAACTCACTCGCCAAATGACTTTGAAATCAGATAGAGTCTCACTCAACTGCTCTCAATTGGTTGACCTTGAAACTCATTTCTGAAAAATTATCACTCAAAGAAATTCTGTCGACTGGCTGCGCTGCGCTGCTCGCCTGGTATTTTTAGGGTTTTCATGTTAAAATTAGACTTGCAGCGGTAATAAAAGCTGCTGTTCACAAGCGTGACTCATGAAAATGTCACGCAAAGATTTTTGATATATTTCGGTTACCTTCTGCGAGATTCTGTTCGCCTGGTAATTGAGTGGATATTTAATAAAATGACGCTGAGCTTGCGAATATTTCCAGCCCTCGAAAGTATGCTACATTAATTTGCCTCTAAATATTAAAATCGATTCCCAAAAGTATGCAATGAAAAAAATGTACACTCAAAAAATATAAATGCATCAACTTTCTGCAAACTTCTGTTCGCCTGGTATTTGAGTGGCTATTATATACAAAATTATCCATTAACTGACAAATATCGATTGCAGCCGAAAGTATGCAATACTATAATAATAACAGTCTTCAAAATAATATTTGTTCGTCTGCCTTCTGTGAATTTCTGTTCGCCTGGTATTTGAGTGGAAGTTGAATACAAAAGCCATGAGAGTGCCAAGAACATTTTCGGCCCTCGAAAGTATGCTACATTAATTTGCCTCTAAATATTAATATTGCTGCCTAAAAGTATGCAATGAAAAGAATTTACACTCAAAAAATATGAATTCATCAACTTTCTGCAAACTTCTGTTCGCCTGGTATTTGAGTGGCTTTTACATACAAAAATTATATTTGCTGACAAAAATCGATTGCAGCCGAAAGTATGCAATGAAAATTTATACACCTAACAAAATAATATATTTTGGCCACCTTCTGTGACTTTCTGTTCGCCTGGTATTTGAGTGGATATTGGCTACAACTGTAAGAGGCCAGCGGACACCAGTTGTTCTCGAAAGTATGCAACATTAATTGAGGTGCATGAATTTAATCGTATGCCCAAAAGTATGCAATGGAAAATACAAACTACTAAATAAGAACACCATTCTTTTAGTTTATTTCATTTGTTTTCTTTATTTGAAATATTTTGAAGAAAATTTATGTACAATATATATTTAAAATCTAGCTCTTATTATGTGAAAGACTTACAAACTAATTTCTGAAATAAAACTAGAAATCTAGAAAAAATTCAATTATTTGAACAGCTTTTCAGCTCAAGAGTAAATCATGGTGCACAGTAACCAAAGTTTGAGCTGACATAACAACTATGACAAGTTTATAATCTTACAGATATAGACTATACATATATTACTCTATATCTATACAGTGGGTTATACAGGTATATATTAATTATACATATGTATATATTAAGTTAGGCTATTCCATTGCTTCAAATACTTTGCAGTCATCACCTTTTTCTATGCGCTGGGCACACGAAATATCAGCGAACATGTCCTGGAATGATAAGGAAAAGAGATTTATATAATAAATAAATGAATATAAATATATTTTCATCGCTTACCTTCAAATCGTTGGTGTATTGTTCTCATCGCCTATGCTTCACCAGGCAGACGTAACCTAGAAAGAAATTTATTATTAAATTAGATATATATAAGCTTTGCAAATAGTTAATCAATTGAATTTGTTTCTATAAACCCATACGCATGAATTGAGAGTTTTCATATATATGTAGCTCTTCTATATAACAAGATATATATACAAATAATTCAACAGCAAGCAGTCGAGGCAAGCAGTTAACAGACGAAAAGCATCGTGAGAAAGCTTTAGCATAAAAGCTTCTCGCAGAGTAACGTCACCTGTTTGAAAGCTTTCTCACATGCATTAATAAACTGAAGAATTCAATATCGAAAATGTTTGCTGGCAGCTGTCAAACTGTAAATGAGCCATGCGAAGGGCGGCAACTGCATGCGCTGTGTGGCATGTGGCATGAGGAATGAGGAATGAATGAGAAATGCGAACTGCTGCACTTGAGAACTAATGTGCACTTATTATTAGCCCGACCGCTGATTGAGTGATAGGAAGATGGGAAAGCCAAAGGAACGTGAATCATGCGCTTAAGAATACCAGAGATGAGCGAGTGCTGTGGCTGTATCAGCCCATATAAGGCGAAAATGTAGCAGCGGCCACCATAAAAATAACAAATAAAGAACTGAGACACACATGTGGGTGATGCCAAACAGCTGTGTGTGTGCATGTGTGTGTGTGTGTGTCGCAATGCAAGCCAAGTGCATAGCCGAGTCAAAGTCCAATTGAATTGAACTTGAAAACTTGTGACGCGAATTAAAATGCCTTAAATTTATTTGTGCAACTGCGCATGGGATCGGCATTGGGCTAGCAGCTAGCACAGACAGCGACAAGTGTTCCACAAAAAATAACAAAATAATAATAAAAAAGGAAAATAGAAGAAGAAGAGTAAGAGAAACTCTTGACTGTGCTGGGCTATATATAGAAATTGTCAAAAAAAAAAAAAATAAATAAAAAAAACCACCGAGTCCGAATCCGAGTGGATGGCCTCAACGGAAGCCCCAAGGCGAGAAGCTGCTGCTGCGGCTGCTGCTGCCATAGAGAACTTCCGATTCGACTAGCCAAAATGCCCATCTATTCACTTACATTACATTACATACATACCCTGTACATATATATCTGCATATATATATATCTATCTATCCACATATCTATCTATCTGCTGCTCCTTCGATTCATTCTCTAGATATATCGCATATTGATGACATACAGCTGATCTAGCCCGTTTGGTCGATGATGAAAGCGTTGGCGCTATTTTTCATTGGATATATACATATTTCTATATAGCTATGTAGCTATACGCTCTCCAATCTATCGCTGTTCGTGTGTTTTGTTCTATGCGCTTGCTTTCTGTGTATATAAAATAACAATGTTAAAAATAAAATCTTCAACACGAAATGAAACCAGCGCCAAAGCAACCAACAGCAACAACAGCATAAGAAACAAGAAACAAGAAAATATAGAAACAAATTATTGAACAGCATTTCGTATATGTATTTAGCTAACTCGGAACAAAAATCTGTTTTAGCGCGCACCATAAATGTCCACGTCATTTATTTCCATTGCCTGTAGCGTATGGGGTAAGAGCGAATGCTCAGCGCAAAGATTCAGGCGATTCGGGTGAACCCAAGGCAAACAATTGGGAATTGCAATTGAAATTGAAATTCAAGTACTTGATAAGTCCTATTAATCATAAGGCATGCCAGGGGAGATCTTAATATATATAGAAAATAAAAGATACAAAAATATTCTTGAACTTTCTTGATATTTCATGATTTTTTATATATTTTGTATATTGAAAATATATGAAAATTTAAAGTTTAACATTTATTAATTTTTTGTTATTTATTTATTTTCTATTAAAATTAATGTTTATATATTTTAATGCAAATCTAATTATTTTTTAATATAATAAAAATATTAAATAAAGTTTTGTATATTTGGCTTGTTTTATATATGTTGATTTAAGTTATTATTGCTTGATTTATATTTTGTTGCTAAAGACAAAACATTTATACTCGTCTTGCTACACTTTTTAAGCTATAACTATTTGAGAATTTTATGAAGGCAGCTATTCAAAACAGGGCAAACCCGAGTGAAATCTGCATCTACCTCTTGCATGTTTAGGCAATAGTAAACAATCAAAATTGGTAATATGAGTTGCCTCAAGTCTTATAATATATGAAATATGATCATATTATATTTATATTCAATATTATATTTATATTCAATTAGCTAATATA
Organism: Drosophila antonietae; assembly: GCA_030914385.1. NCBI lineage: Eukaryota > Metazoa > Arthropoda > Insecta > Diptera > Drosophilidae > Drosophila > Drosophila antonietae. Next base: position 1,141,871 of record JAUESO010000611.1, on the reverse strand, counting down.
TACTTGCTAGTGCAAAAAAGGTCCACTCTAATCTGCTGTATCTACAGAAGCATGCATAATTGTATCTCTATACTGTTTGCCATCAAATTATTTAAAAGTTTTCTTTCAGCATTTCTTCCCTCTCTCTCTTTCTCTCTCTCTCTCTCTGTTTCTTTTACACATATATATATTTTGTATGTTCTCTATTTCGAATTCTGTTTTCTGTTCTTGAATATTTTTTGTTCCAACTGGAGGCGTACAGATCAGAACATATATATACACATATATATAGACGTCCAATTGTTATAGAATGCGAATTGTAGCGCATATTTGAAAGTATTTTGAGCGCATTTTTCTCTATATAGATTATAGATTATATAGATATCGAGTCTGCAAAATACATGCGACATTATATATGCACATAGGCTATACTTATAGATCAGAAGTATATATCTATGGCCACTTGTCTGCTTTAAGAAATTATTGCAAGCAGCACGTGAATCCAAATATGACTCAAAAATTTGTCTCACAAATGGAAAATGTTTGATCAGAAATGAAATGCGATATATGCATAGAGAAATTATAGATACTCTTAAGAAGGAAGTTACAGATAACAGATATGACGTGTATATGTAAATCTTTATATATAATTTTGTATTTATAATTAAAAGTATTTCTATGCTCTGCACCCATTGAAAATGAAAACTCAGGGCATAATGGCTTTGTGTAAATGTATGTCACAGGCAGCAGTAGGCGTGAAATTTGACTGGAATCTGAAGTCTTATAGACTTGAAGTCTTCTAAACATACTCTGAAAGAGATTATCATTTTTATCGATTACTCCCTTCTATATGCTAACTATATAATACAAGAGAATCAAATTTCTCTGCGTAGATTCCTCTGCTGAATTCAGAGATCTATCATATTTCAGATTTCGGATACGTTCAGCTTTAAAATCAGCATGGAAAAGCTTTAAAGGAAAAAATCTCTATAAATTTGATCAATCAAGTCACATTCAATTTCATTCAACTATAATAGCCCATAATAGAGCTTCATTCAATATGTGTTGCTTGCTAAAAGGAGAATGAATAAATGGATTATTTCGTATAGCAAATTTTCAGGGCATCTGAAAGTCGAGCATACCCAACTGAAGCACTCTTATTTGTTTCATTTCCAGTTCAAGTTTTCTTGTCTTAGCTCGCTATAAATAGATTTAGTTCCATGCAGGCAGTGCATGCACTCAATAGAGTTTTCACCCTACTCTCTCTCTCTCTCTCTCTCTCTCTTTTCTCACTCTTTCTCTTTCTATTCTCTCACACATTAACACGAATGCATGTTGGCAGCATATTCTAATTCGGAATCGGAATCTGACCTGATTTTTCCACAAACTCAAATTAGCTGCCCAAATTACACAGCTGCAGCAGCTGCTGCTGCTGCTGATGCTGCTGATGTTGTTGATGTTGCAGCTGGTCAACAATTGGTGAATTAGCTCAATTAATGGGCATAATGGGGCATTGTGGTTAAACCCCTTCTTTGGCACGAGCTGGACAACACTTCAGCAAATCAATTTGCAATTGTTTGTTTCATACGCACAAACGGATTTCTAAGGCCGGGGGATGGCCAAATCCAATAATGCATTGCGGCTCGTGGCCAAAAACTAATTTGAAATTAATTCACACAGAAACAACACACACACACACACGCACACACACACTCGCGCACACACACACTTTGATGAACTCTGTCAACAAGCTGAAAGTAGCTGCCAAATTGGCAACTTAATAAAAATTCCGCAAAGTCGAAATCATTGCTGGCTTAAGGGTACGAGGCAGGCCAACAACTTCATTAGCAACTTCATTATGATGATGATGATGATGTTGTGACTGTAGCCATGTAGCCACGCTTGTTGCCTTGGCTCTGGGCGTCGTCTGTGTGCATTCCGCTTGGCCTGTCAAATGCGCAGCGCAGCGTCTGTGTATATCCCTTGTACCCGTACCCCAAGCCCTACCTCTATCACTACCCCAACCCTTAGCCATCTACCCTTACCCCTTACGCCCACCCTCGGCCTGGCCTATGTGATGTGGTGGCCACTTTGTCACCGTTACAGGCTCAATTGCAATTTGTTTTCGTTGATTCCCATACCCAGTGAGACCAAGCCAGCCCAGACAGACATATACCTCTCTCTCTCTCTCTTTCTCTCGCTCTCCCGGTCTCTTGTTTACTTAGGAACGTTGAGCTCGACTCGATTTTTGGGGACATTCAAACGGGCATTGGATAATTCACAAATGAATCCCTTTAGTGTTGGCAATTTGAGGCACGTGCGCTAAAACAACAACAAGCTCGAGCTCGAGCTCGGTCTCTGGCTCGGCCTCGGCATGGACTCATTATTAAAATTCCTTCTTCGCACAATTGACTGGGTTCTATATTAAAATTTGATTTAGCCATTTATACAATCTATGTATTTGCGATTTGATTTTGATTTGGATTCATTCGTATTTTCATAACACAAACGACAAAAGCGGCCAGAGGCACGCCTCGAGGCGTTTGGCGACCTTTGCTGGGTTTGATGCGATTTCATTGCGATTATGGCGCGAGTTTTGATTGTTCATTTGGAAACATTTTATTTACTGTTGTCTTAAAAGGTAGCGAGGGTGGCTATGTGCCATAGCTGAAACGTAAATAAACTGGGAAACTACCAAGAGAAATGCAACATAAGCTAGTTGGGAATTATAATAATACTAAGGTAGAACATAATGGGAATTGTAAAAGAAAATAGAGTTAAATGTAATTGAAGTATGCCATTATAAGATAAGCTAATACTATATTAGAGAAATCATTTAGTAGTTAACGATTAAGCATTGAGTTTATCAATGTTAAATTACATTATATTACTGTACAGCATAAATGAAATCGACATTAAGAGAGTCTTTTCATTAATCAGTTTTACTTAATCACATCGCAGATGTGAGTTAACTGAACTCAGAGCTATTGGCATCAGTTGCTGCCTTTGTGGTGATGAATAATTCTCTTGCTTGTCTTACTCTTCAATATCTCAAACACTACCTAATTAGGCTTAAAATGAAGCTAAAATCTTCGCTCTACATGTGTCATATCCATAATAGATTCCATTAGTCCAAGTGATCTTCATTGAGAGTCCATCAATATCAATTATTTAAGAGCATGACAACAACATTGACTAGAAATGTTTTATTAGCTCATTTTTATCGCACACTTGTGCTAAAAATTTTGATTTAACAAATAAACAGTTTGAAGATTTGAGAAAATCATTTATGAATTGTGCTATCTAATTCGAATTCGAGTAAAATAGATTTTAATTTCTGCATATTTATCTCTTTTTAAGGAATACTAAATCTATTTATAATCATTAAGTTATTACGTTTAATGAAAGCAAGAATTAATTTATAAGTATTTTACTACATTTATAATTTATTTATTTTTATAAGTATTATTATTTTAATTATAGATCTCAGGACCGGAATAGCCCCTGAATTTGACATTAATTCGAATGAAATATGATATAAAAATAGCTTTAACTATTAATCTACTAATAAATCTGCATATATAAATATATATAAATCAGCATATATAAATCTGCAATCACTTTGAAAGTCTGAAATAAGTTTTGGATTTTGTAGACCAAGACTCAAGAACCTAATTCAAATACAAATCAACAATGTCATATGATTAGAACAATATTTAGAATAGTTAGTGTGTAGAGAATTCGTTACAAGTTCAACGTCATAGTATTTATGGAATCGAAAGGAAATGGCTAAGAAGCAGAGTGTTTGCCTGTTGGCAGCAAAGTTAAATATAGTCAGAGGGAACAACAAATCTAAATCTAAATCTAAATAGAAATAGAAATTGAATAGAAGAAAAACAAGTTTTTGGCAAATCGAAAAAAATAATTGAAAAAAAAAAACTGAATTCGAAATTGAAAAGTCCATGGATTAGTCATGGCAAAGCGGCTGGGTCTAAGCCCTACCATATATACATATATGTGAATATGTATGTATGCATGTATGTCATGTATATATGAAATATATATCTATGGATATATCTAATAAAAGCATATGGCCTCGCCTGTTCCTATTTGCGACATAAATCTTTTTATGCTCTGACTCTAACAACATGAAACGCCAATTTATATATATATATATATATATATATACATCTATGTGTGTGTGAGCTGTTTCCAACATAATGTTGGAACATAAAGAGAGTATGCCATAAAACGTAAACATGCCCCACTTAGTTGCCGCTAAAAATAAAGCATAAACCCAATTTAAATGGATACCCTGCAATGTGAACGGCCCCCAGCCGAGTGAATGTAAATTGTAAATAAACAGTTTAGTTACTTGAATTATGCTAGTTACACAGGTGTGGGGCTGGATGAGAGTGGCAGGGGGCGTGGTCGGCAAATCAGTTGAGAGAATATGACCAAAAATAGAAGTGCGAACCGTGGAATTTCATTGAAGGTGCAAACGTGCGAGCGATTCGAGCTGCGTGCAGAGAGCAGCGAGCAGCAAGCAGCGAGCAGCGAGCGATTGAGATGTGAAATATCGAAAATAGAAAATGAATTTATTACGACATACGAAAAACACGAAAAGTTATGAAAGCCAAGCAGTGGCTGCCCAAGCAAGACAGATAGAGAAAAAGAGTGAGAGAGGGAGAGAGACTGAGTGAGAGCATAATTGGGAGCGAGGCAAACAAATTTAATTTTCTAAATCCCCCCACGACCTAAAAACAAAACGAACAAAAATTGAAGAACAAAAAAAATAATACGAGCGAAAGCATATGCAAAGCAGAAAGGCAAAGCAACAACAATAATACAGCAACGGCGCATACGCGCTCTCACACCCACACGACGCTGGCTGTGAGCGTGAGAGCGAGATCGCTGGAGCAGCAGCCTTGCCTTATACGGCACTTTTGGACTCTGCGCAGGCAGCAATGATTGCTTCTCGCGCAACACGAAGACGAAGGCGCCGACGCCCGAGGCACGACGCCCGATGCCCGATGCCCGATTACCGTTTGCCGATTGCTGCTCGCTGCTTGCCGATTGCCAACTGCACGCTCGATCATGCCGAACTGCTTTTGTACGGCGCTTGCGCCCTCTCGTTCTCTCGCTCCCACTCGAGCGACGGCAGCATTGTCCAAAGGCGGCCCCCCTTATGCTAAAGGATCTATTTTTAGCGCCGCCGTTGCCGTTGTCGAAGGTGGGCAGATATCCATGAGCAGTGTCTGCACTTGTACGAATGTATGTATGTGTGAATGTGTGTGTGTTGTATTCTTTCTATGCTGGTATTAGTGGATGCTGGCATGGGCTGCGGCTGTGGCTGCGACGGGTGGCGGGGGCGAGCGTACGGCAACTGTGACGATGTTCAATTTTCTTGGATGGCAAGAAAATCGGTGCTGCCTGGTATAAAATCCGAGTACCAACGCGGGGATACGTTAGTCAGTCAGTTGTGTTCCAAAGCGTACACATTGCCGTATTTCTTGATTTAAATTCACCCGTGGTACCGTAAATACAAACCAAACCCAGACAAAATGTGTGACGATGAGGTTGCTGCTTTGGTCGTTGACAATGGTGCGTATACCAAGAGAAAAGAAATAACTAAGAGAAAAAGCTAATGGATAGACGTGGATTATACATTAAATGTGGATTAACTAATGTCAAGGATAATTAACGTCAGTGCAGTGATCAAAAGTGCAAAAAAGTCAACTTATCGAATGAATTTTCTGAAATCCGAAAACTGAAATCCGATTCCAAAATAATTCGAATTGATATTCAACCTTCCAATAAAAATCCACCTCATCCCACTGATAAATTTCAAAGACTTATTCACATTGTTCGCTGAGGAACATATGTATCAACATTCCCTATCTGAATTTAAAATTATAGAAGGAAAAATATATAAAAGATAGTTTTATAGAAGAATCTATAATCCAAAGATTACTTATGATTTATCGAAAAAGTTTTCTTAAATTTTCTTTAAACAAAAATGATCTATTTTTAGACCTACATTATTTATCTGTACTTCTCAAGCATAGAAGAAGGATAGAATAAAAGTAGAATATATCATCAGATAAAAATAGAATATATTAAAGATAAAGATAAGGAATCTAAATTCTAAAGAATTCCCCAAATATTCCTTTGGAGAATCCCCCTCAAAGATGAATGAATATTCGCTGACATAAAGCGTCTATAGCTAAATTTCTAAAAACACTTCCTAATCATGAACAGAATTTCATATACATTAACCAATGAATCTTTAAATAAATCTCCAAAGATTCTTATAGAACTTATAAAAATTTGATTGAAATAATTCTCAAAATATTCATAGATTCTTCCACAATCAAATGCACATAAAATTTCTCAAATTCTTTGCTGATGAGTCACAGTCCCGATTATTAGATCACGTAGAATTTCTCTCACTTGCCGTGAGTCTACGCTATTTAGCCATGCCTTATGCATCGGGCCAGTTAGGGTCGCTCCGATTTCTAGTTGCTTTTGGCTAACGTTTGGGGTTTTGTCTTTGTTATGCAGGCTCCGGCATGTGCAAGGCCGGTTTCGCCGGTGATGACGCACCCCGTGCCGTCTTCCCCTCCATTGTTGGTCGTCCACGCCATCAGGGTGTGATGGTTGGTATGGGCCAGAAGGACTCGTACGTCGGTGATGAGGCTCAGTCCAAGAGAGGTATCCTCACCCTGAAATACCCCATTGAGCACGGTATCATCACCAACTGGGATGATATGGAGAAGATCTGGCATCACACCTTCTACAATGAGCTGCGCGTTGCCCCCGAGGAGCACCCAGTCCTGCTGACTGAAGCCCCCCTGAACCCCAAGGCTAACCGTGAGAAGATGACCCAAATCATGTTTGAGACCTTCAACTCGCCAGCCATGTATGTCGCCATCCAGGCTGTGCTCTCCCTGTACGCCTCCGGCCGTACCACCGGTATCGTTCTGGATTCCGGTGATGGTGTCTCTCACACCGTCCCCATCTATGAAGGTTATGCCCTGCCCCATGCCATCCTCCGTCTGGACTTGGCTGGTCGCGATTTGACCGACTACCTGATGAAGATCCTCACCGAGCGTGGCTACTCTTTCACCACCACCGCTGAGCGTGAAATCGTTCGTGACATCAAGGAGAAGCTGTGCTATGTCGCCCTGGACTTCGAGCAGGAGATGGCCACCGCTGCTGCCTCCACCTCCCTGGAGAAGTCTTATGAACTTCCCGACGGTCAGGTGATCACCATCGGCAATGAGCGTTTCCGTTGCCCCGAGTCTCTGTTCCAGCCCTCGTTCTTGGGTATGGAATCGTGCGGTATCCACGAGACCGTCTACAACTCCATCATGAAGTGCGATGTGGATATCCGTAAGGATCTGTATGCCAACATTGTCATGTCTGGTGGCACCACCATGTACCCCGGTATTGCCGATCGTATGCAGAAGGAAATCACCTCCCTGGCCCCATCCACCATCAAGATCAAGATCATTGCTCCCCCAGAGCGCAAATACTCCGTCTGGATCGGTGGCTCCATCCTTGCTTCCCTGTCTACCTTCCAGCAGATGTGGATCTCCAAGGAGGAATACGACGAGTCCGGCCCCGGCATTGTCCACCGCAAGTGCTTCTAAGCATTTACATGCCACAACACCTCCACACCAGCATAGCCTTAGCCATCTCTGCCTACTTCTATGCTTGGCTATGGCTCTGTCTATGCTGTGTACACAACAACAACAACAACAACAACAAATCAACATCTATTCACCATCTGAGATGTTGCTGAATGTCATTTAACCAATGCGTCATCCTTTGGTTCCCGATTATTTTTTGTACTGACTGAACACTTATCTAAAATGAAAACGAAACCCCATTTAATTGTTTAACTATTCTCTGTGTGTTTTCATGTTATGTTAACCATCTGATTGTTTTATTAAGAAATGTCAACTCTCTCTTAAACTTTTTGTATAGAACACAACATCCTCAATGTGGTTTGTGGGGTCCAATTGTTACGAAATATAAAATGATCGCATGAATGTAATTTTAATTAATTAAAAGAAATTTATAATTATTTATAAATAAAAACGATTTTTTAGATTTAATTCTTTTCTAAACAAAATGCCTCAAAGAATTTTGTGGTTGCTTCCGGGGGGCTGTGGGGATGAGGGGTGAGGGGTGTAGGTCAAAAGGGATTCAGTTCGATCTATCGATCGACTCATACATTCGACAGCTCTGCGAACTCTAGCTTCTTCCCTGCTCTACAATCTTTTCGAGAATGTTTTGAGATCTATGAATTTTCGAATTTTCCACCTTGAACAAAAGCTTTGGAGCTTTTCACTTCCAGCCAATGGCGTTTCATATTTCCCTTGGCTTCGCGCCGAGCTTTCTGGCATGCCAAAAATATTTTTGGAAAAAAAGCAAATGTGTATTCGAAATACCGAAAATATTTTTTGGATATTTTTAGCTAGCAATAGAGGCATTCCAAAGCATATCTAGAGAGAAAGAGAGAAATGTTGTTGTTGTTTATGCACGAAAATGCTTTTCGCCTAGACAGTAACTCGATAGGCCCGGGCGCAGTTGCCGACCGAACATAGGAAAACTTGGACCATTGAAATCTCTTTGGCAAGCTGAAGATCAAAGCAATTCGAAAATTCGTTTGATGGAAATCTGGCACAGGGCTAGAAATATGTAAGAAATACCCTACAAGTTGGTTGCCTTTCCTAATTAAATATGTTGAGTAATAGAGAAAAGTTGAGTAACAGAAATACCCTGTAAGAAGCTGGCGTGAGAAAAGTGTAGAGTAGAGAAGAGTAGAGTAGAGTACAGCAGAATAGAGTAGAGTAGAGTAGAGTAAAGAAGAGTGAATTAGAGTAGGGTAGAATATGTGAAACTGTCCTCAGAAGGGAATAGACGGAGTCAGGTAACTATCAAGAATACTCTGTAAATTGAGCAACAAGAAAAGTAGAGTTCAGTAGAGTAGATAAAGGACAGAACCATCAGAAATACCCCATCAATTGTTAAGAAATAAACAGAATATTTCTAGCTAATAGAAGAAAATAATACAGTGAGTGAGTGAATATATTATTTAAAAATAAAAATAAATTTAGAATTTAAAGTACATATTCAACAGAACTAAGATAAGCTGAAAAGAAGCGGTTCCCAAACTCTTCAAATATTAAAATATTATATTATTTCAATATGACAAAATGTGCAGTTGCTACTCTTGATTGAATGCGATATGTGAAAGATAATCAATGTAAAATCAGAATAGAATAAAGAAAGTATTGTCAACCTTTAGTTAAGAGACATTCTATATTCATCAGAATTAACTATCTTAAGGGAAAAGGAATAGAATATCTCTGGAAGAGAAACATATCATAACAAGATAATTCAAGCAACTCTTTAATAACTCATGCCCTGGCATTGACCAACCAAAGGAGAGACTCTCGATAGGTAGCTCGCCTTGCATACCCGATGAGTGTGCCCTCACTCATAGCTCATTCATTCACTGCCAGCATCAATTACATGAACAGATAAAACAAATTGTCGTCCATATAATGCTCGAGATGCAAAGACAAATTAGCAGCTCGCCTGGCATGCGCTGGCAGCGCGATCAATCTTTAGGTACAAGACGCGACGATAATCAAACGCTAATTGCACTTGCAGCGAGCACACGAATAATTTGTCAACATTTGCAATAGGGAAGACGATTTTCATTCATGAAAATAATGCATCTGGCAGCTTTTCTGGTTAATAAATGGTGGCCAAGAGCTGGCAGAGAGCCAGCAGCAGCAGCAGCAACAGCAGCCAGCAACAGCCCAACTCGAGTCGAGTCGAGTCGAGTCGAGAGAATTCGTTCTCAAGCGAATCACTTTACAGCGCAGTGCACAACAAAGCCCAAAAGTCGAATGTCGAATGTCGTCTATCGAAGTCAGAAAGCCAGCCCCTCAGAGCCCAGCCACAAGCTCGGGCTCGGCCACAGTCACAGCCTCAACAACCCCATCAAGTTCAGCCCACTAATCAATTTGCACAAAAACAAAAATAAACACGCACACAATAAAAAGCTAAAAAAAAAAAAAAAAAGGAGAAACGAATAATGTCGTAAATAATGCAATTTTCACATTTTATTTTGTGCATTCCATTCAAATTCGATTTTCAAATCGAATAATAAATAATATCCAGACAAATAACGCGCTCAACAGTTTTCAAGTAGGCAGCGGAACAACCCATATGGTCAATTAGAGCGGCACAAAGCACAATGAGAAACTCTTCCTCAAGGAGCTTTTGCGACCGCCTCACACACACACTCGCACACACACGCACACACACTTACACTCGCACACACATTGTTATTCACTTGAATTATTATCGAAGAAAAGGGAAGAGCGCAGAGCTGAACTTGTATTCACTCAAGCGTATACAAAGTGCGCTCGAAACTTGTAGAACTTTTTCAACAAATTATATATTTCAAAGTGTTTAGAGCTTAATTCGGCCTAAAAGTGTTTTATATGCGCTGATCATAAGAATCTAGAAACTAAAACTAATCGAAATAAAAATCATCTTGGAGATATGCATATAGTGAGGAGGCCAGCCGTAGGTGAATATAATATATACTAAACTAAATGAGGTTCGTCTGATAAACCAAAAGAAATATTTACAAATATATGTATACTATTATATAAATATTTATTCGACTTTTATATATTCTCTGTCAAAAATACTATCAATAAATCTTCATCAGCTACATGCCAAAAAAAATGACATATTTGAAGTATGGAATATATACATATTAGTTTATTCCTGCATGCTGAAATGAATAATTTGTTAAATAAGAAAATCTAATAATAGATTATTTTTATTAATAAATCTTGTGATATATTAAATTTTATAATAATAAAGTATAAAATATATTTTTATTCAATTGTTAATTTATTTAATTTATTAATTATTTTTTTTCTATTTTTCAACAGCTTTTTAGCTGCAAAAGTTGTAAATTAAAAAGTCCTGCGACACAAAAAATTTAAAATAAATATAGTAAATATAATAATTATATTTATAAGCAGGGAAAGCAATAAATAACATATAAAATATACAAATTCAATCTTAAATCTCTCTTCAGCTAGATGAACTGCTTCAGCGAAAGTAAGTCGAATTTTCTTTAGAAGAAAAAAGTAAACCAAAAAACTATTATATGACTTCAAGAAGAAGAATTTACTTCACTCTACGCTTAATTAGCTGCAAGTTTATAAATCTACAATTATGAAAATACATAATGCATTAGCGCATGCATTCATTAGATCTTTTGTAATATGAGAAATTATATTTCAAAATTCAGCTCGAGCGCTGAGCACATTTATTTTCACTTGGCAGATTAACAAGCTGCAAAGACAAACCCCTTTCAATTCAGCATATATATATATATATATATATATATATATATATGAACATGAAATATATATATGAACTGCATAAAATTGTGCGAACAAGGCGATTTAATTTTATTGATTTCAATTTTGTGCCCACACCAAATTGCTCTGCGAGATTCGCTGGAATAATAAAAACGCGTCACATTTGATTGTATTTCTGCTCTCTCTCTCTCTCTCTCTCTCTCTCTGTGAGTGTGTGTGTGTGAAATTGGGCTGACAATGTGCGCTGACCAAAAAAAAAAAAAAAATCGAAAGCCATTCAACTGCGAACTGCCACACAGAAACGTAGACAAATGCCAATCACCCCCATTGATGCACCCCTTCTGCTGCGTGTGCGTGTGTGTGTGTGTAAACGTGTTAGGGCTGAAAAGAATTGCACTTTACGCAATTTATGTGCAAATTTCTTCAATGACTTTAAAGCTGAGTTTGAGGCGCACTGCAACCCCCTGCAACGCTGCTGCCCTAACTCCAACTCCCACCCCAACCCCAACCCCAACCATTGCTAAATGCCATTATAATCGCGCGCTAATTGACTCTAATCGACTGGACCTGCACACACACATACACATAGGCAGAGGGGTTGTTGTGTGATTTGTGAAATTTGAATGTTGCTTAGAGCACTTGAATGTCCTGTCGACCTGGCCTAGATCTTAAGCCGTCTACTCCAAAGTCCTAGGCATTGAGAGCAACTTAGCCTTAGTTTCGACCAAAATTACACTTAAGTACACTTCACATTCGAGTGTGCGAAAGTCTGTCTGCATGCGTGTGTGTGTGTGCCTGTGTGTGTGATAAGTCCGTTCATTATCACGCATGCATTGCCCACAAATTAGTCTATTTAACAGCTCGAGGCGACATTTAAATAAGCCGAAAGGACGCACGAAAGGCGACAATTTGGCAACAATTGCCAGTTGAAAGTCCCACACACACACACACACACGCACACACGCACACGCATTATACCCTGCTTACCACACACATGCACACACTCACATGACACCTTTTCGGATAGACGCTTAATACCTGCCCATAGAAACATGTGTGGAAAAATAATTATGCGCCTGATTTAACTCTAAATTGTTGCTAATTTGTCACAAATGGCACTGCAGTTCACACACACAAAGCCACAGAGAGAGAGAGCGAGAGAGAGAGAGCGTGTGTGTATTTGTTTTTTATTCAAGTGTTTTCCACTTGAGTTCTGTGGCTGTTATTCACCATGATGTCTGTCGGTCCTTTGAAGGACATTGGCAATGGCAATGGCAAAGGCAAAGGCAATGCCAACTTTGACATTTGCACTGCAGTCGAATGAAGCCGCAGTCAGCCAGAAAATCTGCTCAGCAAAATGGCCACGCTCATCGAATTATGAATTCATGTGTGTTGACAGCCAGCCAAATAAACACGCAGCTGAATATTAATGAGGCATATATGCCTGCATTGTAAACAGTTGATATTAACTGTTATTATTAACTGACTGTTAAGTATTCATTAATGTTTACTCGCATTTATTAACTGTTAGGCTCATGCCAAGATAGATTTGTATCTCTCAGATACTTTTACATAAACTATAATTAAAGCGAGAAAAGATTGGCAGCCACGATAAGCTATAGAATTTCAGTGAATTTTTGCATCTCAAAGATAGTTTCGTATCTCGCAGATAAATATTAAATATTATAGCACACGCTGTTCGATATTCATTCAAGCAAATTGTCAATGCAAATTCATAATATTCTCAACCAACTTTCTCTTACGCCCCGCTGGCCACGCCCCCACCAAAAGCTGACTACGCTTTAGCGTTAAAGTGCCTAAAGGAGCTGGCTGAATTCATAGCCGCAGCTGCGGAAATGGCCAAGGAAATTCGCATTTATTATAATCGTCGCCTAATCATAGGAAATGCGAAAAGTGAAAAGAAAATTGTCCTCAATTTCCAGTTGTCAGATAAAAAAAAAAAAAAAGAAGATATATATATAAGTATATGTATATTTATAGATATATAAGAAATGACATTAATTTGGCAAAAAGACTTCAACAAAGCGACAACAGTCGCAGCTCAAACTTTGCAATTTGCGGCGCGTTTCCTGCTTCCGTAGTTAGCGTGAATGAAAGAGGACGAAGTGAAGGCGGAAGAAGAACTTTTGTCTGTCTGTCTGGCAGGAGGAAAAGGACACAGCAGCTTCAATTGTCATCAATTTCGTTTGATGTGCTTAACTTATTTTATAGACACACTCTCTCTCTCTCTCTCTCTCTCTCTCTGTCTCTTTTGCCGTCTCCCCTGTTTCGATTAGCACGCACTTAGAGCTGCTAAGAGCCCCATTGAGTTTATTAAATCGGGCGTAATAATTGGTCCAATTGCGCGTCAATTGAGTCGACCTAGAAATTCCATTCAATCAGATTCGGGGCAGGCTCTGCGCTGGCTCAAACAAATCATTTAGACCAAACAAAATTCAAAATTCACTTCGCCAGAGAAAATTTCCGATTTTGATTTTAGCCAAAAATGCCCTTCGCCGAGGATGAATGGCAGACGAATGCCGCCACAATCAACTACATAAGCAGCGAATTGGGCAAGTGAACAACAATTGAGTCTACTCTAAACTAGCTCTAACTTAGGATTTCTTATGCAGAGCGCACTCACCTGGCTCACTCACCTCAGCTGCTGCAGCAGCTGAACAGCCTCACGGAGCCATGGCAGGAGCTGGGCCAAGCGGAGTCCATTCGCTTGAAGCAATACTACCAGGGCGAAGACTAGCAGCAGCAGCAGCTTGAGCTCGATTCTAAATCAGCTGAAAAGTCAGCAGCAGCAGCAACACCTGTCGCGCTCGCCGCGCTCACACCTGCCAATTAGGCGTATACCGAAAACAAACAAAGCGCGGGCGGGCGAACGTGCGAGCCAAACCGGGAAAACGAAGCTAGCGAAAGACACAAATTGTGACAAAGTTTCGGAAATTTAATTAAAATCAAATACACTCAATGCCAGCGCTCGTCAGCCTACAGGGTATGCGAAAAGGGGTAGCAAATTCTCAGTCAGGTGTGACTTCAAATAGTTTATTAACATGCTTACCAGGCGCGAGACCTCCTGACTCTCCCACTCACTCTCCCTGTCTCTGTCTCTGTCTCTGTCTCTGTCTCTGTCTCGCTGTGTGTTTCACTAGTTTTCCGCGTCGTTGAGTAAACAAAATGTAAACAAAATTTAACAGCTTTCACACACACACACGTCTAACTAACCCTAGCAAAAAAAAACTAAACTCGCACTCAAGCTATTGTCGCCTTTGGCATGCCTATTCAAGTTGTACTCAAGTGAGCATATTAGTTTTGCACATTGAGCCAGAGACTTGAATTTGAGCATATGTAGATGCCACTGCATGACTTTGCTTGACTAGATGCTAAAAGCTATTGGTCAGGCCTCTTGGGTGTAAAAAGACCTGTAAATAGACTATGATCTGAAAGGTCGTATTATCAGCTTAAGTTATTTTCAACTTGGGCAACAAGCAGACTTAAAATATTTATGCATTGGGATTAATACTACATAAAACTATCCTGTATATAGAGCTACTTGTAGAACGTAAGTTATTGCAAAAAAATAACTATTTCATTCCTAGTCGATTCTTGCAATTGCATCAGGCCTGAACTGGAATTGGATGCGGTAACTTTTGAGACAACATAAAATTTTCTTATAAAAGGACTTTTTTATAGAGAAGAGTTCTTTTAAATACTTAGTCTAACTCTTTTTCCTGAACAAGTATTCTGCAGTCGGCACTGCCCTAACCAATTCTCAATTGTTACTTTTATGTATGAATATTATTTATGAGCCTGTGGTTGTGTTTTGAATGTGCCTGCCAGCAAGGTGTAACTGCACAGGCAAACACCACACACACACACACACACACACACACACACACGCACACACATATCTACACTCAGATAGGCACACCTCTACACACCTCTACACTTCCACATTTGCCTTTCGATTTGTGTTCAGCAGCTGCTCAATTTCACATCGCTCACATTTGATTAACTTAATTTAATAGTATTTTGTCCTCGTGCTCGCTGTTGTTGTTGTTGTTGTAGTTTGCTCCATATTTTGATATATTTGTTTGTTTATTTAATTTATTATCATTGTAAATGGGCATGGCTCGTTTGCTTTTTGCTTTGCTAAAAGGAGTGAGTTCACCTTTTTATTGCCGCCGATTCCAGCAAATGCGACAATGCAAAACGGAGCTTTACGGCATTGATATACTCGTATATAAACACTTTGATGGGCATAGACGAGTATACCATTATAGTATAATAGCTGTGTGAGCATGGTATAAGCAAGACTTAAAGAGTATATAGTCGCAAGGTGTTAGATTGATGAGATGTGGGGGGCTGCATTTACTGTGAAGTAAAATCCATTTTGGAATATCAGTTGCATGAGTTGAGGAGTCAAGATCAGGCTTGCTTTGGGTGTACTTAAAGTAGAGGCATCCATATTGGGGTTACTTTGAAGAGAAGAACTTCAGATTGAATCAAGAGTCAAGCTGAAGCATTTCTTATTGAGTTTCAAGAAGAGACTATTTCAAGTGGATTTCAAATCTAAATCATAGCTTGAATTGGTTCCAGATGTGATTTGTTTTTCTGAATTCATATATATTCTGAACCGGAAATCAACATTTCCTTAAGCGTATTATGATTGATAGTCATGCAACTTAAGCACTCTTTATTGTGTCTCTGATATGTTTATCTACGATTTCCTAAACTACATTTGGGATTTAGCTTTTTAACTAAATAAATCAAGTTTTTTAAACTTTATTTAGTTTTCAGTTATATTTATTAAAAATTTCATAAGCTTAATTAACGGAATATTTGTTCTTCACTTATAAATCTTTTTACTATGAATATACCAAATTCTTCATATCTTTGCTTCCATTAACTCCCATTACTCAACACTCGATTTTATTTTGATATCCCTGTAAAATCTTTGCGTAGAAGCCATTGCAAGAGAAGAAAAGTATCAATATCAAAATGAACATAAAGCAGCAAATCCTGCAAAGGACACCATGAAAACAGAAACACAAATGAAATGTCGTCAAGAGGCCTTTGTGAGCAGCTAAGAATCTAGACTAGGCGACCATTGGCTAATGAGCAGACAATTAACTGCACAATTGCACAGAGAGCAGGAGCAGGAGCAGGAGCAGGAGCAGGAGCTGGCAGCTGAGCTGAGCCAGGACATTGGCAGGATTGCCTGGCTACTGTTACCTGGTCAGCAAATGCAGATAAACAACAAATCGAGTGAAATCAGGCATGAAACCGAAATGCTAAACAAAAGGCCAAATGCGACGGCGGCTATTGCTCATACTTTAATCACAACAAGGATAACAAGGACAACAAGGATCAGACACTCAGCTGCCGTTGCTGCCGTTGCTGCTGACGGCGATAAACAAGGCACTGGCTTAGCTCATTGAAGTCAGCGCAGCAAAACTTCACTTCAGTTCACTTTCCTGCAGAAGGATCTCTCGCTGCTGGCGGCTCGCTTTGGTGTGACAAGAAAAAGTATCGCATTTCGTGACAACTCGAGCGACTGTCGCCCAAACTTCCTTACAGGGTATATCCTGTTCTGTAATTGTTGCCAATGCTCCTTGCGGTGCGATCAACGATCAACGATCAATGCGTCTGCTGCGTCATGCGATATGCCTGGCATCTCTAACTCTCATACTCTCCCTCTCTCTCTCTGTGTGTATTTCTCTCTTAAATTACCGCAATTATCCTTGATGTAAAAAACAAAATGGCGCTCATTAGCGAACGCCCCCACAAATACACATAAAAGGCAAGCGCTGTAGACAAGCTGCATAATTATGTTGCTGACAACTTTTTGATGAATTTATAATAATTTCTTAAGTGCTGCAGGCAGCTGATGATGCTGCAGATGATGATGCTGTTGCTGCTGTTGCTGCTGCTGCTGTTGCTGCTGTTGCTGTTGCTGTTGCTGCTGTTGCTGCTGCGGTAAACAGCACGAAACAGTAGGAAAATCTGACTTGAGCATCTGTTGAGCGGATTTAACTTGTTTAATTACCGCTGTATTCACGTTTCTTGCCATCTTTTTGTACCCAATGCATCTCTGCTGGTTATAGGGTATATTGAATGGTATGCTAAGATAGGCGCTAGGTAGGTAGAGGCGTGTCATAGTCAATGCTTCTGGGATCCCGAAAACTATGCAACAGCTCTGCCTGGGTATCTTCTAGTCGAACATTGGCCTTCGTTCCTTCGTTGTTTTTTTCGTAGTCGCGCTCATTTCGCATATAAATGTGCACAGTTCTTCAAGTATCTCCCTTGTACAGTATGCCCCCTCTATGGGCAACTGTTGCCAGTTTTAATGCGCTCGAGCTTTTTGAGTGTCGTTCCCAAAATTGATTTCCATTTCATTGTTCGACCGCTGAAGAGGTTCATAATAAAACTGCAAGCGAGATGCCAATGTGCTTGATTATGTTTGATATACACACACACACACACACACTCATACAGTCTCTCTCTCTCTCTTCCTCTCTCTCTCTTTTACATTTACAAGGTGAATGCAAATACACAAAGGCACTCGACACTCAATTTCATAGAGCCAAAAAAACGAAAACTCAAAAGGCCACTTGATAAATTTCATATATTTATAGCCCGCAGAGTAGCGCGCTGCATTTGCACACTGAATGAAAATCCTTGCACACACACACACACACACATACACTCTCTCACACTCAAATACACACACACACACACACAGAGAGCCAAGGACAAAATCCTGCCGTTGCGACTTCGTGCAGCTTGGCCAAACACTTGCACAAATAAAAGATCTACTTCAACTTATTGAATTTTCGTTGATAGAAACAAGATGAAAAGGCCGCAAGCATAGAGAGAATTCCGAATACCCTCACAGCTGTGAAAAGAAGACATGGAGATATTAATAATTGAAAACGCTGCTCGGAGGGAACTATAAGTTGATATATACTTAAACTGTCATCATATTTTACTTTAAGAAACAAGCTGATTGGATTTACCTTCAACAATTGAATACCCCCACCAATATAAATTGTAATAATTATATATAGTAAACATGTTGTTCTTCATATGGTTTAGAAGACATCTCCAATGCGGTTTCTTTGCTCGTTCTTATTCTTATCACTTTCTCGATTCCTCTCTGTATATATATCTCTATCGATTTCCCTTTCAAACTCTCTCTACCTATCTCTGTATATATCTCTCTACCTATCTTATCTCAATTTATCTATGTATGTATCTATATCTATTTGTCAATCACTCTCTACACCTCGCTATATATGTATTTCTCTTTGAAACTCTCTATAACTTTATATAAAGCGCACACCCTAATTCTCTCTCTATATCTTTACCCCCCCCCCCCCTACTCTCTCTCTCACTCTCTTCCTCTCTCTCTCTCCATCACTCTATCTCTATCTTTATAGCTTTCTCTTGCTTTTCTTGTCTTTCTCTCCATGTAAAACGTTGTCGCTATCTCTCTCATGCTCTCGATCTCTATATCGATCAATATCTCTCTTTCTCTCTCTCCTATCTTCTATCGCTTTGTCCCTCTAATTCTACGAATCAATTTATCAGTCACCCCTCTCCCTCTCTCAGTAATTTTTTATATCTTTCCATTCCACAGTTGCTTCTATTCTCCAACTATATTCATATCTTTCAACTATTCTTTATACTAACAATAATTATATAATATTTCTTGGCAACTCTCTGCTCCTCTCTCCTCGTTAACTTAACGACTTTCATTTAGTTCAGCTTATTAAATATGCATCCATCCTCGTATCAATCCATCTCGTATACCCACAGCAACGAGAACTCGATTGCTAGATACATTTAACTGGCAAACGGAGCAGATACACAAATAAAAAGAGTTTGGGCGCCAGTGGGGCTGGGGCTGGGGCTGGGGCTGTCTTTTCGCTGCCACGCCCACAAAAAAAAAAAAAAGGGAAAAACTGAAAGGGGGAATTTGCATATGAGTTTTATATGAAAGCTTCTTTTGACAAATGCGACGCTGCTTTATGAAAGGCGAGTCGAGTTGCCAGTGACAAATCCGTTAAGTCGCATTCATCACGATGATGATGATGACGATGATGATGATGATGATAGCTACTGTAGTATTTGTGCAATGAATTTGATTTTGACCCCACAGAATGTTAAGTGTAATCAAATTCAGCTGGAAGCTGAAGCAAAGGCCGAGCTGAAGCTGAAGCTGAAGCTGAAAAGAGAAAAACTTGTCGAATTTTATTAAAATTCGCACACAATGCGACGCCCTGTGGCGCCTCAGAAATTATTAAAAAGTAATTATGGCACAAATTACGAGATATCAATACAGCATTTAGCACTGCATGTGACCGAAGGGGCGAGAGCCAGCAGAGCAATCTCTGCCTTAAGGGTAGCTGAGAGGCGAGTAGACTCGGGGGTAGGTCGCAAGGGGAGGAGCTGCACTTGAAGTATATTGTGCAAATCCTTTAGCTCACATCCTTGTTGGCTGCTTGTTTCCGCTCAATGCTGTCGCTGCTGTCTGTGGCTCACAATGCGATTGCTGCAACGGCAACGGCAACGGCAACGGCGACGGCGACGACTCCTGCTCCTCTTGTCATGTGCTTCCTTCTGACATAATATCAAGATTGATTCTTTTGATTGAGTTGAAGAAACAACAGGCAGCATTTCGCATTTCGTACTTCTCGGGGTTGTTACAGTCCATGGCTATGCTCGAGGATCAGCTCCATTGACTCGATCAGCAGCATCCGAAGAAAAGGTCGACAGCTCAATGCATAATGGGTATTATGTGCAGCGAGCGAACTCAACAACTACAACAACTCTATATAATGGACATCATTATACTTGAATCTTACTTTGATCAATTGTTAATTGTTGCGCCTCGCATTTGAGAAGCAAAAGTGAATCAAATGAAATGAAGTCGGAAAAGTAATTGAAACAAGTTAAAGTTCAGTTGAGTTGTGGAAACCCTAAAGCAGGTATACAATGCAGTTTTCTATTAAACATGATTTTGGGAGAGTTTTAGAGCCTTATTATGGAAGTAGAGAATGTTTATAAAGAATGTATAGCTTAGCTCATATGATAACTACCTTACAATTACTCTTCACTGTATAACTCATATAGATCATCTGCTTCTATACAACTTAACTAATAAATTTGAGATCTATTCGCATTAAACTAGGCATAGATCCATTGTCTTACTATAGGCAGTGAAGATGCTGATGTAGCTCATCAGTGACTACAACATTATAGAGCTGCCATATGCTACATTGAATACTCATGATAATATAACCTAAATAACTTGTTTGCATAGGAAATAATTGAAGTAAGCTAAAAGAGATCTACTATGATATAAGGGTAAACCATATTAATTATAGATCTCTAAATATAATATAAAAGATTCGGAGGCTAAGGATATATGTGCCTAATTTAATAATTTCAAAGATCTACAGATCCATATCGCCCGACATCAAACAATTTATAAATTCTTAATCATTTGCCCTTCATAAATTACATCAAATACCCCAGAGTAACTTTTGCTCATTCATTTCCATACTCTCTATACTCTCTATCACACCATTTAATTTTAAGCAAAACTCTTTCTTTAGTTTGATTTATTTTCATTTTCATTTGCTCTTAAAGCAATATTAATTTACAATATTCAATTAATAGATATTATGACAGCAGATCTTTAATACTAAAGTCTCTTAAAACTAAGCCATACTTGTGAAATATTCGCAGAGACAAACTGAAAGTTCATTTTGGCCATAAGACTATATACACACGTTCCATACAAGCTAATGTACATATATGGATATATAATTAAGATATAATTAAGCACTAGACTATGTACACACACGATCAATTCTATATATATATATCACTTAGAGACTATATATATACATGATCCATCCAATATATATCACTATATAGCTCGCTCTTCAGTCTTCGCTCTTGGTGACCACCGAGACAGGTGTGGAGGCATTGCTGCTGCCACCTGTGGCGCTGCGCGGCGACTGCGCTGCCGTCGAGGTGAGCGTCAGGTCGCCGGAGATCAGAGTCGTAGCGCCATGCGAGAGAGGATGCGTGGCCAAGGAGTTGGGGCTCTCGCGTGGACTGCTGTTGCTGCAGGGCGGGCTCACCTGCGCCGACGACGACGACGAGTGCAGCGACAAGTTCTGCGGATAGCCAACGCCAACCGAGGCAGAGGCAGAGGCAGCAGCTGCAGCCGCTGCAGCGCCGGCGCCGAAGATGCCATTCAAATTGCTGAGGCCCATGTACTGCGAGAGCAACGTATGGAAGTTGGGCAGCTTGTAGTGGGGCGGCATCAGCTGCTGCGGCAGCAGAGCGGGATTGAAATGCTGATGAAGAGCGAAGTGCGGGGGCCAGAACTCGGCGGGCAGCGGATGGCCGGGCAAGGCGTGCGGCGGCAGCGGAATGCCCAAAGGAAATTCAGGCAGGCCTGCAAAAGACAGAGGGAGAGAGAGAGGTAGAGAGAGGGTTATATTTAGGCGTGGGCGTAAATTTTAATTATGTTGCAGACTCACCTTGGTCGGGCAGCAGATAGCCAGCCTTGTCCTGATTCATAAACTTCTCACGTTTACGCCATTTGGCGCGTCGATTCTGGAACCAGACCTGCAAGAGAGAACAGACAAAAGTTGCAGTTAGCAATTGCGTATGCACATACAGTGAACTCTAGAGTTGACGAACGAACAGTCGAGGAGAAGAAAGCTTAATTATATTATATAAATTAAGCAACTTCCCCATATATACTCTTAATAACTAGACTAGTTTCACTGCAATTGCGTCTGTTCAGCCATTTGAGTCTTCACTGTACACTAAATGGAACGAACGTCTTTTGTAATTTGGCCTGGCCAAGCAAAAAGTTGAGCCCAACTCTGCAGCTATGTCAAAATACAATGGCAGCCAATCGGAAGTGTGCAACGGTGATTTGACAGACAGAAAGAGAGGGGGATAGCCGTAGAGCATGGGCGAGAGTGGAAGAGCTACTGGCTTGTCAAGCGACTCGAATCTCGAATCTAGTCAGTGGGTGAGAGCGGGACTTCCGCTTGGATAAGGCTCGTCTATGCATACTCTGTGCTCCTCTGGCTCTTGGGCTTGTATTAAGAAAATTAATTGTTTGTAAATTGAAATCACTTGACAACTGTGCGCAAAGTTGCTCGAAGAGTTGTGCAATTATAGACACCCTGTACTTAACTTGGCACAAACACACACACACACACACACACACATACATAGAGAGCGAAAGCACATCCTTGGCTGGCATAACAATGCGTGCATCGAAGCGAGTTGCAAATTAGCAACGATTTCCTTGCAATAATTGCTCCCAATTATTGTCCTCTCTGTCTGTCTGTGTGTGCGTGTGTGTGCCACGCCTACCACCCACGCAACGTGTGTGTGTGTGTGTGTGTGGGCCCGCAACCCTTGTGATTTTAATTGTTGGCAGCGCAATTATAATGCGACTAAAACCACTTTTCAAGCCCAGCCAAGCAATGGCCGAGCCGGACGAGCCGAACTGGACTGAAGTCCTTAAAGTTGAATTCACGGATATCCTGAACACATTTATCGCACATGTGCGATCAAAATATTATAATGACAATGCACATAACTTATCCAAGACTGTGGTAGGAAAAGTCTACAGACCATATCTAATAAATGATAGATGAATGACATTTTATGGGAAGTTGAAGACTTAACACGGGATATTATATGGAAGATTATACCATAACATCATCATAATAAGATATTTTAAGTGGATTTTTGTTGTTTGACTGTGCAAAAGCTTGACTATTTAAAATAAGCTAAGCAGGAGTCAACTTTAAGTAGCTAAACAAAGTGTTTAACTTAATAAGATTGGACTACTATATATTCAATTAAATTCTTATAAATTTGCAGACTACGTTCTCTCATATTCCATTACTCCAGCAATTCCATGCAGTAAGCTTAGCAAACTCAACTTGCATTAACTCATATTAAAGGCTTATTTATAACAAGCTCTTGATCTCTTTGTTAAGCTTTTCGCTAAGCAACTCGCTGACAGAAAAAACAGTATGAAAATTTGTGATTTGTCATGGAAAATGCGCTTTAAAACAAACAGGTAAAAAAAAAATAAAAATGTGCTTCAATTTCAAATTGGCCAGACTGTCAGCAAATCCCAAAATAATTGACCGTTTATCAACCCCTTGGCTGAAAGAGTAAAGGATACAAAAGTATCTGATAGATACACCAGAGAGAGGAGAGGGAATAACAAACAGCTGTAAAAAAAGCGCTGCTAAATGTGTTACTTTTTCGAGGCATTCAAGTGCACGTCTAGCGTATGCGAATCAATGACCAATTACGCTTAATCTGCCAGCCAGAGAAACATACACAAACAGGGACGCAGCGCTAATCCCTCAGTGAGTGCCAAGCGCTTAGGTCAAGTTGTTTTACATTTTGATTCAGCTCTATCTATTTGTAGCTCCGTCGCATCGTGTTCTCTTTCTATGCAACTGTCAACTCGAGTGCCAGCCAAAGGATCACAGCAAGGATCACGATTACACTCGTTCGACACATGCATGTGTGTGTGTGTTCGCGTGTGTGTGTGTGAGGCAAAGCCACTTTAATTGTTTACCCCCTCGTCAAAGCGAAGTTAATAAAAATACCAACACCAACAACAACACGACTTTTTTTCTGGTACTGGCAAATTTAATCATTTGGAAAATCACAAATATCTAATGCCCCTGTCCCTGAGCCACCCCTAAAATGCAGCAACCCCCCCAAGCACATGTGTGTGTGTGAGTGTAGCTGTGTGTGTGTGTGTTTGCATACAAAGCGTGCACTAAAGTGTTTAAAAGACTATTTACAAATTAAGTCCTTTGATTGTTGGGCAGTTTTTTTCCTTTTTTGTTCACTCTACTCTTTGCCTATGCACGCGCGATTCTCTTTTTTCTCGAGCAATTAAAAATAAATCTATGAATATCATAGAATATCATATAGAAGGCCTGAGAAAACTTTGAGCTCAACGAAAAGATACAAAATTAAATATATAATATATTTTGAAAAGTTAAGCAGATTCTTGAACAACAAATTTGAGAAAGTTACTGATAAATAATACAAGTTCTCTTCACACACATTATCTAGCAGACTTGTAGAATTAAAATTTAATTTCATTACGAGCAATCTCCACACTCCACTTTTTCTCCAAGTGTATTTTGTATGGCTGTTTAAGCCGCTTTAGCTTTGTGCGCCTGACCTGCCAGCCTTAAGCCGTAAATAATTACATAATCAGCAGCTAAAATACTCAATTGCTTGGTTAAGTAGCTATCAAATAAGCATGCTTATACATATAGAAAAGAGAGAGAGATATATATATATACCTGAACGCGTGCTTCGCTTAGGTCGAGCCTCATGGCCAGATCCTCCCTTGTGAACACATCCGGATATTGGGTCTTCTCGAACGCGCGTTCCAATTGATGCAATTGAAATGTTGTAAAAGTTGTCCGAGATCTGCAAAACATTCAAATAGAGCATAAAACAGAGGGTAAGACTAAGAAGATGATGTTGCCGATGCCGATGACGATGCTGATGCAGCGGCTGATAACAATGAATTGCTTTTAGTTGCTTTTTAATGGGCCAAACAATGGGCTAATACGATTTTATCTGCTAAGCGGCTTGTTAACAAGCGTGAGTATCCTTTTTGATACCCTCTTGCAGTTTGGCTAGACTGGGCATATCGTTTGGTAGCTTCTCATCTGCTTTCTAATCGAGTTTGCTCTCTTCTTTGTTCTTCTATTCTATTTTGGCTGACTTCTGGTTTACTCATTTACCCACGTATCTCTTCTTTCAGCATTTCATTAGTTTTTCGCTTTCTTCGCAAGTCTTTCTTTCTACTCCATTCCCTTCTGTTTCCTTTTTGTTTTACTCTTAACTCTGCTAATCTTAGTCGTTTAATCTTCTCTACTCTCCTCGCTTCTACTCTTCGCTTACTCAAATATTGATATCTAACTACTTCTAGCTAGACAGCCTCATATTCATTTCATTTCACCTCTGCTTAAGGGGTATCTTCTAGTGCAGCACATCCATCTCTTCTTATTTTTTATCATTCTCTTATCGATTTACTTACCTACGAACTTTCCGCGGCCTCTCCATATCGCCCAGATCGTGGCCATTATTGAGACTCGAGGATAAATCATCATCGTTGTCCACGTCCAGGCCGCTCTCCGTGTTCGTGGGCGAGTCCTCGCGCTTGCCTAGCAAATGTTGTTGCTGTTGTTGTTGTTGCTGTTGCTGTTGATGTTGTTGCTGATGTTGTTGCTGTTGCTGGTGATGATGATGTTGTTGTTGAAGCTGTTGATGCTGCAACAAGCTGATGCTGTTGCTGATGCTATTGCTGTTGTTGTTGTTGTTGTTGTTGCTGCTGTTGCTGTTATGCAGATGATGTATGTGATGGGCGTGAGTTATCAGCACCTCATTGGGCGTATCTAAAAGAGAGAAAGCAGTGGAAGAGAGAGAGAGAGGGAATGTAATGGAAATACATTTAAGCTGAGCCTCTTCATAATCAAGAGCTAAAAATCAAAAGTTTGCCAAATTCAATTGATTTCAAGTGTTTCAAAGTTTGGCGATTCCTGTTTGACTTACGAATAAAACTAAAAGGGAACAAAATAAAAGGCAAAAAAAGGAAAAATGAAATACAAAACGGAAATACAAACAGCAGAGTAAAGACGAAGTTGAAATGCTCTAGCATAGAAAGAGAGAAGGAGAGAGAGAGAGAGAGAGGGAGATGTGATAGATGAACTTGAGCAACTATATCAATGATTTCTACAGATTGTTACTCAGCTATATAGCTATATATACGAGCAGACATATTGGCTATATGCTTACTCTTACTTTTTTGCACTTTAAAGTTAATGATTGTATATAACTTCTATTTGTTATTTGGCTTGGATGTAAATATATTTAAAGACCAGCTATGAGAAATAGAAAATCTAGTGTTGAAAAACACAGAAAGTGTAAAATTTATAGGTAATATTATGTCTAAACTATACACATATTACACCCGGCTAAGTCTCGTCTATAATCTAGCATTATTTTGGCTATTTCTCAGCTGATCAAGTCTCAGCGGCAATTTGGCTGTTTCTAGCTGATTCTCACCTACATTTAGCTATATTCCAATAATCTTTGGCTCTCTTACTCTCTTTAGTCAAGCGTAGCTTTATATTGACTTTATTGCAGCAACATTTCAGCTTTGATCTAACTACATTGCCTTCAACTCTTCAACATCTCAAGTCGAGTGAACTTTCTTTGCGCTTCATGTTACATGTTGCCTAATGAATTTCTAATACCCTAAAGAAAAGTGAGGGAAATACAAATACAGTTACGTTTTTGGGCAGCTGCGAAAAAGCCAAATGCATTGAATTGTAAGTGAAGTAGTAATATCCTGATATATCCTGGCTGATTGAAAGCGCAGCCCAACCCCCTTTTGGAAACGTTTAAAGCTTTTTCAAGTGTGCACACACACACACACACACATCCACATATATATAGGATATATTGAGACGCATACACATTTGATTTGGCAATCAATAATAAATAATTATGAAAAATTTAAGTTGAGCTGAAAAGGATTTTCGTGCTTAGCTACAATTGCAACCCTTTTGTGTGATCCTGGCGAGGTCCTTTCACACGCGCAGAGCGCTGACTGAGCTGGTTTCTCTTTCGCTCTGTAGCCTCATGTGTAATCAAATTTTAATGAACCTCAAATTAAGGACGCGAATGTCCTTGCCGGCACAGCAGGCCATCAGAATGCGAGCTGCAACATTTTCGGCCGCTTGTTGTGGCGAAAAAGGTAATTTGCTAAAAGGCATCAAATTACGCAGCAGTCGCTGGAGCTTGCAGGATATGCGATTGAGCGTGGCAGGATATGTCCTGCGGTGCGCACGTTGTCACAAATTGTTACCTTGTTGACAAATACTCTGGGTGCAGCGCAGCGACTCCTACTCCACTCGCCCAGCTGCTGCTGCTGCTGCTGCCGCTGCTGCTGCCCGATCCTGATCTCAATCTAATTACGGTTCTAATGATGCCTCAGCGTCTCATTATGTCGCCCAACTGCCAGCATATCAATATCGTGATATGTTTTGATTGCGTTTCATTTCTGCTTCTCCTTCGACGTTTCTTTTTCCTTGTTCGGCTTGTCCCGGCTGCGCATTAATGGTTCGCGTTCACGCAGCATGCCATCGGCCACGCCCACTACACGGTGTCCATACAATCGACCGCACCCCACCCCGCTCCCGCCTCCGCCCCCGGCTCTTTTTGCGTGTGAAACATGGCCAAGCTTTATGTAGTTAAGCCCCAACAACCCCAAACACAAAGAGGGTGTAGAAGAAGCCCCAGAAGAAGAAGAAGAAGCGCAAAAAAACAAACTATGGTCATGTCCTGTTTCTCATTTGCATATGATGTGAATGGATTGCAGGTCCTTTGATGTGGTTTCTGTCACAAGCGACAGATGGGACTCTCTCAAAAGGGGGAAGGGGCGGGGCGGCAGCCATGCTATACTATCTCTGATTTATGCTGCCTGAGTGGAGCAACAACTATTGAATGCCTTTAAAATATTGCATATAAATTTTGTAAAGTATTGAAACAATATTTAATTACGATTTACATATAATCTGTTTGAATTCTTACAATGTATTTAACGAGAGGCTGTAGAAACTAATTTAGCTTTAAAGGTTACATGAAGGAAGCAAGGATGCTCAATGTATACAATGTAGCGCTCATTTTGGCATATGTAATATATATGAGAAGATCAGGAATATATTCAGCACAGAGCGCAAATGTGCCTAGAGTTTAAATTGTTAAGAGTTATGGCAGAAGTTAAGGCAAGAAATAATTTAGTTAAATACATATTAAGCTAAAAGAATGAAGACTCAATCATTGAATGTTTGATCAAAGCATAGCTGAAACTGACTCAGAATACATTACTAGAATAATAGAATAGATTTTTATTGAGTATTATATATACATAAATATCGGAGCTGGTAGATTATAAGAATTTATTTTTTTCTTTTATATGCAACAGAGTTGTTCTCTATTCATCATTTAAGCCAGCATTAATAGGCTTAGTTTAGTTGTGGAGTTAGCTCTCTAGCTCTCTATATATTATTGAATAAACAAGCTAACAAAATTTGATTTTGCTGCAGCTCAATCTGTAGGCAGCCAAAAGTCAGAGTATGAAAGAAATCAAGCAGTTGAAGTGCAACAAAATGTTTTTGAAAAAATTGTGGACTCATTCATTTAAACTGATATTAAACATATAAATGATTAATGAATTAATAATGCTTAAATTCATTTCAACTTAATTAAGTTAAATATTATTCATCATTTTGTCAAGTTTAAGCAACAATTTGTTTATTTTAAATAGCTTGATCGATTCGGGTTTTATAGTAGTAAACGTAGTGTCCCATCTTAGTAGTCAATGCAAATGCAGAAATTCTCAAAGAAATTGAATTGATTTAAAAAAAAGAAAGTTAACAAACAAAAATTAACTAACTGATGAAAGGGGTTAGTTCATGTTAATAATAGAAAAATAAGAAGATTATACAATTATAATATATTAGTTTATTTTTAGTATCAAGCTAAAACCAAATGAGAGTAGAAGCTGCAGCCTTT
The DNA here is from genome assembly GCA_030914385.1 of Drosophila antonietae. Lineage (NCBI taxonomy): Eukaryota > Metazoa > Arthropoda > Insecta > Diptera > Drosophilidae > Drosophila > Drosophila antonietae. The sequence continues at coordinate 1,112,775 of JAUESO010000611.1, read as the reverse complement.
TGGCTTGGAAAAAGTGACTCATAAGCTCATACGCACAGCTAACCTGAGCAACTGTAAGCCACTTAGATAACTTGGCTATAAAGCATTACTGAAAATATATGATGTAAGTATCAAGAACTTGTTGCGCTGCCCGCAACTTGAAAGCTACGTAGATCAGCGACGGCAAATGCCGTTTACGTTGTAATGGATGCATGGGTACTTGGCTCAAACATATTGATATATCATCTATATAGATAACTATATGTCTATAACTCCTAAATCAACTATTTGCAAATACAGACTTATCTACAAGACTCACCACTTCGTTTCGTTTGATGCTGATTGCCCAATATCTGATCGATGCTGTAGACGGCGCGTGGTCGCGAAACGGGGCTCTCCTGTACAGGTCGCATGGCTGGTGGCATGATGCTCGAGTGCTGTGCCGAACTTGTTGTTGTCATCATCTCAAAAGACGGGCTTTCAAGCAAACCTACTAAACGTACAGCTCTAGCAGCAGCAGCTGGCAACGTGCATGACCCGGCGCACTAAACTAAGAATTGCACTCAATTTGGTTTTGTTTAAAATTTTAATTGTAATTTTAATGAATTCACGTTTTTTTTTTTGTTTTTGGAATTTGTTGTTGCTGTTGTTGTTCACAGTTTTCGATTGTAAAAGTGAAAAACGCGCACGCACTCAAGAATGTTGTTAACTAAAAACTTCGGTTTGATTTTGGGTACGCTTCTGTAGTTGTTGTTGTTGGTTCGCACAGCTGGACAAAGACACGTACGCTGGCAGCGATCAACAACCACCGACTGAGCTCGTCGAACGCTCTGTCAAGCCATTAAATACGCCAGAGAGGCGTTTGTTCTAGTTGTTCTTGTTGCTGTTGTTGCTGTTAGCAAGTGAAATGGGCTGCGCCTTGGCAGTGTCCGTTATCCTGCGTTGTCGCGCTATCTCGCTTGCGCGCAGGGTGAGTTTTGCACGCACGCACTCACAAGGGGCGGCTCACTCTCACTCTCTCTCGCGTGCAGCACTCGCTCACGCTCTCATTTCAAGCTGTCTCTATCTCGCTCTGGCTGCCTCACTCTCCCATTTAGACAATTTATTTGCCGTTTAGCTATGCTGTTACTATGTTTGCTGATTAAATTTTATTTATTTCATAAATTTCACTCATTAATATGATGCTCTGTTTGTTAGTTACTCTCACACACACAGACACACACACACGCATGCACTCATGCACATACACACTCTCGCTCTATCTATCTGCCTCTCCCTTGCTCTCACTCGCACTGACACTCGCAACCGGTCAACAAATCACAGGCAAGTTTAGTTTTTACCTGCAGCTGAGCAAAAATCGGCCATTTATGATTTCCGCTTTTTTATGCACCTTCTGCACGCTCAGCAAATCGCGCACCTTGTCGGCGCATCATTTATGATGATCTCTGCCTGGGGATTGAGCATCGTTTCATTGAACAATCCAAATGCTCAATGAAGAAATCCCTTTGCTTAGCCAGCGGCCTAAATGGGAAGCGATTGAGAAAGGGTTTCATTCAGAATAAACGGGTCTGCGCAAATCCAAAAATAAAGTACAGCACGAACTCGACTATAATATAAGTGATCTACATATATGTATATATATATAGGAATAATAAATAAAATAGGAATAAATAGGAATAATAAAAAAAATATAGGAATAATAATAATAATAATAAATAAAAAATAAATAAATAAAATATCTTTTCATAAATATATTAAAAAAAAAAAAAAGAAATGAACAAATAAAAATATAAGAAATACTCTAAAGAAAATTTATATAAATGAAAAAATTTTATAATTTTTTGTTATAATATATAAATATTTTATTAATTTAAATTATATTAAACTTAAAATATATAATTTGTATGTTTGGCAATCTAAAAATTTTCAAATGAATAACAAATATTAAAAAATAAATGTTTAAAAATTTATGTAAAAATTCTGTAAGCCAAATAATATAAAGCAAAAATTCAAAACTCTATTTTTCCAAGTTCTAAACCATTTTTAATAATTTTTAATAATTTTTTAATTTAAAAAAATTGCTCATATCTCAGCATTAATTGAATCAAATTTTTACAATTTTAAAATATAACATAAAATATTTTAAAATTAATTATAAATTAACCTTACAGTCAGAATTATAAGGAAACTATTTTTTTATAATTAAATAAAATAAAGAAAATCATTAATAAAAGTAATCCATCTAGTAAATGTATAATTCGAAGCTCTGCGCTGCCAACTAGATCGTCCAGATCTTGGTAATCCATACTTAAGCTATTTCCTTAAACAATTCTGAAATTATTTTTTACTTAGGCTTAAAAAAATAGTAGAGCCAGCTCAAAGTCTGAGCATATATTTTAAGCACTCGACAGCCTTGCGGCTTGCCTCGTCGCCTGGCTGGATTTGATTGAGCCTTGAGGCTTACGCATGTCGAGTTTTGCTGTCCAATCGCGCTGCACCTTATGCAATGCCCTTAGCCGGCGCAGGTTGCATAATAACAAAAGGTGGCCAGGACAATGCGAGAAGCATGCAAATCTTATACAATTTCTCTTTTCTGCTTTTGTGAGCTGTGGCCAAAACAAAGCCAAAGCCAAAGCCAAAGCCAAAAACCGTGCACAATGCGCCGCGATGCGCGTAGTTTTCGCTGGAAGCATTGAACAAGTATCAAAACTCATTAAGGTGCCAGATGTGTGACGCCACAAACACACAGGACCCGGGACCTGTCAGGATACGCTGCGTCACTTAGTCCAGCCTGATTAGCACTGCGCCTAAGCATATTTTCATAGGACATTTCGCAGATTTCATTCAGCAATCCGATTGCACATTCGTTTAATATAGAGCTAAGGCCTAAGGTGCGAAGCCCAGCTATGCGCCTACCTGCCACACATGATCCTTGATCCTTCAGCCAAGAGCCATGAGCCATGAGCCATGCTGCGTGATCTAGCATCGATTCGTGAGCCACCGCATGCTCAGCCATTGGCTCTCTGTTTAATTTGTGTGCTAATTGATCAGCACATAAATAAAGATTTAGTCCTTTGTCGTCTGCTTTGAACCTCTCCAGCGGGCCTCTTCACTGCTGCCTCCATTCGAAAGCCATTTAGCTCAAAGTGTGAAATGACAAATTGAATCAAAGTCGAACTCAAACTCAAACTCATTGAGCAGCGCACTTCAATGTAATTTATAAATTAGCACATCAATGTGGCAAGCCAGCCCAAGCTAAACACCCAGCCCAACCATCGCATTAAGCCATTCCCGTTATCTCTATGCAATTCACAGCTCTCTCATCGGACATGCGCAGCTTTCGCTAATTCTGATTGGCTGCAGGCAGACGCGGGCAGCGCTGCCTTTGCCAGCCTGTCGAGGTCATTATCGTGTTGTCCCACCTCCTCTCGCTGCTTGCCAGCCCCCACTGCACACTCTTCTCTCCCCCTCTGGCTGGCGTGTAAACACATTGTGGCAATTCTCTTCGGTGCGATGGCTGTGTTCACCTTTTAATAAGGTTAACTGCGTCGACGACGACAACGACGACGACGACGACCCACAAAACACCCACGAGGACAATAGCTCAGCTACTCCAACTAAACCTAAATGTGTGTGTGCGTGTGTGTTTGTGTGTTTGTGTGTTTGTGTGTGTGTGATAGCTGCTGTTGGCAACATTTTTCTTAACCATTAAATCTAATATATCAAAGTAATAAAACGAAATTTGTCTGCAAGTGTGAGTGTGTGCGTGTGTGTGTTGGAGGGGATGGAGGGCATGTCTTCAGCCCTTACCCAACCCCTCCTTACACATACATAATCCAACTAAAAACTTTTCGTCTACTTAGCGTCTGCCTTGCATTGTCTGCCGGATGCTGAGTGAGTGAGAGAGCGGAAGAGGGAGAGGGAGAGCGAGCGCATTTTGTCTTCTTGCTTTGGGGAGTTTTGTTGGGCTTGGGCTTTGGGTTTTTAGCTGCCTTTCGCAGGGGGTTTTCAATTTTCGACTTTTTACCCCAACCCCAAAATGAGCTAATTGTGTGCGGGGTTAAATAACTGCTGCTGCTGACATTTGAGGCTGAGTTTGAGTCCATGAAAGGGATTGACTTCTTAATTATAAACGCAAATAATAAAAGGTAAGCCAAATATGAGCTTACTTAGATATAAGCAGAGCCATTTATGATGTGACATGTTGCTATGCATGTGACTTCTAATTTGATCAGATTGGCTAGATAAAGACTTGGTTTGATATTGAGATTTATTTGAAGTCAAGTTGAAGGTTCACTCAGACTGCAGTTATTTCGGGTTGAGATTATTTAAGTAGTTACTTTTATACAGAGAACCATAGAACAATTTTAATTTTAGCTAGATTTACTTAATAGTAATTGAATACAAAAATTTGTCTTTAGCTCTTATGGTTCTCTCTGCATATCGATTTTCATTAAGAGCATGGGACTATCATGCGAAAACATGAGAAACAAATATCAATAACTACGAACAAATATTTTACAGCTTTTCTTAAGAGAAGTTGAAATGATATAGCTATTATTTATAAATTGCCTAAGAAATATTTTAAGTAAGTTTGATTGTCCGAGTATATGTCTGTCTATGTATCTCTCTCTCTCTCTCTCTCTCTCTCCCTCTATGTATTCTACTCAGTCGTAGCACCCTGTATTTCCATAAGCAAGCAAATTGCATATTACAAATAGTTTTCAGCTGTCTGCAGATTTAATATACAAATCTTGGCATACACACATATAAATGTGCTCAAATGAGCAGCTCGTCTCTTGGGCTGCTTTGCTGCTTTGCTATTTGGCTGGACAGCAACCGCAGCAGAGCTACATAGATGTCAATACATACAAGCATACACCCCACATAAATATATTTATATATATATAAATTATTCAATATCCTTTGCTGCTTGTGGGCATAATCAAACAAGACCAGCAGCAGCTGCTGCTGCTATTAAGATGGGGAGCTGGGGAGGGGGAGAGGGACGTTGGCTGGGCTAGTTGCTAGCTAAGTGAAACCAAGCGCTTGTTTGACATTTAGTTTCATAATTTAATATTCAGGCAGTGCACACAGAGACAACGACAGCAACAGAGAGAGAGAGAGAGAGACACAGAGAGAGTGAGATAGAGATGGCAGCATAGCAAATGAAGGCTTCCGTTTGGCCTCAACCACAGACCGCATATAAATATCCTAGTTCAAGCAGTGTCTTGCATTTTTCGGGCTAACAATATTGAAACGTTTTATTAAGCCCAGAGGCAACAGCAGCAGCAGCAGCAGCAGCCGTCTGAGCCAGACAGGAAGACGCGCGCGGGCCACTTGGAACTCTTGATGGAAAGTGGGAGATAAACCGTGTTTAGCTGCCCACGCATGCAGCCTAATCTGGAGCAAATTGACACCTCACACATATGCAGTTCCACAAAATCGAGATGAAAGACATTGCCGACCGCAAAAAGAGAACAGAACAGAGCAGATCAAAACATATCTCTATATGTGGCAGTTCCAGCTAATTAGGCGAGTGGCTGAGCGTGCGAGTGAGAGAAGTCATGCTCACTCGCATGCTAGGCGAATTCCTGTGAATTACCTGTGCCATTGTTGTGCACTTGAATTACATAAAAATTGGCCACAGCCAAACAATGCCCAAGAAATGACCAAATGTCCCAGGCCGAACAAAGGAACTTGACCAAATATGCAAAAGTGTAGCCAAACAAACAACAGACAGAAAGAAAAGAACAAAAAAAAAAAAAAAAACAACAACATGAATTACAATAGAGATTCGCACACCCACTCTCCCTCTCTCACATACTATCTCTGGCTCTGTCTTAAACAGCTTCTGTGCATATGTGTAGGCGTGGCACAACAACAACAACAATTGTAATCACACACCTTTTGTGCGTGTGTGAAGCGTGCTGAAAAGAAAATGTCCAAAAGAAAATGCTGACAAAGCAAAAATTTCGGTGAAAATTATATAGTTGAGAACCGAAAGATACAGAGGAGCCATAAAGAAAGAGAGAGTGAGAGAGAGAGAGAGAGAGAGAGAGATCTTCACAGCTTCACATGTGTGTGTGTGTTTGGGTCCGAGGCCGTAAACAATTGAGAAATCAATTCGCATGCAAATGATGAGTGATGCTGTTGAGTGGCCATCCAGTGCCAGAAGCGCTGCTTATTGCACCCACATTTTCACTAGGCACCACTCCCCCCACCCCACCCGCCTCCTGCTCGCCCCTGCCTCGCAACTTGTTCAAAAATTTCATTAAAAACGGTTTTCATTGTTATTGTTGCTGTGTGCATCATAATGTGCGCGTAATAAAATAAAAAGTGCAACACACAGACACCCTACACACCCTACATACCCTACATACCCTACTCTATACCCTACTCCCGCTCACTCTCTTTGGGTTTCCTCTTGGCAAGCGGAAATGTAACACACAATTGGCACCCAAAAAGAAATGAACCAAAAAAGAAACAGTTGCATATAAGAGAGGGGGGCATACATGGCATGCACGACTAGCAGTTACCCTGCAAATAAGTGCAAGTTTAGATGAATAAAGTTTTCATATTAAGCAAGAAAATGCTGAATTGCTAAAAGCTCAATCTTAATTACTGCTCAGTCAGTAAAGCGAATTCTATCTGTACATCAAACATTTTCTGAACTTACACAACAAATTCATACACTAAGCTTAGCTTTTAGCGATACATATAGAAAAAATAGTTTCAAAAAGATTCTTTTAAGGCTTCATCAATAAATAAGAAAGCCTAAAAAGCATTTGTAAAAATTGTAGTAAAGAAATTCTATATAAATTCCATGCACTGTTTCAGTCTAAAGCAGAAACATTGAAAAAGCGGAATAGTTTAGATAGTCTCAATAGACTTTAGACAGATAGATAGATCTATCCCTGTAGATCTATCTGTATCTGTATATGTAGATCGATCTTTAGAGCTATTAGTAGTTATAGATACAGATACAGATACAAATATATACAGATAATATACATTCAGATATAAGCATAGAACTAGACTAGAGGACTAGAAGAGATCCTGTATCTTTATAGAATATGATTTTTATGCACTTGAATACAGATTCAACGAACTATTCTCAGCTGAAATGTAGACTACTTTCTCATACCCTAGCTCGTGCACTATTATACCCCATGCATACTTCACTTTTACAGGTCATAATAAGAACTGGGCAAAAAATTTTTAATATACCATGCAAAATTGCATTCAATTGCGTCTGCCAACGAGCATGTGTGTGAGAGATGCTCTCTGTGTGTGTGTGAGTTTGCACAAGTGCTGTAAATTTCCTTATTTGCCCTGCCGAAAAGCTGAGCCCCAACCACGCCCCGTCCCCGGCCCCAGCCCCCGCGCTCGGAAAAACTTGCACACAATTTAACTCAAACAAAAACGTTGCAGAAATGAAATTTGTTACATTTTTTTTGCTGTTGTTGTTTTTTGTTGTGTTTATTTATAAAAATTTTCAAAAATTTCTCAGCATGTGCAAATAAGTTGGCATTTTTATTCATTTATGCAGCCACGCCCCGACACCCAACGCCCACATGCACAGTCGCACACTCACACACCGAGCGAGTGCAATTTCTCGTTAAATGTTCTTTATCTCCCTTCTTCTTTTTTTTTTTTTTGTTTTTTTGTTTGAGTTTTTGCGGCACGAACCACGAAAATGAAAACTAAATGCAATAAACGTTTGCGCCTAAAAGATGCAACAAAAAATCAACGCTCAGCGATTAGCACATATGCCCGGCCCCCTAAGAAGCGGCGGGAGAGGGAGCGAGACGACTAGAGTATGCGTGTGTGTGTGGTCGCCATTTTTTTGTTTCGGTGAGTTTAGCGTTCATTTAATCTTTGTCTGCTGCAGCTGCAGTTGCGGCTGTTGTTGTTTTTTTTTACTTTTGTTATGTTGTCTGCGCCGCTCTTCTTCTTCTTCTGCTGCTGTTTCTTTTTTTAGGGTTTTTTGTGCGTCGCTTTGTTCTGCATTTTGCAATTTTGCGTTGCCTACTCTTATGCGTCGATTTTTATTCGCCTGCGAATCGTAATGAAATTTTTTCGGTTTTTGGCCCAAAAAAAAAGGAAGGTAAAGGGAAAAAGAAGTCGAATGTAGAATGGGGAAATATAGTCACGAAAATTGCCAACGAATTGAAAAAAAAATAAAAAATCGAACAACGAAAAACGCTGCGAAATTTCATTTCAATGCAATTTGGCTGTAATTGTTTGGAAAACGATGCTAGGTTTTTGATTGACAGGCAGCGAGCGAGATAGCAGCGTGCAAGAGAGGCAGAGAGAGAGAGAGAAAGAGGATGACATGAGATTAAACACACGTATACATGAGCTTGGGACACATGCATATAAAGCAATGCATAGGCATTGTCTATGGGCATCTAACTAAGAGAACATCATTTGATTCAGATATTACTTAATTAGAAATGGAATGCCATAAGAAAGAATGTGCTAAGCAGATTGTCAGCAAAAGAAACGTTAATAGACGATAGAAAAGATGAGAGTTATGAGGAGGTTACATGCAAGAAGCAAGCAGCAGAAAGAAGTAGATAGAAGTCTGTAGAGTCTGTAGAAGTCTACAATCAGCAAGCTGGAATAAGACAGACAGAATAAGAAGTATATAATTAAAATTCAGTTAAATAGAAAAGAGTAAGAAGCAGGCTTAGAGAAATTGGAAGAGGAAGAGAAATTGAGGAGATAACAGTTGATATTATTTATAGAAACTTGAAACTCTTAATAGATAAATGGATGCGTAGTTGAAGCTGCATACGAAATCTGAACTATCCAGATGAGACATGTTACTGAACTAGTTCATTGGTCAAATGAACTGAAAAGGTTAGATATAGGCATCAAACTGAAAGCAGTTTAGCTGCAAAATATGTCCCTTAAGTTGTTCATTTGTATAGTTATAGTTAGATAATTCATCATCATCATCATCATCAATGATGAGCTCTTGATTTTATTTGAAAAGTAGATATTAATATTATTCAATTGAAAATTGTTATTGAAAGAGTGTTCCACTCCATAGCTACAATCGAAAACGCAACCCAAACCGAATTACCCTTTGCTTTCGCCCACTTAAATATATTTCAGGCTCTTCCCGTTTGACACACACTCAAACCAGTCTACGAGTTTGTCTATGTATATAGCTATAGTCAGTCAAAAAGAATTGCACAAAATAACATGACCGCAGGCAACACGTTAAGGGATGAGGCCAACGCCAAAGCCAATAGCTTTCATTTTTTAGCTAAGCCAACAGCCAACCCCTCGCCCAGTGAGCCGCCCCCGTAATCTGTCGTCTATATTGACACAACATGCCAATTTAGCTTGGCAGGTGGCGACCTTGTGGCTGCGGCTTTTGCGGGTGTCGCACAGCTCGACCGGGAGCATGGGCACAGGCCGGGGGCAGGGGCGGAGCCCGGGTATATATTTAGCTGGGCGCGCTGCCATATCAACTGACAAAATAATTAATTTTATTCCACCTTTTTTTTCACAAGTTAACTGTGTGCAGAGAGAGAAAGAGAGAGGGGCATATACGGCGGCATGATACTTGCCTATGAATTGGAAAAGCTTTGAGAAGCTGTAATGGAGCAGCTTAAAGATTTAAAAATCCAGTTGCAGTTGAGCAGAGGTCAAAATGGCAAAAACAGCTCTGAGAGTAAGGAATTGTGGAGCTGTACAATAGAATGAGAAATATATTTAAAAAGACTTTCGTTTTCTTCTCTTCAAATTGAACGAATATTAATTAAAAGTATAAAAGCCAATATACCCCATTTGCAGCTCTTTAGCGAGTACAAAGCAAGAGAGTGACAGAGACAGAGAGAGTGTATGGGTAATTCATAGAACGTGTGGAAGTTTTTGGCATTTGCTTTGAAAGCGACGCGCTACGCATACGCAATTAAATGCGCCTTACGCAGTGTGCGAAAAAAAATAGCCAAAGAAGCAGCAGCAGCAGCAGCAGCAGAAAGAAAGCGCAAAGAGTAAGAGAGAGCGAGAGAGAGAGAGAGAGAGAGAAAGTGTGTGTGTGTGTGTGTGTGTCGACACTTGGCTTAAGCGGGGCGTGTACGCAACACACGCCCACTTGGAAGTCGCAATTTCAGCTTCGTTGTAATTAGTTTTCGCCACAAGTTTTTTTTTCCACTCTTCCCCTCTATCCGAAACACCCCTCTCCTTAGTGCCTGCACCCTCGCCTAGCTAAAGTTTGCGCTCTTTTCTTTGCTCTTCAGTTTCTTTTGGCTTTTTTGTTGGCCTTTAGGTATTTTATTGAATTTTCTTTTCATTTGTTTGTTGATTTTTGGGATTTGCCGCATTTCGTATGCACAGCGGATAAAGCGGGCAGCGGGAGCGAGCGAGACGGCTATAAAGAGACGGACAAACGTAACGGAATTGTAGCAGCAGACAAATCTCTAAGTTATTGTTGATGCTCTGCTTGGTCGCCTGTTTTTCCAATAAATTACTTTGTAATCAAGTGAATTCGAGTGCAAAAATAGGTGAAGAGCGTGCCAAGGGGGCGCTGCAGGTCGGAAATGTAGCAGGGACTCGATAAATGATGACTATAATTTGCAGCCAATATGCTTGCCATTAGAATCTGCTTATTTGTCAAGTGGAAAGAAACCGCAGACGAGACACAAATGACGAAAATCACAATGAAAATGTTGCCAGATCAAATTTGACTTGAGGAAATCAGAATATTGAGAAATTTCCTTGTTTCCGAGAAGGGTGAAGTGAGCTACGATACTGAACTACATTAACTATAATTAATAATAAGTAGACGACGTATTTCTAGAAGCCGTACACATTCTTTATAATTTTACAGGCTCTTTATACTCTTTGTAATCTCTTAATTAACAAAACTCTCCATAATCTAACTACCCTTTATACTCTACATACTCTACATACTTTACATACTCTACATACTCTACATACTTTACATACTCTACATACTCTACTTACTCTACATACTCTACATACTCTACATACTCTACATACTCTACATACTTTACATACTCTACACACTCTACGTACTCTACACACTCTACATACTCTACTTACTCTACTTACTCTACATACTCTACCTACTCTCTATACTCTTTATACATTTTTATTAAACAAAACTCTACATTCTCAACATATACTCTACATACATCCAGCTGTACCAACTGTACCCTGGCAATGCCCTCAAATCAATCGATGAATGTGCTTACTAGCACACCGTCTGCCTTTCCCTCTCTCCCTCCCTTTCTTGAACCTTCTTTTCTTGCTTGCTTTAAGCCTTTTAACTTAGCCAAGTCTTAGAGCCAATATTTTCTATCGCATGCATATGCCTAATACGCTTAACAAAGCCAAGAAATCAACAATTGACAATCGGCTCTTACTGACCAAGCAATACTCTGTATAAGGAATAGAGTGAAGCTGCATGAAGACTGGCAATAGTTGCCCCCAAAACTGTATGAGCTACAATGTTATATACTTTCTAGAGATCTTGTAGAGTTTATTGCGTAAGAATATGTGTCTAGATATATAGCTAATATGCCCTTTTTTCATTTGGCAAACAGGGCATATTATGCATTAACTGAGTAAGACTTTGCCTGGCTGCCAAGGCGATTCGCCGTAGAAGCAACACGAAAGCAAACAAGATGAACTTATGGAATGGGGAACTATATGACATAAATATATATATATATTTCAGTTGATATATTTATATTTATATACGAAATCTAATTGCTTGAATACAAATTGCAATGGAAGACTGAAAATGCGCAATGTCTGCCAGTGGCAGATGCGGGCGCAATGATAGAATTAAAATTGGACTGCAAGGATTGTAATTACGCTCAAATAATACACATATAAAAAAAAAACAGGCACAAGGATATGCAACATGCTGCGCCACAAGAGATAGAGTGAGAGAGAGAGAGAGAGAGAGAGGAAAGTTTTGCCTCATTTTTAATGAAATAAAATAAATGCAGCGAACAGAGTAGCTCAAGGAGCAAAAGCAGCAGGCGGCAGCAGACAAAGAAGGAAGAGGATGAGAAGGAGGATGAGGAGGAGCAGGAGTCGCAGTAGCAGGAGGCGAACAAGCAGCAGCAACCAGCAAGCAGCAGGCAGCAGGTCGCCGGCTTCAGCCACAAGGACAAAAGGCAAAAGTTGACATTACGATTGTGTTTATGGCATTGTTTGTGAAACTGTAAGCGTGTGTGTGTGTGTGTGTGTGTGTGTGTGTGTGTGCTGTTGATATTATATTACATTTTATAAATTACATTTTGTGCGCAGGCTAATGCACAACATAAAAAGCCAAACGCTTGATTTTTATTTCATGCCTTCAGTTGCATGCAGCAAATATGTATGCGCTGTAAATGCTGTTGTAGATGGGGTATATTAGTTGAGAGTCTAGCTGGAAATATGAAAATGGAAATATATATAAGTTATATTGGAGCTGAACTAAGATAAGATATATACAAACGTGATTCATTAACACGCTAACTGGCAGCAGATATGATATTTAGTATACATGTATATATAGGGTATATATGTTGTATATATGGTTATATGGTATATATCATATATAAGCCTAAGCAAGAGTATATTGTCTAACTAAGATATTTTCATATTCAGCTCAACTCAACTGCTTCCTTTACCTCGCATGTAGAGCAGCGCTTAGTCGGCTATAGCCTTCTCACATTTCTTCTTTCAGCTGCTGCTGTACATTAGCAATCGCCTTCGTCCTTCGCTCGAGTTTGACTTCAATTGCAGCAACGGAAATGCATTAAGAAATTCAACTTTGGCCCATGCAACAGTTGCACCAATCAAGCCACGCCCCTTCACTGCTACCGCCCCCCCGTCTTGTGCTTTATGCCGAATGCTTTTAATAGGCACTTGCATAATACAAACATATTTCCATAAGCCTCCCGAACTCCCCCCCCCCCCCCTAACCCTTGCCTTTGAGCTGTTGGCTAATGCGATGTCTAGCCAATGCATCGATTCGCATGTGACTTATTTATTTATATATAGAGAAATAAGTATTAGAGGACTAAGCAGACTAGGCTGTGCAACAGTGAGCACTCAGCAGAGAGAATAGTTTATGGAAAAATATATGTCGGGTCTGCATCGCCTGATGCAATATGAGTTGGTTCAACAACCACTTTTACTATTTTCTTACTCATGACGCTGGAGCAGTGCATTCCGTGCACGTGTGTTCACTCTCGCTATTTCTCTAATTAATTCTTTCTAGAACTTTTCGTAGTTCTGGCAACCTCACTCATTGCCATTTTCCAACACTACGCACACGGACCACACTCAGCAATTAGGGTAACTCTAACTGCCGCCCACAGCATGTAACTATCGATATTGCCCATCGATACCTTCATTTACATAATTCTCCGACACGGCCATACTGACAATAACACGTCCTCGTGGCTTCTCTCTTACTTTATGTGTTATCCAACACAACACTTTTCTACAACTTAGTAGTTCAACTTTCTGGCATTCACATCTCTGATGCCTCAGCAACAAAATTTCATGGCAGTCACATCTCTGATGCCTCAGCAACATATTTTGGCAGTCACATCTCTGATGCCTCAGCAACAACATTTTGGCAGTCACATCTCTGATGCCTCAGCAACATATTTTGGCAGTCACATCTCTGATGCCTCAGCAACATATTTTGGCAGTCACATCTCTGATGCCTCAGCAACGTATTTTGGCAGTCACATCTCTGATGCCTCAGCAACATATTTTGGCAGTCACATCTCTGATGCCTCAGCAACAACATTTTGACACACATTTTATTCTCCTCGAGATCACCGATAAATCAGCTGAACTCCCTTTATTGGTTAGACATTTATAGCCGCTAACCCGGCCAGACATCCTATTTGCTACTCATTTGACTCCTTGTTTTTTCTCAAACGGCATTCTGCAACCTTATGGCCGATTTCGCCACAATGATAGCATTGAACCTGCGTGCCTGGTTTGATCCTCTTTACTGGAGCTGACGAGCCTGAGTCATCCGCACGATCTTTGCGTTTTCCAAATGCAAACGCTGTCAGTTGTTGTTGAAGTTCGTTCCTGGTTTTGATTTCCTTGGTGAATAGCAGCTTGCTTATATTTTTGTCGATCTGCGCAAGATGAGTCAGCACAACAGAAACTGCGATCTCTTCAACATCCGTAGACTTCCATTTGGTTAGTAGCATAGTGACTAGGCGAATGCCATAAACCGATAAGTTTTCGCCTTCCTTTGGAGCGCCATTGAAGAGATTCGCCAGTGTTGCTGCTGTTGTCTCCAGTCCCTCGAAGCGCAAAATGAACAATTCCTGGAACTGCTCCCAAGTCATGCCAGCGAAGCTAATTTGTGCCAACCACTGCGAAGCACTGCCTTCTAGAGCTCTACTAAGCGAAATGACAAGATCGCTACCCTGGAGTGGATTATCTTCAATTATTAAGGAGACAGTCATGCGCCAGGAGAAGGCATCCGCATTTTGAATGTCGGGATTGAATTTTGGCAGACAAACTTGGTTTACGTTTAGTTGTGGCCTCAATGGAGTACTTAGCTTTGATACAATTTCTTTGAGGTCCCTGATTTGCCTCTCCAAGTCGGCGCAGCGTGTTTCGGAATTTTTGTGAGGCTGGACCGATCCCACTTCTGATGTCGGGTCTGCATCGCCTGATGCAATATGAGTTGGTTCAACAACCACTTTTACTATTTTCTTACTCATGACGCTGGAGCAGTGCATTCCGTGCACGTGTGTTCACTCTCGCTATTTCTCTAATTAATTCTTTCTAGAACTTTTCGTAGTTCTGGCAACCTCACTCATTGCCATTTTCCAACACTACGCACACGGACCACACTCAGCAATTAGGGTAACTCTAACTGCCGCCCACAGCATGTAACTATCGATATTGCCCATCGATACCTTCATTTACATAATTCTCCGACATATATATAAATAAATAAATATTTAATGTATATTTTAGGCCAGTCATCAGTCGAGTGTTTACTGTGAGGGAATTCAAATATCGCATCAAAGAAATCTGACAGCCGTCATGCAAATATTCACTGTGTAAATCAAAAGCTTCAAATTACAGAATCAATGCAAATAACTGGCCAATGAGAGAGTGAGAGAGAGAGAGAGAGTGTGTGTGTAAGAGAGAGGAACGATGACGCCTAAAAGCGCGCAGCATTTATACAAAATTTGTTTTCACTCAATTCTTGTTTTTTTTTCATGTTTTCCCTTTTTTTTCTCTCTCTCTTTTTGCTGTAATTTTGTTATTGATATTTTTATGACAAATAATCCGCTTTCACAGCAATTGATGTCAGGTGAAATGAAAGTTAATACCCAACAACGAGTCCAATTTGTTTGGGGAGCAGCTGATAAAAAGCGAACGCCCGAAACTTTTATGATTAAATATATATTGAATATTTGTATATATGTATGTGTATATTTTCGATGTCGATGTCGCTGTCATCGTTGATAAGGCTAATGATCCCTTTGCCAATCATTATGATTGTATTACACATATTTGGCTTTAATAATAATACAAAGTCAATTCCCGCCCCGCCACCCCTTCCATTCGCCCTTATCGCTCGACCTGTTTGATTTTGTATTAAATTAGTGTCATAAATGTTTTTGTTGCTATTGTCGCTGCAACTGGCAGCAGTTCCCACGACTTATCACAACAACAACAACTACAACAACAACAATTATTTACAACAATTTATTAAACAATTTTATGGTGTTATCGTTGCATTACACATACGCCACATGAGCCCAAGCAACGCCTCTGCCGCTGCCTCTCCCTCTGCCTCTGCCTCTGCCTCGACTCACTTGTAATGTAATTTCCGTTATGCATTTCCGCCCCCCTCCCGCTACATTCACACTCGCCACACTTCACTTCTGCTTTTCATTGCAAATTGTGCGTAAATTTATTTATCTGCTGCAGTTTGGCAGCATGCGCCGCAGTTCATTTCCGCTGCAGCAGCTCATTGATGAATGCGCAGCGCGTATTGAGCGTGTTCCTGTATACGATTTCAATTCGAAAAGTTTTTACAAACATGTTGTGCAGTGTTCAGCAGCCTATTAGTGTGGCATGAGCAGAGGCAGTGCAAATCAGGCTAATGATAATAATAATTATAATAATGAAACAATGTCAATGATGTATAACTGACGTATGAGCTAAAATCAAGGCGCCAGAGAAATGTTTCATTAAAAGACGATAATGATACTAATGTCAATACTTACCAATCATTCAATAATAACACTAATGTTAACACTCAATACTTTTAAGAACCCTAATACGAACTCTAATACAAAAAAGTCTTCCAGCTAAAGTTTTTCTTGCATATCAAACTCTACTCGATAATCTACTCTTAAGGCACATCCATTTAGCCTGGCCTAGATAACTCACTGCAGCTCACAGTTCCCTCAGCCATCGCACTTGTACTAGAAGAACATTTAGATGCCTTAAAAGCTGCTGAATCGTGTCTTGACCTGAACATCTTCTCATTTATAATGATTCCATAAGACTGATGCATATCTTGTTACCCTAAAATATCTTTCCTTCATGTATCAAATTTTAAAAATCAATATAGTTTTTAGTAGATTTTTAAATTAATTAACTGTCGTTTAGTTTAAGTTGCCGAACAGGCAAAGCTTGACTAAGATGCTTAGATAGAATTTATAATTAACCTTCTCTCATTCACATCCTCATATTATGACAGGGGTTTCAACTCATATATACCTATCAAGATTATTCCAATACAATAAGCTGACCACGCTAAAGCTCTCATCCTAGATCAATCTTCAAGAAACATAAGCAAGCTCAACTCCTTTACATTTATCACTTGTATATCTTTTAGCTGAGATTAAGCTTAACCATTTCGGCCTACCTACATTTAATACTTATATATCTCAGCTCAAAGCTTACCCATATCGGCTTAGCGTTATTTGTGTCGATCTCCTTCAATTCGTTTTCCATTTGCGCAATCCTCGCAAATTGTCATGCAATTTATTTGTAGTCTACTTATTGGCGCTGACTAGCTCGACTAGGCACAGCTCTTCTCTTCACCAACCCCAACGCCAGCCCCAGTCCCAGCCGGGACGACTGGCTGACGAAATTGGCTTCAATTATGCGCCGCATTATGAAATTATGAAAGTAAGTAGCTGCAGTTGCTTTCGCTTTGGCCAAATGTAATTGCCGCAATTTGCAGTCGCAGTTGCAGTCGCTAATAACGTTTATTAAAACCATAACAACGTAACCCCCTCCCAAACAGCCCCCCCCCCCATGCCACGTCTGCCATTAACAATGATTGTGGCATGTGGCATGTGGCATGTTGCATATGTGTTACGCTGGCAAATTATGCAAATCCTTGTGAAGCACATTAATGACAATTAATCGCTGCAAATTAAAATGATGACAATGCTCCACATATGCCACAAGGATTTATGCGCAGCCTGCCTCCCTCTGCAGCCTCTTCTCCCCCCCATTACGAACTAAGCCGGATAGTTGATAAAGTGTTCGCCATTCAAGCGTCCCACGTCACGTTCCCGCTGCTCCTGCCGGCGCTCCTCATGCCGCCCATCGAGTCCCACGCCCAGGCGCTCTATGAACTTGGCCGAACGATATCCATTTTTCTAAAAGAGAATTATATACCATATAGTGCTACTACTACTATATATGCATATATAGTATATGTATGTATATATCTCACCTCGTAGTATAGAGAGCGCGCCTTTTTGGCCGCCTCTGGATCAAAGTCCCAATCGGTGCGCACGTGAGTTATTGGCTCTCCAGCTACATTGTTCTGTAGCGTTTCACTGATCAGGCGCAGAATAAAGCCATCAGCTGTTCGAGAGCTCAATAGATAAAGAGAGCACTGAAAAAAGAGAGAAGAGTGAAGGAGTAAAAAAAATTAGAGTAAGAAATCTTGATCCAATATTCTTCTTCATCTACTTAAACAATTTGGGAATTGTAAATATTTTACTCTAGACCTGCATAGAATTTAATGTTCTCAAAAAATCAGGCACTCTATTAACAGATATACTAAGCTCAACTTAAAACTATTCCAATTTGATAATTATTAATGAAATTATCATTATTAATAAAAATAATTATTATTAACAATATTACTATTGATCACGATCATAATCATATCAGAGCAATGATAAGAAAAAAAAAAACATTAAATAAAAATAATGTTTAAAAAAAATTATATATAGAAATATATTTAAGCAATCATATTAGAAATATTCAATACATAAAATATATTTACCTAAATAATTAATAAACATATTTTAAATATAATATTAGTAAATTATTATTAGACTAGCTAGCAAATTGATTGACAATTGCTCACTGCACACTACTGCACCTCTCGAGAGCTGCGAATCGACTGATCAAGCGCTGCAGTTGCCGGGCCCTTATATAGGCTACGCACACACTCAGAGCCAAGCTCGGCAAATGAGCTTTTTATTCTGAGAGAATTGCTCTCTTGAGAAGTGCAGACTGGATTTGAGTGATGTGCAGGTAGAAAGGGTAATAAAAGGGCAGACAAACATGACTAGGTAGAAATGAACGACTAGAAGATACCATGTACTCCAAATAGACTCAAATAGACTTAATTGGTGCATGCACAGCTTACTAAGAAATAAATGTCTTCAATTACCTCTGAGTTTATGGTTAAAGCTTCTATTAAGACTTATTATTAACACTTTAATTTGAGGTAATTATATACACATATTATAATATGCATCTAGCCAACATCTCTGTCTATACTTATACAATGGCACAACTTACGAGCCATCAAAAAGATTTTCAAGTTATTTAATTACATAAACAGCAACTCAAGGTCATTTCTGTTATGAATATTTCAAATATTGCGCCACAATCCAAATCTTTATGCACTCTCGATCCACTCGCAGTCCACTTGAGATCCACTCAAAACTTTCGATTTGCATGAAACACTCGAGCTGCAGCTTAATATATGGGCACAAGCAGAGACCCCGAATAACTCTTAAGGGATTTCAAAAAGTCCACAAATAAGTGTTTCGCATGGAGTGTTATAAATAAAACTCTCAAAATAACTCTTTCAGCATGTGCTTAGGAGAACTCCTTTTACTCAGTGAGAAACAGAAAAACTGTGGGTTTTTCTGCGGTCCTCAGTGTGATATTTTATTGCCTTGCTCAAAAAAAATAACCCTTTTTTTTTGTGTGTGCTGTTGCTGCGTAGATCAATGACGCAGTTTGCTTTTGTTTTCTTTTCTTCTAACTGTTGCTGCTGCGTTGCACTATGGGAGCAAATGCCGATTTAGCGGCATAAACTCAAAATTTAAATATATGGACTTGAAATTAGCAAATATGCTTAGATTACTTTTTTAGAAATTTGGATTTTCTTGTTTTGGAAATTTGAATGGGAAGTCATATACATAGACTTTTCTAAAATGGAACTACGGAAATAAATAAGAAAATATAACAAAATACTGTTGGACTTTATGCCGCTAAATCGGTGTTTGCGCCCATAGTGCATTGGTCAGCGATGCACTTTGTTTTTGCCAAAAAAAAAGAAAACAGTTTTTTTTCTGTATGTGTTGTTGCTGCGTTGATCAATGACGCAGTTTGTTTTTGTGTGTGTTTTTTTTCCATCTGTTGCTGCTGCGTTGCACTATGGGAACAAATGTCGATTTAGCGGCATAAAGTCCAAAATTAAATATATGGACTTGAAATTTAGCAAATATGCTTTGATTACTTTTTTAGAATTTTGGATTTTCTTGTTTTGGAAATTTGAATGGGAAGAGATATTGTTAGACATTTCTAAAAAGGAACTAAGAAGGTATAATAAAATAATTTTGGACTTTATCCCACTAAATCGACATTTGCGCCCATAGTGCATTGGTCAGCGATGCACTTTGTTTTTGCCAAAAAAAAAAAAAAAAAAACAATTTTTTTTCTGTATGTGCTCCGAGGGTTGTTTTCGCGGAGCAGGTCAATTACGATCTATAATTCGATGCGTGCGTTTGTCAACAAAATTTGATAACAATGTTCAGCTGAAATTGCTCTATTTGACTGTCAGTCGAACTGGCATTTTCGACATTGCATTACATATTAAGCGAAAGGCGAAGTAATTTGAACTGCGAAAATATGTATAAAGTCCTTATTCTTAATTAAGCTAAATTTAAATGTAGTATATTATTATAATAAAATATTTAAGTAAAATACAAATATGAACTTTTTTATTAATTTGGCCAAATAACCCATGATATAAATCTAAATATAATAAAACAATTAAGAAAAGTCCAGACTTCTTGATCATGCGATCCCCCCACCCCTTGCTTACTTGTTATTACCAGATTTCTTCGCTTCTGTTTATACAAAACAAAAACTACATGCAACTACACGCACGCACACACACACCCATTGATATACAATATACATACATTCACACAAACAGACAGAGGAATAGGCAGACAAACATAGAGACATACAGTTAGACAGACAGAGGGACAGACACGCAACACAGACATACATACATATAAAGGGTCACACAAACAGAGCGACACACAGACAGACACACAGTTATAGAGACAGACAGACGGACAGACATAGGGACAGACAGATAGACACACAGACAGACACAGAGTTATAGACGAGCAGGCAGACACACAGAGTGACAGACAGACAGTGTGACAGACGAACGGACAGACAGACATGGCTATATCAATTTTTTTTTCTGCTGATCAAGAATATATATACTATATAGTGTCATCCACGCCTCCTTCGGCCTGTTATATACATATATCGACTCTGCTCGTCGCCCTGATCATGAATATATATAATTTATATGGTCATATACGCCCCATTATGCCTGTTAATTACATTTATCAAAACCATAATAGTTTGATTTCTTATTTTCAATCAGGTTATAATTAAAAGCAAACACACAGCAAACACAAAGCAAACACAAAACAAACACACAAAGCAAAAACATATACAAAGTTTTATAAATGAGGATTTTAGAAATAAGTCACAAAATAACTCTATGTGTGAAAGAGTAAAAGTATTACTCGCAAAATAACTCTTTTAAAAAGAGGAATTGCCTGAATTCCTCCATGCCAAACACTCAGACTAGGAGTGAAAAAAACCAAAAATATCTCTCCTACTCAGAGGAATAAAGTTTGTGTGCGCCTTTTTTCTGTATCTCTCAGAAATGAATGAGACAAGTGAGTCGGGTAACTGTTATTCGGGGTCTCTGGCACAAGTGTATTTACTGCTTTATTTGATGTTTAGCAAACGAAACGACTTTCACACTTACGGCCAACAAAAACAAATATCTCATTTGCAACATTTTCTATAATTTTGGTTTTTACTTGTGAGTAACTTGGAGCGCAGCCCGTGCGAGTCACTGGACCATTGATCACTAAATCCAAAAGCTCGAAAAAATCGCGCTGTTGCATAAAGCGCAGCCAAGCGCCAACGCAAATATCGCATGAATAAAGAAACCAGAAAAAGCATCGACAAAACTTACGGTAAATAAAGTCATCTTGTTTGGCAAACCAATACAAATGCCGATAGCTTGCAGAAAGAAGTGTGAGCGAGATAGGACGATGGCAGGTAAAGCGAGGGAGGCAGAGCGAGCGAGGCAAAGCCAGGTAGTCCGAAGAGAACAACGCAAAGCAGAACAATGCAGGTGCGAGCGAGATGCAAAGCATAAATAAATATTCAATAGAGTGTGGTAAGAAAAAACAAAGCTAAACGATGATTAGTTATGTCTCAATTTGTGCGCACAAAACACAATGCGACAAATTAAACAAATCCACTTAAAATAAAGGCCAGCATCGAACTTTGGCTTTGTGCGTGACCTTGAGTGGAAGACTTTAAGTACTCAAATACAATTATTTTTTTATTATTACTATTATTTTATTTTTTCTGTTTTGACTCATTTTAATGTCATACCAAATTCGTAGCAGACGGAACTAAGTAGTGGCCAAAGGTTAGTGGCACCTGCCAGAAAAGCACAATAGAGGAAAACATAAAAATGGCACAACAAGCAAAAGAAAGACAACGATAAACTGGTTGAACGCATTATTATTGCAGAAGTTACATAATGGACCAGGCCATCAACAACATCATCATTACCATCATCATGATGGAGATCGTGATGGGAAACCAGCAAACCAGAAAAAGCCAAAGACAACAACACTTCAGTAATTTGGCCTCAATTCCATCAACGTTTTTTTTTTTCGCGCTGCTTTAACAGCTGTGCCAAGCCGCGCTCTAGCACGCTCTCTGCTCTCACTCTAACACTCTCCCGCTCTCTCATTTAGCTACGTGCCTGGCTGCATGTCAACCTGTCAAATTCAGCTATTAGTTACGCTTGCTGCCAAAAAGCTTTCAGCAAATTTCCGGCTTCTGCTGTCCAGGAAGCAGCGCGTTGCTTTAACAGCTGCTCGCTCTCAGCACAGGACTTTCACTTTCATTGAGACGGCACACACACCCACACTCATACACACACACACTCGTATTGGGTCAACAGCAGAAGATTTCGTGCAGCCTTAGCTGCTGGTTGGGAGCTTTCGGAGCAGAGCTTTTGAAGCTCTTGCGCTTGCGCTCTGCAACGCGCGCTGTCTGCAACTGGAATTCAGTTACCAAACAAAACGCGCGCGTTCAACAACACAGCGACGGCAACGATTTAACCGTTAGCGTTGTAAAACGTGATCAGGCAATAAATACAGTGGAATCATTCGGATATATTTACAAGCAATTGTTTTTTTTTTTTGTTCGCTTGCTGTAGCCATGGCAAATTTGAATACGCTGCTGCTGCCCGTAAGTATTTGACGTAGAGAGAGTGTGTTTGGGCTGGCGCTGTTGACCCCATCAATTAACATGGCCAAAGACAAGCGCTGACACAATTTCCGCGCGAAAGTCGCACCAAAAAGAAAAGTGTCTGCACCTGCCAAGCAAATGTGACTGGAATGCGCAATGAACTCAACTTGGCTGGCGTCGCTTACTGTGCTCCCATTGGTCAGCGCAGCGACACATTTTGAATTGATGTCGGGCGCCTAATTTGTAAACTCTGCACGACAGAAGCGGAAGACGAGCGCAAAAGAGAGACCTTGAAATGTGCTCATTGCCCAATTCTGCAAGTGATCGAAGCGGCTTTTACACACACTCTCTCTCTCTCTCTCGCTCTCCTGCTCACACACTCTCACATACTCTCTGGCTGCCTGTGCATTGACCAATTGCAGAGCTTACAAAACGTGTCATAATCTTAAAGCTCAGTCACTTGTTTTACTTTGGTTTCATTGCTCTGCTGTTGTTGTCGTTATTGCTGGCGCTGTTGTTATTGTGTTACATAATCATGGCAATAGTCGCTGTTGTTGTAATTGTAGTTGTTGTTGTTCAACTAATGTAAGACTAGCCCAGTCGAGCCAAATTGGCTGTGCATTTAATACATTTTATATGTGTCTGACACACTGAACTAATGAGCCGGCTTAACTTTTGCTTTAGATTTGTATTATTAAATCGTGATATTTTTAAAAATATTATTTAATAATTAATTTTTATTTCTTCATTTCCAGCTCATTTTCTTAATTGTCGCATTTGTCGCAAACACTTCCTACGCGACGGTGCAGCCGCGTGCACCAAATTTCCAGTATTTTGAAAGGTATGACAGCTTTGTGTAACACTTTTTATGATCATGATCTATAAAAAATGTTTTTAAACAGACCCAAATACCGTTATCCGTACTATGACGAAAATGGCCGTGGCAAACTATTGTATGGCTATGGCGGACCGGATCTATATCAATACAAGACCTACACACCACTGGAGGGCATACACTAAACAGCTTTAACTATATTTAAAACAAATATATATCTATTAATTGTAAATGTAGCTAAATAATTTATACAAAATAGAAGTAAAATCATTAAATAAAGCCCGCAAAATGGTGAAATTTTAAATATAGATGACGGTATTAAGAACTATTAGATGCAACACTTGAGCACTAGGTGGCGCCATTTTGTATTTATTTCTCGTGTTGTGAATAGCTGCGTTGACATGTGAATGGCAAGTTCTCAGTAGAATAGAAGAGGAAGCAAAAACGTTTTGGATTACTTACATTTTATTCAATTTATTTACTTAAATTGCGTTTATAAAACAAAAAGCAAGTAAGATGTCACGCAAAGAAGCACTCTCACAGTTCATCAATCAAATACACGGCAGACCTGTTGCCGTTAAGCTGAATAATGGAGTCGATTATCGAGGTGGGAAGAACATTTCGCCGGCAAGACTTGCAAAGCCTTAGCTTTAGATTTAACACAAATTGAAAATTGTCTTGCAGGAGTTTTGGCCTGCTTGGATGGCTACATGAACATAGCGCTGGATCAAACCGAGGAATATGTCAACGGACAGCTAAAGAACAAATATGGCGACGCCTTCATACGAGGCAACAATGTGCTCTACATATCCACACAGAAGCGTCGCGTGTAAAGAGAATTGAGAATTAAAGAGACATAACTTACGATTTATTTTATAAATACATTAAAGTAATAATAATTTACTCCCTCAATGCTCGCTCAGATCGCGTTGCGCGGTATCGCGCCAAAGTGCCGCAGCTGGCTTATGGAGTAGCCCGCGCCGAGCGCCGCAATTAGATTTTCGCCTCGTCGGCCGAATTTTCGCTCGTAGACTGGCCGCCAGTTGCGGCCGAAGTGTGGATCGAAGGGTATTTCGCTCGGCTGCTGGAACGGCGAATTGCCGAGGAACAGTCGTTCGATGTAATCCAAGACGGCCTTCTTCTTCTGGAAGTGCACTATGATGGGATTCGCTTGGGCGCCATAGCGCGGATCTTGAGAGTCCAAGTTCTTGAAATACTGAAAATTGACCAGATCCACATTGGAGAAGTCGAAGCCCTCCAGGAGCGTCGCCTCCGTGCCCATCAGCTGCAGCTGCAACTGCAGCCACTGCGGGTGTGATTAAAGCATATGTTAATTAGCCTCTCTCACTATCATTTAGTTCGACTAATTGCCCACTTACCAGTAATCCGAATGTAATTAACATGTAATTCCACATATCGCTACCCTTTTGAAGTCGCAGCTCCTCTCGGTTGCCCACTCGAAATTCAACTGATTTGTATAAATTTCGGCCAGTGCTTGTCCAGCATGAATTGTCCACCGATTTGCAACCTATATACATACATATATATATGTATATCTATATCTGTTTTCCTCTCTTGTCTTTTGTCGTAATCAATGCCAAGTTACCCAATCGGACGCCCAGCCAAATGTAAAAGACAATACGTGGTCGCCCACCTCGACTAATTAATTGTCATGCAGGTCACATAGTCTGGCTGCCCCAAGCTCACCCCCCTCACAGCTGTCGTCTACCACTGCCGCTGCTCCATGATAACCTGTCCAAGCGTTAAGAGCAGCCGAAAAACAGCTTTTGATGAAAATCATTTTGCATTCGCTCTAAATGTTAAGTGCTTCCAAACCATATGCTGTCACACATGCATCGTCGAATCGTCATGCAAGTCGCTGGGAGACTAAGAAATATCTCGCCACGCCCACTTTCCCACCAGCCACTCCTCTCAAGCGTTACAGCTCTATTGACCTGTATTCGAAAAGTTTGATAGGCAAATTTGTTTGCTCATAAATTTGTTTATGCGTTCCAGCGTAGCTATTAGATATGTAACATATATATATAGTTCATTGTCATGCATATAATATTGCGCTCTTTGTGTACCTTGCCACGCCCATCAGCCGGCGCCTGCCCACCTGCTCACGTGCCTCTTCTAAGCTTCACTCTTGCTAAGACAAAACCAAAAAATTTGCATTTTGCATTTGCTCTAAAATTTAACAGATATTGGAAATAGATTTATAAGTTAATGCACCTGTGTTAAGCATATAGCGTCTAAGCAACCCCGCCCCTTTGCTAGCATGCGCCCCTTTCCAGTTGCACTACTGAAACTACTTTTGAGAGGCATTTGCACTGCTGAAAAATCTTCAAGCCTGCCTTGGATGATTGTTAAAGAAAATTGTACAAAATGTATACAATTTCTATTTGTTGATATATCTAGATAAACTGTACATAAAATCTCAGTGCAGTTACGCCTTAGGCAAGCTTTACTGTAGTTCCCCATACAAACAGTAAGCTAATTAGATGTATGTGTGTGTGTGTGTAGCTTAGCTCTTTAAATTGTTTATAAATAATTTTATTATTTTTACGATTTTTACTTTCAAGTGTGCAAATTTCGTTAGCTCGATTTTTACCTCAAAATTGATTTTTTTTTATATCAGAAATAGTTTTAAAATATATACCAACTATATTTGATTATGTGTGTGTGTGTGGCCTGACTATTTTTTGTTTTTCGTTTTTGCTATTATTATATATTATAAAATCACATTCCTATTATTTATATTTATATATAATTTTAATATTATGCAAATTTCAATTGCTTTTGCATGCTTCGCTTTTCAACTTAAATTTGATTATTTTTTTGTTTTTGTTTTTCCACTTAATAAACGCAAAATAAAAATTGTGTGTGTGTGGGGGGGGCAAATAAAGGAAACCAAGGCGTGGTAAGGAGATTGCTCATAGTGTTTACTTGGACCAAGCGATCAACTGTTTCATGTCTGGATCTGTGGAATATATGGGAGAGTTAGTTGCAATACAATTTACTGGGTATCTATGCCGCCTACCATCCTCTTCGTCGGTTACAACTGCCGCTGGGACTGGCTTTTTCTTTTCCTTGACTTTCTCGGGTAAGTCTTCGGTTGGTGCTTCGGGCAGCGTTGGCGTTGGCTCTGGTATGCCAATGATCTCCTTGTCGAAGTTTTCTTGCTCCAGTTCGTCCAGCTCCCGCTCCAGATCCTCATCATCCAGATCGGCGCCAAAGGCCACAGGATTGGATATAGCATCGGATATCTCACGTGCCACATCTTGTTGCTCGGCGATATCGTCCATCATATCGTGCACCTTGTCCACATCCCTAGCAGACCAGAAGCAGGAGAGGATTATTCATTAATTCTTCTGACATTTACTCGGGATCTACTTACATGTTTTGGTGCGCGGATTTCAACGCATCTGCTGCGTTCTTCATGGTGGTCAACACCGCTGTATTCGTATTGGCGCTCTCCAGAGCCTCCCGCTGCATCTCAATTGTTGATAAGGTGCCATCGATTTGCTGAAGCTGTTTCTCCAGGCGCTTCTTCTTTTTCAGTGCCTGCAGAGCGACTGGAAGAGAGGCAACAGAAATTTGAATAAAGCAAATCACAGATAACAAACTTTAAGTAAACAATATGAATCTTGCATATGATGACAAATTTTGCTGTTTGTTATCTTTTGCCCAATTGTAAAAACAATTTATTAAGTAAATGTTTATATTACGTTCTTAAAGGGTTTTTAGCATACAATAGCATCCAGCCAGTTCAGCAGCAAGAAAGGCAAGAAATACATATTTATATATTGAATTCTCAATACTAAATTGACAAATTGGGTTGTTTTTCTTTCAGTGTAAATTTTATATATAAGACAACAAAAACAAAAGCAAAAGTTAGCAATAAATGAGTCATAGCTATTGGCGCATGCCAGGTAAACTCAGCTGTGATTTATTTATTGATTAGCACATACCTCTTTTATTTTTTGATGCGTTTTTGCGTGCTGTATTTAATTCCTCCTCGATTTTAGACTCGAGAAATTCTTGTTTTTTTATCAACATATTTTCGGTCTCTCTCAGCTTTTGTATCGCCTCTCCTGTGGTGGGGGCGACCTCTTTTTTGCCACCAAACATTTTGCCAAAGAAGCTCATCGTGTTTGCTTTTGTTTTTTACCACAAATTGTATATTAAAATATAATTAATTATAGTTTTTCCTACTGCGTTCTTCCTGCAGACTTTTGTCTGGTGTTTTTGTCTATGGGCGAGTGTGCGTCATCGTGTTATCGAAAAATAATTAGAAACATATGAAAACAGCACCAGACGATATCGATAGACTGTCGCCTGCAGACGTGTTTGTTAGCCATCCCTGTGTCAAAGTAATCTTTGCGTGTCAGCCCTGTAAGAGGCGAAAACAGAGTTATTCGCTCAAATGCATTGAAAACAAAACACGGTAAAAATAAATAGAAAATGGCAAATCGCACGGTTAAAGAGGCGAAAAACGTGCACGGCACAAATCCGCAATATTTAATAGAGAAGATCATACGCTCACGCATCTACGACTCCAAGTACTGGAAGGAACAATGCTTTGCACTAACCGCCGAGCTGCTGGTTGATAAGGCCATGGAGCTGCGTTTCGTTGGCGGCGTCTACGGAGGAAACATAAAGCCGACGCAATTTCTATGCTTAACGCTGAAAATGCTGCAAATTCAGCCAGAGAAGGACATCGTGGTGGAGTTTATCAAGAACGAGGAGTTCAAGTACGTGCGCGCGTTGGGCGCCTTCTACTTGCGACTCACCGGCTCCGCAGTCGATTGCTATAAATATCTGGAGCCGCTCTACATAGATAATCGAAAGCTACGTCGCCAGAATCGGGCCGGACAGTTCGAGATCGTCTATATGGATGAGTATATTGATGAGCTGTTGCGAAATGATCGTGTATGCGACATAATTTTGCCAAGGATTCAGAAACGTTCCATATTAGAGGAGAACAACGAACTGGAGCCGAAGGTTTCTGTTCTGGATGAGGATCTGGATGATGAAGTACCAAGCGAGGACGAGGCCAAAGAATCCGAAGAACTGGATTCGAGTCGCCAGAAGAATAATCCTTTAATCTCAGTGCGACGTCCGCGTCGCGCGCGTTCCAAATCCAAATCCCGAGAGCGGGATCGACGTGCTGCTCCTCCCAATGCTCGCTCTAGGGATTACTATGACGAGCTGGAAGAATACGATCGCCAGCGCAATCGGGTGCGGAACCGAGACCCACAAAATCACAGCACCAGCAACTACAATGACGACTATGATCGCCGGCCATCCGGTCGCAATGAGAACCGAAGAGATGGTGAGCGCGACAGACGCGATCGAGATCGTGAACGAGAGCGGGAGAGGGAGAGGGAGCGGGAGCGGGAACGTGAACGGGATCGTGAAAGGGATCGTGAACGAGATCGGCATAGCGACAGAGAGCGTGACCGGAACGGTGACAGAGAGCGTGAACGTAATGGCGAACGTGAACGAGAGAGGGAACGAGACCGCAGCAATCGCCATGAACATCGCGAAAGAGATCGTGAGAGACGACGCTACTAAAATCAATGATTAAACTAGCCATTTATAATTACGTTATAATATTACTTTATATATTGTAATAAATTTAAAAAAGCAATTACACAGCTGAATAGTAGTAAAAAAAATTCAACTGGTTCAAAGTGAAGCAGCTCAGTGCAAACGCGGCAAACTCAAAATGGCAAGGTAAACAAAAACAGCTGTGGCGGCAATACAAAAAAAAAAATGCAAATCTAAAATGTAGGTCATTTTTAATTTTTATATTAATATACGAATGCAAAGAACTTGACAAATCTTCAATTGAGATTTTAAAATTATTTCTTCAAAATGTTTAACATGAAATCCCCCAACGCGCTGGCTAACGCAACTAGTGGGAACACTGCAATTTACTCAAAATGGCGTGGTAAACAAGAACAGCTGTTGCTGCAATGGAAAGCTCTGTGCTTAGAAAGTTTGTGAAGCGCTGAATGAGTTAATGAGCGACAGCAGAATAAATATTATTAAGTAGTATTGTGTGAAGTGCAAACGCAACTGGGCAGAGGTTCCGTTACGCTAAATTACGCGCTCACACGCACACATACAATGAAATTGTGAACGTCGCAAATTATAAAAAGCGCGATTTGTGTCAGTGCAGATAAACGAGTTTTTTGTTATTGTGTTTTTTGTTTTTAATTTAGTTAATAACAATTCAACATGATCTGCTAGTTCCTTTGTCTAAAGCAACAAATGAAACAGCTGTAGATACTTAACAATTTTAACATATTTAAAAATTAAACATGACCGAACGTTCCGATCGAGAGCCCTTGGTAAGCGATGAGGAGCAGGAGGACGAGCAAGTGCCACGCCTACTGGATGCTGCACAGTCAAGCACAGACATAGAGGCACCCGCATTGCCAACAGAGAATAGAGGCGGCAGGTCTAGCAAATGGTTTATATTGGAACCCGCGGTATTTTTGATATTTATGGGTCGCAGCTTAATTGGTAAGTAAATCTGATTAATCACAGAGTCTGCTATACCCATGCCTTACTGTACTCTTTTTAGGGGCGGTGCTGCAGAATCAGATACTGTACCAAACCTGCGTCACGATCATGCACTACAACGAAACCCAATGTGAACCGCTGCTGGGCATCGATCGCGGCTCGCAGGAAACAAAAGTAAGTTCCCTCGAGACGTTATCTTGTATTGTATATACATATATGTAAGATACAGAGATGATATTAACATTATGCTTATGAGAACAGAGCGAACTAAGAGCATATCAAACTGTATACGGTTTATATGTTTAATTCATTATAATAAGACTTCCACGAAGCTATGGCTATATACATACGTAGCCGTATGCGGTCGCAGTTCGTATAAAACTAATCCTCTATGACGTTGTGAAGACGTGTTACAAACTGTGTATATTACAATGACATATATAGTACGGAATACATACAGAGATCAGTTTTGATATCCGATATTGCAAGCAGATCAGATCAGACTTAGATTTTATCTTTTATTCTTTACTCTATTCATGTTTTCAGTATTAAATGAAAGGGTATTCGAAATTTCCTTAATTATTCTCTCTCTCTTCCTCACCTCCTTTCGTTTGTTTATATGTCATTATAAAATGAAACTGCATTTTCTTATCGCTTCAATTGTTATATTCCAATTTCCATTAGCTTTACGAACTGTTTTAGACGCATCAAAAAAATGCAATCAGAACTAAAACAAAAACCATTTGATGTTCCATTGTTTGACCAGACAGATAATGAAAACCTCTAGAGACATATTTACATACATACACATATGTACATATAAATATTTATATATATATGAAAATGTAGTTCAGCTCTTATCTGAGGCTTATGAGCAAGGCATTGAAAACGCATGACTAATTGTTGCAATGGGCGAAAATATTATCGATCAAGGAATACTTTGATCTGACTGAACCCTATGGAACGCGATGAGTCATACGAGTACTAGTCAAGCAGCTGTGCGAAGCCAATTGTTTATTAACACTTAAAAATTGTACTAAATCTTACATTTTTGTAGAAGCTGGAAACCGAAGTTCAAGGCTACTCGGCGGATATCACGATGGCCATATCGCTATTGGAGAGCATAATGCCGGCGTTTGTCAGCCTCTTCATTGGGCCCTGGTCGGACAAGTTCGGCAGACGACCTATACTGCTAACGGTTTTCACAGGTAAAATTAAAGTCTATGCGAGATATAGAATAATTCTGTCTAATTATAAATCAGACTGATAAGTGTCATTCCTTTAGTAATAATTAAAATAATTACATTAAATTATAATTAAAATTTAATGAAATTTGAAAAGTTTAAAATTCAATGATAATTATAATTATAAAATAATATTATATTTATAAAATAATAAAGTAATTAAATAATTTAGGAGAATAATATGTATGAATTGACTATAATAATTGAATTAAATTTTATTTCTAATTCAAATCATATTTGTATGTACAATCTCTTACATACCTATTCCCGGTCTCAGGCTATGTCGTTGGTGGCGCGGTGCTGATGGTCATAGCAGAGGTAACAATGTACCAGAACATTAGTCCCTGGTTGTTCCTGCTGGGCTCAGTTCCGTCCGTTTTGAGTGGCGGCACTTGCGCCCTGATCACAGGAATTTACTGCTACATCTCCGACGTGGCCAAGGAACAAAAACGTGCATTCCGGTAAGACCCACTTATTCGCTTCGACTCAATCTGGAAGTGTGACGAATTTGTGTATATTTTCAGAATGGTGCTGAATGAGGCATCGCTGTGCGCCGGCATGATGGTTGGCAATGTGGCGAGTGGTTATATTTATGCAGCCACCAATGCGCTGATACTCTTCGGCATTGCAGCTGGGTTGATGTTTCTGGCTCTGATCTATGTGTACTACTTGGTGCCGGAGAGCTTGCCCGCCGAGGACATGCAGCAGGGCTCGCGAGTGCGTGAATTCTTTCGCTTTAGCCTGGTCAAAGATCTGGTCAGAACGAGCATATTGCCGCGTGCCAACTTCGATCGCGCCTTCATCTGGCTAACTATGGTGGCGCTGACCATTACCATCTTCAACATGGAGGGCGAGAACACGGTCAACATCATGTTCATGCGCGAGCAGTTCGACTGGACCATCAAGGACATCAGTCAGTTCAATGCCGCACGCATTGTCATCCAGCTCTTCGGCAGCGTTGCCGGCATGATACTGCTGCGACGCATCCTCAAGGTCTCCATCATCAGCGTGGCCATGCTGTCGCTGGCCGCCTGTGTGCTGGAGAGCACTGTGCGCGCCACAGCAACGCATTCGTGGGAAATGTATCTGGGCATGACGCTCGGCATGATGCGCGGCGTGCTGGGCCCCATGTGCAGGGCGATATTATCTCATGTAGCTCCACCCACAGATGTTGGTACGTTGCTCTGACTATCTCTCTTTCTCTCGCTCTCTCTGTGTTCAACTCTGTGATTTGTCTTTTGCTAGGCAAAATCTTCGCTTTGACCACATCCATGGAAATGGTCTCACCGCTGGCTGCTGCGCCGCTTTATACGTCTGTCTATAAGGCAACGGTGGCCTCCTATCCAGGCGCCTTCAATTTCATGAGCGTCGGTCTCTTCTTTCTCTGCTACATTCTAATGGCGTAAGTAGTACTAACGAGGGCTGTTTTAATCATTTTTAAAACAATCAAAGCGTCGACAACATTCATATGTGCTCATATGCGAGGGTAGTCTAACAAGTTTTTCATCAAATCAACTATTTATATGTAGACAAAATCTGTATATTCAGTTGATAATATATCATGCGAGGGCAGTCTAAAAAATGAGTTCAAAAACTTTTTTTTCATAGATATGTTCTTTAATCGCTTTCTCTCTTTCTAACTTTGCAGCATCATCTTTGGCATTCAGAAATCGATGAGCAATACAAGCGTCTATAAGGTCATAGGCAGCTAACCAACGATTACCTCAAGCCCGGCTTAGTTCGATTCGCAATACCTTAACAAAAATGCAATTTACCTTTTTTTTTTGTGATGTCTAGACAGAATTGTTTTTATATACATAAATATATGTACACAAGCATATATCATTTTAACTATATGATAGTCAATTTTTTATATCAGTATGTGAAGTATTAGCAGAGTTTCTCAATTTGTAAATTTGATTGTAAAAGTAAATGTAATTTGTTTCAATTCGTAACTGCTCATAAGAACTGAACTGTATATAATCTACATATATAGCACTGTATACAAAGTTTTCATATATATATACATATATATTAATTATACAAACAAAGACAGAGACAAAGCGAATTGTATTATTGAAAGTAAAAGATATTAAAAGTAAATCAGATTTCTATAACTTTTATAATTTGTTGTTTTGTTACTTATTAGATTTAATGCTTATTGGAATTAGGCCTAGTTCAGATCACAATTATTTATAAATATAAAATAAAACTAAACTAATGTAAAGGTAAGATACAGATAGTCGAATCACATGGGAGCATCTGGCGCTCTTCTACTTCAGCAGCTTGGCATAGTATTGCTGATGCATCAGCTTAAAACGCAGCACAAAACTGTAGAAATGTACATAATTAGCATTAGCATTAACATTGGCATTAGCATTGACAACGTACCAGATGAATATAAACGACATCATGTAGAGGCCCACGCTCATGAAGTTGAAGAGGCCCGGATAGTAGTGAAGCGAACGTTTGTAGACGAAGGTGTAAAGAGGCGCAGCGACTAAATTAATAACAATTCATTAATAATTAATAATAGCAATGCTAATGAATAGCTGAATTGGGCAATGGCTTACCAAAAGGTGCAAACGATTGCAAAACATTTTTGATTGAGAAAATTTTGCCTGCAAAACAAAGTGAAATTGCATGATAAGAAAATAAACAATATATATATATATATGTGGTTTGAGCGTACCCAAATCGGAGGTAGGCACTATATTGGAGACAATGGTGCGGCACATGGGTCCGCCAATAGAACGAAATACGCCCAACATAACCGACAGGTACATGTGCCAAGGCTGCGTCGAGCAACCCCTCGCCAGATTCTTCAGTATTTCGGAGGCGAATGCAAGCAGCGCCAATGTCACCACAGATAGACGGAAGATCTGCAAATATATAGAGTGTATGAACAAAGTAGTTGAATGGATACCAACTGTGATCAGTCAAGTTTGAATATGTCGGATATATGTTATATTTATACTATCTGCTTACCTTGCGCAGTATCAGAAATCCAATGAGTGCTCCCACCATGGGCACTAGGTGGCTGACCGTCTCGTAGAAAGTGTAATCTCTGACAGACCAATGGAACTTTTCTCGCACGAACAAATACATGACGGTCATGACGCCATCTATAAGAATAGAAATGTTAGCCGAGTCTAAAGTAAACAACTAAAAGATACGCTATAGCCCTATGCCTTTATTCTATGAAAGAGGTTAAGTTAACCCTCTACACATACTGTTCCCCTTCACCCTTATCGAACTTACCAAAGACAAAGATGGACAGACACATGGCCATTGTGACTAGCCAAATAATTGCCCGGGCATGATTTTCGCGTGGCTTCGTGCAGGTGCTAACCATATCGCGGATGTGTGAAAAGCTGAATAGTCCGGCTTTTTTGCTATCGGATTCGGGCTGTGGCTTACACTGGGCCTGTGCGCGGGCTTTCACCTTGGGCGGCAGCTGCTCCACATATTTGGCCAGCAGATCCTCGTCGAATGTCATATTGGGTGTGGCGGGCGTGGGCAGCTGTTGGCATTGCTGTTTCTGGTTATCCGGCTCTGTATTGCAATCGGGATTCATGAATATGGGCGGACAATCAATGGCCACACATTCCGGTTGCAGATCAGATGCCGTAATGGGCATTTCCTTTTCTTTATTGGCTCCGGCAGCGGCGGCATCGTTCGCCATCTTGGCCTCATTTTCTTTTCGATAATGCAGGCTCTCCGGCACGAAAAATATGACAAAGAGGGTGCCCAATGTAGTGATGCAGCCGGAGATGCCAATCGTGATAGCTGCATTAGTTGCTGCATACACGAAGCTGGACAAGAGCGAGCCACTGGTCAAGCCGATGAAGAACAACGACTCCATGAAGATCATGCTGAGATAAGCAATGAAATTGTGCTTAAAAAAAACTTGTTCTACAGCTACGACAGCGTTTAACTTACCGATATGGCCGCGTTTTGGTGTCCGTTATGTCCGAGATGAAGCAGAGAGCTGCCACAGAGAAGACGCAATTGCCGCCAAGCATGGAATGCGGTACAGCGGCCACAATGTACCACCAAGGATTGATTTCATAGTAGGTGGACAGCTCACAAATGGCAGATGTAACCAGAAATGATAGGGCAAAGCCTGAACAACATATTTATTGTCATTGTAAATTATGACTGAGCTCTATTTCTCTTATTTGTCAATTTAGCTAAATTCAAGCTATTTTATTCACTCACACTGACATACAGAATGCGGAGTATAACGAAGCTCAGCTTTAGTACATATACTGTTTCGCTCTCACACAGGACAATATAAAAGAATCTAACACCAAGCAAGCGTTTGGGCAAAAGAATGGCATAGCAAAACAAAATAAAAGCAGAAAAAATTTGCAACATGGGCGTCAACATGATTATTTGAAAGGGATCTGACTTCTTTCAAAGAAATTATAAATTGTTACATTAAATATAAGTGAATTCGATATATTGAGGAAAATATTACAAATAAAATTAAGTTTTTTATTAGTCAATGCATTGCAACGTTTTAGGGGGTCGCCTTACTTTGTCGACGCCCATGCTCCAAAGAGGAAAAAATTAACGGTTATGCAAGAGCTGATACTCTAACCAATCGCAGACAGACAGGCGTAAATACATACATATATTAATTTTCATTTACCAATCATGGACACCATGAGCAGTGGCTTGCGTCCATAGTGATCCGACCAGGAGCCAATGAATAACCCACAAAAAGCAGGCACAATACTCTCAAGCAGCGTACGCGATAGGAACAGATTTGCCACATATGGCTGCAGTCCCGTTTCAATTGCCTGGAAAACAATGAATTCATGGCAGTCAAATTACAAAAGTATATAAATACAAATAATAACCTTGATCTCGGCGCTGGCATTTTTATCATCCAGCAATTTGCAATCGGTTACATTGTAGCGAAATATCACTGTGCAGGTCTGATAGATAATCTGATTTCTCATGATGGTACCTAAATTTCCATAGATATTTTTAAGGGCTTATATAATATTAATTTATTGACACTTACTAGACAGGGTCACCGAAAAGAGCAGCATAAACACAACTGGTTCTATGTAGACCATATGAAAAATTCGATGCCATTGAATATCGCGCAAACGTTTTAGTGTGAACGTCTGCGAGACTTTTTGAACCATTTTGACAGCTTTACTTTATTTTTTATTTGTATTAAATTAAAGACCAAGATTCAATTAGAACGTATTTGAGCACTTGCAATAATGATAAACTGTCAGTTCTTTAAATGTGCATGAATTATTATTAACACTGATTCGAAACCTTTTTCGCTGGTCAATTTCAAATTTGGACAAAATAATTATTTATAAGATTTTTTAAGGCAACAGTTCAATGAATCTATTTATTTAGAGGCCACTTGGAAGCTCGCCCAGTTAAATTATATGTTTATTAATTAGACTCTGGCGAATTTACGCAATGACATATTGGCAATAAAAGAAAAAGAAAAAAAAATAACTGATCACAATGCGCACTTCACAGCTCAAATTTATATTACGTATACCTCAGGTACACACACACACACACACACACACACAGTGTTGACCTTATTTAAGTTTTAATTTAGTTAAGTGTATTTTGCGATCTGAGATGCGACTCGCATTGTAGTTGGATTCTGTAAATGTGCTGCTCGTTGTACAGTCTCTGAGTTTTTATATACGGCCAAACGCAGGCACTTAGAACAATCACAAATGCTGAAGCCGCGCACAGCTATTCCGCAACACTTGTTCATCAAAAATCGAAGTTTGTTCCCTCCATATATACATACATACATATATGTAATGTACCTATGTACTTCTATGTCTGTCGATATTCACAGGCATTCCGTTCTCGACACACTTGATGGCTATAACCAGGCAGCTCGATATTGCAGCGACAACGCTTCTGATTCGTTTAATTTCTATTTCGCCGATAGCCGGGCTTAAATAACGTTTTGTGGCCCCCTCCCAGCGGCACCTGCTTCAGGTTTGAACACTCCTAAGCCACACTTTCTGTTGTTTTGATGAGCGCTTAGCTAGATATGTAATGAGAGCGTATTGGCTTTGTTGCTGCCTAGAACAGTTTGAGACTAGAAAATGTAAATGACAGATTAATATATATTATCATCCTATATTTATCAGTTATTCAGCTAAAATATACAATATATAAATTATTATTTTCCAAGTCATGAACGAGCATCTCACAGTCGTGCATAGCCCTAAAACCCGTTGTTTTCGTCGTGCAAATGAGAAGCACGAGCCACAGTCAAAGCCCGCAAGAGAGCCGCAAAAAATAAAAATAAAACAAAACAAAACTTTCGTTAATCAAATAAATCTCATTTAAATCAGTAAATCACCAAAACATCTGTCGCTAGACATACACACATATATATAAGTATACTTATTTTACATATACAATATAGTTCATTCAGCTATACAGTTATACACAACTTGTACTCTCATTTGGAGCTGTAAAGCAACTAGAATTTATTGTCTTGAAACGCATTCAATCAAAGCTCTAATTTTATATTAGCAAACGTAAATTAACGCTCAATTTAGCATCTACAGTTTGTTTGTCTATCTTTTTTATTTATTTAAAAATATAAATATGTACATACACATATACACATATACATATATGTATATATCTCTATATAGAAGTGAAGAGTCTGTCAAGTGACTGTCACACACGCCAATGACTGGAAATTAACAGAGAACCGTTTCGATTCGCTTACCGCTATTTTTGTAGGCCATATTTGAAAATTGTGGACATTTAAATTTCATTGCAAAGGCATTTCAAAAATGAGTTCAACAATATTTACAATTTGTAAATATGTAATGTAATTGAAAGTGGCACATAAAAAACGTATTTATAGTTTTGCTATGTGGCGCCCGTTTGCTTGTTTGTGTTTACCTTTAATACCCTGCAAAACACTAAATCGCACTAGGAGGGGTATATAGATTCCTGTAGATTGTTCATGCGCATAAAATTCATGAGTTTCTTTATGAATTCACTTCTGATTAATTATTGATATGAATCGATTTTGAAACTTATTGCTTAAGCGTAACTCAAAGAATTCAGCATCTAGAGATATCAGTTTTGTTAGATTAAGCATAAGTCAAAGATAATGGAAGCTAGATTTAATATAATGTTTACTCAGTTTCGTAATATAATATATATACATATTCAAGTTAACTTTCACTTCAGGTAGGGTATCGTTTCGTTGTGCACACTCACGCAATCTCAGTGCTTTTATTTGTTTTTTATGTTCGCCCATAAAATCCCCCGGCATTATGTGCTTATCCAAAGCTTCACACATTCGGGGTTTTTTTATTATATGCAAATAGTAAGTAAATCGATTTTTGAAAATATTGTTTTTTAATATATATACATTCATATACAATATATGCGCGGCCAATTTGTATAATTGATGTGCAAATTTGTCAAATGACTGGCAAATTTTATTTAATTAATATTTAAAATATCATTTGAAAATTGGTTCATAGTGTGCGGCATATCTGGATTTCTTTCGCCAGACGACGCTGAAAACGAGAAATGAAAAAATTGTTTTTGTTAAAATTAGCATAGTAATTATTATTTGCAAAAATCTGTGAGCTACGCACAGCAGCAAAATTATTGCCAGTCCAAACAGATTGGCGCTGATCAGGTTGAATAGGCCCGGCGCAGTGCTCAACGTGAGCGTATAGAAGATGATGTACAACGTGGAGGAGGCGAACGGCGAGAGCGTCTGCAGCACGCTGAGCAGCGCGAAGACTTTGCCTGCAAGAGAGAATTGAGAGAGGAGAGAAGCGATACAGGTACCATAGATACAAATGTATCTCAAAGTATCTGTCAGATACAAATGTAGCTCAGAGCTAAGAATGAAACTAAAAGATACAGATTCATGTGACAAATGCAAGTACATTTCACACTTATACAAACCTCGCTCATCGCCTGGCAAGAGATTCGTTATCATTGTGCGGCACATGGGATTCACCAGGGATTTGAAGAGACCCAAGCCTATGGCCAGATAGATTTGCCAATCAACAAAGGCAAAAGCTTTCATCAGACTGCTCGCCGCATGACTCAGCAGCGAGATGAGTGCAAGCCATAAAATGGCTGATCGACTGCACTGCAAGCCAGAGTAAATGTTTAACCAATGCCTAGTTGGATGACAAATGGGAAACCCACCTGGCGTAGCGACCATAGAAACAGAATGCCACCCGAGCCGGCCACAGCGGGCACCAGAATGCTCACCGACTCATAGCTGGTGAAGTCACGTACGCTCCAGTGGAACCTGGCGCGCATGAACAAGTAGAAGACAGAGTTGCTGCCATCTGGAAGAGGGAGAAGCTGTACTAAACGAAACTTAATGACAATAAATATAGTTCAGCCACTCACCCGACACGAAGGCCGTTAGCAGCAGCACACACATCAGCAGCACGAGTATGGAGCGATCCTGAAAGATTCGAGTTCTCGCACAGCTTTGCCACAGATCGCGCATCACAAAGCCCTCGGAGTGCTGGCGCTGTGGCAAACTCTCGGGCAGCAGGGCAGCCATGAGGAACAGCGCAAACAGTATCGAAGCAGCTGAGATAACAAAGATAGAATACGCATTGCTGGCCTCATACACATAGCCAGAGGCAAAGCTGCCCAACAGCAGGCCCACATAGATGCACAGCTCATAGGCAATCATTCTATAGACAGGTGAAATAGATAGAGATATCGTGGAGGTAGGTCAAATAACTATAACTGTACTGCAGATATAAGATATACAAGCTTACTTAAAAGATAATTTACTATTTTATGAACATATA
Organism: Drosophila antonietae; assembly: GCA_030914385.1. Taxonomy (NCBI): domain Eukaryota; kingdom Metazoa; phylum Arthropoda; class Insecta; order Diptera; family Drosophilidae; genus Drosophila; species Drosophila antonietae. The sequence goes on along the minus strand of JAUESO010000611.1, from coordinate 1,072,507 downwards.
AAAGTGTAAACCTTTTAGGTATAGGAATTGTTATAGATGTACGTAATCTACTTACCTATAGGATCTCATTTTGCCCGTGGACACATCGCCTATGAAGCAAACAGCGGCCACGGAGTAGGTGACACTGTTGCCCAGCAGCGAGAGTGGAATGATGGATATCACATAGAACCAAGGACTAACCAGTCCATGCCTGTGCATCGACACATACGCAATAGCTGCGGAAAGTATGTACTGTAGTGAATAGCCTGAAAACGAGAAGCAGATTAAGCAAAAGTTGAGTTGTGAGTAAGTAACATGTCCCACCCAGATAAGAGGCCAGCAGCAGAGGCTTGCGTCCATAGCGATCCGCCAAGGCGCCAATGAATAGGCCACTAAAGGCAGGCACAATGCATTCGACGATCTTGATGGTTAGGAAAACTCGAGCTGCATAGGGCTGGACCTCAGCTTCGATGCGTTTCGTTTCATTCGTCGCGTTCCGTGTGCCCAGCAGACTGCAAAGCGCTTCCGGGTAACCAAAGCCCGCCGTGCAGCTCTGATAGATGATCTGAGATTTCAATATGGTAGCTGAAATATGAAAACTAATTAGAATAGGTCTAACTTAAAGGGTATGCACGACTCACATGAGAAATTGTATGCGAAGAGCAAGATTAGGATCAGCGGCTCCAAGAGAAAAGTGCTGGGCTGTGCGCATATGTGGGCAGCTGCTTCCGGATTAAGCTCTGGATTGGACTCAAGCCTTACAGCTGGCACGGCAGCATTCGGGTAATCAAAGCTCAACTCACTGTTGCTGCTGCCACTACTACGCCTCTCTGCATCGTGACTGTGCTGCTTGGATTTAGCGCACAGGCTCTCATGGGCGTGCGGTGTTTCCTCCATAATCAATTTGCAACTGAGACGTATGCAAAATTGCTTGAGTTGCTCATGTCAATAGACGCAAAAGTCGCGTTGGTTTCAGATAAAGAGCCGACATTCTCTATATATGTATGGGTGGGGGTTTCCATTAGGACGACAATGTTTATATTCGTATATTTGCATGTGTGTGTACGCTCGAATATCGTTGTTTGATCCAATCAATGAGTCAGCAGCCAAGTCGCACGACCAAGCTACGATTTTACTGCTTCTGTTGCTCAACGTGCCTTATCTTAAGTTAACAACTAACATTAATTAGACTCTTTTAACATACAAGCTTTATTCATTTATCAGGTTGTTAACTAGATACATAATTAAGTTTCTTAATGAGGAAATTACTGTTATTCAGTTTAACTTTGTTTTTGAATTACGCTTTTCTGTTATTTGAATATTTGCGGGCAAATTTAATGAATTTCAAAGCCAGGGAATGTAAACACCAAAAGCATAATGGAAACTAAAATACCAAGTTGCTAAATAAGCCAGCTCAAAGCTAAAATACCAATTTTCGATAAATGTACAATCTATCGATTTTGAATTCATAAATCGAAAAGAAACATCCAAATGGACGGCAGCAAAGATTTGCGATCCTTGCTTTTGGGAACCAAAACAGGAAAACAAATTTCTAGATATCATATCAAATTGTTAGAAAAACAAAATATTCGAACAGTAGAAGAATTTGTGAAATCAGTTAAGCTGCATACTATACTCGCTCTTAGCTGTGATACGACGGAAGAAATTAAGCGGGAGATCTTGGATTTGTGTGCACGCAGGATTAACCTTAAAGAAATCTATCAAAAAGAACCCAAAAACTACTCAACAGGAATAGAAGAGTGAGTTTGTGAATGCAGTTGACTTGTTGCGCAGTTCAGGTGAAGAGTATATATTTTGTAGATTGGATAAGCTCTTAGATGTAATTGGACAGCCTTTGCGGCCAGGTCGTGTTTGGGAGCTCGTTGGGGAAAATGATGTGGGCAAAACCGAATTACTGCACACATTGGGTGTCAACTTCGTTTGTAAGCAGGATGACAATCAGCTTGTACTGTTTATGGACACCAATTTGGACTTTGACAGCGAACGTCTAGATGCGATCCTGGGGAAGAAGCAGCTAACTGAGGAAGCTATAGACAACTATCTGGATAGGATTAAAGTGGTTAAAGCGTGCACTGCTGAAGCTTTGTTGGCAGCTCTAAAAGAACTGCTGAAGAGTCTAACAGGCTCCAGTGGCGGTTCTGAGAGTGTCTCACACATAAAGCTAATCCTCATTGATTCTCTGACATCTTGTTATATTCTATATCGCAGCAGCTATGATCGGAACAGGGGACGCAGCTTTCTAACAGAGCTGGCCACTATTATGCGCAGGCTAGCTGTGGAACATGGCATAGCTTTCATTATTGGCAATACGACATTTAGTTTGGATGAAGAATGTATGTGAAGTGGTTTATGCTTAAGTCTATATATACATGATATCTTAATGTATAGCAGCTACAGATGCGGATGAGGAGATAAGCCACACAGGAACTGTGCATGCAGAGGACTGCAACTACTTGGGAGACTACTGGAGTTCCGTTTGTACACTCATCTTATCGCTCGAGCTACCAGAGGATTCTGGACAGGAGAATGATCTACGTCTGTTAAAAGTGCTTAGCAATAGCTGCGGTACCGGCGAGGGCAGCTGTTGGCTGCGCCTGACAGACGCTGGCGTAATTTGAAAACTGTTCAACGCCTTGCTCCCAGTTGCTGCTGTTGGTAAGATTTCATCACCCGCTTGCCCGGTTCAATGGCATCGCTTAAACCAGGTCGTTTTCTCTTGCTCGCAGCAGCGGCTTTGTTGCCTGTTGGTGCTGCGGCTTCCACTTTAGGCTCACTTCCAGCTGGCGCATCCACAGATAGATCCGAGTCGTGCGCATATTGACAGCTTGTGCCAAAGCGACAGCGTCCTTTTCTATAGTTCCAGCAAATTTTGCGTCCGTTCTTCAGTTGCAGATGTGCATCGTTGTTTACCATTTTCACGTGTCTTTCCAGCGATGCAGTCTTATGCAACTCCGCCTCCAGAAAGGGATTACTAAACACATCACCGGTTCGTTTGGCAGCCGCATTATTCAGCGCATCGCTGGCACTGGGCAGTTTTAAGGGTTTCTGTGTAACAGGCGGGCTGTAATTAATACTATTATAAATATTAGCTATACATACATAAATACTGTTTGCTCACCTTGGGGACTTGCTTGTTTTCTCTTTTTCGGAGTCACTGCTGCTGCTTTCCACATCGGACTCGGATGAATCGCTATAATCAGCGACAAGCGACATTGTTTACGTTTTCAACAACAATAGACAGTGTGACCGCAATGCATAGATGCTAAAAAATACCAATACAATAAACTACAGCCCGTTCACAAATATACTAAAGAAACTACAGCAATTATGAAAATATTGTGTGTAACGGAAATAACTTTGAGTATACATGAATTTGAACTAGTAGTTGATATTCTGAGCATTTCATTCATTTGTAATGAGTCTGTTTTATTTCATAATACATATGTATAATCACTTTATGCATGCTTTAGTTAAGGTGTATATATGTGTGTATATGTATATGTAAGTGTGTGTATTTGCTAATAACTATTTATACAATTTATATAAATATAAAAAATTAAACGTTTCATAGACTTTGTTACAGATTTGTTAATATGTTATGTTATCATTTGTTTTGTTTCGTTTGATTGCTGACAGCCATGTCTCACTGCTGCGTGTAAAAAACTTTTAATACAATAAAGGAAATCAGTTGAAATTTCCCCTCCGATAAGGGAAACCATCCGCACCACTCATAAGTTCTGCTGCTTGGCTTTCGCGTGACTGATGAGGCAGATGAGGAGACGCTAATCAATTTGTTGGCGCGCCGACGGATCATCGCGATCAATGGGCGGCGGCGAGGTAAGCACTTCGACGTTTTGCGCTGGTCCGGCGGTCAAGTAGCCAGCCGTTGGATTTATGCCTGGAGGCGATAAATATTGTTAGATATAGCGCAATGGATTTAATGCTTATCTCTAATGCATTACCCGTTAAGTATCCACGTATGTTGGTGTCTGTTATGAAGAGATCATGGCGCTGATCCTTGAACTCCGCCCAGACGGGATGCTTGAGCAGTATTTGGGTGACACGATCGCCATAATTGAGATTGTGGGTCATGCCCTTGAGCGCAGCGACAATTTGTGCCTTGATCGCGGATGCGTTGTCCACAAATTCCAACCGACTGTCCAAGAGGCCTAACAGAAAAGGTATGAGACCCACCTCCAGGGACTGGCTGATCAGAGAGTCCTAAACATAGCATAGCTATAGTCTGATTACAATTGGAAATTGGAATTTTTTACTTACATGCTGATGCTTGAAGAGTCGACTCAGCGCCTCACAGGACTTCTCGATGCAATCCCGATTCTGTTCCATGCAACGCTTTAGCGGCGCAACGCATTCTGTCTGCGAAATGGCGCTCACACAGAACTGCGAAAGGGAAACGAAAGGAAAATTCGGATCAAAAGGATAAGCCCAGTGAGCCGCAGTGGAAACTTACCTCCGATAGCGACAGCTGATGTAATACTGATAGCGTGCTCTTTGGCTGCACGGAGAGCAGATTAAACAGCTTCGGTATGTGCCCCAGCACTGGAATTTCGTCCGCTAGATTAGGCTGCGACCGTAGTAGCTCCACAAGCGCCGTCGTTGACAAATCCAATACGTCCTGCTCCGTGGAGCTCTTGCTGATTTGTTCGACAACAAAATCTAAGAGATCGGACAGGAATTGTTTGGGTTTGCGCAGCGTCCAAGCTGGATTGCTGACGAACAAGCGTAGGTAGACGCCGGCAACAACTATTTCATTGGACATCAGATCCTTCAGCATATCCGGATCCTTCCACAAGTGTCGCGAATTTGTCTTCTGCTGCTGGTAGAATCGCTTGCAAGTCTCCGCCACGGCCTCACAGACGCTCGAACGCGTATCATCGTTCCAGATTAATTCCGGATGTTCGTGTATGGACTCGAAGAGCTGCACAGCCGTCGGCGCCGATTCGATCATGGCATCGATAAAGAGTCCGGGTAGGAATTTGGATATAGTAATCCGCACCTTGGGCCCACTCAAGCGATCCGCTGTCATTTTGGCTAAAATCTCGGCGCACATCTCGCGTATCTGCGGATTACGCGAATTGCAGAACATGTCCAGCAAATAGATGACGGCGCCCTTCGTCTGCGCCTCCTTGATCATCTCCTGGACATTCATCAGGCCAGAGAGCGTCTCGAGCACCTTCATCTGGCTGGCGCGCAGCTCCGGATCCCGGAGTGCCACCAAATAGTTGCCCAATATCTCACAAGCAGCCACTTCCGAGACGCACTCCTTGTTGCGGGAGACCAGAGCAACGACTTCCAAAGCCACAGCCTTAACACTGGAACTCTGCAAAGGTGTACCAAAGAGTGGGATTAGTAAGCTAATCGAAGAGAACTCTTGACCTCATGTGGCACTCACATCTGCGAATATATTGTTGGCCAGAAACCCAAATATCATATCGAAATTGCCAATGCATTGGATCTCCACCTCGGCATTCGCCTTGATCACGGCAATCAGAGCACGCAGCACCATCGTAATGTGCAGCTCCAATTGCGAATCGTTGGCGTAGTCGTATTGGGCCTGCTGCAGCGACAACTGCCGCTCCACCTGGGCATCCGTCTCCAGCTTCTTGCGGCTCTTTGAGCGATTGTAGGCAGACAGCACCTCGTCGAAGGTGCCGCCAGTCTTGGCCTCCAGTTGCTGCTGCTGCTGCTGCTGTTGGAGCTGCGGATGATTGGGTGCCAAGGTGGGTGTCAGGATGCCATCGCTGCCCATTCTGGGTCCGGCTGCTGGTGGTGCGGCTGCAGCGGCTGCAGCGGCTGCTGGCGGCAGCTGCTTGTACTGCAGAAATTGATAGGCATACTTTAAGTACTCCAGCAGATCCATTATGAACTGCTTGGGCTGGGCAATCGGATGCGTGGGCATATCGTTGTAGATTCGGATGAAGATGCCTCCGATTTGCAGCTCATCCCTGGAATTAAAATACACATCAATACAAATACCTATAGATAGCGAAACCTAAGCCACTCACTTGTGCGCATCGAATTCGAAGCTGGAGACCAGCTCGTAGACCTGAGCAATGTCCTCCTGCGTCTCCTTGGCCGAGGCCAGGCGCTGCTGTTCGAGAAAGTCCTTGAGCTGTGCACGCGTTGCATTGTCCCAGATGAGATAGGGATTGCGTGTGTTGGCCGTCAGCAGCTTCAGCACCTCGCTGTCCCTCGCCGTCGCTAGCTGACTGGCAATGTAACGGGTGAGCAGCCGCTCCAGCACCTGCCGAATCAACGTATTCTTCGCCTCGCCGGAGACTATGTATTTCTGCTGAATGGAGTTTGGCGGCCGCTGCTGCTGCTGCTGCTGTTCGCTGTCTGTGGAACTGTTTGTGTCGCTGCTCACACTCGAATCCTGCTTAGTGAGCTGAGCCGGCGACTCCTTCTCCTTCTCCTTGCCCGCCGTAATGGCCAGCTGCTTGCTCTGCAACGGATTGTGGGCATTCTGCATGTAGGCCGAGTTGATGGCGGTGGACGAGGGCTTCGGCTTGATGGCGGGCACTGCTGGCTTGGCCGTTGGATTGGCCGGCGAGTTGGACTCGCTGCCAGTGATTGGCTTGTTGCGCAACTCCATGCTGTATCCGGCCAGAGCGATGCAGCCGAGCACAGCCATCTTGGCCAGGTTATTGGCCAGCTGCTGCTGGTTGGTCTTGTCGCTCACCTCCACGCCGCTCTCATCCAGCGTGTAGTCGTATTCGAACATGAAGAGCAGCAGCGACCAGAGCACGCCGTTGCGCGACAGATTACACTGCAGATCGTAGTTGTTGGCCGCCAGGCTGGTCACCAGGCTCACCGAGAGCGTGTGCTTGAAGTAGACCACGCGACAGACATCGGACAGCAGCTGGGGCAGCTGAATGATCTTCTGCTTGCACTTCTCAAAGTTGCAGGCGACCTCGAAGCAACGCGTCACATTCGATATGACCTGGTAGTGCAGTGAATCTGGCTTCGAGTCGACGCCCAAGATAGAGACACAGCGCGTGTAGGCCTCCAGCAACGCCTCGATGCCCTCCTCGCGGCGTAGCTCCTCGGCATTCAGAGCCGAGCAGTGGACCGTGTGGTAGCAGAGCTCCGAGGCAGCTGTCAGCAGCTGCGCCTCCTTAGAGAATAGCTCATCGTCGCGCGTCTCCAAGCGTATGGTCTTGATCAGCTGTGGATAGCCAGCGTACTTGTAAGGACGCAGCACTGCAAGCAAACAGGGAATTAGATAAGAGATTAACTGGAATAGAGTTATGGAACTGACCGTCGGCATAGCGCTCGAAGAGAATGCTTTGGGTGCGCAGTATGAGCACAATGTTGTTGGGATCTGGACCGCCTGAGCTCCACACGGAGCGCGAGCACAAGAACTCATAGGCCTGATTGACCTTCTCGAAGATCTCGCGGCCATTGGGATTCTTGTCCGGGTGATACATTTGAGCGAGCTTGTAGTAGCTCTTGCGTATCATGGACTCCTCTGGCTTGGGCGTCTTGTTCAGATCGATGCCCAGATCGTGGTAGGCCTGCTGTATGGTCATCTGTGGCGGCTTCTTCTCCACCTCCTTGCGCCAGGCATCCAGCGTGTGCTTGAGCAGCTGCACCGGGTCCGAGATGGGCCAGTTGGGAAACTTTTGAGTGTCGCACAGGTGGCGCAGGTAGTAGATGTGACAGAAGAGCTCGTTCTCCAGCTGGGGATAGCTAATGACGGGTATGGCTAGGTAAGGATAGCGGGCCATCGTGTGACCACGCAAGCGCGGCGTGAAGTCGGCAATGTGGGCGGCGATCTTCTCGATGAGCAGGCGACGCATCTCCGAGCTCCAAATCACCTCGGGTGTGTCGAACTCCCCAAGAAATATCTCAGCGAACCTCTCGGCACTATAATTCTCTAGGAAACACACCATGGCCTCCGGCAGCAGCTGTCCAAGAATGCTGCGATGCATGATGCCCGACTGAGAGGTCTGAAAAGAGAGAACAGAGTTTAGTCAGAGTCTAGACTCTGGAGAGTTGCCTCATCCCGTCTCCGACTCACCTCTTCGCTGCGGAAACCCTGCTTCATGTGCGTCATTTTCAGGAATCGCGTTATGGGCAATATGTTGCTGCCCGTGTACATGAGCATGAAGTAGAAGACGCCGGTCATATAAACCTTCGGCATCTCTGGATTGTCCTCCATGATCTGGCAGAGCAGCGTGGCCACGCGCTCCAGCAGGCCTGGGTCGTGGGTCAGACACACCTGCACCACGTGCGGCAGGCAAATGAACTCCGACAGCTTTCGCGACAGCTTGGGCCCAGGTATGAGCACTGCAACGCCGTTCTGCGTGCGGCTGGGAAAGAAGCCGGTGCACTTGATCAGTATGTCGAGTATTTTGGATGCCAACTCCGTCTCGTCATAGAGCGGCGTACCCTTGGCAATTAGGCACCATTTCAGCTGTGGTATTTGCTGCAGCGAGCGCCAGCCATCCATGCCGATGGCCCAGCAGCGGGTCTTTGGCGTGATCTGGCCCTTGTGCCAGAGCTCCTTGAGCTCCGAGTAGGTGATCGGGCCTTGTCGCTCCGCCTTCTGACCATCCTTTTCTATATTGTAGTACCAATCCTTCTCCTCATAGGCCGACATATTCGGGCCCGCTTCGATCACATTCGTTTTGGTATTCAGCTGTGCGCGGCCCTTGTGCAGGTGAGCCAAGGTGATCAGATCGACCAGGCACTGCACGTGATCGATCAGAGCGCGGCAATTGGACTTCTCCAGCACCAGACAGGATATCAGATTGATCAAAGCATCGCGCATGGATGGAGAAAGGCACTGCAAGAGGTAGGGAGATAGAGAAGGGCAGATTCAATTTAAGCTTCGATTAAATTGATATCAGCTTCAGTCTTACCCGATCGCTGAGCTGCAGAATGTAGGACATGTCGCTAAACTTGCCAATCTCCTTGTGATAGCGCCTATAGACCTTGGCCAGAGCCTGCAGCGAAAAGACGGTCATCTGATCATCGTTAACGCGCTGCCGGCAAAGCACGCGTCGATACAGAGCATTGAACAGCTCGACGCTGCAGAATAAAGAAATATAAGTTAGTTAACAGAATTTTCATAGATCACGGTGAAACCTACGGATCCTTGACCAAGTTCTGCGGCCAATCGTCCTTCTCCAGTATGAGTCTTATGTAGTAGTCGCCTATTTTGATCTCATCTGCGAGGCACTGATAGCCCACTTCGAATTCCTGATAGTTCCAGGCCACGATCATGTTGCCAGCCAAGTCGCGATCGTTGAGGAATTGTCTCAGCTCGTTCTCCAGGCACATGCGCAGCTCCTCACGAGTCTGTGTGAAAAATCATAGTAAATAAATGATGAATTCTTAAATAATTTATATCTATCCACCTTATGATTCCATATCAAGTTGGGCAAACTGTGATCTTTGGCAAAGTTATAGAAGAAGTAGGGCAAGTTAACGATCGCATCTGAGGTTTTCTTCTTCTGTCGCCGATTGCGCAGCACGACGGGACGATTTTTTAAAGCTTGAGCTGCGCCATCCTGCTGCTCGATGAGGTTCATGCCCCAGTGCTTGATGCCCTGCAAATGCTTCTCTATCACGCTCTTGCGAGTCTTCCTGGAATGTTGAATTGCAAATTTGAGATTGTCGCGAAAGTTGAGTTTATCCTCCTCCACATCTGTCTCCGGCACGCTCTCCTCTGTCTCCAGAAAAGTCAGCAAGCCAGCGGGCTGCAATTGCACTCAAGTTAAATACAATACAGAAGAGATATGCATTTTCGATTGACTCACAAAAATGCGCTTGAACAGTTCCATAGCCTCGTCGCTGTCCGTCAGCCAGAGGCCGATCAGATGCCTTGATAGCTGACGATGCGTTATCAGAGTGGGATCATTCGAGGGCGTATAGAGCGCAACCAACAGATGACGACACAGCGCCGCCTCGTCCAAGGCCAGCGCCTGCATCTGCTGTGCCACATGCAGCTCGCCCTCTTCGATGATCGCGCGCAGCACCAAGCCCGCTCCCTTCACAATGGCCAGCGATGGATGCTGAAAGAGCTTGTATAACGATCGCCCACGCTCGGCCACCAGCTCGAGCAGTATATCAAACTGTTTGCCATCCGTCGTCTCGCTGTAAGGCACGCACAGAGCAAAGGTCATGAAGTCGAGCATAGCTGACAGAACCAGTGCGCCGCTTCCATGGCTCTGCAATTGAATAAAAGGCAATATAATGAAATTGCTTTGTTCAAGCGGCCTCAATTTGCATCTCTTACCACATGCATGGTCCACATATTGAGCAGAGTTTCGAGAAACGATTTCGATGACAAAATGGAAGATTTATTCAATTGCTCCTGCTTGAGGTCATGATCCGTATTCACCGAGTGCATCAGCGAGTTAATCATATCGATCGCCGAGTAGGTGACAGCCAGGTCTTTGCGTCGCAATGCAGCCACAATCTTGGTGCCAATGATCTCGCGAAAGCTAAAAGATATAGATTATATATAATTGTATGATTATCTATCATAACTAAGCTCAGCTTGTACCCTGGCAAATTGGTAAACGCAGCGTAGCCCACTTTGCTGGCCAGCAAACGTGTCAGCGCATGGAATATGGCCTCCAACTCCGTGTTGCTTAGCTGAGCCGTGGGACTGTCCAGCTCCTTCTGCGCCAAGGCCTGTAGAGCGCTCAGTATGAGCTTCTCCTTGTTCTCCGCAAACAGGCTCTGCCCAGGGATATACACAATTAATATGATTGTCAATAGTTAGTTTAGGGTCGAGCTTACGTCCTGGGTAACGCTGTAGTTGAGTCCGCTGTGCGGCACGTTGGCATTGAAGCGCTCGAGAATCTCGTGACGTTTGCTCGGATTCTGGAAATTGTTGATGACCAAACGCAGCAGATTCGCTTCCGTTTCCTCGTCCACGGAACTATTGAGTGGCACGTAGCGCTTGCCCCGCGGCGTGTTGCCAATGCGTATATGCACATCCTGGTTGCCACTGGAGCGCACGGCGTCCAGCACAGTGGCCAGCAGAGAGTCGCGATCGTTGGTGTTGTAGCTGCGTACAATCCCATTTTTGTACTCGATGCAAAAGCGTTGCAGATTGTCCTTATCGCGCACCAGGGCAAACACGTCAGCCAGAGGTCGTAGCGTGCACACGCTATAGGTCTGCGGATCGCGCTCCAAGAGCGTGACCTCTGTGAGGCAGAGAATCCGCTTGACGGGATCCGGATGCCTGGGCGTTATCTTCTGCACTGTGAACTCTGTCATCGAGGTCTGGAATTGATCACCGCTACAAGAGATGAAGAGCAACATTAAACAATCCCTCTCTCTCTCCCTCTCTCACTCTCACACTCACCTGTACATGCCGAAGCGCTGCCTCTCGAATTGCTCGCGTGTGATTTGACTTTTGAGTATTTTGGGTTCGATGCCAAGAAACTGAGACGAGCGCTGCACAATATTCTGCACGATCTCGTGATGATTGAGCGCCTTGAACATGTGCAGGCGACTGAAGCCCCCATAGGCCATAACAATGCCGTTCTCATAGTCCGAGATGCCTGCTTAAAGGGTGCGCGTAAACGAGAAACCATAAAGATGAGTGTAAAACAAAAAAAGAGAAACAGAAGTAGAAGAAAAACAAAACAAACAAAGCGACCACGTATTAAAATGTGAAAACAGGACAATACAAAAACATTGAACACATTAGATGGAATAAAGATGAGCAGAAGGAGTAGAAGGCCGATGCTATGGCAAGAGTTGAACTAAAGGCTAAGGCAATGCCAGGTAAAGGGTAAGCCAAGACAAAAACTAAAGCAAAAGCAAGGCCAAATGCTGGGCTAAAGGCACAGCTGGATAAGAAGCTGGAGCAGGAGCAGTAGCAGGCGAAGGTCAAAGGCAAGATGAGAAACGCAAAAGCAAAAGCAAAAGCATTTGCCATTTTCATTTCAAGCCTTGCTATAGGTACCTATTATTCCTTCAATATCCTTGTACATGTAGCTAGTGAGCACATCGTTCGTTGTGGGGTCCAACTGGTCCAAGGAACAGGGCGTGACCTCCAGCACCGTAGGCAAACTGATGCCCGACCAATGATATTTGTAAGCATTGAAGCGCTGCGAGAGAGAAACATTTAATTTATATATATATCCTATATATGGTCATTCTGATTAGCTTACGAGAGCATTTTTGGGCTTGTCAGCGAATTCCCTGTAATATTTCAATATGGAGCTGAGTATATCGTTGCGATACTCTGATGAGAGTTTGATCGTGTCCAACTTCTTATCCTTCTTTATTGTTAACACAAACTCATTTGGAATCTGTACCGGGAAAGAGCAATGTATATATACAATATTCATATATGCTATATATATATATATACTCACATTTGCGGTCTTGGTGGGCGCGGCAGCTACTATATCCGAGTAGGTCCAGCGATTGGTTAGATCAAATCTATCTGGATTGTAGGTGGAAATGCCGCTGGTGCCAATGGATAATATCCGCTTATATTTGCCCTTCCACGAATGCTTCGTCACAATGAAGCATTCCAGATCCAAATGCTCACGTGGCGGCAGCATCTTCCGACCAATCCAAGAACTTCAACAAATTCTAAGTGTTTCCAATTATTTTACTCCAACTAGATAACAAAACTGCAAGAGAGAGCGAGAGAGACGGATAGATAAGCCAATATGCATAAATTAGTATGTGTTTATGCTAGTTCCAATTGGCAACACAGCTGATTCATGGTTGTAAATGTCAAAATCAAGAAGTTGACTGCTGATTAACCAACGAGCCATTGAGCAAACTTTTATCAACGGCCACGGCCCCCATGACGGAGAGCAACAAAGACCGAAAAGGGGAGTAAACGTGACGACGGCGTCGACGTCGACGGCTGCGACTCCCAATCAGAAACAGCGGCGTTGCTAATTAGCTTAAGTGCTGCTGCTGTTGCTGTTGATATTGATGTTGATGTTGCGCAGCAACTTAGTCTAGCTCACCTTAAACATTTAATTCATTTCAACTGCTAACACTTGAGTTTTACAAATTATTTTATTATTTCCATGAATATTTAAATTTTAGTTATTCGCAATTTCTGCATTTGCATTTTTTTTACAACAGCAGCGGATGCAATGTGACCAGCGTTGCAAAATACTGAAATCACTAGTAAAATATACCAGGGATGCAGCGCATCAGATAAACGTGCCTTAGAATATGGAATAATAACATATTATTATTTACTTTATTACATCTACAATTTATATGCATTTAAACTATTTTTAATTTAAATATGAATATTGAAATATCATATATGCGTTTGTTCATCGCATATACTTTTGCAGGGCTACCTCAACAGAGTCATCGCAATGTACGATAATATATCGATAACCATCAATCAAATTCAAATTAAATTCCATAGTTATTGCGCACCTTTTATACATGTGTGTGTAATTAATATTATTTATTTGGATCTTCACAGCTTATAAATAAACACGCATTAAGCTGACAGCCCAGGTCATAGGTATTAAGTTAATTTCTCCAGCAATAAAACTCGCATATATTTGGCTTAACTATCATTAAAAATTTTTATTTGATTGCGTGCAGATAAATAAATGTATTTTCTTTTCGTTTCTGCTGTAATCTGTGTTGAATAAAACGTACATTTATCTAAATGCAAATAAAGATGGCAGAGTTTATGTATGTATGTATGTATGTATGTGTGTGTACCTATTTACTATATAAATTCAAGATAAAAAACTCTCACATTAACAAAAAAGCAAAAACAAACAAAAGTAAAAAAACAATTGGACGACGATTCGTATTTTACACAGATGTAGTAATGATGCTGCATTATCTCAAAACTGAGCTCTAATTTATATTGATGCATATGTGTGTGTGTGATATTTCATTTAGATAATTTTATGGACACGCACTGTTTCAGCTTAGATTTTATACCCAGTTGATGGATGAACATGATACGAAGCTAAGTCTTAGACACACTTTACAAAAGAACCTAAGCATAGTTATTCTTATCATGTTTCTATAAATGTGTGTGTGTGTGTGTGAGTGTATATTTAAAGCCCAATTTGATTGCTGGAATGAATTTGGATGAAGGGAGCACGTGGAGTCAGCAGGAGCACTTGTTCTTGGTCTCTGCGCTCGCATCAGCCGCACTCAAATTGAATTTCTCCGCATCATTCGCATCGGCAGTTATCAGTTTGTCATTGATGAGTATCTGCGAATGATGGACAAACGTTAAGAGATTTCATTGATTCACTTCACTTCAATTCAGTTCAGTTCACTTCACTGATTGACTTACTTTGTTCACCAAGGCACGCGCTGCTTCGTCGATGTTGATGTTCTCCTTGGCCGAGGTCTCGAACCAGCCAGCGAAACCATTCTCCCTCACATACTCATCCATGCGCTCCGGCTGCGTCACGATTCCCTGCTTCTCCTGATCGCACTATAATTTATATAGATATTAAGAATTTTTAGTAAGAAAGACAAAAATGCTATATGGGAGATCCTTGGATAAGAAGGATCTTAAGAAAGTGTGATATGGAGGATGGCTCGTAGAGCTTTAACTCCATCAATCAATCAATCACACACAATCAATCAAGCCACACAAGTGTACCTTGTTGGCGAGCAATATGCAGGGTATGGGACTGCCATCGGGTAGTTGAACCTTCGAGTCGAGATCCTCCTTCCACTTGCTGACGCAGTCGAACGTTCCACTGCGCGTCACATCAAAGACAATGAACGCGCCGACTGCCTCCTTGTAGTAGACCCGCGTCATATTGCCGAATCTCTCCTGGCCAGCGATATCCCAGAGCTGCAGGCGCACTATCGTATTGGCATCCCAGTGCAGCACCTTCAATGCGAAATCCACACCGATTGTCGCGCGATAGTTTTGGCTAAAGAACTGATGCACGTAGCGCTTGATGAATGACGTTTTGCCTGTGCCCAGCTCACCGATCACTAGGATCTTGTACAGATGTTCACGCTTCTCGCCATTGGGCGACATTATGGTCTGCGAAGGAGAGAGAGAGAGAGGAGAAATTAGAAGAGAACGAGAATACATATACTTAAAGAGTAACTAATGAAATATGAGTATTACAGTGGGGCATACAAGTATATATATATAATCCGATATGGCGATTTTCTCACTTTACTCTTCCCGAACAGCAATTGGAATAGATAAATTTCCTCTTCCGCATAGAGGGCTATTCACACCTCTTAATACACACTCGACTATATGCGCTCCGAAATTTGGAATATTTATCAAGTATATAACGAATATACTCGATCCCAAGATTGTAGTGATTCATTCTAAGGGCGGGCATAGTCAAGGAAATCTGAGCAATTCATAAAAAGTCTCCCGGCAAATATGCTCTCTTTACACACTCAATAAACGAACACTTAATGGGCAAAGGGGGTTGTGGAAGGGAAGGGAAGGGAAGTGTTGGTGTTGTTAGTTGTTCGGTTCGAGAGGGTCGTCCGATGTTCGACTATAGAGGGCAAACACTTTTGCGGCTTCATTTGCTTGTTTTTTCGAACTGCAGCTGCGATTGAGTCCAATGCACAGCTTACCGGTTCCATTTCCTGGTCCATAGTCAAATTGCCAAATGCCGGCATGGGCTTGGAGTCTTTGTCCAGCTGCGGCCTATCGTCGTCCTCCTCCTGCTCGTCGCCTGTGTCCTGATCCTCGCCGTACTCGCTGGCCACCGACTGATAGCGCACCGTCTCGCGTCTGCCTTCGATGCTGTCGTGATCCGATAGGGCCAATTGCTGCTTGAAGCTCAAGCGCCTCAGGCTGGAATCGCTGGGCTCCTCGCTGGAGCTGGGCTGCTGATTGGCTGCGGCGGCTAGCGCTAGCTCGTAGGCGTCCGGGCCACGGACAGCGCTGCCAACGGCGAAGCGCACAACGGGCGCAGTTGATGCCTGGGCTGACTCGGCTAGTGAAACGGTGTCCGACGACTCCGCCAGGCTGACCAGAACGAGGGTGGACGAGGTGGGAGGCGAGGGCGGCCTCAATTCGGGCTTGGAACTGGCTGGAGCCGACGCTGGCTGTAGCTCCGAACTGGGCGGCGTCACTAACGTCTGTTTCTCCAGAGCTGCCGTATTGCTGCCTTTATTCAAACGATGTCCACGCTGCTGCTGCTGCTGCTGCTGCAATTGCTGCTGTTGCATCAATGCACGCTTCTCACGGCTAGGCAGGCTTAGGGCTTTGCTAGACTTGTGCTGCTCCCCAGCGCTGTTCGCTGATGACTGATTGCTCGATGCGCGACTCGGCTTTGCCGGCGCTCGTTCGCGCGGCGGCGTATCTCGTCTGCTCTCTGTGATAACGATTTTCTCCTCTATCTGAGGCGCTGTCGTTGCTGCTCTCAGCTGTTGCTTTGGCTGCTTCGACTGCTTCTTCTGCTTGGGCTGCTCTTTGGACACCACCTTGGCTACAATTAGCTTAGCTGTCTCTTTTTTCGTTGTCGCTGTCGCTGTCGCTGTCGCTGTCGCAGTTGCTGTCGCAGTTGGTGTTGTTGCGGCTGTTGGCTCTTCTATTGCAGTCGTCGGTATCGGTATCGGTGTCAGGTAATCCGTTTCGCTTCTGCCTTTGCCTTCCACAGTCTCAACTTTCTTGCCACTTATGGTTATCTTTAGTGTGCTGCTGCTGCTGCCTAGACCCGCACCTAAGCCCGCACCCAATGCCCTTTCCCTGCCGCTGCTGCTGCTTTTCAGGCTCAGCTCATCGCTCGTCGCCAGGCTGTGCGGTCGCTCCTTTGTCTTGGGCTTCAGACTGCCCAGCAGCAGGCGACGCGTTAGACTCTTCTTCTTTTGACTAGTCTTCAGCTCACTGTCCAGACTGATCTCGCCCAGGCTGGTTAGATCCTCGGCTTCCCCGCTGCTGATGGCTGTCAGCTGCTCGACGCTGCTGGGCTTTGGCTTTTCCTTCTCCTGCTTTTTGGTCTTCAGACTGCGAAAGGCGGCGGAGAAACGCGAACGTGCCTTGGCCTTTGGCGATTCTAGCTCCAGATCCTGTTGCTGCTCCTGCTGCTGCTCCTGCTTCTGTTGCTCTGCATCAGCTGTTGCAACGTCTACTGCTGCTGCTGATCCTCCTCCCTCTGCTTTTGCTTTCGCTTTCGCTTTCACTTTGCTCTTGCCTGTCTGCGCCTGCTCTGCTTTAGCCTGTTTGTCAGCCTTTTGCATATTACTTTAGCACTTGGGTTGGAGTCCGGAGTATCACATGGGGTAGCTCGATTGCTGGCAGTTATCCTGCACACACACACACAACACACGCACTGTTCACACTCTTCGCCAGTCGCAGCGACCGCAACGAACATTTGCAAATTGTGCACTGAAAATCGCACTGCCAACGTCTCAGTTTTTATAAATTTGTGTAACGCCTCAGAGATTGAGCGACCCCCCCCCCCTCCGCTTCCCACCCCTGGTTAGCCCCTTGGGTTTGTTGTGGTAAGGTTTTGCATTACATTCACGTCAGACAGTTAACCAACACGCTTACCAACACTGCCCAGCCGAGCTGCGATCGCTGAATGTGGCCGCCCGATGCGACGACACTCGCTTATCAAGCATGAGTCTTTGTTCTAATGAATGAATCCGCCTCTATTTTTCGATATACTTGACTCCAGTATGTCAGGGGCGGCGGCTGTTTATGCCAAATGGGGCGTGGCGAGGGCTAACAAGCAGCTAACTGTCAACTGACCAGAGCCGGGGCGCGCGCATAACTAGTTTAGCTAGTTCTTCGCTGCTTGACCCCAAGCACTTCGCTGGCTTCCTTTTCAAGCTGAGGATTTGTCAGCGAGAGACGCGACTCGCGAAAAGAATCTCAACTAGCGGGTGGCAACATGAGGGCTATATAGAATTACGTTTATTGCAAAACGTGGTAAGCCACAATAAAGACATATTGCATATATACAATTACACTCTACGTACCCTCTCCCCATCTCTCTCTCCCTCTCTCCCTCTCTTCCGCTGTGGGTTGAAGAGTATGCGGAAGATAAAGCCAATGATTTGTGTGCTGTGATGTCATGTCAAATCTCACGTAACAATTCGAATTCACGCTCAATTCGAAATAGTATTTAGTCTATATACATATATATGTATAATAGCTGACTTGCTATATCATTAGCCGATCTACATAATTCTGACTGCACTTTGCGGTTCTATAGACTAAGAAGAAGCTATCGAGACATTCTATATATTGTAGTTCAGTCAAAAGTTTCCCTCATTAAGTGTAAGTTGTATGGAAAGCCAGAAAAAACATTTCCATAATCAATGCAGACAAATGCGAGGCATGAAAACTGTCTATGCATAATTTAAGTGAAGGACTTGGGAGTAGGACGACGCAGTTAGAATACATTTGGCATTTCGATGATGCAGATAACGCAGACCAAAAGATGAGAGATTAAGTATAGTACAAATTATATACAATTGGGGAGATGAATATAAAATATAAACAGAATAGAGATAAACGCAGAGAGAGAGAAAGAGAGCTGAGATTGATAACTGACAAGCGTGACAGATGGAGAGAGAATGAAGCGAATGAGTATAAAGATTGATGAGATAAAAAGAAAAGAGAGATGGTAAAGACAGTGAGAGGATATTGATTGAGAGAGAGAGAGATAGAGAGACGGCAATAGAGAGAGAGAATGACAAGGATAGATAAAGAAAATAAAGATGCGAAAGGAGCACGACTTAATGATAAGAGAGAGAGAGAGAGAGAGAGAAGATGAACAAATAAATAGAATGAAAGCAAATGAATGACAATATAAAAGAGCACATGGAGAACATGGGGAGAGAGAGAGAGAGAGAGAGAGAGCGATAACAAGTGAGCCGATTTCTTTAAAGTATTTCGATTTTCCCTTTGCATTTCCATCACACTTTAAGCTCCAATAATGGTTGGCATAACCCTTTTCTGCCTGCATGCCCAACTAGCTCATTTCTGAGATTTAGCCCAAGCACCTGGTGCTCTAGCTTTTACCTTTAAACGGTATAGAAAAAGGCCGTTTGCATTAGAAATTCGCTTTCACTAAAGCGAGAAATTCTTTTGTGGCACACTGAAATGTTTGCACGCAATCGACAAAAGGATGGACGGGGTGGGCGAGGACGGGGGGAGTTTGAAGTGTTTAGCAAAAGAAGCTAGGATATGTGAGCATTTCAAGTATTTTGCCTAAGCGCTGCAATTACGAACGACCCCAATCTAAAAGGAGAAAAAAAAAACTTAAACTGAAGCTATTCCAGGTGAAACATGAGAGAGGGAGAGAGTGAGAGAGGTAGAGTTAGTAGGAGAGAGAGAGAGAATATGAGATAGTTGCAGAGTTCTGGCCTCTGTTTAGTTAAATCAGGAAATAATAGAAACTGTTGGCCCTTTGGCAACTAGTCTGAGTAAATCTATAAGGAGCATACAGGTTCGAGCTGTATGAACGCCCACTAGTAGGGAAGACGACCACCACGCGATTCGCTTTAACCCGAAATCTTTCATATTCTCAACCACACGACCATTCATAGTTTCCAAAACGTAGACTAGTTTTTACATCTTTATTATTCTTAAAACTCTTATCCTTTTCTTGGCCCCATATGTACTAATAAACATATAATATTTTAACCTATCTTCGCTTGCTCACTTTTTTATACTTTTTTTCTCCTCGTCATTTACCTTTTTTCTTTTCTACACCCCACCCACTTCCCGTCTCCGTCACCAACACGCCCATACCCATTTCCCACCTTAAGTTCTCCAATCCGCACACCTTTATTCTTTCCACCCCTTAACCCCTCTTCCCTCCTCTCCATCACCCCCCCCCTCAAGTACTTCCCCACACCCTTTCCAACCCACCCCTCCCCCGCTCTTCCTCATCAACCTCCACTCTCTTCCTTGTTAGCTTTCTCTTTTCCTGCTAGCTACTATGCACGCCTACATTTCCTTGTCCCTTCTATACTCTGCCTTCACCCCTTCTCTTCTCGTCTCCCCGTCTTACTCGATTTCTCCCTTTTCGTGTGTTTCGAGTTGTCGGTTAGTTTATTGAATTTTGTCTGATCCTCGCTTTCCCCTTCTTTCGTTCTAGGTTCTTCCCCCGTCCTTTTCCCACTTCCTTCTCCCCCCCCTTGCCTGCTCTTCGTCTGTGTTTTCCTGGTTCTTTCCGTCTGTTTGTCTACCTCCTGCCCACGCCTGCTTCGCCCTCTATCGTCTGCACGCCTCCCTCTGATTTGCCTTTGGTTCTCTTCTGCTTTTCCGTTGTATTTCCTTTCGCTCTCGACCTCCCCCCTCCCCACCCTCCCCCCGCCCTTCCCCCCCTTACGAACCTCTCCTTCCCCTCCCGACCCCCCCCTCCCTCCCTCTTCCTCACTCACAACCTGCTCTCCTCTGCTGTCTCCCCACCCCCCGCTCCTACACCCACCACCGCCCTCACCCCCCGCCCCAAGACACCCCCCTCCTCCCACCCCCCTACAGAGACTCACCCACCAACTTACAGCCACATAAGTCCGTCTCTCTTTTTTACTACTGACCAGAACACACTACCCTCGCCCTCACCCACCTGCCCTACCTCCCCCCCACAGCCCCTACGGGCCTCCACCCACCAGACGCCGACGGACTCAACCCCCCTTTCACACCTCTCTGCTTCCTCTTGTCTTGCCTTTATTCTCCTCAGCTCTTTTTTTTCCCTACTTGTCATTCTCGCCTCCTCAGAAGCCCCCATAACTGCATGAAACAGGGCACACCCAACCCTGCGCCCCCCCACCCTCATCTCTTTGCCTTGCCTGCTCTCTGACACACCATCCACAATCAGTACACTTTTCTTTCCCTCCTCTCACCCTTGTTCCGCTTTCAGCTCTTCTGTTGCTTGGTTGCCCTCTTGTTTTCTTCTTTCTTCCTGTCTTCTTCCATCCTTTGACGATCCCCCCCCCTCCCGGTCCTTTCTACCTCGCACTTTTCCCCTCCTGTTCTCACCCCACTGCCCTTCCCCACTCCTCTATCCTCCCCTCCTCTCTCTCTCTGTCTCTCGACGCCCTCCCGCCTCACATCTTTCTCCTTTCCACTCTTTCTTTCTGCACCCTTACGATTTCCTATTCCCCTTTCCCTTTTTCCTTAGTTACTTTTCTTTCCCACTTTTTTTCCCCTTACCACCCCCCCCCCCCCCCCTACCGTACCCCACTTCTTCTCTTTTCCCTTCCATATTGTCCCCGTTCTTCTCCTGGTATCTTCTGGCCTCCTCTCCTTTAGTTACTGTTGCGGACGTTTGTTACTTCTCTTTTCGCTTGCTTTTGGTTTTTTCTGGTTTCTCTTCTCTTCACGCTCTCCCCTCTTTACAGTTTCTTTCCTTTTTCTCCCGTGTTCGCTTTCTCTCCCCTTTCCTGTCACACCGGAATCCCCTGTGTTACGATTCAGGTCCGGTTCAGACCTTTTTAGTTATTTTCTGTTTGCTTCTTTTCATTGTCTTTTTAGACGGTCGCAAGCCGGTAGTTACCTTCGGGTCGCCCACTTTTCTCCATCCTCCCAGCTGCATAGCTAGCCCATCTAATTGTTACCACGGTTTTATCTTCCCTTCGGTATTCACCCAGTTGTCTAATATCTATTAATCATTTCAGACTCCCCGGCGTTTGTCTCACTTTTTTTTTTGATGAGTCCTTGTGTGAATTTTTGTGGTACCCACATCTCTTTCACTCTTTCCTGTCCCTCTCCTTTTTTTGTGTGTGGTGCTGAGGGCGTCCGGGGGTATGTCTACTAGCGTGACCCCCCCTCACAACTCGATCACTCTCAAGACACATCCCCACTGCGACCGTTCGATGATACCACCCGTTCGCCGCTGTCGGCTTTGTCCCCCCTTTCACCTTTACTGGTTCGTGGACACACCAACTTCTACCACCTAGACTTTCCTCATCCATGCCAATATCACTAGAACAGACCCCCTCTCTCTTAATGTAGTTCCCATTCCATTCTATTCCGTGCCATTCCATTCCCCTACCCCATTGCCTTAAGCGTGACGTGAAACGGGCGAATGTGTTTCAAGTGGGGTCCAATAAGACCATGCACTATTCTAACTAGCAACGTTAAGTATCGCCCCGCCGAACCAACACACGCATACACACAATTTGCTGGGCAGCCAACCTCGACCGGCTTGCCTATATAGTATATATATATTTTTTTTTATATATAGTATATCGCATATCGAGAGTGAAATTCCATTGGCCATAACACGTGCAATGGCATTTGTGGCAGCGAGCCCCGCCCACCTCACCTCCCCTCACCATTGTTTATTTAGCCAACAATTTAGATTTCATTTCCTCTTAACTGTGTGGAAATTGCTGTGACATTAGATTCAAATGTTTTCTTTCGCCCTTTCTGTAGACTGAACATAAGCTAACATGATCTTGAAAATGAAAAATTAGAAGCAACTATTTATAGCGATGACGACGAGTAAATACTCTTGCGGACGACAGATGAGATATTTTATTACAAAAAGAGATTTCCAGCGAATGAAATACCTACCGCTTTATTTCATTAAAATTTGTACTCCTTTATCAGATTCTTATTAGGTTTCATTTAAATTCTTGTTCGTTTCGCGTATTCTTATTAGATCAAAATGTTTACAAAGTGTTAAAGATTGCGCTGTTGATTTTGTTTGTGTCGCCAATTGGAATTTAAGCTCAATTATAAATATATTTCAGACTGAAAGCAGTTGCCCGTGCCTCTCTCTCTCTACAATGGAATTGGAATACCCAAGCAACCGCATATGCTCTAACTCGATTCTAATTGGAAATTCAAGCGCAGTTAATAAACAAACATTTCCAGTTCTCTGCTTTCGTTGCATTCCTCATTGCAACAGTTCCAATTTCAATTCCAATTAAAATTCGAATTCGAATCCGAATTAGCATTTTCAGCTCTTTTTTCGCCGAGCTGAGCGTGATTTAAGCTTATTGATTGTGTTATACACGAGAGCTTTGAATATATTAACAACAACAACAACAAAAACAAAAATTGCTGTTACAACAATTGTTATTGTTGTTGTCAGATGGGGTGGGGAGGGGAGTAAGATAAATATTTGTATATGTAGCTGACATGCCTTTTATTGCAAAACTTGGACAATGCGAGCGGAATTTATAAACATTTCTTTTTGGAGGTTTTATACAACATTAAAATATAACGAGGGCTATTTAGTGGATTACTATTAATGCCTGTTCACATTAGTGAACTTCTTGAGGAGCCCTCGCGCACAGTGAGATTTTATGTGCTGTACTCACCCCATTATACAGATAACCGTTATTCCGATTGATATCCATGTTGTTGATGCGTGCCGCCGGCATATCCGCTGTGCTGAGCGCCTCAACGGCGCTGAGATCGATTTGTGATTTCGGCGACGCGTAAGCTGGCGTCGCGCTGCGCAGCGAAAAGTTGGAGCTGCTCAGCTGCTGCTTCGATTCCAATTGGAGCGCTGGCTGATGACGTGCCAATAAGGGCGACTCTTTGGCACTGAGTGCGCCCAAAGAGACAACGCTGAGCGGCTGATGCTTATGCTCAACCGGCAGCTGATCCTTCTTATAGCTGTAGCAAGCGTAAGCGAGATGGCAACGTACGCAGGCACAGCTGCTGTTGCTAGTGTTGTTGCTGTTGCTGTTGCTGTTGCTGTTGGTGTTGTTATTGTTGCTGCTGCTCAGATAACTGAGCGACTTTGATTTAGAGTTGGAGTCGACTGAGCTGAGCTCCGGCTGAGTGTCGCAGAGGTTGCGGCGTCCGGCTGAGGATGAGACAACGCTGCAGCGTATAACGCTAGTTGCCATGCAGTGGCAATGGGATGGTGGTGGGGTATTGGATGTTATTGCTCTTTAGACTTTGACAAATAACTCTATTTGTTGCTGTTCTTGTTTTATCACTCCATTTGTCTGCTCCGCCAGTCAAGGTCATTCGCACGCTCTTTATCTACGCACACATGCAAATGCACCCAGACACATGCGACTCTATTTGCTCTGTTTTGTTTGTACCGTTTATTTCGCCTTGTCGACTCTAACGGCTCAGCAACATGTGGTTGTCGAAAAGTTCTGCTCTTCTCTCTCTCTCCCTCTATCCCTCTCTCTATCTTTCTTTGACACTCTTGCTCTCTTCGCTTTTGTTCCAACGGTAATTAATTCGCCTGCACTTGAACTTTCGGCGCGCACTTATCAAAATTACAATTTATTTTTAACAATGCAGAAATTTTGTTGGTGGTCAGGTTATCTCTTTCCGACACTTTATGGGGTTTATTGAACCCGGCTCGATTTGGCTGCAATTGCTGCACTTTTTGACTAGCGCCAAATGTCAAGTTAAGTAAACAAATTGCAAACTGGTTTTTCGGGCCAAGAAATGGAGCACTCAATTAAGCATTAAAACATTTAACATTCACATGGCCAGTTGCATAAGCCTTTATTTTCATTTTAATTGTTGTTTATCGATGTGTTGTCGTTGTAGTTGTTGTTGCTATTCCTGCCTGGCGTTAATTTAATATCACGAAAATTAAATTCACACACGTACGAAAAGAGATACTCAAAAATGACGCTCGCTTTATTTTTGACAAACTCACAGAAACAAGCGCAACACGTCCACACGCCGTCACATACAATTGGCAACTGAACGAAATGCGTTGAGCTTCAGATGAGCGAATCGGTAAGTTGAGTGATTGAAACGGTTAGGCGGGAAACGGTTTACTCATAGCGCGCCGCATTTGAAATGAGTGTTGACAATAATGCGAAACGTTAATGGGAAGGTTGACAACTCTCAAGTTTATTGTCAGGCATGTATTTAACATAAGTATTTAGGAAAAGAACTACTTGTATATTTCTGATATTTATATATTTATTAATTGACTTAAAAAGAAATTTGTTTTCGTGAAATCCATAAGCGTAATTGAACCAACGGCTGAAACGGTTAACGTTAGTTTCGTTCAGCTGCATCGCGCCAATTTGAAATTTGAATTCCACGCATGTTGGCAGCTCAAAATAATTACATTTAAGGTAAAATTGTACATAAAAAACTCATAGAAATGTGATGATATTTTACAAATTATATTTCTTAAAATCTATACACAGCTATATTTTAAAGCGAGGCTCTCCACTGGTACTTTGACTTAGAAAATATATATAAAGCTTCTACGACTCCTTATTTATAATGTTGTAGGAATATCGTTTGTATATGACTTCACAGACTCTACTTATTCAGCACAAAAATATGATTAGCAACAATTAAGGTATATAAATCTCTAAATAATTACAAATTAACAACTAATTGAAATTTGTGACCACTGATCAACGGAAGTAAACGTTTCGTACTAAATAATTATTAAATGTATAAAAAAGGCACAGCTCAAGCGGGTTCTTTCTTAATATTCTCAATCTCCTTGAGCCGTTTGCTTCGAGCCAGCATGAAATGCGAGACGTTCTCATAAACCAAAAACGTGATCATGCAGGCGGGCACAACCCTTATCAGATTCGCCTTCAAACCCTTGTAGAAGCCCATCGAACCCTCGAACCTGCAATGAAAATCAAGCAATAATAACATGAGTAACTTGTCTTCACGCATCTTAACTACTTACAATGCAATGCAATGCAATCATTTCAGTTTAGCAAAGAGATTCTGCACAATCAAAGAGAACTTCATAAAGAGACACATATATAGTACATACATACATAGTATATTCATATACTACTTACTTACTTAGGCTGAATGCGAAATAAAAAAACGACTCGTGTTGAGAACTTGTGGAAACATATTTTCTTTTATATAGTTTCTTGATAGTTTAATGTTTTAAGATATTTCTGTATATATCTTTTGCTAATATTCTTTTCATGAAAGTTTTCTTCTTTGTTTGAAATTTTTTGTTTTTTTGTTCGATTCACATTTAAAATGTTAGGCTAAGTTTATTATATTTCCTTTTCTTTTTTTTTTTTTTTTTGATTAAAAAAAAAAGTATAAAATTATGAAGAATCTTTTTGCCAAAATGAAAATTAATTACTCCTAACTAGAACAATTTATGCAAAATAAATAATTTAACTAAATTATAAACTAATTATTTGTGCAAATTCATTGAAATTACATTTCACATATTTTCTTTTCATTTAGCACAAGTTTTGCTTATCGAATTATATAATATATGAAAAACCATATAGTATCAATTCTAACTATGGAATTAACTTAATCTCAAATTATATATACACTAACTATAATTAGTTACAAATGTAAAACAAAATCATGAAACAATAATACAAAATAATGATGTGCTCTGTCATGCAGCTAAAGTTCCGCTTAGATTCGTGTATATATATTCATACATGTATATATCTATATGCATATATATGGGTATGTCTTATATATAGAAATATAACTATAGTCTAGTTGAACTAGTTGAATACTCTAATACGCCTAGCTGGTCAGCTTCTCCCATATGAGCATAACCATGCAAATGTTGGGCGTTACGTGGACCAAGTACGGCACGAGTCCCTTATAGAAACCGCGCATACGTTCGTACCTCCAAGTCTGTTTGATGCAATCCCAGGTGCCGCTATAGCGATGATGATGATCCTGTAGACGGGCACGAACCACCTGATATGGGTATGTGGCTGCTGCTGCAATCAGCTTCGACATCGCCGCAAATGCCAAATATTCACTCGTTGCCTAATAGAGCGAGACCGAGACGGAGAGAGGGAGAGGGATAGAATTTAGTTGAAAATAAAATTCAATTGAACAGCTGCCAAATAGGCATATATAGCTATACTATATGTCTGCGCTACAGCACGAGCTGTATAGCTAAATGACGACATCTATAGCTATATATCTAGATGGCCACAGCTGGATCATGTGATGGCTACACACCAATTTCGTGTCGATGGGCAGCTTGCGGTATTCATTGTAGGCGTTCTTCATCTCCTCGTAGGTCATGAACTGAATGGCGCCGTGCGAGACGCCCAGCATGCCGGGCACAAAGCCCCGGTAGAGTCCGCGTATGCCCTCCGCCTTGTAGATCTCAGCCAGAGCGTGCACCATGCCGCGGTATTCCGCGCTGCCTGCTGCATCGTACTGCAGACAGAGACGCGTCTTCACCACCCAAATAGGATTTGTGAGCAGCAAAGTGAGTGCGCCCGACTCAGCGGCTGCCAGCATGTGCATTGTGGGGCCTAGCGACATTGTCGTATTGCCACCCTGAATGAACGTCTTGATGGTGTTGTAGCTAGAGGGAAGAGAATAGAAGAGAACCTTAATAAAATGCTGCTCTTCTTTAATTCTACTTTGTAATACTTACAACATAAAGTATAGACCCCACGAGGAGCCGGAGCCCCAGACATTGGGAACGCCCTTGTAGAGTCCACGGAAGCCCTCCTGGCGAAAGATGGTGGTAAATGCGCTGCCCAGTCCACGATATTGAGGCACTGCAGCTGTGCGTCCATCGTTGACTGCAAGATAAAAAGCACAAGCGAAATCGTAAATGATAAAATTTATATACTGTTTACTTAAAAGTCTAGACATTAGCCTTCAAACACTAGACCGCTCCTAGACATGTGTACAAGTGACTAATAGAGTAATTAACTTTAAGTACCCCGATAGGAAATTGATTACTCTGGGCTTACTTTGAAAATAAATTTGATTAGAGAAGACCTGTCTAGAAATAAGACTTTTAGCAGTATATTATTCAGCAAGCAAATTATTTAATCAAACAATCAATCAGTTTGGGGTGTGTCTAAGCTTTACTAATAAGATCTTAATATTTTAGATCAGTGAAGCAAATAGCAACGTAACGCTGAGGTTTGCTGCTAGTGATTCATGGCGCAGTCCTCAATCAGTCAATCAACCAGCTAACAATTTATTTACAGCTGTTTTTATTCCCAAGTTCTTTTTTTCAGTAATGCTTTTTAGCCGACTGTACAACGAATCAGTTTCTTTTGTTGTTGTTGTTGATTCTTTGGCTCTGCCTAATGGCCGGCTACAACAACAATAACAGTCAATAACAACCTTAACAACAACTTGTTTTCGCGGCCAACAGAGATAGCGCTAATTGTTCGCAACGGATGTGATAACGAGTCCAATTGGAAAAATGGTGAATGTGCCTGTTGCTATAGCTGCTCATGCGGGCATTAGCATGACTTTCGATGTGTCTATAATTATTAAAATATATATATGCACACATATTTGTGTGTATATAGAACAGAAAAAAAACAAAAGTTTTTAACAAGCTGCTAATAAGAAACGCTGACGCTGCGATCTGCCCTGACAACAACGTCGTTTTGGGGGCTCGTCTCTTGTCAAAACATTCTATTAATAGATGGCGCTGTTTTCGCTAGTTTGACTTGCAACTGACCTTGGCGGAGAGGCAGCGCATCAAAATATCCTTTTTTTAGAGTCAAATGTTAGTAAGAGGAAAGGGAAATTAAAAGTGAATATCATATTGTGATATTGTGCATAATTATCTGTCTGTATAAGCAACCATACTGATAAAAACAAATATAAATCAGCTGATATTTGAACTCTGATCGAGCACACGAGTTGCGAATTTCGCTTGTTTTGCAGCGCTGACAAAACTGCGCACTTGGTAACAGCATTTAGAGTTGACTTAACCAGTTGCTTCTGCTGAAACGCACACATACTCATATATGTATGTATATAGATATTGCCGTTAACAAAACGTACAGTCAACATGTTGGTCACGTGATGACGCTGAACGGCAGCCATAAACAAGCAAATACGCAAGAAGAACAAGTGCAAAGGTCGATTCTGTGCTACCCTGTAAGCAACGGCATAGGTTGTGCTCTACTGTTGCTTTGCAAGATATATTAGCGTTATAAATCTATATAAATATGCATATAGATAATAAATTTATTAATAATTGTTATATATATTTGATAACAAATTTGCCAACCTCTAACATTTACAAAAGCTGTGCTACACGACCATTAAATATACCCATCAGCTGTTGCTTAAGTAAACGGTATAATGAAGATAAACAAGTTTACGCCATTCGCTGACGTTTGGGTTCGTTTTTCCCCCGCTAGGTGCGTCATACACTCGTATATATCTATGAATGCATGTGTGTGTGTGTGCACACACTTATGTATGTCTCTATATCCATAAACTTATATTGAAGCTACTGAAGTGCGTGTATGTTGCAAATTCTACTCCATAGATGGCGTCAGCATATGTTTTCGCCTGTTGGGGTCATACGATCTGCTTCTTTGTTTACTTTTCTGCTACTTTGTTGATCGCTTGAACACTTTTCGCATAAACAACTTAATTTGTTGCTACTGTTAACGTATTTAAATAAGATTTGCAATGTATTATTTACCAATCAAATTGGCAATTGGCAAACAGGTTTAATGAAAAGTTTAGCGACTGGCAAAACAAAGTAAATAAATGTGAAATCAATAAAAACCAATAACAACAACAAAAACCTGTTGAAATCAATAAAAGTCGAGCAAAATACGGAAATAATAATGCACTCTAAACGAGGACAACTAGGAAAAAAGATTTTATTATGTCTGTATTTGTAGAAAAATAATAGCTGAATGTTGACTCATGGCATATAAAAAGTACAGTGAAAGCTCATCGAACGTAACTTCTTTAAAAACTACACTTTTCGGTCAAGGTGGCTTTCCCTGTATTTATTATCGTGCTCACATAAACTTAATCGTAGCCAATAAATGCCAAAAAATTCTGCATGGGGGCGTGTGCTTCTAGCTCGTTCTGGTACGTGCGTAGATTGCGGCGAGAACTCACGCTGATAAGCCTACTAAATGTAGCATAATCAGTCAGCAAAATAGAAAATAGCAAAGTTGAGGACTTTCATTTGTTTTCGCAAATGTCAAGACGTCAATAAATTGCTGTCGAATGGGAACACAATCAACAGGCAAGAGTTTATTTATATATTTACATATTTATAGGTTTTTCTAAGCTCCACGTGCAGCCGCTTGTTTATTTGCTTCTATTACATTTCCAGACTAATTTAACGCCAGCTCGAGGCATTCATGGAAATTTT
Organism: Drosophila antonietae; assembly: GCA_030914385.1. Lineage (NCBI taxonomy): Eukaryota > Metazoa > Arthropoda > Insecta > Diptera > Drosophilidae > Drosophila > Drosophila antonietae. The sequence goes on along the minus strand of JAUESO010000611.1, from coordinate 1,042,529 downwards.
CAACTACAATTACAACTACAAACAGATGATAAGGCGGAAAGGAAAGGGAGAGAAAGAACAAACAGTGCAATCGCTTGCAGTGCTGAACAAGTGACAGGAAAATAGCTAAATTGTCTGCAAATAAAAAAGGCTACATACTAGTGTCATTACAATAGATAGCTAAAACAAATACTGCAGCTTAATCAAATTCTGTGTTAAAATAAAACAACTTTTATACATATTTATAAATCTGCCAGTAAACACTCTAGCACGCGCAAGAAAAACTCTGATTTTACAGCTAGACAGCTTGAATGAAAAAAAAAACCAAACAAACAAACAAACTGCGCAACACTGAGCGACTGCAAAGCATAGGAAGAGGAAGACACAAATCTACAGTTACAGTTTGCTATCACGTGCCAGACATTCGTATCTCGCGTAGACCACTGTCTCACTAGATCGCATTGTAGCGTTTTGAGAGTACTCACCAGCAAAGCGTATTTTAATGAGATCCAGTGGATGCAGGATTAGTGTGGATGCGACGCCGCCTGAGACGCCGGCAACCAGATGCTCGTATTTGACATGGGCAAACACATTGAATTTGCCAGGGCTGCTGGGCGCTGTATTTGCGTTCATTTTCGTTTGCGCGATTTGACTTTGTTGTACTGTTATTATTGTTATTACAAGCAATTAGCTTGTCTTCTACTCTTTATATGTTTATGTATCTATATATGTATGTATACGTGTATGCGTATTGTATTTACAATCTTTGGCTTATAGCTGCGTCTTTGATCTATGGCGAATCAGAGAAACTCGTTACACATGGCCGCAATTTGCAGTGAATTCGTCTTGTTGCTAGGCGCCGATATATTTTGTCTGCTGCTGTTGCTGCTGCTGCTGCTGCTAATGTTGTTGTTGCTGTTGCTTCGTATACTTAAACATCTCTGCCTTTGTTTTGTTGCCGAGCACATATTTTCCCTCTCTCTTTGGCAAATTGACTGCTGGGTTGTTCAGTTCAAATATTTTCGCTTCTCAATACAGTTACTCTGCAGCTTTTTTTTTTTAGCACATAAATTGTGTATATGGCTGATGAAATATTCAGCCGAAAACTGTGAAGTTTGAGGGACGCCTTTTCGTCTGCTTCGTTTTCATTTAATGCTCAGTAAATAATTATCTGCAAATGCTGAACATTTGATTATGTAATGCCATTTGCATTGCCACGATTAGACTGCTTGGTATATTATTTCACTATTGCAAAATACACGTGTAGGCGATTAAATAATGACAGACAATTCTTTTTTACTCTGAATGCGCGTGTACAATTTTTTCTCTATAGCTTTGACTCTCACGGAGCGCCTTCTTCTATGTGCTCAACCGAACGACGAATAAAACACGAATGAATCATTCAGCAGCCGATGTTGGGCTTTTGTAGTGTTGAACGATGTATATCGATATATCGATCAGTAAACTTCACCAATAGAATAGATGTAGGCACTTAAGCATTTACGAGGTTAACTCAAAGAGTATGGATGGTTACTGCAATTTTCATTTCATTATTTGAATAAATAATTCTCGAATACGCACTTTGAAATTTGATTTGTTTAATGCTCAACCAATTTTTATCTAACTATATTATTGACTAGGTTCTGTAAATAGTATTTATTACATTTTCATTTCGATATAAGAATATTTGTTTCTTTGGTGGCAGCGGTTGCTTTGGTTCATAATTGACCATGTACGATTTTCGTGTGAATGTTATTTCTCTACCAAATTATTATCGATATTTTAGTACAAAAAAAAAATCGCTTTAGAACATTTGAGGTCTAGCCATATCGATAAGCCGCACTTAATTCAAAAATTTCAAAACATCGTCGTTTCTTTTTTTTATTTATTTATTTCGTATCAAACTTTAAATTATTTATACAGCAATTGTTTATAGTCAGCACTTTAACATTATTATTTGTTGTTTTCTTTGATTGTTGCACAATCGTTAATATTTTGAAAATAGTTTCGTTGGTTTTCCTTCTTTTATTATTACAAAATACAACTTATTATTAGTTAGAACGAGAAAAGTTTTTGTTTTTGTTGTTTAATGAAAGCGGCGGACAAATTTTCGTGAATGCCTAATTGTTATAAAAGCTATTGTCATGGATATTATATATATATATATTGCCTCAATAGGGGGTAATCAGTTATGTATATATGTATGTATATATATATATAAATATTTATATGTATATGTATAGAAAAGTTTGTAATTTGTGTGTGTGTAAATTGGTAGGAAATAGCGTTACTTTTTAAATGATTGCAATTTAGTCTATACTTTGATTTCTTTTCTTTTGTTTTTTCTCTTTTGTTTTGTTTTGTTAAATTTACAACAATTTCACATACGAAAAACACAGCTCGACTTAATGCTTCGTTACGATCTTTTGCAGCTAGTTAGGTTAACAATATATTCTGTTTTCTTGTTTCATGATTTTTTGGCAGGATTTTCTGTTTGTTTTCTGTTTGTATTCCTTCTTTCATTTAGCTCGTAAAAAGACCTAACATTAAAATTATATAAAATAAATAATTGAAAATCATAATCATAGACGAAAGACAACTCTCGCGTGCCCTCTCTCTCTCTCTCTCTCTCTGTCCCTCTCTCTGCTTGAGCGTGTACAAAATATATAAACATCATTATCATCCAATCCAACACGACTCTCTTTGCTTCGCTTTTCTCTCTCTCTCTCTCTCTCCGTCACGCTCGCTCGGTCTGCTCGGCTTGGCTTGGCTCTGCTTTCTTTCTGCTTCACTCTCTTTTCTCTTACTTCCGCTCTTTGTGCCAGCTACTTTTGCTCTCTCCCCCATCTCTCTCTCTCTCTCACATTCTCTATATTTTGCTTAATCATCCTCATGCGCATTATCCTTTGCTGTGCTGTGATCATTGGCACTTTCGCTGGCCGCTGGTTGGCTACTGCTGCTGCTTTCCGCTGCCGCCGCTGCGCCGCTGCCATTTTTGTTGCTATTCCGTGCATCCGTCTCATCGCCAGCAGCTGCATTGACCTTCGCCTCCAAGGCTCTGATGCGATTCTCTTGTTTCACAATAATCGCCTTCAGCTTGCGAATCTCATCTAAAATATTGCGATGATCCTTTTCCTGCAGTAAGTAAATTTAATTAACCTCAGATTAAATATAAATATAGCTTATATATCTTACCGAGAATATCGCTGCAATTTCATTCGATTCATTGTTATTCGCGGATGAATGATTGCCTCCAGAGAGCGGACCGCCTCCGCCGCCTCTCGATGCGGACGCCTTGTTCAATATGTTCGCCTTCTTGGTCACAGAGAGCGTCGTGTTACCGGAGGAGACATAGCCACCCTGTACAATGGATACCCGATCCTGATTAGGTTTATTAAGTTAGCTGTTCAGTCTGATGGGCTTACAACAAAGAACAAAGAACACAACAACAAGCGCCACGCAGCGTGCGTGTTAAGAGCGTAAGCGTGTGTCTGTGTAAGTAGCGGGGTATGCATGTGCATGTATGTGTGTGTGTAAGCGGCGAGCAGACAGACTGCATTAACTTAGAATACTTATACAGTTACTTATTGTTCTAAGCTCTCTTTAGCTCTGTGTGCTCTCTTCGTGTGTGTGTATTTGTGTTTGTGTATTGAGCAGTGCTGTCGCAACAGCAGAGATCGACCGCAACAAAAAACGGTTAAAAATAGCCAACAAAAAGGCTAGATCTGCTCCGGGGAAAATATGTAGCTAAATTGCCAGCACTGTTACTCAAGCATAGCAGACAAGACGAAATTGCAGTAAGCAAGCAGAGCGCCGTTTAGTAAAATTGGCTAGATCTGATCTGTTCAAGGCAAATAGCTAGATTGCCAGCACTGTTGTTGAGGCATAAGTGAGTGTGGCGCCAGCAGACGAGACGAAACGAGCAGCAAGCAGAACACGAAATGTTAGCAAAGAAAACATAAGGACATTTCGTATATATCAATATTCTGTAACATATCTACAATGGATTTTTCTACGCTCTCTCTTCCATGAACAGCAGCTGCCATGGCTAGCAGGGGCAACGCTGTTATCCTAATAACCAAGAGCGATAATCTAGGGCGTTGACGCCACTTACTTTTAGCGAGAAGGTTAACGGATCTGCGTCTTTGCCCGCAATCCATTCCTCGGCCGTGATGGCCGCATCCTCCGCTAATGTGTCCGGATAGAGATCCTCCTGGAAGAGATCGGATTTGCGTGGCACTGTCATCGATATCACCTGGCAGAGACCATTGTTGTTCAGCCTGTAGAATTTGGCTATTTCACAGGTGGTTACATCACAGCCACGCTTCGGCATCAGTCCAATGCCACGCTGCGGATCGGGCGTTTGAAATGTGTTGATATAGTGCACAAACGGCGGCTCTGGCGTGACCTAATACAAAAGCCCAGGGATTAGTTTATTCAGATCAGATCACAACAAATGATGCTTGATGATCCAAGCTCAAGCTTGAAGTCTTGCCTCGAAGTAACGAATCACTGAGTCGCCTTTGCCGCAGAGATAGATCAGATTTGTGTCCGCATCGTATAGAGGGAACATCACACCGTTCGACGTATCCAGTTCGACCATGACAATTGGTTCGTTCAACGCGTCCGGAGCACGCAGCGAATACTGTCGCTCCGAGCTGCGATTGAAGCCGGTGGTGAAGATCAAACCGTGACGCAAGAAGATCGCACGAGTCGCCTTCGACCCCTCGTGGCACATCGCTTCGCTTTCCAATTCGCCGCTACGTGGATCATAGATGCGAATCTTTTTATCCTTGCAGGTTGTGACCAGTTTGGAGCCATCCCAGTTGAAGCAGGCGCTGTAAACGATGTCCGGATGCGAGTCAATGTGCACCAGAATCTCGCCCGTACCCACGTTCCAGATGACGACCTAATTCAAACGGGATAAACGTATGTTACTCCAGTTCTATTAACTATAACTTCGATTCGAACTCTACCTGGTTATCGGAGCCCGCTGTGAGCAGTACATTGAGCGCTGAGGGATGCCAGAGCACTAGGCCGACGCGTCGCTGATGGAATACCAGATCCACGACGGGCTCGGTGAGAGTGCGCGATAGTCCGCCATCTGGTATCTGCCACACCTTGACCACACAATCCTCCGAGCCGGAGGCAATCACATTGTCGTTGTGCGGACACCAAGCGATGTCCAGTACTGGACCCTTGTGACCGCCCACCAACGGATGATCCGCTGCAATGCGTCCGACCTAAACGAAAAGTGAAAAGCAGATATAAATGAAGCAAGTCATATTTGATGATACAGTCAGAAATCAAATGAAGACCCAGAAAAGAGTCCTGCGTATCCAATATATAAATATATATATATTCCTCAAGCAAGATCAAAGTGGAATTTATATATGACTTTGCATAATGCCAAATTGTGATTTGTTAAGAAGCATGACTGTATAATTATTCTCTATATAGAGAGAAATTGCAAAATTCTTTAAGTTACGAGGGTTGCTTAATGAATCATCAGAGACGAGAATCATTTGGAAGTCAAACTTAACTGCGCAAAAAACTTTAACTCTTGAAACATTTCTTTCTGGAAGGGAGTTCCAAATCTTAAAAGACTTACTTTTTCATAGAGGGAGCCTTCGTATGGTCTCTGGTATGCTATCAATTTCTCACTCTTTCTGTTGGAGATCTCTTTCTTTGTTTACCGTTTTCTTAGTTAGTTATATCTCACTGTTTTTCTCCATCTCTCTATCTCTATCTCTCTCTCCATTAGAATTAGACTTTTCGTCCATATGTGGAGAAGAGGATTCACAAGATCTTCATCTTTTATAATCTCTCTTGCAGAATTTTAACTATGTGTCTTGTTCTCTCTGTTAGACAAATCTCTCTCTCTCTCTCTCTCTCTCTTTCTCTATATCTCTCTCTCACACACATACACTCTCGTATCATCCCTTTCACTCGTTCTATTGCTTTCGAATTGCAAATTCTATCTATCCATTCATCCACCTATGTAAATCGTGTCCATTTAATGCACGGTCCAAAAAATTAATTTAAGGTCAGCCAAATCCATAAAATATTCAAATTTAGAGCGTGTGAAAGCGGTGGCTACCACGACAGCAGCTGCTACTGCATGAAAAAAAAAAAAAAAAAAAAAAACAAACAGAAAATCTTTCGTATGGAACGCATTTTGCATACAAATTTGGGCCCAATTAGAATTGACCAGGCCAAAAAGCAAACGCGTTGCTAAGGCAAACGCCCACACGAATGGCCAAGGCGAAGACAGCTGAGCGGATGCTCGTTTAATACATTTTTCAATTCTGCAATTTTTCAATAATTTCTCACTCAAGATGTACATCTATATATATATATAGCTAAATAGGGGCTCTCTGCGACTGCTATATATCCAATATATATATATTGTTGTTGTTGCAATTTTTAATTTATTTTTATAAATTTAGACAATTTGATGTGTCATCTTGGCTGCGAGCCAAGAAAACTGAAAATTGCTCCACGTTCAATGAGAAATTGAGAGTGTGAGAGAGAAAGAGAGAGAGAGACAGAGGGAGAGAAATTTCTCTTAAGAGTTGGGTTGATTTTTGCTTGCATAGAATTCATAATGCTAGGATCTGGCTTTATTTATAAAGCATGAGACATGACAAGACAACAAAAGGCCAAAGACAAGTGCCAGAGTTAGTAAATGACAGACTAAAAGATACCTCGCAGACAGCGAGACCAGGCTGATAATATTATGATATATCAAATCGGTTCATTATCTATATTTGATGATTTATTAAAATGAGCTGGTTCACTTAAGTATACAAGTTCACGCCGCTTATGCATCAGAGATTCCATTGGCTTGATTAGTTTTATAATACAGCGATTAATTTATTTTTCTTTTTACCACGAAAGAACCATAAGTTGTAGTTGAGTTACGCAGCTGATTCATGAGCTAAACAGCTGTCAGCATTAATAGAAAAACTGAATAGCTGAGCAATAATTATGATTCAAGACCAAATGAACTAGTGCAGCAAATGAATGAATTATTTCTGCTTAAAAATAATTCAAATACGCCAATCACTACTCTACCCTTTTTCTCTTCTCTCACATTTACAGGGTATATACATATTAATAGCCCCTCGTCGACGTCATTTCCTAGCGTGGCAACAAGACCACAAATGGCAACACACAAATACCCTATAAATAGAGGTTCCATTGTGTCTATATAAATAGCTTTATAAGTGACACACTCTTCCTATACCTACAAATGGCAAATGTATATGCGAGAGTAGCCCGAAGAGTTGCAAAGTTGTTATTTATTGAATTTTTCTTACTTCTAGTCTCGTTGAGTCTCTTAATCTCGCGCCTTTTCCGGGCATTCACTTTTTCTAGGGTATCTCAAGTATATATAATATACTCACTTTGTTGTGTGGCAATACGATGAAGGCTCCGCCACCTGCTGACTCCACAATGATGGCCAAAAACTTTGGATTTACCGCACAGAATGTGGAGTCCCAACTGGATTTGGATACACGTATATTATCGTAGCATTGTTCCCGTTTTAATGACTGCCCATAGACGTGACGAAATTTTGAGCTGCGCACAACACGAAATGACATCTTCTTCTGTTGCTGCTTCTTCGGCTTCTGCTTCTGCTTCTTCTACTTTATGTGTCCTCCTCTGCTACTTCGCTACTTCCCTTGGAACTACCGTTATAAGAGTAAGTCGGCTTCACTCTCTGGATTTGCTGTCTGTCTCTCGGCAGTTCACTTGAAGCTCGAGTCGGATTTGCTGTAGTTTTCTCTGTATATATATGAATATATATCTATAATTTTTTTTTGGTTTCTTTTACCTGTGAAAAAGAAGAGATGAATAGATAGAGCTTGTTAGTCGTGTTGCTTCGTCTGCTTTCCGTCATCTGTTGTTAGGCAGGGGTTCGAGAAGGCCTATTCCCTTTATTATGTAACTTCATTTGAATCGTTTCGACACAAGGCTCGAAGCATTCAAAGGTTTTCGAAACGAATTTCAATTGAGTTTTTAATATGAGTAGCTAATGTACGTTTAGATAATATATTATATGTGCATGCAATATGCAACTATTCTTAGATTTATCGATCGATTTATCTCTGTTAAGCGATCTTATCTAATACAAATCCATTTCTAATATCATCTAATAACTATTAATATAATAACATGAAAGACCCTGGCACTGACAGCTTAAGCAAAATGCGTGCATAAGTATTGTGCTTACATAATACATGTTAATAATATTACAAATGTCACAACTTGACATTATGTACCCGCTCTGTAATCTTCTTGATTTGAAATTAAATTCAATAATTCATAATGATGAAGTAATTGTAAGGTCTTCGGCTCTAGCAGCTGGAGTCTTTAGTTGGTTTTATTCAAGTGTTTCAGCAATATTTCTGTTAATTTCTAACAGTTGTAATGGAACATTTAAGATAAGTACTTCATGCTAAGCCACTGTAAACCGTTGTTAGCATTTGTTCAACAATTTTAATAACATTTCTGTTATGAATTAACATTTGCAGCATTTATATTTAATACTTAATCATTAATTAAAAAAGTATTATGTTACAACATTAACAGTACATTAACAGAAATATGTATAGGCTCTGTTAGCTCTCTTCAAAATTGCTTATACTTCTTTAGAGCACACAATAGCATTTGATTACACAATCTGCTATTATTTTATACAGATAAATCACTTTTTAACAAATGGCATTCCCTGCCCCGAACAGCGCCTCTATAATCGAGTTGTCGCTTAGCTGCGAGCCGTGTCACAACCTCGATTAGTTTAATAAATTTGCATATTACGTGGAGCAAACGGCAATCAATAAGCAGCTCCGTTTAGCTGTGACTTAACCCGACGAAAACAAATAACATTTTCTGTTTTGGTTTGTTTGGCAAATGTTGCATAAACAGGTAGAGAAAGAGAGAGTGAGGGAGAGGGAGAGAGATAATAAAAAATATGATTAAACGAAAACAAAATGTATATATGGGAAAAGTTCGCTTTTAGAACACTTTCCCGCGGCACTTTCTACCTGACCTGCCACGAAACAGCGAAACGTGTTCAATTATCAAAAGTTAATTAGAAACTAAACTGAATAAAACAAGTGAGAGTAAGCTAGTTACAGTGGCGAATGGCTGACAAACAGCTACCCTATATCCGGACTAATTGCACTTCTATATAAGTTAAATAGAAAATAATATTAAAATATGAATAAAATCTTCACATTTTTCTATAATAATGATAAGTAGAGAATCTATAAATTTGTATTTCTCTTCTGAGCTCATTTTTTGTACTCTTGCTTTTTATCAAATGTTAATAAATTCAGGCTATAAAATGTAATCAAAAGAGTTGATTTTATATAGTTCGTATGCTATAGTTGTTGCTATGACATAGAGTTGCTAGAGCAGGAAAAACCATGCTGAGATGTGTATCGATTTTTATCGATTTCAATTGCAAAATCCGATTGATTAGATAGAGATTGAGATAGACAGATAGAACTACATTGCTTTCGCTGCTGACCCTGAATACATATATAGAGGAACTATTGCTAGGCGTCACACACACACACATGCATGCATGCTACCCTGTTACCTCTTGCATTCATTGGGTATTACAATAGGCAGACTGTAGGCAGCACTGCTGCGAGGCGCTGTTTTATTAAATGACATCATAATGCTGAAATAACGAATCGACGGCTGACAACACGTGAATTATGGCCACATATAAAGAGAATACAGAAAAAAAAGAAAGAAAGAAAAAACTTCACTCCTAACAACAAATTCGCAACTCTTTTGGGTTTTTAGGGTTGGGCCAGAAATATACCTATCTATGTATAAATGAATATACACCCAAATACCTCTCCCTATACTCGCCACACTCCTCTCTGTAATAAATGTGGCAAAGCTTTCGTTTTTAATCAGAGAAAAACCCGCAACTTGAGAAACAGAAAACAAAACAACAGAAAAGAAGCTAAAGAAAATGTCAAGTCGCTCGTTAAATTATAATATGCGCTTTATCTGCACTATCAAAAGGTAGATTAACTAACTGAGAGCCTGTGTAACATGTAAGGCAAACGACAATTGCCGATATATCTATATAATCAGTTGTTATATAGTATTCATATTGAGAGATTAGTTTAAGATAATTGAACGTTACTTAAACATACTTTCATTTATGCTATTCAAGTTTCAAATTATATATACAAAGTATATATACAATATTGAAACTAATCTTGAGTTCTCTTAGAGCTTTAAATTGGCTAAAGAAAATAAAACACGTTTCTATAGCTGAAACCATTTGCTAACAATTATCGCAACTATATAGAAGAGATATACTAACATGATAATTATGCTAAACATGATTCATATATATATATGTAGGAATCATCAATCATATATTTATCAATTATGCTAAGTTTTCAACGATATTTCATATATAGTGTACACTACTCAGTCTATATATAATATATAGAATATGTACAGTATCTAGTAGTATACTATACAATTCTATACTAAGTAAATTAATTTACAATTTGCGACACCTCCGTATTGGCAAAATCAGAATACTATATAGACCGATATTGGCAAAGACCATATATGTATATCCCAAATTGCAAGTCTCTAGTATGGTATTTAATATTCGTGCAAATCAAAGCTGATTTAGCTTAAAACGTATTTTCTTTTGTATCAAATTTATCATATATTTAAGAGTATGCAGACCTATATATATATATACATATGCTTATATATTTATATTCTTATACAGTAATATGGAGCATTTGTCATTGACCTGCTAAAAAATCATAAACATGCATAAATATATATGTACGTATATATGAATATAAATATTTTAAGTATTTATTTACTTTTGACATTGTTATGAAAAGTGTTGTGTGAGTGTGCATACACACACATATATGTATGTATGTCTGTATGCACATATATATATATTTTAGTCAGTATTATCGACGTGTTCTGCTGATATACTTTATCAGCAAATAGAATTGCCTAAAACACACACTCGAGAATACAAAAAACTAAAAGAAAGAAAATAAAATTGAGCTCTTCAAATGGTCATAGATATAGATATACACTATACTCAAACATACCATACATCTCTCTATATATATATGTATGTACATATAGAGATCGATTCATGTGTATGTTATTTATGATGTTTATATATTTGCGCCTCAAGAACACCTTCGCTAGAAACATTTTTGAATAAAATTTCACAGCTGCTGAAGGTCAACAAAAAAAATCTTATTAATAGAAAATTCAATCATCTTGCTTAAAATTCAATTTTCATATGAGAGAGCGGATGGCAGAGAGAGAGAGAGAGTGGGAGGGAGGCATTGTAATTTGCGTTCTTAATATTTTTAATTCATTTGCAACATTTTTGACAGCTTTTGCCATTGCATTCCTTTAACGATAAAAACATTATAAATGTACGTATATAAACACACATTGACATATGCTTATGTATGTATATGTATGTATGTATATATATAACGGAAGTTGATATTAAGTAGAAATACTTGTTATATCGTAATGCGGGCTGCGAGTGTTACAGAACTGAAGAGAGGAAGTAGTTGAAGAGCGAAAGAGAGAGAGAACGGTGAAGAGAGGCTTCAGCTTGCTCACTAGCTAAACTGTCAAACAGTGGCCGCAAATGCCTAATGCACATCAAAGCAAAGCTTTGGAATAAAGAGTAAAAAGAAGTGTAAGAGCGGCTTCTGTTGTAGCAACTGTGACTGCCTAGCACTAGCTGCAATTAGTTAATACATATAAACTATATTCTATTGTAGCTAACGTCCTACTATGTTACACATAATAATAATTACTTGTCCTTCGGTCTATCTTTCTTTTAAATACATATATAGATATCATAATGAAATCCAATGTTTAGCGGTAGGAAAAAAACGCCAATGATTAGATAAGCTGCCAGCAAAGCAAATAATATAATATTTTGTAACTACAAATAGTTTAAAATGACCTGGAAAAGTAGATAAATGCAGCAATATGTTGACTAGGTTACAGAAATTACTGAAGAAGTTTAAATGTATTTTTTAAATCTTTAAGTATTAAGGCATTATATATAATTTAAAGATATGTACGTATACAAATATATATTAAAATCTGCAGCAAACATTTCTTGAAGTCAGCTTAATTTTTTAATATACCATAATGGACACAAGTAGCTCAATAACTTGCACGCACTGTATGCTGTTTACATTTACAGCAGCTTCCACAGCCCATTTCTCATGATGATGCAGCGCGCTGATCGGTTCATCAGTTCATGATTGTAACGCGCTGCTGCTGCTGACGCTGCGACGTCGACTGCGACGTGGCCACAAATTGACTTAATGCTTGATTGCAAATCTTAACGCTTTGTCGAAACGTTCAGCGGCCAATTCTAATTGCTAACAACATTTGCTGTCCCGCTTGGCGGCGTGACTTAAAAAACCAAAGCGCAAAAAGGGCGAGCAGCAAGAGTGAGAGGGAGAATGCTAGAGAGAGAGAGGGAGAGGGAGCGGCACAGTTGCAGTCGCAGTCGCAGTCGTCAATTAAGCGTTGTTGTAATTTTTCACTGTGCAGTGCAATCGAGTGTAAGAAATGAAATGACAAACGCGAAGCGGTCAATGGATGAAGTGGCAATTGGCAACAAGTGGGGCCAGAGCGCAAAGGAGTGCCGCTCCAATTGGCTGCTGCACAATGCTAATGCAGCCCGTTATAAGGCCGAACATCTAATTAGATGACAACGGGCGGTGTGAATGTGTCATAAACAACACATAAATAACAATTGCACTAACAATAGCAATGACAACAACAATAACAATGTTATATGCATACGAAAACGAAAAAAAAAAGAAATGTAAAAGCATTTAATTAAAACTTCATAACAATATAAACAGCTGTCGGGAATCGAACCAGCATAAACTGGCTTACGAGGCGCATACCTTTCCACTAGGCTACTCTTTTTCTTAAATGGACTTCCTGCGTGAATGCACAGGCAAACTAAGAGAGAGAGAGAGAGGGTGAGAGAGAGCGAACACGAGCATTAAAGCAAATTCGTCGTTAGTGTCGCCTCCTGTCATTTGACAAATCCATCCTCAAACTTACTGTAAGGAAGACAGAGAGAGATAGCGAATTCGTTACCCAGTGTCATTTGAAAACTCCTTCCTGTATTAAAGAAGAGAGAGGAAAGGACAGAGAGAACACACGAAACGTGAGTAAGCATTTGGCGGCGTATTGAATTTATTTTTTATTTATATAAAGTCTCATTACATTTTTTACTGTGCATAATTATTTTTGTGCTTTATGTATTTGTGTAGGTGGCAAATGAATCATTAATGCCAGACGCGACTGCCCGATAAGCATCTGCAGCTGCAAGTGCAGCGCTTATCAGTCATCGAGCATCGCATGGAAACTTTCGCTTGCATACTGCGAATGCAACTGCAGCTGTTCGTTGCAGTGCCTGATGATGTCATTAAGCATTACTATAATTGCCAATGGCATGCAACAACAACATCAAATACATCGTCATCGTGATTGGACTGACTTGTTGTACTTAGGTTCATCAAACTGCTGTCGCTGTCGCTGCCAACGCTGCCGCTGTTGTTGCCTGTTGCCTGCGCGATTAACTTAAATCTTGACAAAAAGCGCGCAAGTGTCTGCCCTGCTAATACAAACGTTTGACAGCGCTAGAGATGTGCGCGTGCTGACAGGGTGAATACATAAATTGCCATCAATTAGAATATCGTTAAGCTACATTTTGCTTACTTTAGGTTAACAAATTAACAATTTATTTTGCATTTTGCACTCATCTATTCGTATATTAATTTCTATTCGTGCGTATTCGTGCCAACGCAGAAATCACGACACGCATTCAATACAAATAACACGCAACTACACGAACACGAGCGAACGTTAGACAGAGAGAGAGAGAGGAGGGTGGGCACATCGGTGGGTGTCGGTGTCGCCGATGAGTGAAAGTGGAACTCGGCTGCTAAATTTAACTATGCATCGCTTGTGGTTGTTGCTGCTGTCTTAATTGCACGACGCTTCTCCGTTTCGCGTCTACTTGTTGCTATTTCTGCCGCATTTACGCTTAGTCAGACTGGCAGCATTTGTTGTTGTTGCTATTCGGACACTGCACTGTGGACAACAAAGACGTTTTCGAACAACAAAATATTTTTACTATAGCTGCTTTCAATAAATGCCTTTTGCTATAAAATAGTATATTCAATCTATTATGATATAACATATTTTTTTAAAATATAATAGATTTGCAAAACCGAATATATTTGCGTTACTAATTTATGCCTCAAATGTTGGCAATTTTTTCCATAGTGAACTGTCATTTAATTTGCATACATATTTTGCACACGCACACACTCACACGTACACACTGCATGCGTTTCTCATTTATATTTTGTCACTAATTGGCGTTTGCTGCGTTTCTTGCTTTTTTTACTTTTTCGCCGCTGTTGCTTAACCCATTTTTGGACAACGCCTGGCAGCAGCCACAACAACAACAACAGCGACAACAGCTATGCGTGGGGGGCGTGCTCGCACGCGCTCTTACACTTTCTAAGAGAGCGCCACAGACGTAAACGCAGACGCAGACGTGCGCTGCTGGAGGTCGTTTGTTTTTCACACTTGTTTCACACACACACACACACACACACTGACACAGTCCTACATATACACGCACTCATATAAATACTTAAAGAGACTGCCAGTGTTTCTGTTGGAAATGTGTAATTCTACGCTTTGGCCAACTTGAAGCCACGTTTCTTGCCACAATATTTCAATTACGGCTTATCGCATGCGCCCACAGTTAAAAACATTTAATGAGTACTTTAAGCGAGTTTACCTGACTGGCGTATACCCTACTGGTAATCTTGACTAATATACCTTGTATAACAGTTAGATGATGATTTCAAATATAAAAAAAAATGTAATACGTTTTACATTGGTCACTTTCTACTTTCTTAGGCTAAGTTTTGTATTTTTTCATGAGCTTAGCTTATATGCCTCATTTTTGCTCTCTACATAAATATAGGTTGTAAATGCTTGACCAAACTAATTGCACGCATTGTGGAACACCCCCGCGTACATAACTGTTTTTCAATTTAACTTGTTGCTTCCAGTGCAACAATTGGGCGCTCTCTTATCTCTCTCTATAGCTCTCGCTCTGTTTTGCAGTCGCTCTCTCAGCTATTGACCAGAACATTATAAACAAGCTAGCCGGAAAATGTGAGCGCAAAGAGCGGGCAACGGCAACAGCAGCAAAACACACACGAAAATTACAGCTAAAGGCGAAAGAATAAAAAACAATTAATTTAAATAATTGTATTTGTGTTAGTCTGTGTGTGAGACGAGAAACGCAGAAATCTTTTGCTTGCTTGCTTGCTTTCGTTTTGTTTGCTTTTCTTTCATTTTGCAACATTTTTCGGCGTTCGCTCTTTTTTGTTGTTGGCACTGTCCAAGACGCTTCTCATTTTTATTCCCTTTTTTGGAGTGTTGCGACTCATATAACACTGTGTGGGAGCGGGAGCGCATGTGGCAACATTTTATAGCTGCACTCTTCACATGCATTGCGCTCACCACTCAGCACACGCACACGTACACAAGCGCGCGGGCAACACACAAGCACACATACTCACACACACATGCACACAAACACACGCATACTATCACAATTGTCGCACTTATTTTATTTGCCGAGATTTTGAATGATTTTGTAATACGCGCGTTCATTTTTTAAATGTAGGCTTATTAGTAAATTACTTGGATATGATTAATAAATTAAATCAAATGGCTGCCACTTGATGATTGGATTTAAAAAGTGCCACAATGATTCATTGACATTTGTATTTGAAATGCCAAAGTTGCCGCAGAACAGAAATTCCATCAAATAAAATAAAAACCCACACACACAGATCTGAAACACTCACTTTAATTTAGCATTTATGCTGGGGCACTTGTGCACTTGTTGTATATTGAGTATTGGGGAAATTCGAAATTTCGCACTTTTGTTGTGAACTGTTTCAAGAATTTGCGGTTACACCGAGCAGACGAAACGTAGCAAAACGCCGACGAGCGAGACGAGAGAAAACAAAACTGAACAACCGAGCAGTGTGGCCGCTGTTAGCAGAGTGAAATAATACAACAGCTGTGCACGTTATAAAATACCAAATACTAAAATAGCTAAAACCACTGGCCACCCTAACTAATTCATAATTAACTATATTTCAAATTGAACTGAAAACGGACAATTCAATTAGTTTGAAATGTATATAAATCTGTTGTTTACTATTTAGATGACTTTAGCTGAGTAAACAGAATTATAAATAATTTTAAAACTTCTTCCATTTGTGAACAAAAAAGTAGTGTGACCATAGAGTAAAATTCAAAAACAATGATTCCTAAATTATTTATTTTATTTTTGGCTATCCCAACGAATTTAAAGTAAATTTTATTTAAACATAATTTTAACGTGAATTTAAATCAATTTGAAATACATTTAAGTTACTTGTAGTTTGTTTTGATGTTTTGTGGTGCATCATAATCAACTTTAATAACTCTATCAGCGGATATTCGAACAGAAGCGCCATAAAAAAAGCAACAATCTGCGTAAGCATAAAAACCAACACAACATATTGAAACTAAAATGGAAATAAATTAATATACAATAATGTTAGTTAGTCATAGAAACATACCAAAACGAAACTGTTTACATAAACAGGTTGTCGAAAAGAGCCAGCGACTATTCGTAAAACAAAAACATGCCAAAGAAACGCTTGAAAGGAAATGCGCGCCAAAGGTCGAAAGACGGAAAGAGAGCAAAATTCATACGCTAGCCCTGCAAAGAAGGATTGAAGAAAACAGAGAAGGAGAGTGCAGTCAGTGTTAAGAGAGTGTCAATATTAAGAGAGAAAAGTCTACTTCACTTACAGCCTACTTTGAAGCACATGCAGCATACAAAGCCCGCACAAGTTAGAATCCATAAATTCTTATAGATGCCCGCGTAGAGAGCCAGCCAGATCGAAGGCTTCTCAAAGTCGAATTTTATGAATATATAGCCAGAGAAGAGAATGAGCAGAATAACCAAGACTAAGAGCCACAGGCTTAGCTCCAGATGCCATTTACCTTTGGAGCTCTTCGCTGCTGGCAAAGAGCGAACTTTTAGATAGAATTGAGCGCACATAAAGCCCATGAAATACCCGCCTAAATTTGTGTAAAAAGGCGGGTATATTCGGTCGAAGGTCTCCGCGTTGCGAAAATATAAATAGCGATAGGTTCTGTTGGAAATATATAGGAAAACATGTTAAAAGTAAAAATAAATAAATAAAAATGCAATTTATAAAAATTATGAAAAACATAACAAGAAATGGCATTAAAAAACAAATTATAATAAACAATATTTTAATGAGTAAAAAATATATAAAATAAATACAAACTGAAGAAAATCTAGAGTATCTTGAATAAATTAGGTCATTAGCTAGTCGATGCAACTTACTCTGGCTTCATGTGATAAACAGCATCCAATCTTAGATAATACGTGAGCGAGGCAGGCACAGCGAATATGGCGATGATTAACAGTGCATAGATATATCTGGTTAATGCTGGATGCCTGCAAGAGGGTAGTTCCAAGAGTATGTACTCCACATACATATGTATAAGAAGCCAATAAACTCACTTTTTGGTTATGATAATTATTATTAGAAAAAGCTCAAAGAGCTGCATATCGGCTGCCATATACCAGGTTTGTTGGGCGCACTGTGAAATACTTAGAGTAAGTGCACTTAGAGAAAATAACTCTATACCTACACTCTCCTGAAGCATATGGTTGTTGACAAAGAATACGTTCTTCCACCAGCTGTCACGGCAGAACGTCCTCTCCGCCTCTGTCAAATGGCGCCAGAAGGGACCATCGCCCAAGCGACTCAGAATGGATCCGTTGAAGAGTATCAGTAGAACCAACGAGGGCAAAAGTCGAAAATATCTATTGAAGAACACTCGAAAGTAAACTCCGATGCAGGTGGTCACACTCGAGGATGCATTGATCCATCCTCGCTCCGTAAAGTTGGCATAGAGCAAAAATGCGCTCATTACGAAAAAGATTTGGATGACTGCATTTCCATTCTGAAACAGCGAGGTCTCGAATCTGTACAGATAGAGCTCAAAGAACTCGGGATTCTGCAGCTGTAGCGTCATGAAGATCATCAAAGTGTGTCCCAGGATCACGACAAAGACTCCAATAACACGGAATGCATCGAAGAAGCGAAGATCACGTGAGAAATCGGTGCTCGAGGGCAGAATGAGACGATAATAGTTGCGACACAGCGAAAAGCAGCACAGAAATTGTTGAGCTGTTGCCGAGTAGAAGAAGTAGAACTTATAAATACTCTCTCTCGCTCTCGCTCTCTCTCTCTCTCTCTTTCGCAACATACCTCTTGTGTTGAGCGCCTGCTGATAGAAGAGATTGCCACGCGCAGCGCTAGTCAGCGTTTGCCTGCGCTTCAAGCTAAAATCGTAGCTGGTCGAGATTATGGTCAAGAGCAAGAGCAGCGTGAGCAGGGCATAGACAGCAACATCAAGAGCATCTAAAAAGGATTTGACTTTTAGGTAGCTTAGAGTAGAGCGGACTTAGAGAGAGTGCGAAGGCCACAGCTCAGCCAGCTCGCTCTTCTTGCATGCGTGGCGCACTGGGAGTGAGTGTGACTGGCAAACGAGTGGGTTCAGGTTCAAATCCAGTTGGGGGCTAGCATCAATAGATGTTTTTATTTTTTTATTTTTTCCTAATTTGTTGATGTGTTTAAAAAATTTTTAAAACTAAAATTTGTTTATTTGCCATTTGTAGTAATCTAGTTCAAGCATATTTTGTTATTTCCTCAACTTAACTCTTTTCAATCAATTCAGCTCTTCGACTCTTACTTACCATGCTCCAAGGGCTCGTTCGCTCGCTCACAGTACTCAATGCTGCTGCGCATGCGCAGCTGATACTTTGGGCCTAGCTCTTTGTTCAGACAGCTGTTGATGAGATGATTGTAGTGCAGTCGCTCATCGGATGCTCTCCTGTGCACCTTCGCATAGTGGCTGCTTAGCTAACAGTTTGATTGACATGATGAATAATAGCTTAAGCTGTATGCCCTTCCCACTTACTTCCTCGTCCTCCACCTTGCCCTCGTATAGCTGCTGTATCTGAAATCTGGATAGAGTGTGAAGCAATCGCTTGCAGCGCTCCAGGCACACGCCCACAAACAGACGATCGTGTCTATAGTGATGCTTCGTGTCCCTGGATACTAGCTCAATCTGCTGCCAGAGTTCGGAGCTCCCGTTGGGCTTTAGCTCCACATAGACCAGGCAATAGGTGCTGTGCGCCAGCAGCTGGCTCGGCCTCTGCTGCAGACACAGATCGTAGTCGTCCAGCTGATATAGGGCGGGCATTTGCCTATAGAGAGTCACTGCGAAACACGGCGCGAGTCAATAGCCATAGCGCCTTGTCCCAGCCCTGGCACAACTTACAATTGAATTGCGTATTCGACCCATTGGCCCAGCTGCAACTCAGAATCCAGAGCAAGACACCGAAAGTCAAGAAATGCATCTCGATTTACGCTTTAAGATCTACTGAAACATTTTCCACGACTTTTCCCATTTATCAAATTGTGCAATTGCGTGCTAGAATGCAGCGCTTCAATGGCTTTAAAGCACAAAAAAAAATTAACTAAAATAAAAACAAATCAATCAAAAGTATTATTTATATATACATATACTATTATCAAAGTCCAAAGTGGAAACGATGTTAAAAGCTAAACAAAAATCATATTACAGAAATTGCTTACAATTTGTAGAAACTTAAACTTGTTTTATTTCCTTGAAATTTTAGTCAATCAATCAATCGATCAAACAATTAATCAATTAATCATTATTAACTGGAAGAAAACTCGTTTTATTTCCTTTTATTATGTATTATATATACAGCTAAAGCCCAACTCAATCAATCAATCAAAGCAATCATTCACTTCAATCAATCAAATTTCAATATCTAGAAAAATTTCTCATTTCAATTCCATAGAGTATCTAGGCGCCTTAAATGCCTTCGACTATTCATAGAGCATCAATCATTACATCAATCAATCAAGCAGATTTAACTTATTTGTATACACACTTACTTCCTCAATCTAGCAGTAGGCATTAGGCATTTAGCTCGATTCAGCTCTAAGTAGCTCATCAATCAAACATGAATTTAGTTATAGCTCAAGCACATTTTTCCATTTATTTTACAAGTATATAAAAATAGATTCTTTTAAAAAGTATTTTTCTCTTTTTTAGTTATTTATCCCAAATGCTTGCCGGCAAAGAGTATCAGGTTGCGTTGCGATTTGATCAGATAGAGAAACGGATGCGTTGCAAAGAATCTCTTACGGCGGATTGCCATTACGGGCATGATGCGAAACACTGTGAACAAGCCATACGAATTTCCTTAATATACAGTTATGTACAGAAGATACGTAGCCCAATATTGCACATATAGTGATTCCATTTATTCATTATAAAACATGCTTGGATTAGTATCTATATAAACAGTTTATATGACAGATTGTCATCGTGCACAGTCTTAAATTCGAAATGTTTCATTTGGTTTGCATAGCTTGAGAGATCGAGGATGCTTTCAAGGTCTGGCAAGCTTGCCAGCAAAGAGTAGCGCGCCTTGCCTGTTGGCAATGTAATATATAAATGGATGATCGGCATGGAAACGGAGCGGTTCCGGCTGGAACATGGGCATCGATGCAAAGCACATGACCATAGCTATAAAAAGAAGAAGACACAATGGAAGACAAGAACGGAAAAAAAACACACGCACATACGATTAGTTCAGCTGATTGATGGTGATTGATCAATGATTGATGTGTGAAATGATTAGAGTACTTGGGGTAGATCTAGTTGATTTGCATATGAATGATCAGAAATGATATTTGAAGGTGTTATGCGCAATGATTGATGGTGATTGATCAGTGTTTGAAGTGCCAAGGGATCAAATCAAATCAACTTGCATAAAAATGATTAAAAAAGATATTGGAGTTGTTATTGATTGATTGATTGAAGTTAACAAAAAGTTCTGTTTGGTTGATATATAGAAGATCAAATATAAATAGGTGTTAGAAAAAAATGCAACATATATGTATTACAAGATATTCATGTATTCTTCAAATACAAAAGAACATTGAGAAAATGTAGAAAAAATATGTTAAAATCTTATAATTTTGCCAACAAAAAGCGGCGTAGCATCCTTATCATTGAGAATGTAATAGATGAATGGATGATCAGCATCAAAATAAATCGGATCCGGTTCGATGAGCATCATTTCGCACATGACTAGAGCTATACGAATGAATGAGAAGACAAATCATAGATGAGCGCAAGAGTTAATGACGAGAAAGAGAGTTGAAAGTTTATTGAATGAATGTGGGCGCCTTTATGAGCTAGATCCCCAGGGCAGTCAAGATAACAAACGTATTAATTGGAATGTTCCACTCTAGACACTTTATTACATCATGCATATATCTGATGGTGTTCACAGCGTTATACAATATACAAATATAGATATAATCGAATTAAAATTGTTGCCCTTTGCCCGCAAAGAGTGTTACGCCCCTTCTATTGGCTATATAATAGATAAATGGACGGTTCACATGGAACTCAATGGGTGGCGGCTTGAACGTAAAAGACGTTGTACGAGTCATGATGATAGCTGTCCAAAATGGGAAAAATAAAGACAAGAGAACATATACATAGGCAAAGTCCCAAGGTTTAGATATGATAGATGAAATGAAAGAAATTAAGAAGATGAGCCAGAATGTTCAGATGACGAAGCAAATGAGAGTTGATAAAGTTGATAAAGCTATAGGCTGGGCATAGACGAAAGTTATGTTAGAACTATATATAGGGTATAGCAGCGTGCTTCATCATTTGAACTAATGCTAAATCTATTAATTTATCATCTATATAATAGATTAGATATAAGTAATACTTGAAGCTAACGGTAGCGGTATAAATGGGCTTTATAAAATTATTTAACATTGATTTACAATACAAAGAGTTGCGATTAGATAAGTAAACAGAAAGCAGGAGAGGGAGAGAGAAAAAAGAGAGAGGTACATGGAAAACGCCCTTTATTAACTTAACAAAATAAAAACATTATACCCCGAATTTCCATTTTCAATGGGTTCAGGGTATAAAAAAAAAACCCGTAAAATGTTCTAAATACTTCTAATCGTAGCCTCTGCTCGTTGAATTGAATGATTCCCTTGCTAAAGCTCTTCATGCTGAGCTGCGGTCGCTGTTGGTGTTGTTGCTGTTGTGGCATCAAATCGAACGACGGAGCCCAGAAAGAGCGTCAACTGCGCCTTGTGGTTCAGCATATAGATGAATGGATGATCGGCATGGAACTGGATCGGCTGCTTAAGCGAAACGAGACATCGCTTCTTGCGCACCACGGCGGCTACCAATGAGAACAGACAAAATGAGAGACAGAGAAACGCCGACGAGATGCGAGACAGTACGAAGAATGGAGGTTGGATGATGGAGGATTGAGGATGACAATGAAGATGTAAGAGGAGGATGCCCATAAGAAGTGTGGCTCAACTTACCCGTTGCAGCAGCTGCCTCGGTGCCCAGCTCATTGACATCGATGAAGGCCTTGTGTATGATGGCCGAAACCTTCAGCTCCTCGGGGCTCTTCAACATCTTGCCAAACTCGGCCTTGTTGGAGAAGAGGCGCGTCATGCCCAGCTGCAAGTGGATGAGGCGATAACAATAACAAATAAGTACAGAGAGAGAAATCCCATGCTCACCTGCTCGAAGGCGGAAGTCAGCTCCACCTGGAATTCGGCCTTGAATTTGGGCAGCTTGACAATCACTTGGCTGCTCTGCAGTTGCTCGGTGATCTTGGAGAGTGGCGTGCCGCGTAGCTGCTGCTCCAGTTGCGGCAGCCCCGTCTTGCTGTTGGGCAACAAGACTAGCATGGACAAGTCGGAGTCCTTGTAGGGCAGCTCCAAGGCGGCGGCATTCAGCTCTGGCAAGTTGGCATAACGAAAGCGTTCCTTCACATTCATCATGGGCACATCCACTCCGTCAACGTCATTCAAATGGAATCTCTCGTTGCGTGTCGCGTGCTCCGGAAACTGGTGCACCCAGTTGCCCTTGAAGTGAATCGCATTGATCAGCACAAGGCGCGTCTGAGCGTCCAGCAGGCTGGGTGGCACTAGATCCTTGATCAGCTTGTTCGTTTGCTGCTCCACCCACGCATTAATGATGCCAGCCGCCTCGACGCTGCGCGCGAACTCCACGTTCTCCGCCGCCGACAGAAACTGTGTCGAGAGCAGACGATTGAAGTCGTCGTTCAGCTCGTAGTTCTGCTTCACGTAGATCTTATTGGCTATGTGCAATATGGAGCTCTTCTCGTATTCGGCGAGCACTTGATGGAAGCTCTCAGCTATTTGCTGAGCATCGCTGGAGACCAAGCCCAGTCCGCGGTCCAGCTGGGCAGCTGTTTCGCCCTCGGCCCCAAGGCGAGCCATTGCAGCGCAGGTCTGTATCGAGAAGGGCGAGAAGACCACATTCGTATTGGGCTTCAGTGCAACCAGCTGGCCATACAACTTGTTTGAGAATTCGGCGAGCCGTTGCGAAAACTCTGCCGAAACTCTGCTTCCCTCTGGATTCGCCATGCTACTTTTCGTTTCTATATTATGGAGCTGGGCAAATGAGATTGGCAACAGCAACGACAGCAACGACAACAGCAAAAGCAACAGCGAGCGATTCACGCAGCCTGCAAATAAGTATTGTGAACGAATGATGATGTCAGAGATTCAATAATGTATCAACTGCGAATTATTTTAAAAATTTTATGTAATTCCCACTGTCGTCGTTGATGAGTCACCTCGTCGTTTGTTGATTAGTAAGTTTTGCTGGCGTTGTTTAGCCGTTTTGTCAGTTTTTGTTTTTGTTTTTATCACTAAATACGTCTGACAAATGCCTTTGGCATGTGTATTTGCGGCTTTCTCCAATGCGCACAGCGTTTTACTTGTCCAATTATTTTCCTTCTAAGCAAAGAGCGGCAACACTCCTTCTAATCTTCACAGGCAGGCGTCTGAGCACCAACTGAAGGCACGAACGATTTTCTTTGCTCTTTATTTAAAAACTTGCATACATATGCTTGTGCGAGTTGTTTGGATACATAGCGCTTGATGTGCTCGCTCTATTTTGCTTACTCTCTCTGTTAGTCAGATATGACTCTCTTTCGCCCCATTTAAATGCAAGCGTTGTTTTTACGCTTGTATCGAATTCAAATGTATGTCTGTATGTATGTATGAGAGTGTTTGGAAAAACAATCGCTTAAATATTTGTTTTGTTCTCTTAATACTGTTTGCTCCCTGCTACTTCTGTGCCTGAGTACAGTTATAGCGAACTCTTAAAAGGGTTTGCCAAGCTCATGCAAAATTTTAGTGTTTTTCATGATTATTTTTGGGAAGGGTATGAAAGCGCTGATGTAAATAAACAATATTTTTTCACGATGTGCATTCCACACACACATTAACAGTGCCTTCTTGCTATATGTATGTATGAGCATTTATGTATGTGCCTGTGTGCAACATTCAAGTTGGTGATGTAACTTAAGCGGAATGGCTGGGCTTTCTTGATTTATTATTACAGTTTCGATTTGCAAACGGAGCATTGCGTTATTTACTTATCGTTTATTCTTTATTGCTCTTATTGGAAGCGAGCTCTTATGTATGTATGTCACACTGTTAGCAACTATGTATGTATGTACATGCAAATGCTCATCATTGAATGCCTGCGCTCTTGAGTGCACCTGCTGGCAACTGCGTGTCAGCCTTAGCGCACGCCTATCTTCAGCTAATGTGAGAGAGCTCAGCGCATGCGAATATTTGGACACAGCCAATTCACAGTTTGCACTGTGTCCGTTATTCCTCGTGCCGCTGTTGCTTACAACGAGCTCTCAACTGCGCTTACGTATGAATGCTCTTTCAGCACACTCTCTTTTATGAGACGCTTTTGCCCATGTAGTTATTTGACTTACCGTATAATTGCTTAACTTGCTGCATTTTAATAAAAGTGTGTGGATATAGGAAGAGTATATAATTTGTATGAAAATAACACTGTTAAACTTTTTTGGCGCACAGACGCGACGAACGTGCGATTGAAACTGAAAGGCAATATATTCAATAATCGTATTTGCCTGCTTATCAGCTGCTCCAAGTCAAAGTAAGACTTTGTTATTTGCAATCTTTCAAAACAATTATAATAATATACGTATATAGGTGCACATAAGTATGTATATTCTGATAAGCAGAAATTAGAAAGAAAAACCCCAATTTTAAATCATGTTTCTACATATTTAAAATATTTCAGTCGTATCGCTCCCTTCCTCTTTCTATCTATCGTACGCTCATTAGCATTCATTTTGAATTGATAATCAAAACAAACCACGCTAAAATGAAGAGAACCTTATCAGCTGCAAACTTTATTGTACTCTCTCTTTTAAATTGTTGTCTCTCTTCATTTCAAAAGAATAGCAGAGACATTTGTGTGACTGGACGAAGCTTCCAGATAGCCGTGTTGTCTGCTCTTACCATTAAATGCTCTATATTTAAACTTTTTTTTTTATCTTATCTAATATAGCGAAAAGCAATTCTTGATGTCTGACTCACTCTATACAGTTTAGTCTTTACTGAATTACTTATTGAGGCGGTTGGGTTTGCTAATGAAAATTCTCTCTCTTTAATCGGCGGCTCTCACTTTCTGTTCCATATGAAAAAAAAAAAAAAACTTGAATATTATTTATTATAAAGTGAGTGAAATTTATTAATTAATATTTAATGCTCACAAGAAAAGTGATTCTTATCTTTATTATACACGTTTTCAAGCAATCTGTGTTTATTTGATCATCATAGAATATCGGCGGGACACTAAATTATTTAACCCACTTTTATTTTGGGAAATCAAGGTATAATGGTTTTGTGTGGAGGCGTGGCAGACCCCATAAAGTATACACATATGTATATTCTTGATCAGGGGGAAGAGCTGAGTCGATATAGTCATGTCCGTCTGTCCGTATGTTTGAACGCGACGATTTCCGAAGATATAAGAGCTAGAGAGTTAATTCTTCTTGGGTTAGGTTCGTATATTGCACGCGCAGTACGAGTTTGCTTCACCCGTTCTAAGTAGAGCACCAATGTGTTCAGCCAATTGAAGATTGGGATCGAAGACGTTACTCAATGCCGATTTCTCCGCATGTAACACAATTATCTCACATTTAATTGTTAGCACACCATATTTCAAAAGCGTTCTTGAGTCCCATAAAATACAACTAAGCGAATTGAGATTTTTCTCCGCCGAAAGGGGAATCCTTTGACCGAATTCTCAGTTTGTGTAAGCTGCCTTGCAAGATGAGCCTGAGGTCAGATGCATGCAGCGACTTTGCCCGGCAGCTGTACATGGCGGCATTTGCAAAGGATGTTGTTGGGCATGGCTGCAATGCCGTCATCTCACCCATCTCAATACAAACCTCACTGATGCTGGCCTTGGCGGGTGCGGCGGGCAGAACGGCGCAGCAGCTGCGCGAGAGCTTGCGTCTGGGACACGGCGATCTGCAAGAGATCGGCAGCTGCTATCGGACCATGTGGACGCAGCTATGCAGCAACGGCAAGCGGATGACATTGAAGTCCGTGAATCGTTTGTTTGTGAATGAGAAGCTCAGCGTGCAGCGGGAGTTCAACGAAATGGCGGAGAAGTATTTCAGCTATATGCCGCTGGCATTGAATTTCGCCGATGCTAACAAAGCCACGCAGCAGATCAACCAGCTGGTCGAGCTGGCAACAGAGCATAAGATACGAGATCTGCTCCGGTCGGATGCTGTCAATGCTGAGACGAGCGCCGTGCTTGTGAATGTCCTCTACTTTAAGGGCCTCTTTAAAAAGCCCTTCACACCGGAGTGGACTACGCGGGACGACTTCCATGTTGATCAGCACAAGCGGGTCGAGGTGGACATGATGTACCAGGAGGATAAATTCAAATATGTCGAGCTGCCCGAACTGGAAGCGCGAGCCATTGAATTGCCATTTGAAGACTCCGACATCAAGCTCCTCATATTGCTGCCCAATAAGATTAGCGGCTTAATCGAGCTCGAGCGCCGGCTAACCAAACTCGACTTGGCCGATCTCGATCAGCGCCTGCACACGGCGGATGTGGAAATAGCTTTGCCCAGATTCGGCATCGAATTCGATTTGGATCTAACCGAGACGCTAAAGCTGGTAGATCACATACATATCTCGTCTGCATCGCTCTTGCATAATTATAGTATTATCTCATATTTTGGCAGCTTGGCATTTGCGATCTGTTTGAGAGTGTGGCTGATCTGAGTCGACTCTTCCACGATGCCATGGGCCAAAAAATCTCAGCTGTCAAGCATCGATGCCTCATCGATGTGAACGAGGCTGGCTGCGAGGCAGCAGCTGTTACCTGTATGTCTACATATATGTATTTGCTCATACATTTGTTATATATGGATTTTGTGTGCTTCCTTCACAGATCTTAAAGTCGTGCCCATGAGCCTGATTATGCACAAGAAGAATTTCAAGGTGGATCATCCGTTTGTCTTCTTCGTACGGAATAGTAAAGCCGTTCTATTTGCGGGTCGCTGTGTAGAGCCACAGCCCATCCGGAGGCACCATGATAATGGACCTACAAAATATTTAAACTGAATAATCATTGTACATGTGAATGCATATGCGTTTGCATCTGGGTGTCTGCATCTGTGTTTGTGTGAGCGGGAGTGTTTGTTTATCTTCTCTAAATTAGGCAAATATATGTACAGATAGTTTTATCTGAAGTTTATCTCGGTTTAAATTTAGTCATTGCAATTGTAACGTTTGCTGAACTTAACTTTTCGCAATTCAAGTTGGCAACATTGCCGCCCTATCGATAGTGTATCGATGCCAGTTAATGGCTACAGTCGTGGTGGCTGACGATAGTTGTAATGACTATCGATAAGCCTTGCGTTCAATGGCGCTACACGCCATCTATGAGGCATTTTCAATGAAATAAAAGTATTTAGCTATGAAGCGTATAAGCATAAGCGATTGAATTGCACGCTTGAGCAGCGCCTCTATGGCCCATGATGCACTTAAATTTACCGCTGCAACCTGTTGGTCATTTGATGCTGGTTCAAGAGCTGCAGTGAGGCTTCCAGTTAACTTGAAGTAGTTGCCAAGTTACATGTGCACTGAGGGAAAGATAAAGAAACTTTCAGATTCTCGGCTTCAGCTTAACGAACAGGTATTTCAATTCAAAAAGAGGACACGAACTTACCTGACTTTTTCTCCAAGTGCGCGGACTCAATAATTGTCTCTGTGCGAGCTAACCAAGCGTAAGCTAATAAATGTCAGAGCTCAGTGTTTTTTTTTGTCGTCTTTGGCCAGCATTCAGTGTCAAGCGCAGCTCGTAAATTGTACTTTGAACAAGAAGAAGCAGCAGAGTTGGAGCAGCTGCTTTGATTAGTTTTAGTTGCAGTTGGCGCTGATCTCGAATGGGGATTGCAACTGAGTTAGTTTGGCAACGGTTCGGGTCATCATCAGTCTCAATGGGCCTGCCGTTCATATGTTTCTGTTTCTCTGTGTCCTGATGCACGTGTCCTGGCAACCAGCAGGCAATAAATCAAAGCTGCTGCAGCTATCAATTCACAGCAGAGAGAGTTCGAGAGAGAGATAGAGAGAGAAAGAAGCAAATGGTGATGGGAAGAGAGAGGTAGAAATTGCTAGAGAGCTGCTGGCGAAATTTGAATGCCAGCGTTAAGTGACCAATACATAAAGCACACACACACACACACACACCATACTTACATAGAATACACAGACAAACACACACAGCCAGACAGACAGTAACATATACACTAACGCATGCAAGCCAACTTTGTTTGAAAAAATCCACAAAACACGCGAAGCAAATTTGCTGCAATCAGCCTTTCTTAATACCCTACAAAAAGAGTAGTATGAACTGGAAAGCACATATGTAACACATATAGAATATTAAATATAGAATATAGAATATAGAATATAGAATATAGAATATAGAATATAGAATATAGAATATAGAATATAGAATATGGAATATAGACAAAATAGAATATAGAGTATTTCATATTGCCCGCATTTGATTTTACTTTTTCCATCTTCTTCTTACTCTTATTCTTTTCGATGTTTATGTTTGGGCCAAGTTTAGTGTTTGTGCTTTTTTCTGCTGCCTTGTTTATGGCGCAGCGCCTGTACAGGTTGACCTCGGCCAACAGACGATTCCATTTGCATGTAACTTAACTTGACAAATGTGATGCCTAGCGAGGGCAGTTAGAGTAGTTGTAGAGGTTACACGAGTGAGGGAAACTGAAGAGTTGCCAATTTAAATTTATATGTTAATCATCATAGTGCTTATCTTGATTAGATGAAGTAACTCTTGTAGCTACCCTCGCTGCAAAACATTGTCTGTATAGATAATCCAAGCTGGACTTTGATTCAAAGCCATTGACACTTGAGCATAATTAATACGAAAAATCTGCAACAATTGCAAGCAACAGCAGGAGGAGCAGCAGGAGAAGCAGGAGAAGCAACAATTGCAGTCAAGTGAAATATAATTAGAGCGAATTTTACGCGCGTGTAAAGTATTTTAATTAAATCCGCTTTTTGTTGCGGCATTTCGCATTGGACACGAATTTTGGAGGTGACTTGGCGTGGTTTCTGCTGCTGCTGCTGCTGCTGTTAGTGCTTCTTCTTGTTCATGTCTAACACGCTGCTGCGGTACACTAATTGGAGCAAAATCGGCGTGGCTGGAGAAAACTTTGCTCGTGTTGTTGTCCCTAGCAACCGAAAAACACAAATTCTGCGTTTCGCGTTACCAAATTGAAATTGAAATGGCGACAGAAACCGCAGTGGAAACGGAAGGAAATGCCATGCGATGCAGCAACAGCAACAACCACAGTAACAACAACTGCTGCTATAAGAGAAAGAGCAAGAGCAACAGCAGCTACAACTGCGAGCGAAAGTAACAGCAACAGCGACAGCAACAACAATTGCGATAACAGCACCAGCAACAGCAACAACAGCAGCAGCAACAGCAACTACTGCAGCAACAGCAGCAACTATAATAGCAACAGCAATAGCTATAGTAATAGCAGAAGTAGCAATAATCACAACAACAGCAGCAGAAGCAACAGTAACAGCAACAACAGCAGCAGCAACACCAGCAGCACCAGCAACAACAACAGCAAATAAGAAGCAAATTTTACTGCTCAAGGTGGCAATTGCAAATTGCAGCTTCTCTTCACAAGGTTAAGCTGTGAAGGAGATGGCATTGGTACATCGAAGAGGCGCATTGATGCGGCAGCTGCTGCTGCTGCTGCTGCTGCTGCTGCTGTTGCTGGTACTGACAACTCCTTGGCGACAACAACAGTTGCGCTTAAATTGGCAAACGCTGGCAATTAGGAAGGTAAGAATCGCAATAAAAAAGGTAGAAGAAGCAAAAAGAAAAAGGACAAGTACGACTAAAAGATACCCTATTACAATCATTCTACGCTACTCTTATAGCAAGCATGGCTAGCTCGACTCGGCACGTCGTTCCGCTTAATACTCAATGGGATCCATTACTCATCACCCGGCTTGCCACATACCGTTGCACAGAAGTGTTATGCCCTGAGCTTGCATTTTCAGTGGGTGCAGGGTATACACATGAAAAGAGGAAGATAAACTTAAATTCATAATTCAATAAATGCAACGCAGTTAAAATTCAATTTCGATATGCATGCGGCAGTACAGCACGAAGTATCGAGTATTCGAGTGATTACTGAGTAATGAGTATTCGAGTAACCAGTGTGTCCTTCACATGTTTTAATTGCACTGCAACTGCCATATAGAGCTGACTCAAGAGAATTTCTTAAGATACTGTACTGCTAGAGTCTCCAGTATTTTCTGGAGGTCTATCAAATTGAAGTATATAAGTATATATATGCAGCAGACAGCCCTGGTCTAACTCTAGAGCACGTCAAGGTACGATACCAGCTATAATTATTAGATCCAAACATATCGTAGATCAGGCATCAGGGACTGGAAAATACTCGATAATTTTACTGGGAGGGATAATGAGTAAATCGCAGACACTTTCCAGAATAATAGTCAGCAAAGCCCTATAAAAACTTCCCACAGATGGATGGCGAAAAATTACTCTCTGAAATAGTTGGACGTGACGTACGAAGCATGTCGAAGTCGACAGAGAGTAACGCTTCAATGAGAACAACTCACAGCAAGGAAGAGTAAGGAAACAGCAAGACCACGAAATTTCACTCTTCACTCTATATTATAGTGAACATAGTGGAAAGAGCTCAGCTAAGATGAAGCTGAAGTTGAAGCAGCGCGAAACGTGTCTAATGAAGCATTGGATCACATAAGGAAAATAACCTGAATGATCTCATGCAGTCAGGCTCAGGTTCTCAAGCTTTAGGCATGAACGTTGCAGGAGGAAGCTTCCCATGATCAATTTGTTCCTACGTGACTACTGATGCTTGCTTTCCCTTTTGAATAGGAGTCTTTGTGTGGTTCAGGGTATATACTAGTCGTGCACTACCGACTGCCGCCTGCTCACTTGCTATCTAGAGAGCTTGCCAGTTAATATGCACAAGTTTCGTTTGATATCAGCTACAAATACTCTAAGGCCGACGTAGTAGATGGTGCTGCTGCTGCTCTGCTGAGCCTTGCTTAGGCAACTGTAAACCACCTGCAGCTAGGCGCAATTGTGCACATGTCAGTTCGTTTTTTTTTTTCAGGTGTGTCGAGGGTCGAGCAGAGAGTTGTAGTTGTGATTATTATAAATGTTTTTCCTTTGCAGCTGCATGTGACAACTTTGGTAATTAAGGAATTATGTCATGCGCATCTTTCAAAATCTCTATCTCTCTCTCACAAACACACCTTCCCCCCATCCTCTCTCTTTCTCTCTCTCTCTCTTTCTGTTTGCGTATTTGTGATAGCTTTTTCGGTTGCCATGGCATTTGCTTTGTGCACATTTTGTTTGCATATTGCAATTGGCATTTAATTTTGAGCAAGTTTCCCGCAAGCATTTCGCAATCATATTTACCACAATTTCGGAGTGGAGAAGGAGCTGCCCCAACACATTTTCCACTTGCTCCATTTCGGGATTACCTCTATCACCTTGCTCTGCTTCTTGTTCTATTCGGGTTAAATGTCACGGCACCGTTCAAAGTGCATCAAAACTGAGAACAACAAATTTTCAGGAAACCAAATTGAAATTCGCATTGAGCGTCAAAATAAAAAACAAAAAAAAAACAGTTTTATATGCATTTTCACCTGAAATACACACACACACACACACACACAGAGGTGTGTACTATGTGAGGCTACCGCAAAAAGTGTTAATAAAAATACGTGTTCGGGTTGCAGGCGTTGCAGGCCATGAATGTTTCACGGCTGCCATTGGCTGTAACTGTAACTGCAAAAGCAGCATTAAAACATACATGCAACGAAACGAATGATCGACCAAGAGATACCCTGTGCATAAAGATTAGGCTAGCAATGCACTTAGGCTAAAGTAAACTTCAATAGTTTAATAAGTCTTCAAGGAATACATCTCAATAAGTATATCTGCACGGGCTCGACTAAAACAAAGAAGAATTCTATGTAGAAACCCGAATAACTATAGATAAATTTGTCAGCTGTATATATACATATGTGGCCAAGAGATACCCTTTATTGGGAAATAAATTTAGTTAGCAAATTAGAAAATCTTGTTAGATTGCATGCTCTCAGGCTTAAACAAAAGCAAAGAGTTACAGTGCTTTAGAGGAACGTGCCTGACTGAGATATTCCCTGTAATTGGAGAAAGTCACACTTCGCGAATTGTTTTCATATAACACTTGTAAAGCATCGTTAAATGCTAATTCACATGATCTTCCCTGACTAGAAAGTATCGTGCGTGACAATAAAAATTTTTTTTTGATAATCTGCATATGCGAGATTATACATATAAAATAATCTAAGTTTTGAGAAAGTGAGAGTGAAATATTATCAAAATGGCAAAAATTAAAATTCTTTTATAAATATCGAGTTCAGAGCTCTCTAAAAAATGTATCTTATATCATTCAAAGAATAGTTGACATAGTTTCTTATTAAAATTTTCAGTGTTGCATTCAAAGCCTTTGAAACTATGCATTGGCATGAGTTGTTACTTTACAGGGTATTATCAGGGGCGGCCCAGCTTTGTGTGTGAGATGTTGGAGGCGGAGATGTTAACGCTTCAGCGTAGACAGCTGCCGTTGTGCGTATCTGGTCAAGTCAGGTTAATGAAAAACTTGGACATGTTTACTAAAGGTTCCTGATATCAATGGATATGGGCGTGGCTGCTGCCCCTATTCACTCTCTCTCTCTCTTTTCTTTTTGGGGGGGTTTCTGTCAGCATGCAAAGTGCAGAATGCTGTCAACACGTTTGAACAGAAATTTCTATAGAGTAGCTATATATTGAAGCGGATTTTTACTAGTTGTTAACTAAATTGCCTAAAATATATTTTAGCTACAGGACTCAAACCCTAATTTGTGTTTATTTGACTGAGCCTGCGTCACATTTATTTGATTAGTTCGTTGTTCGTCGTTCGTCGTTCGCTCGATTCCTTATTAACATTTGTAAGTAGTTCGAGTCCTCAGTCAATGCGGCGTGTTGACAGACGCTGTCCCATTCGAGTGCCCATTTCGCAAGCTAATTGTAAGCCTATCAGTTACTTTATATTGGCATTTGGTTCGCTTCGGTTTGGTTGAATGCGAGTCAGGGTTACCTGGGCATAAGCTTCCAATCGTTGCCTGGGCTACGCATCGAGGACGCAGGACGTAGCAGCAAGGACGTTTGTTTGTATTTTGTTTTCTTTTTTTTGTTTTTTTTTTTTTTTGTGGGAATTGAGGTTAGTTCAATTTACTAACAGTTGTTTGACAGCTTCACAGGGGGAGAGAAACAGAGTGAGAGAGGGAGAGGGGTGGGGCAGGTGTTTGGTTTCAGTTTTTGCCTAATAAAGAAAACTCTTTGTGGCATCTAGTTTAAATGCAAATACAACTGTGGCTAGTTACGATCTAGGCCAAGCTTAGCAAACTAATTGGAAATATAAAGCCGATTTTAATATCAGATTCTTACGGACTCGAATAAATTATAATCAACTTTATGCATTTGGGAAGTGAAAGCGCAAGGCTCATTGAGATATGCTTAAGTGGAAAATATATGAAAAGTGAATAGAAGAAAGCAGTGAAACTTTAAGCATAAAGTAGTTGAAACCGGGAAAAACACGCGCAAAGCTAGTAAAAAAGAAGTGAAAAACCAAGAGAAAAACAAGTGGAAAATTACAGAAAAATCTATTGTAAAATGAAAAATAAGTGGAAAAGACGTGAAAAACGAATGCAATAAAATTCAAATGAAAAATCAAATTAAAAACATGTTAAAAGATTCAAGTGAAAAAAACGAGTGAAAACTAATTGCAAAAACTGTGGATATGATTCGGATTGGGAATAATTGAGAAAGTCTTTCATTATATAAATAAATGAATAAGTGAATAAATGCAAATTTGGACAAGCTGAGAGAACTTTAAGCGAGGCTTGAGGAAATTAATTTATTTTCCTTGATAAATTTCATAAACAGTCTGAATAAAGCAGTTTAAAAGCTGTGCCGGATTCTTATGAAATACTTGAACTAGCGAACTAGAATATGATTATCTCCAGGTGTTACAGAACTTGTAAAGTTAAGCCCATAGAAGAGTGGAACTAGACAACTAGCTACGGAGCTATGGAGCAGCAGCAGCAGCTGCCTCAAGGACAGCTCAAACTTAGTTGGCCAAGTTGAAATTAGTGTTTTTGGTATCAGCTGCTGCGAACATGTCCTGTGCTCAGAGCACTTCCAGTCCAAGCTCAGCCAAAGCGCTGCGGTGCGAGTCCTGGCTAAGGACAAAGGCAAATTCGATGCTGCTATAAACTCGAGCGATTCCTGCGACTGCGCTGCGAGCCATTGGAAGTTTTGTTTTGGTTGCGTGTGGACGTGCAACATGTTGTGTTTTGAATGCTGTGCGGCAAATAGTTGGCGGCAGTTCATAAAAGCCAGACGCCATGCCAGGCACAAGTCAGTTGACAAATTGTATGCGACGCGCGCGTCTCGCTGGCCAAAAACAAAAAAAAAGAGAGAGCATTGAAAATAGACTCGAGCCTAAAAACAGTGACCAAAGTGAGGATAAATATATAAATGTGATTGTGTATATGGCTACAAGTGTGTCTGCAATAAATCAGCTGCTTAATCAATCTCGTCGTTGACCTTTCGTCCAGCCACAGTGTTTTTACAGCATTCGGCGATTAAATAGACGCCAGGTAAGCCAAGCTAAATCCCTCTGACCCAGTAAGCGTCGCAAGGTTTGTGCGTGTGAGTTGCCGTCTTGCATTTTACGAGCGCATTAAGGCCTTAAATGACAACAACAGCAACAGCAGCAGCAGCAGCAGCAACAATTGCTCGCAAAGTGTCCAGGTGTAACGCTCTATAAAGCACACTTAATATACAAATTGTGTTTACGATTGCCGTCGTCGTTGATCTGCTTACGATTGCCTAATGAAAATTTATTGTAAGCGCATTAAAATTTTCGAATATTGAAGGATTCCTTTTGCTTCTGACTAATCCGCCTGCCATCCGCCTGTCTATCTGTGTATAAGGCTTTTATGGACCGTGATGGGGCAGGAGGCGGGGGAAGCAGGAGACATCTATACCAGGAATTCGGTTCGAAGTAGTGCTATGCATTTTTATTATGCTCGCATATGGGACTCCTGCTTGCTTCTGCTTTAGCTACTCCTTCCACTGCTATTTCATTTCGCTTCTACTTCAGCTCGAGCGGCATCTCCACCTCATTTTACTGCTTCACACTCCTCCTGATCCTGTTACTATGCCATATTTACCCCAACATTTGACTTCTTCAAACTCCTCCTGCTCCTGCTATATCTACTCCTCTTCCGGCTGCTTCATCTCCATCTCTTTTCTTCCTCTAACTTTTCCGTAAACTTCTACTTCTGTTCTTTCTCATAGTACTCCAACTCCTCTTAGTCTACCATCTCCTTTTGCTCCTCCTCCTCCTCCTCCCACGCCTTCTCCACTCAAAAAAAGGCTCTTCAAGTTTTTTTTTTGAGCACCGCCTGCAGCTTGGCTCGCAGCAACTTGTTTTGCAACTCAGCAATAAATTCAAAAATTGTGAAATAAATATGAATAAAGAAAAGAATGGGAAAAGCAGGAGAAGAAGAGCGGCACGAGTTGCTGTATTTATGTCCTTTTACATTTACATTGCCTTTTCTATAATCGGATTTGAGTCCCAAACCCAAAAAGCTGTTGCTCATGCTGCTCTATTAAAGGATGTGCCTGAATGTGCTTGTGTGTGCTTGTGTGTGTCAAAAAGCAGTTAAGACTTCTTCTAGGCGAGCTCAAATGGAATCTAGCCCAGGATTAGGCTGAGCCACTGCCAGCCAGAAGAGTGAAAAATATGTAAAATATTAAAAAATGCAAATAATAAAAATTACAACAAATATTTAAATAAATGTAAAACATTTCTATGCTCGTTCAGAGTAAATAGAGTATATTGGTTTTTGCTTTGTGTAAAAGACTTGAAATTTGCATTGAATACATATTGGTAATATTCTCTACTTATGAGGGCAAAGAAAATATTCCACAAGCAGAAGCAGACTTAGACTGACGAAAAATCAGAGTTCGAACAAATCTCTCTTCTCTTTTACGCATCTCTCGCTGCCTTTAACTCTAATTGTTGTGTCCAGCAAAGAGCAGTTGATTGTATAGATTTATAGCTATAAAAGATTCACATCATACATATATTGTAAAGAGGTTGCAGTCAGTCGTCTCCCTTCACTTTATTTATTCTTCGTATGTTTCTTTCGCTCTCAGCTCGCATCGTGCTTGATCGTGTTCAGCCTGTTTGGCATATGAGAAACTAAGAAACAGCAGGCAAAATAAATTAAACAAGCTGAGAGTAAGTGCAATAAATGAATATATGAATAACCAACGGCAAAGAGAGGCAGGCCACTCTGGAGCTTCATCAAATCCAAGAACTCTTTTTAGCCTTAGTTAGGTACTCAAAATTTGGTACTAAGATTCATTCAAATCGAAGCTGAATCTCTCTGTATGCAAGCAGAGCTTTAGTTTAAAGCTCTTCTTCGAAGCCCAACAATAGTAAAAAAAAAACAATAGAAAAATAGTTTTATACATTAAAAAAAGGTTTTTAATTGATTAACTTATTAAAAATATATTATATATTTTTATAAAATTAAAAAAAGAACCATTTTTCATTTGTATTACTTTTTTTATATTTAATTTACGTATATTATTTATTTATTGTTGTTGATTAATATTTTATTATAGCTTTATTTATTTTTTATTTAATCATTTAATTTTCATTTTCTCTTTAATTATTATTTTAAATATATTATTTTAATGATTTTTGTTTTCATTTTTGGGCTTTAAGGCTAAATGTTTCTCTTTTGGTTAACTTTTGTTATTGCACACGCAACATATTAATATATAAATATATATATTCTTCATTTATTTTCAAGTTGATTAATTAAAAAATAAACAAAATTAAATTTGAATGCAATTATAAAAGCTTTTTGCTAATTACATTTACCTTTCACATATAACGTTGGAAAAAAATCTCCTTGTGCTAATTGCATTTCCTTTTTTTTTTTTTTGTTTAAAACGAAAGTAAACATTTAAAATGTTTTTCTTGTTGCGCTGCATTTGCTTATTTTGCAGCTGGTTAGCCTTGAATTATGAATGCTGAAAGTTAAAGCCAGCTTTAAGTGTTGCCGGAAGGCATAAAAAAGCAAAGAGTGGAACAACTTCGCACGGTTTGGCTTAACTTATTGACGGAGCTTCCTGCACTCGAAGTGTGCCACAGACAAAAAAAAAGAAGAGAAGAAAGCAATGGCTTAGCTAAAACACTCACCTGCCGTGACACACACACACACACACACGCACACATTGGCACACTCATAAATACGCAGTCATGTGTTTATGGTAGATTAAACGTTCTGCTGCCCCAGCTGCAAATGGGGAATAACAGCCACATTTACACACATCCATAAACACGCACACACACACACACACACACACACACACACACACATACGCACACATCGACACTGGCATGCCTGCCTCTGGCTGATATTATTCCATTTTTTTCGCTCTTTATGCTCTGTTTACAATGTGCAAGAAAGTTGATATTAGTTTTAATGTCTAATCGCGTTGACTATCTATGACACAGCTGTGGCTGTGGCTAGTTTAATTGTTGATATCTTGAACATTATTAAATTTTGATTTGTCTGCTAACTAAGCTTACATTCTCTATATATATTAGCTTGGCAAGTATCAAGTGCTTCGCTCTTTAGCCTTTTCTTAGCCATGTTTGTTCTATATCACATTTACTGTTGTCGTACATCAATCAATTCTTATTGGAATAACTCCAATTGCCTTTTGGGTTATGCTATTCTATAGCATATTTTATTAATTCAATTTATTTATATTTTTCTTTCATTCTTCTCTGATATCATCCATCTCTTCCATTAGTTTACAGAATTCTATATTTATATTTTTGCTTTATCAAACAGCGCATTGCTTGGTCGCTCATACCCGTTCGCCGTCTGCTCTAGGGCGCATTCTTCGCTTTTTTTTCTATCTCGATGTAAGCATCTCATTTGGTTGGAACAGCTGCTGCTTTACATGGCGACTGGCCAGCGGCACAGCATGGGCTAAAAGTGAAGCTAAGGATAATCAAGTCTAGACCGGATGCTGCAAATGCGGCACTTAGTTAGCGTTATATCTGGGCCCGACTAGCAGGCCTAACATATATGATATATTATATATATTTGGTTGCATAGAAATTTCATTAGAGCTTCCATTAAAGTTTGTCAAAGTTAAAGCCACGCCACATTTGTCACAGACAAAGACTCTGCCCCTCTCTCTCTCCCTGTACTCTCTCTCTTTCTCTCTGTCTATTGTCATTAATTATATTTGTGGCTTTTGGAGTGGCTCTGCATTTGATGCTGTTCATTTTATTGTCGGTCAACGCCTTGGGCCAAGTGGCCCATGTGGCCACATTTCTAATGCATCTAATGAAGCTGCCCAAATGCCACGCCTTAAGTGACTTGAACTTCTCGTTTGCTACGCCTTATTAATGAATCACGCCTGCTGAGTCACTTCAAATACCCGTTGCCGGCGAGGCCATAGGCTTACTCGCAATTTGCATATTACGCATACGCCG
Organism: Drosophila antonietae; assembly: GCA_030914385.1. Classification (NCBI taxonomy): domain Eukaryota; kingdom Metazoa; phylum Arthropoda; class Insecta; order Diptera; family Drosophilidae; genus Drosophila; species Drosophila antonietae. The sequence goes on along the minus strand of JAUESO010000611.1, from coordinate 1,003,114 downwards.
CGCGTGTGACGTGGCCTCACTTGACAGCTGAATGGAGGTGAAAGTGGGCCACGGATTGCATGTGACTGCTCAATACTCGCTCAAAGAAATTATAAAAGTCATAGAAATCATACAGTGAAGGCCTTGTAAATCTCGAAATTAATGCAAATATTATAAACAAAATATATATAAATTATGCATTTTTGAATTCGTTCGATTGAGCTCAAGCATAATCCAACTGCGAAATGTTTTCTATTCCACTTCGCAAACTGTAAAAGATTGCCCATTAGCTATCAACTTTGAACAACCAATAAACTCCTCTAACAATCAATGAGCGAGCATTACAGGCAGCATTGCAATGCTTGTGCCAAGTGTAAATTGAAATCGAAAATCGCATAAAAATTTCATTAAAAAAAAAATCTGGGAGCAAAAATTATTTTTGCAGTTCACAGTTTACAGTTCACAGCTCACATTTATTTTTTAATACGATTTTATTTTATTTATTTTTTTTTATTTTTTATAAAAAAAAAGTAAATCAAAAGCACATAAAAAGGTTCGACCGCCGCCTACTATTGCCATCTGTACGGGACAAGGCGCTCAGGCGTTTAAATGGCAGACAGACCCAGGCTCATAGCCCACTCACACGCCCCCTTGCCGTCGACCCCCTTGGGGCCTCTTATGTGTGTGTGTGTGTGTGCACGCCCTAATGCGCCCATTTCCACTTACTTTAATAGTTTTTGTTCTTTTTCGGGCATCAAGCACTTGGCCGCACTCCAGACCTTACAATGTGGAATTGTGAATGGGTCTCTAGATATGTCTGCTGCTAGTTCTAGTTCAGTTGTGAACAACTAGTTCATTTTTGATTTATAAGCAATCAATATTTATTAAACATAACGAAGCGTATTGATGATGAACTAGTTCATTTATGAACTCAAGTAATTATCATAAGTCATTTAGTTTTGGCATAATGCATTAATAGTTGTAGTTCCATTTTGAGGAACTAGTTCATTAATAAATTTAATTATTTTCTTGAAAATCCTTTTCATTTATCATATGAACATGAGGCACATGAGCTCAGCTCTTCATATATCTTTAAAAATATATTTCATTTGGGAACATTATCTTCTGAACTAATTTGGAACTAGTTCATAAGTTAATTTCAATGAAACTATTTAATTGCAATGTATGGTGAATAAAATTACACAGCTCTAATAGAAATCATTCACATAAAATGCACACACACTTACCTGTACATACACACACACACATGGAGACATTGTGTTTATGGCTGTGTTTGACTGCTTGAACTTTTTTGTGTTAGCCTTTGCCCTAACCAGGCATTGATTAAAATGCCACAAACAACTGATTGCTTGAGTATCCCTTTTCAAGAGAGAGAAAGAGAAAGAGAAAGAGAGAGAGAGAGTGTATATGTGTGTGTATCTAATGGTCAGGCAGATTTTTGTTCAAGCACTTTTTTTATTGTTTCTAAGCCAACAGTTTATTGAAATTTTCAACAAGTTTCCGCAGCAGTCTTAGTTGTGTATATGTGTATAGATATATATATGTGTGTGTGCGTGTGTGTGTGCGTGTGTGTGCGCGTCTTTTGATGGCACTTAATGACTACATAATGTTCAGTTTGAGTATTCCTGGAATGTGGGCCAAAGCTTTTGGCAAACAGAAATTGTATTTTATTAAAAGCAATTTCAACTTGGCGACAAAATGCCCCAAGAGAACTAGAGCCAGAGCCAGAGACAGAGACAGAGAGTGAGCGAGACAGAGAGAGAGAGAGAGAGAGCTGGGGTAGTTAGAGTAAAACGTTTTCAAGCACGTCTCACAACTTGATGTTTTCTAATGGCCGCAGTTGAGAATTATAAATTATGTATGAACAGCAAAAATGGTTGACGACAATTTGTATAATTGCAGGGAAAAACAGATTCGTGACTAAAATATATATATGTATATACATGATATATAAATCACATTAATATCTGCTATGTGGAGATAATGTGTGAGAAATGCATAATAGATAACGTGTCTAAATGGACAACTACTAATTAAGAGGTAAAAAGCTGTCGCTGCCTGTGCCTCTGCCTGTGCCTGTGCCACGCTCATTAACAATGCATTTGCAACACAAAATGTTTATAATTTGATAACACGCCCCGTTGCACAGGGCGACGCCATGAGATGCGATACTAGCTAGCTGTTTGCACTCCATCAAGTGGAAAATCAAAGCGCAAATGGGCCAAGTCAGGCACTGACTGGCCGCTCAATACTCTGTTAAGCAAGTCCTACTAGAAATGCAAATATCAAAGTGACTTTCAAACTGTGCTAGGGAGAAGAGTGAATCTCTCCCTCTCTCGCTCCTTTTGTCTCTATTACTATTTATTTCTATTTGTAATCTATTTCTTTTTTCCTTCCACTCTATCTTCCTATGTTGTTCACTCTTGCTATCATCTGATTTCCCTAATGATTCTGAGACTGTGGTATCTGCAGATCTGATTCATTATCTATATCTTTCAATCTCACTCTGTTTTATGGCATTAGAAGTTCAATAAATGTAATCAACACCTTTAAGCTGTTCATATGCAATGTTGCCTTCATTCATAAAGTAAGCTTTGTGCTTCAATCAATCTATTAATAGATTACAAAAAATGTTTCCTTCTCTCCCTCCCTCTCTCTCCTACTCTCACTCTCTTTTGCAGTTGATTATGTGTCTCTCTTAAATGTCATGAACTTTGTGAACGTCATATGGGAAGTATCTCTCTCTCTCTGACACACAAACTCTCTCGTAGTAACTCTATAAGTGTAACTGACACTGTACCTTCAAGTTTGAAGTAGTTGTTCTGCCTCGATCAATCAATATGCATTTCGTGCCCGTTTCAAACAGTTTATAAACGAAGCATCTTCCACTCTTTCACTGCTTCACTCTTGCACTCCCCTGGAACCAACTCGCTTCGTCTGCCTTTACAGGTGGCAGTTGCACAATGCGTTGTGGCAGCCACTGTCACTGGCAAAACTGTCGAACTGGCAGCTGGCAGCAGTCGAATGTCGCTTTCTATTGGCCATTTTTAATAAGGAAGCATTGGCCAACTGAACTGCCGGCTCATGCTTGGCTGCCCACAGCCAACAGCCAACAGCAGCAGCAGGAGTAGCAGGAGTAGCAGGAGTAGCAGGAGCATTGGTAGTAAAAGTAGCAGCAACTGTGGCATTGACGATGACATGCCTTGGTGGCCAACTAACAGGCCGCAAACATAGTGCAAACTTTTGCGTTGGCCCACACTTTTCCGTTGTTTGTCAAATAAACAGTCGAAGCTAAACTTTCATTTACTCGCTTTTTATGCAATTCACCCTTTAAAATGCCGCCAACTCAGAAAGGGGTCGATTCGAGTAGATCAAAGCGAAATACAAAGCAAAAGTATGCTTTGGAGTTGACCTAAGGATATAAACTTTTCTGTTTTATGCATTGCACAGACGTTTACAGGGTAGCCGCAAGTCGTGCATGACTGAGTTGAGTGTAAAAGCCAACAATATCAAATGTAAAATGCGCCATATGCGACGCTAAGTCAGCAGCAGAGAGTATGAGCAGAGCAACAAAAAAAAATCAGCATAAATTCGATATACCCTGTAATCGGATAGAAACTGAAAATGGTTGTGTTCACGGCGAGAAAGAGAAAGAGAGGGAGAGCAGAGCATGAATAAGAAAGGTGTGAGGCTCAAGAGTAATTATATATGTAAATTATTTACAGTTATGTAGAGCAGACTTGTCATGGAAATTCCTCTACGCAAACCTTGTCTAGATTATTTATATGAGACATTGACCTATAGTATTTTAGATATTTGTTGGTCTCTTTGAGAGCTTAATTGTAAACATATAAGGATTAAAGTTCTTTAAGATTTACTCATACAATGGGAATTCAAACGAAAATCTGCTAATTAAAGGGTATCTTTAAATCAGGCGTATTTTTTCATAACGCTGCAAACTTGTTGCTGTTGTTGTTGTTGTTGTTGTTTAGCTATTGGCAATCTCAGCTTAACTTCCTGCTGCCAAACACACAGCTTCAACCGCCACGGGCTGTGAATTCCTCTGCGCTTTACTCCCATTTTTTTCGCAGCTCAATTTTCAAATATACATAAATATACACACACATACACATATATATATATATATATATTTTTTTTTATTTGAACTGGCAGGGCAATCAATAAGTTCGTATATCCGCCATGCAAAGTGGTTCAATGCATAGCTAAAACTTGTTTTATTCTCTTTTTATACTTGTCTATTGCAAGCCAGTGAGATATCAAATCGAAGCCCTCATAAGTAGGCAACGAAAATGTTGCCAATCAAATGGCGGCGCCATTCGAGGCGCTCGAAAGTAGGCAATGAAAATGTTTGCAGCTGGGCGCAATTAAAGTCGGCGCATTAATGAAGGGCACTTGAAAGAGTGCCGTTACGAGTGGTGCTTAAGCCGCTGCCTGGCAAAGTTAAGCGAATCGGGTATTGGGGTCATTTTGGATTTATTTATGGCCGAGCCGCTGTCGCAATTGGAAAAGGCTCAAAAGATAAGAGCCGGGCTAAAAAGGCAATCGCTTTAATAATGTCAAAGAGTTTGAAATGAACGTCGTGGAGTATGAGAGGGAAGTCGCATACTAAATACTCTAACAGACACTTAGCAGGGGATTAATAATGAATTTATTTTGAAAAATAAGCTAAAAGCGAATCTCTCAAAGTGTTTTAGGTCTAATTCAAGTTTGAAGGACGATTAGTTAGCTCTAGGTGACTCACATCAATGCTCTATATAATTTCATAAAAAATACTTAATACTTTAGTATTCAGTAGTATGCATACCCTGTAATGCGCATCTATAAAAAGACCCGCTCGATTCAGCCCAAGCATTACCTAGATCGAAATCAGATTTAAATCATGTTTTCCTTCTTGAATGTTTGTGTAAATCGCGCTTTACATTCCCTTCACATTCTGCGGCTGTTTGTTTACATGGCCAACAAATTGGTCAACAGCTTCATCAAAGCAAGCGAGAAAGAGCGGGAGCGAGAGCGAGAGATATAGCAACTGCCTGCTCATCGAAGCTAACGATTTCTACATTATATATATATATAATAATATCATAATCCTGATTGTGATGACACTCATCAGCGGCTCATCAAAGCGGAGCTGTGGGCGGTAACATGGCCCGCAGCAGCAGCAACAACAACAACAGCAGCAGCAGCAACCGCTGCCCGATATCAGTCAGACACACAAATCTTTTTATAAACATCCGCAGTCTTGGCCAGGCTTCACCGTGGCGCCCACAAAAAAATTAACTCGGGTCAGCAAAGAGAGGGGCAACCTGCTCTGTGTGTGGGGGTGGGGGTAGGGGGCTTTGGCATAGGCGTATTTCCGGCTCGTTCAGGAACTAACAAAGAGAGCATATTCGTTTCAGGCAAAGCCCGTCAAGTCGAGTTCTTTAAAAGACTTAGTGCAAGAATGACAGATAGCATATAGATTGATGATTTATATCAAACAAGTCCCTATAAAGGTGTGGCGAGCATTATACAATCAGTTATGCCCGACTACTGCAGTCTTACTTGTTTTTTCTTACTTAAACAATTTTTTATTTGTTGGCATTTCGCAATTTATTTTAAATTTCTTTCGCTCGATGCGGGAACGAGGGACTTTTGCTTTGCTTTGTCCTCAGTTGATGTGCCAGTTGTTAAATGTTGTTGTTGTTGTTTTTGTTGTAATTTTTTTGTTCTTGTTGTGGCGGATCTACGCCTCGGCCAACTGTTTGCTCATGCTCCTGTTGTCGGACTCACGGACTGTCTGTCTGTTTGCCTGTTTGTCTAACTTTCTCTCTGTGCCTCGCTCACTTTATGTTTCTCTATCTGTCTGTCTGTCTGTGTGTTTGTCAACGCCGCTGGCTGCTTCGTGTTGCTCTTTTCCGGTTTGCACTTTGAGAAATTTTTCACCAATGCTTTTCATATTAATTCCCAACATAAGAAAATTTCATTTGAAACGAGGTGCGCTCGAGCAGTTACAACATATAATATTGCGACAGTCATAGTTTTTTGAGACTACTCTCGTTTCGCACATATATCTGATTTATGTTATATACAAACTTAATATCATAAAACTCATATAAAGTTTTAAGTTTTCAAGAAACTTTACTCAATGCAGAATTTTCCAGGAACCAACCCAAATCTCAAAAAGCATGTAAATGTCAGTCACTTGGTTATATAACCAGTAATTTACGTCAATCAAAAAATAATCGTCATTCTCAGAACTTTATTTAATTTTGTATTCCTCATAAATATATAAATGCACACTAACTGCGTTCAATTCCATGAATCTGAAGAGTTTTAGCAGAAGTAGAAGTAAAGCTTCAAATTCGCATTAAATATCTTATTTTTGTGTAAACGTTAAGTACAGTTATAAGAATTTTGTCTGAAATTTCGAACCAGTTGAATTGCTCTTGTGCTGCAATGCCGTTGCCTGTGCTCATTGCTGTTCCCAGCTCAGTTTCTGTGTTTGACACCTGCTTACGCTCTTCCCTTTGCTGTTCCCACTCATGTGTGTGCACAGTGAGAGTGAGTTACAATGTGCATGCGTGCCTTTGTAATGCGCGCAATGCGCTCTTCCCATTACGATTTCTGTTGCCATCGCCTTTAATAATTGTTCCCTCTTCTATTTTTAGCACTGTTCCCCGCGCCGACAGCTGAGCCAATTGCAGTACCTCTTCTATACCAATAGCTGTTCCCATCTTTGTTTTTGTTTTCGCTCGTGTCTCAGTTGTTTTACAGTTGTTGTTGCTTTGCGTGGCCTTTGTAACAATGCTTGTTATACTGTTCCCATTGATTCCCATTGCTGTTCCCATCTCCATTTCTGTTTCTGTTTCTGTCTCAGCCGTCCTCCATACAACTTTTGTTGTTTTTGTTGGGTGCGTGGCCTTTGTAATGCTCGGAATGTTGTTTCTGATTTTCTTACAATTTTTTGCTTCCTGCAGGGAGCGGGGCGAGTTGGTGGCGTATTTTTTACTTGTTCCCTTTTGTTGGCTACGCAGCACCGTTAAATTCAGCCACGCGTAAAGCGCGCTTTATGAATTTCTGTGCGTTTCTCTCTATTACTTCTAGTACTTCGTCTTGTACCATTTTTATATTTATTTGCCGACTTTTGTGCTTAACGGGAGAGTGCTGCGCCTTCAACTGTAGGAATGTTATAGCTAGTTAATTTTAGAGGTGTCTGGCTTTTTTCTAGCTACATGTTAAAGAGTTAGAGTAAATTGTTATAAAAATTTGTTAAAAAAGTATTAAGAAATACAAATTACATGAAATATTATGTCACAAACAGCTTTGCAGTCAAGTGTCAGCACTGTCAACGCTAGTCAAGCAGCACGGAAAGAGCTGAAAAGGGAGAGGAAAGAGACGAAGAGAGATGGCAGAGAATAGAGCTGAGCAGAGCAGAGCAGAGTGAGGTAGCATTGAGCAATCGCATACTTGCAGCTGCCAGCAGCTGGTGCTTTGGGCATTCGTGTTTATTAAGTCTAATTCAATTTTGTGTGAATTTTATTTATTTTAATTCTTTTTTCTTGTGCTCCTGCTGTTGCTGCATACATTAAAGGGCGCAGCGAACTGTTTCCGTTTCCGTTTCCGTTTCATATATTAAGTAATGCTGCTGATGATGGTGATGCTGATGCTGATGCTGACGCTGCTCAAATAGGTTTCGTCTACAACAATTGTCTTTTTTTTCCAGCCTCGAGGTGTGCAGATTGCTTTCAGTTGTTGCTGCTGTTGTAGCAGTTGTAATTACACACTTAGCAATTTAGAGACGACTCTGCTGCGTGTGCTGCTGCGTGTGCTATGAAGTTTTTAATTAAAACTTTGATAAATAAGCTCAATTTATCTGTCAAAGCTGCTGCTGCTCCCGCTCTTCCTGTCACCCTCCCACTCTCGCTCTCTCTCTCTCTTTCTCTCTTTGACAATGCAGGTTTTTCATTTGTATTGAAATACGTCCGGGAAAATAGGTGCACAAAATTCCAAGCACGTTACAATCTTTGAAGTAGCTAATGAATTTTCCGCTTAAAGCTCTTGTAAACAGAATTCATGAATACGAAAATTATGATGCATGCTAATTATGCATAAGCCAAACAAGAAACCCAAATATATACAAATTTGTATATATATTGCTTCTATATAAAGAATTCATTTATTTCCTCGCCATATTTTTTGGCCAACAAATGATTTATGCGCATGCCAAATGCTGTTTGTGTGCGGCTTTTCCTTTGAAACGATTCCCACGCTGAGCTCATAGAAAAATAATTAAATTGCAATTATTAAAATTAATGTAAAGGCGGAAGCTTTGGGAATATGCAGTAGATATATAGATAGCTATATAGATGTATAGATATGTATGTACTACTATATATGAGTGCTGTAGCAGCAACAACTGCTTGAGTGTACTAGGCAAGTCTCTCTCTCTCACTCCCTTCCACTCTTTCTTCACTCCCTCCCTCTATAAATTTTTTATAGAATTCCTTTCAAAATATGCTTGCAATATAATCTATTATTTAACTATATAATATATCACATAGAATTCATGAAAAATCAAAATCAAAATCAAATTTCTTAAAACTTGCATGAAATTCCTTTAAGAAAAGAATCCTCGCATACTTTAGCTATGCTAAGTATATATATATCAACTCGTTGTCAACTCGTAGAATGTATTTAATATTCGTCTATGAACATAAACGTAAATTTATATCCTTTTAACGCTTCGCTGCGTTCTTTGAAATGTCATAAAATGCAATTTTTAAAACAGTTTATATTACATTGGGCAGACATACTCATATATATCTATATATATTTATGTCATTTACACTTTGCACATTTGATAAATGCATGCAATCTATGCGTGTGTGTGTGTGTGTGTGTGTGTCATGCAACAATTTGTCATGTTGCTTTGTTGTTTGAGTTCATGTATTCTATTATGATCAATTTTTATTGCACTTGTCATACTTGAGCAAACACAAATGAATTGCCCAAATTGCTAGACACACACACACACACACACCCACTCATACACTCACACACTCACACACTCATACACTCACTCAATTCCACCTCTTTAAGTGGGTCAAAGTTGTGGCCAATGCAATCTTTGGCGTAAAAACTGCGCACACATTTGGCTTTGTGTATGCGATTAACCTACATCCCACACACACACACACAGACACACGCATGTGTATGCTTAAGCACACACACACACACACACCCATTCAGAGACACACACATGTGACTGAAGTTCACGTCGAGTTGTTTCTCGAGAGCTCTGCTCGCTGGCTTTTTGTGGACTGCGGCTACGTGCGGCAGCATCAAAGGGCATCGCAATGTCTCTGCTGCTGCTGTTGATGATGATGATTATGAGCATGATGATGATCATGATGATGATGATGCTGCTCATATGCTTAACCAAAAAGACACGCTAGAGGAGCACAAAGGAGCGCAGTCAACGTCTTTTCCTGCTTCAGCTGGCCTGTGTTTGTGTTCAATTTGTGGGTCGGCCACAGTCTGTGGCAGCTGTGCGTTGACAGTCGATGACGTCACTGACAACGTGACATGACATGCAACATGGAGTCAACTAGTTGTTGGACAAACTTAACTATTCCATCGACTGGCGTGCGCGATTGCAACGAAGCGAAGCAGCTGCAAAATTTCATTTTGCGCCTGATTAACTTTTTGCATTCATTTTTATGCTAGCCACGCCCCCATACCCACGCTCCTGCTCCAGCCCCTCAGCCAGTTTGCTGACCTTTTTTATTATTTCTTTCTTTCTTCGGGCTTTTCACTTTGCCCGTTGGCTTTTACGCTTCGATTGCAATCAAATTTATTAGATCTTTCGAACCGCAAAACACGACTTGCAAAAACTTCCAGGAGTGAACCTTTTTTTTTCCCAATTTGTTGCCCTCTATAGCTTGGCGGCAGAGTGGTCTATTACCATTCAGAATCCCTAAATATCAATACCAAATCCAAAAGGTGTTTCATAGTGAACAGAAAAAGTTGTAGGGTATCTGCTAGTCAGTCAACATATACTTTTTTTTAGCCACTGCCTGATTACAATAAATAAATTCGATTAGTTGTATTTTACATAATTTGAGAACGTAGAATACTGGGTATATGCTAGTCTATCAAGCCCAAGCACTCATTGCTTTTTTTTCGAAATTCAGCTTGATTCAAAGGACAAATGCGATTGGATAAGTTGTAAACTGATTGCAGACTTGTTAGCCGATAAAGTAAGCAAATTATAACACAAAGCCGAGGTATCTACAAGTCAATCCAGATAATGCAGAACATTTCCATTTGCGCTTTTTGCCAAATTCTGTCTGATTGCAAAACGAAAATTTTAGCTGAGATGAGCTGAGGTCTCAGATTGAAGAAGCTCAAAGAATTGAATCAGGTAATCCCATTACTAATGCTAGGTATCTGCTAGTCAATCATATTGATGAGCAGCAATAAATGCGATTGCATGATTTACGATTGAATACTTTATTTGAGATGATGAGTGGAATATTTACTGCAACTAATGAGTATCTACTAGCTCATCAGTAGCAGCTCAGACAGTTTACTAGACTCAGCTTGATTACTTTGATTAGATGAGCTGAATGCCGAATGCCGAATGAATATCCATTTCTGAATAAATTATCTATCAACCTATTTGGAATAATGGGTATCTACCCGTCAGTCATTTCATGTAAAAGCCAGCTGCATATTTGTGTATGCTTGCTAATCTAACCTAACCTAACTATATTCATTATGATTTAGCTTAGATTGATGAAGCTTGATTTTAGATAAAAAATTATTGCTAATGGGTATCTATTAGTACAGCAGACTCTAGACCAATGTTATTTGATCTATGGCTAAGATTTTCGCAAATTTAATTAAGAACAATTCAAATCCAATTAGCTGCCCAAGAAGCTACAAATTGCAACAGAAATGCGAACTGCGGCTCATTAAGTTGGCCAAGACTGAAGCAGCTGCATAAGAGCCAGAAGAGTTAGAAGAAGAAGAAGAAGAAGAAGCAGCTGAAGCAGTCAACTATGTGCTGGGAGACAACAAAATTTAGCAGCGCAGCTCATTTGGCAGCCAAATTTAGGTAGCTCAACAAAAGTTTTTAATAACACTTAAGGCAACAGCAGCAGCTCGAGAAGCAGCAGCAGCAGCAGATAAAAGCGAGAGAGAAAGAGACAGAGAGTGAGTGTTGGGTACCACTCTGCTGCCTCTGGCCACGCCCTCTCACACACACACACACACACCTCCCCCTTGTTGGCAATTTGCTGTGATTAGTATAAATAAGTAACAGTTAGTGACCCATTTTCTGCACACCATTGAACCAGAAATAAAGGGCTACAAATGCTGACAGGGTCCAGGTTGCTTACCTCTTCCAGCCAGTCTGTATATCAGAGAGAGAGAGAGAGAGAGACAGAGAGAGTGTGTGTGTGTGTGCTTGTGTATGTCTGCGTGTGTCATAAAGCGTCGTTGTTAACTGCTTTAACGGCATGGCTGCTGGCTTCGGTTTTTAGTCTGCAGCTCAACTATTACTAAGTTAAGTTAAGCAACTACACACACACACACACACACACACACACACACACACACATACACACATACGCATACACAGTGCTGGGCTCATTAAATAATTTGTTTATTGCCTGATTGTGGTCTCTGACTCCATTAAGAGTTCAAATTAATTGCACTTAATTTGCTCGCAGTTTTTAGTCATATGCTCTACATCTCTCTCTCTCTCTCTCTCTCTCTCTCTGTCTCTCTTAGTCTGTGTGCAACATAAAAGCGGATTTTATGATTTAAGCGCCGCAAATGCCACATGGCATTCACATAAACAAAAAATATGTTTAAATTAAATGCAATTTGCCAGAAACCATAAATCGAACAAATTATACCCTGTAGTTGCGAATAGACATAGGGTGTGCTAACTGACTGACTCAGTTCGAAATAAATGCAATGTGCAGGCATTTGATATATACAATGATCATGATACTTACGATCCATATAATTGACTATACAATCAAATTATTATCGATAACTGAATCCGATATACCCCACTCCGATAGACTAGCATTAGCAAATCGTATAACTTTTCAATGCTTCAACCGCAAATCGTTTTAGCTTCTGCCATTGCCGTCGAGCCCAAACAGCTGCCATAATTAATTGCTGCTGTAATGAGTTAGCCACAAAATTGGCCAAAATGCAGCGAGCCTTTAAGCCAACATTTATTTAGCTGATGCTGTCAAAATATGGAACTTGGTTAACTTGCTACTGCTACTGAGAGTCAAGGCGATCAAGCGGAAATTGTAGTTCATATCTAAACCACAAATACACATAAGCAGTTGTCAGTATATATATGTATATATATATATATATCTGAGTAGGTGAGCAACTTCTCTAGTCAGCTTCAGCTGCGACTCTCATCTATCAGCTGCTCAGCTACGCAGTGGAGGCATTTTAATAAACTAGGCTAATGAATATTTATAAATTTCACATGTGTGTGTGTGTGTATGCGTAAGTGTGTGGTTACATATGTATGTATGTATGTATGTATGTGTTTAGTTCCATTTGCTGTTGAGCATTTGCTTTCAGCTGTTGCCTGACGCATAAGTCGTGGTCAGGCCCGGCACATATTGTATATATGACAATGTCAGCTCTCTAATCCCGCTGCGTGCGTGTGTGTGTGTGTATGTGTGTGTCAGAGTTGAGTTTTTAAGCCCTAGTGCTCGGTTGTCGGTTTTTATCGTCCCCAGCGTTAGAGCATTACGATTGTTGTTGCACACACAAAGCAATCCTTGAGTGCAGCTCCATTATTGTGCCACTTCTGGGTAAACACTCTGGGCAATTGGCAAATTGGGTATATTGGCTTGCAGAGAAAGCAAAGACTAGGAATTCTGTAAAAGGGGACTTTTTCAGGTGATTTATATATACATATATGATATACAGTTGAATATATTCCAATATGTTCTATTGAGTGAGTAAGCCACGCCCACTTTCACACAGACAGACATGGTATAGACAGTTGGGAATGCACTGCGTTGCTGTTTACTCAACAGTTTAAAAGCCACTGCATAGGGCATCAAGTCTTTCAAATCTTGCTCTTATATCACAAATCTTTCTTTGTTTTTTTTGTGGCACGCCGCCTAAGCTCTTGACAGTGCATCTGGCAGTCAGTAGTTGCCCATTTTACAACATTTTTGTTGCTGGCTAAGGTGACAAATGTGCTTTTGATGACATTTTGAATGGCAGCGTGTTTGCCAAACCAAACCAATGCCAGCATTGTGATCTTTAAGCGGCTTGCCCTCGCGTGCCGTAAACGTCAATACAACAAAAAAAAAACTGACTGCACAATGCTCGCCAAATTGGGAAGAGTTGCATATATAAGGAAATAAGTTCAGATATTCCATATTTCAAGCTGACTCTGAGTAGAAGAGAGACAGAGTTGAACAAATCTTGCACAGAATCAATATTCTCCCTTTGAGTCTGTGAGCGAGCATAAAATCTGTCAAACATATGGCAAACGAAAAAAAAGAGAAGAAATTGATTGCACATAAAAAAGGTATGAAAAGGGGGAACGAATTCACATTTTATTTTTCAAACAGCCAAAAAAAAAATCATACAAACAAAAGTTTTTTTTGTGGAAAACGTGAGAAAGAAATGTCAACAACAGCCATATTTTCAACTTCTGCTTCTTCAACTTATTTTTTATTTTTATCTGAAGAAGAAGCCGAGAGAAAAACAAAAATTAATTCAAGTTTTGCAGTCGTTGAGTTGCTTTAAAATGTAAAGTGAGACGAAAGGCGAGGCGATGACAACACAATGCAAAGTTCACTTCAGCAATTCACAATTGTTGTTCCACTTGTTGTTGTTGTTCCAGTTGTTGTTGTTGTAGTTGTTCTTGTTGCTGTTGCACAGCTGGTGTAACAGGCCGTGTGTAGGCCTAGTAGATTTAATTAAAATTTTATATAGAAAAAACATGGCAAAGGTTGCGCTCAACTCAACTTTTAGCTGTCTTCGTCCTTTACCCATTCCCGATTTGCATTCTCTCCCTCGCTCATTCCCCCTTTCGCTCTTTACGACGAATCGAATTAATTTTGCTCAAGAGCTTTCTCTTTGAAGCCATAAGCGAAATAATAGACAAATTAAAATCATAGCTTAAATTATAACTATCATTATAAGAGCTATTATTAGAAATGGTTGATACTTAAGATGCTCCTCTCTTTCTCAGCCTTTGAGTGTGCTCAAGACCATTTTCTTAAGCAATTTAAAGTAGCTAATTGAATTGAAGGTATAATTATTATATATTGCAGTTGAGTACATGGTAAACTTTGGATATATGGAAGAGCTTTCTATATATACATATATTAAATTCGAACAACACGAAGGAGAACTGCGAAAGAAACTAACCGAGTCCTGCTAAGCTCAACAGAGGATTTTTCCTAAGCCCGGACAATTTTTTTATATTTTTTAAATTTTATTTTTCTTATTATTTTTACTTTATTATTATAATTATATTATTATATTATTTTTTTGTTTTTTTTTGACTTACTTAATAAAAAGAGAAAAAATGTATTAGAAAGTGTATTTCTTTTAAAAAATAAAATGAAATGTAGCCAAGTTTTAACCTGCTGGAGTTCAGCCATTTCTTGATATCGTAACTCATTAGATATTGAGAGAATTTAATAAAATGTTACATAACATCAGCTGACTCTAATGGGCCTGGAATCTAAACTCAAGCTACACCCCAAATGAGCCTAATGAGTCTCTTCAAGCATTTCTAGGCGCAAAAAGCGCAAGTAATGCTCATATATATGCACGCCCTTTTTTTGGCAGTGCACATAATTGTATTAGTGCAACTGAGCGAAATTCACTCGCCGAATGACCTTGAAGTCATGTAGAGTGCCATAGCAAATGCACTCAATTGGTTGACCTTGAAAGAAATTTCATCAAAATATTCACTCAAGCAGTTGCTGTCTACCTGCTGCGCGCTGCTGGTCGCCTGGTATTTTTTGGGCTTTTACGGCTAAAATTTGACTTGCAGAGAACATAATGCCGCAGCCTGTCAAAAAAGTTGCTCTCAATGATTTTTAAGTTATTTGCGGTTACCTGCTGCGTATTGCTGTTCGCCTGGTAATTGAGGGGAAATTGGCTAAAAACTGTAATGAGAGTGAGCGAAAATTGGCATCCCACGAAAGTATGCCGCATTAATTATGCATAAAAATTAAATTTACTGCCTAAAAGTATGCAATGGAAAATTTTTGCACTCAAAAAATACTTTTCGGCAACTTTCTGCAAACTTCTGTTCGCCTGGTATTTGAGTGGAAATTAGCTAAAATTCAATGCTTGTTGCATCTTAAAAAATCGGTTGCGCATAAAAGTATGCAATGTAAAATTTTGCATTTAACGAATTATTTTGTCGACCTTCTGGGACTTTCTGTTCGCCTGGTATTTTTGTGGATATCAGCTGAAAGTACAAAGGACTGGATTCTAGACCATTGCCCTCGAAAGTATGCAACAAATATTGCTTCGTTTGCATTAAATATTAAGCCTAAAAGTATGCAATAGAAAAACAGAAAATTTAAAACATTTTTTTTTTTCGACCTATTGCGACATTCTGTTCGCCTGGTATTTTAGTGGAAGTTAGCTGAAAGCGGTAACAGCGCAGTAGAAATCTGTTGCTCTCGAAAGTATGCAACAATTGTTGCATTTTTGCATTAAATGTTCTGCCTGAAAGTATGCAATAGAAAATCGAAAAGAATCACGCAATTTATTCGGGATTTAATTGCTTGCTTTATTTTAGAATTTTCGATTATTATTTAAGTACAATTGTATTTAAAATCTAGCTTATGTATCTAAAATATTTATTAATGTTATTAAATAATGTTTGATATGAAACTATATGGAAATTCTATTTCCCATTGATTTTTGACAACTTGGTAGCTTGGCAATTGAATTATGACTTAAACAAGACGTTAAATATAATAAATTGATAGTTAGTGATAGTTAATAGTATATGTATTCAAGTTTGGTAAATGAATTCCGTCCACATTTCGCAGTTGTATGTTATTCTATTCGCTGCGCACAGGAAGACTGATCTAGTAAAGTAAAGGAGATATATGTTAAGTAATAAACAAAATAACAGTTTATTTACATTAGCTTACCTTCATATTAGTACGACAACGTTCCTCTGCCTCTGTGTCATAGCTTTGGCTATACTTCCTTTCGCTCGTCAGTTCATGCTTCATCAGATAGAGCTCCAACTGAAAATAAAATTGATTTAAATCTTTTATATACATAAAAATTACTAATACTTGCCATTGCACATCAAAGAATTTTCCATATTGTTACCACACAGCATAGACTTCTTAATTTCTAATCCTTTTACATTCAGCATCAGATAGAGCGAGAGAGCTGACAGCAATAAAGTAATGCATTGAGTCATCGGCATCATTTCTGAAGAAATATAAAATATATGGATTAAATTACATTAGATTCAGACATGAACAGTTGCCAAAAGTCCAGAAGAGCCAATTTACTCACTCAATTGATGAGTATGAATATGTTGTTCGATTAGTTTGAATGAGAACTTGAAATTGGCATTTAATATGTTGAGCTCTGAGCTTTGCCATTCAACATTTTCATAAAATCGAAATGACTTTGAGCTCAACAAATGTATAAAATTTGATAGGTTTACAACTCATATCGAATTCAAATGTTTAATATTGAATTGTTTTATCTGTAAATTATATAACTTTTACAAAATTGAGCATACGCCCAATTGGCAACAAGATATGTCAGTATACATATATAGCCGCAGGCAAACACTTGATCATAGTTGCTAGCCATACTTAATCAAGTGTTACAGGTTAGTCTAACTACTACCTTACCTTATCTGCATATTTAAATGTTGAATGTACCTTAACCTTAACTTAATTCAATTAAATTATATTTATGCAGAGCAATTTGAGTTAACTAATTAAATCACTTGGCGTATGAGCTGCAGGGCATAATTCGCCGTCGCTAATACAGAGAGATAGAGAAAGTGCAGAATTTCTATAACAAATTTTTCCAGCGAAAAAACATGGGAAAAACAAAAGCAAAACTAAAATGAATTAGCATAAATGTGCTTGATTTTTAGTTACCCTTGCTCTACGTGAGGTCTGCAAGCCAGATATTCGCAAAGTTTCGACTAGAGATGAGCAGCTGAGTGATGCAGCATTCACTGTAACTGCTACTGTTAACGGTGACTGCTAAACAAGTGATTTGATCGCCATGATGATTATTGTTGCAGCCACTTAGCTGGGCTGCGCCTTCTATCATATATCAAGTCTCTGTGATTAGTGGAACACAGTTAGACATTAATTAGTAATCATGTGTAGATCACAGTTACTCACAGTCACTATTACTCTAATATGCATATCTCATCAGTGTAACTGCAGCTTCAACTTAACCTTCTCATACTTAATTAAATGCAAAAGCAAGCGCACTCTCTCCCTCTCCCTCTTTCACTCACTCTCACTCTCAATATCCCAATCTCTCACTGTCTCACTTTCTCTGTGCTATGTTTGCCCTATCATAAATGCCAGGCGATGCGAGCATCCAATTTGCATTTACGCCTTGTGCAGCTCATGTAATTTGCCAGGTAACTGGTGCTCGATTGCCTTCCGAGGACAACTTCAGCAAATTGCCAAGCAGGGAAACAAAGCCAGAGCACACACGAATGTAGCTCAAGATACATATGTGTCTGTGTGGATATATATGCATCCATGTATGTATGTGTATATCCAATTCCAGTTAAAGTTGCAGTTGCAGTCACAGTTGCAGCAGTTGTTAAACTATTTTCAAATTTATCCAATTGCTCGCTGCTCGGCTCTCAGCGTCAGTTGACAACTAGTTTTAGTGTTAGCCAAGTGGCAATTGTGTTTTTTTTTTTTGTATGCTCCTTCAAAAGTGGGAATATGGTGTATTCGATAAAGTGAGAGGTAGAGGAAACATCAGCTAGACATACTAGAACATTCGTCAGAGCAAAACTGAACTGAGAATCGATTTATGTTCCATAGATAGACCTTTGTCGAACTTCTAATTTATAATAAACGAGTATTTGGGAGTTGGATAAGTTGGACAAAGTCTTCGTCTCAGTAAAATATTGTTGCCTCTCAGCTCATAATTTCAGTCAACGGACATTGAGCAGTCGAGTATACCCTATTTGCTGCTTGCTTGGCTTATTGACTTGTCCAGTTGCTCAACACAATTTTATAATTTGAAAAATTTGCATACTCTTTTATTATGATCTGCTTTCAAAAAGCAATTAACACTTTGCCCATATCCTGGGCATAAATAATCGAAAAATTCGTTAGATGCTCTGAACACCGTCTGTCTACTGTTTGAGCTACTGCTCCTGCTCCAGCTTCTGCTCCTGTTCGAGTATTTGTTCCCGTTCAGCTGATTGCAGCAAATTGCATTTGCCAGCTAACGTAATTAGATCCAGCTGCAATTGCAATTAGACAGACAGCAGGAGGTGCAGACGGTGCTGGTAGAGTTCCACCTTTGACAAGGAAGCTCAGGTAAAAAGCGACTTTAAGGCAGTTGCTTGAGTAGCAAATTGAATTGGCTGCTGCACTTAGCATGTGCATTGCAATGGAATATAGTTAGACAGACAAATAAATATAAAGAGAGAGAGAGAGAGAGAGAAGTACAGCGAGTGATTGAGATGGGGAGAGGCTGAGCTGCTAAGGGCTCCTTAGCTGCATTTGCTTTCAAGAGGTTTATTTGCAATTTGCTCAACATTTTTGCAACTTTCATTGCTCGCAAATTCGTTCGCTCCAATGGCGCACACGCTTATCCGTAGTCGTGTGTGAGCAGTTGTGTGTGTATGTGTGTGTGTGTGCTGGATTATGATACCCTATGATAGGCTGGCACTCATGCAAAGATATGCTTCATTGCAAGCGAAGCAAAAACTTTTACTGATTCACTTTACGCTCTCCCACGTGTGTCGAATGCATAACGACTAGTCAATACCCTGCACTCATACAAAGTCATACATACATTCAACTCCACAAATGTGTGTGTTTACAGGGTATTTGTGTAGTGGTGATAAACTGAGCACATCTGCGAGTTCAGGTGCATGCCATGGCTCTCGTTTGTTTGCTAGCATATTCAAGCACAACACGTGCCCAGATTATGATTACAGTCATACACACACACATAGAAACACTCATATGTATGTATATAGAGAGAGCGAGTTATTTTGATTATAGACTGTTTGTAGGTTAAGGCAATTTGTATAGCAAATATCCATATATATTTACAGCAATGTTTATGTCTTCTCTGCCAGCTGTCCTTGATTTATTGTTGTTTGGTGCAGATTTTGCGACTGTGCAATTATCATAGAATAATAAACAAAACCCCACAGAACCAACACTCGAACATAAACAGAAAAATATGCAGCTACAGCTACAGCTAAATGAGATTTTTGATTTTAAAGTTTTGCGTCTGTTGTTTGTCTACTCCTCAGGAAGCGGAAGTCGAAAGTTGCTGCAGCGAACTTAAAGCGGAAATTTGCCACTCGCCTCCGCCACTCGAAACAGCGCCAACAGTGAAGACTCAACACCCATTTGGCGCTGAGAATGCCGAAAATCAAGTTGAAGTACACATAATGCAGTCGCTCGACTAAAAATCTCAACGGACAAATCCAATTCGAAGGCAAACGCAATTTGAAAATCCTTCTCAGCAGCAATTTGTCTCAGCGGCAAGTGCGTTTAATACCGGCAGCCGGAAGTAGGAAATAGATATTGTAATAGCTACAACAAAATGGCGGATCTGGAACGCATTAGACTCGTCCTGCTGGGCGGCGCGGGCGTCGGTAAGAGCTCCATTGTGAAGCGCTTCCTCTTCAAGAGCTACACGGACAAATATCGCGCCACCGTCGAGGATCTCTACAATCGCGAATACGACCTCGGCGGCGTTACCCTAAAGGTGAGTGCAACGAGGACACCTTCCTTAAGTGCTGCTTGTGTGATAACAATTGAAGCAGCTTACCTGTTTGTTACCCGTTAACAACCTGGCAACTTGCCCCCAAATGGAGGGCAGCAGCTGCAGCATAGCCAACAAGACGAACCCTCGGCTCGGCAGCAGTTCGCGCTCATGACTCGAGCCCATTTCAAATCGCATAATATGGGGTATGATGCACAGTTTGCAAGCGTATGTAGCACGTGTAGCAGGCGTAGTGTATAAGAGTAGAGAAATAATAGGGGTATATGAATAGATGAACAGCAGTAAGCTGTAAGAGTAGAAGAGTAGAGGGTAAGAGTAGAGGAGACTATAAGAGAATGCGAGTATAAGAATATATGAGTGTAATAGTATGAAAGCATAAGAAAGTATAAGCATATAAGAATATAAGAGTAGAGTATAAGAGTCGAAAGTGAAAGAATATAAGTACAGAAGAACAGAAGAGTATAAGAGTGAGTAGTAAAAGAGTAGAAGAGTAAAAGAGTGAACTAGTAGAAGAGTAGAAGACAAGAAGAATAAAGCAATAAACTAGTAAAAGAGTAGAAATCTTTAAGAATAGAAGAGTAGAATAATAGGAACGTGAACAAGTAGAAGAGTATAAGAGCAGAGGAATAAAAAATGGCAAAAGATTATTAAATGCCACAACTCACTTTGAAGCAACAACTTGGTTCCGCAGTCAGGGTATCCCATAGTCGATCAGTGCCTAGGAGAGCACTCTCACTTGTACCTCTTTTCATTTTCCCTTTTATTTGTATTACAATTTTTATGGGTGTTTGGCTTAGGTGCCTGCCAGGGCATTGAAACTGCAATTTTATTGTTCGCTGAGCTCCGATTGTTGCACTCTGAGTGCAGTCGTTGCAACAATTGTGTGTGTGTGTGTGTGTGTGTGGGTTGTGTGGCAATTTGCTCTGAACCACTAATTAAATCAAAATCATAATGGATGCAACAGAGTTGCAAATGGCATTTGGCTTGCTGCAGTTCTAATGCCTAATAAGTAGATAGTGGAGCCCAGTTATTAGTGTGAGAGCTCGGCTGCAAATGCCAAATTGCTATGGAGAGTTAACTAGCAGGACTGTTTAGCAGGAAGTGAATGACTCCTAGAACTGGCCATGAATTACAAGCTGAGCAGGTTACTCTAGGTTGAATAACTGTGATAATAATAGTTTATGACAGGCAGAGAAGTAGGTTACAGAAAATTGTACCTAACTTCTATATGGCTTAAGAAATCTTATATAGGAAAACGTAGGTCTACAGTTCTCTTCAGCTCTCCAAACAAGCTAAATAAAAGCAGCTAAGCTGGCTGACAATAGATATATACTTTTACTCTAAACTGTCATCTAACTGTTACACAGACACTCTCACAATCAACTTACCCGATTTAATACACTTCAAAGAGTCAATTATGAAAATTTCCTTTAAAAATTGCTTTAGTTGAGACAAAGTTATGAGAGTTAACATGTTTGCTTGGCATTAGAACCCTTGTTCACATGAAATTGGATTCACTTTTTATGTAGACAGCAAGAGATATGAAAAGAGAGATAGAGAGTGAGAAAGAGAGAGTTAAGTAATGCACATACATTTATGATCTATATTTGGAATGCTTTCTCAAGTGGCATTCAGTAAGCTCGGCATTAAAATTTCAAATTTTATGTTTGATGCTCGCAGGCAAATTGAGCGCATTTAAAGTGAGTAAATGATGGGCAAATGGGTTAATCTATGAGTTTGTGAATAGTTTAGCCCGTAGCTAAGCACGCACATACTCTTCTTACACACAGATATGCATTACATATATTCTGCTGTATAACATAAGCTTAGCTGCGAGGCTTAGACAAGCCGACAAGCTGTAGGGAAGCAGCCTCTCATTAATCAAATTTACACGCCATGCCATCAAAAACTGCAAAATTTCCGACGCACAACATGTTATGGATATTGTGTGTGTGTGTTTGTGTGTGTGGGTGTGACATGCCCATCTGCCACCTCCTGCTTGTCTCTCTTGCGCTGGGACATCATTCAGAGCTGATTATTTGCCGCTTCGAAAGTTGGCCTTAACACACGACCAAGAGCTTGCCGCAAAAGTTGTAACAAAAAGTTGATTAATAGGTATGCAGCAGCATCTCTCTCGCTCTCCCTCCCTCCCTCTCTCTCTCTCTCTCTCTCTCTCTCTTACGTAGTATCTCCCACTGTCTCCTTTTGCCCTCTAGTTTCCATGGCTGCGACGGTCGCCAAATTGATGTTGACTAAACTGCGTTGAGGTCGACATTGACACTCTTGGTGGTGGCGTCGCCTCTGCCATCATCCGCAGCATCGACAATGTCATCATCATCATCGGAATTTTTGGTTTTAATTAAATTCGTTTTAACGCTTCGTAACTGGACTAAAATGTCAGAGGACTATGTGGGCTCTGGCTGCCGGGCACTGTTCTGTGGGCTGTAAGCTGTGCGTAATGGCCAGTGGGCGTGGCTGTAATTTTTAGCGAAAAGGGCAACAAATCATTTTTTGTTGTTGTCTGAAAGTTAAAGTCGATGTTAAAGTTCTGCTTGAAGCAATCAGAGCAGATTTTAATATACATAAATAATTGCGCTAGTTGAGCATGCTTAGCCTGGAGGAGGAACTTAAGATATGAAACTGGAGTCAAGAGTTGAAAATAATTTTAATTGAATTAAAATAGCCAAAGGCCAGCACAAGCGAGCTAGCGCTGCTCTTAATATACTTTTTCTATGAGTAACTGCTTTAATTGAGCGTGTCCAACTGCTGATACCCTGCAGCTGACCGCAAATGCTAAGCAACTACAGAGCATACGCACGTACGGTTGCTTAACAACTGTCGCAATGTCTGCAAATAAGAACTCACTCACTCACACATTGATAAAACAAAAACTCCGAGAGCAAGCGATTGCGTCGGGTTTTCAACGACTTTGCAATCGGGCAGCATTTTTTCTTTCTCTCTTATATCTCCCCCACCTTTCGAATAGCATTCGTGAGCGTTGTGAACGTCGTGCATGTGTGCATGTGTGTGAGTGTATTTAAAGATCACCTATTGAGCCTCATCATGCGTGCGTCAATCGTAAACTGAGTTCGGCAAGCGAGCCGAAGACCAAAACGAACAAAAACGAAGACTCTTGCTGAGAGTTAGAGCGAGTGAACATGATTTAATGGTGTTGATCTCGTGAAGCACGAAGTTGCGAGCTCTGATTAAATTGAAAATATTTAACATGTTTAAGTCTCACTCACTTTGAGCTTTTCCTAGTTGTAGGCATCGATAAATATATTATATCGAAGTAGAGAGTATTATGTATCAATTAAAAGTGAGCTGATTCACTTAATGTATATAATCAATTCTGCTCTGCGTTGTTCTGAAATCTCATTTAGAAATATTTAATTGATGTCAACAAGCATCGTTTACATATTATACATTTGCCTCATGGGAGTGTTCTGCCTGAACATAGCTCTTCTAAAACACAGCTGATGGACATTGTTAAATTTACTGTTTAATTGATAAATTTAAGAGATATTTATAATTATAAATCGGCTCATCATCATTTACTATTGGCTACTGTTTCACATATCGCTGTGAGCTATTACTAAAATATTTTTAGTTTTTCTTCCATCAATCAGTCTTTAAGTGCAAGAACAACTGCACTCTATGCACTTCTCACTCAATTCTCTTCTCCCCTCCCTTTCTCACACCATCTCACTGTTGTCTTCTCGCTCATTTGAACTGCATTCCACATTAAATTACGCATACGACGCGTGTTCAACGCTTATTTTCAATCTCAATGCAATCAACTTGGATTAGAATTCCCTGTGAAAAGTAGTTTGCGGCTGCTAAACATGAACACACACACACACACAAGCTCAGCCTGAACATTGGGGTCACGTTTAACAGATTGTTGTTGTGCCTGCTCCTGTTGTTGTTGTTGTTGTTGTTGCTAAAACCCGCTGCGGCACATTACACGGCGCAACAACTTTGAGCGTTTAACATTTGTGGCCATAAAATAGCGCGGCCTTAATAGCAATTTGGTGCCAACACAGCTGGAATACAAACAATGCAGCAAAGCCTTGGCCAAAAATATATACAAGCGAGGGCCGGCTGTAAGGTTGCTGATAACTTTAAGCAATAGCAAGTATGAAAACCATAGACGGGATAGGATATACTCCGACAAGGAGAAGCTCTTGTGGCTTATCAGATCGGGCAGGTAAACAATTTCGACTAGATCAACTGGACTATGAAGACTATGAAGTCTGCCAGGCCAGCTTAAGCCCATAACCTGAATTCTTATTTTGAATAGGGTTAGCTGTCTCTGTCAATTTGGATTTTTCAGAATTTCATAGTACAATTATTTCAATTTAGAATTCTAATATCGAATACTCTTAGACAACTCTCGTATATATATGTATGTAGAGTATATTCGCTTCTATTGTTGCGGGTTCGCGCATTTTTATAATAAAGTTGCCTTTTGACTTCGGCGATCGCTGCAACAATGCGTTACAAATTGCCGAACAATGGCCAACATTTCAGACAATAGACCGGATTGGAATCCGCCAACTCGCTTGTCTTTCGCTTCCTCTGCCACATACACTCTTTATCACTCTCCCTCTCTCTCTCTTTCTCTCTCATTTGCTTGTTTATATGCAACCAACAGCTGGGATTAGTTGGCATCATTGCATTGAACCGGACTCGACTCTGCGCCCACACTCATTTTGCGCTTTTGAAGAGATTCTAAAGTTCAAATTCCCAATTTCAAATACCAAATTAAATGACAGTTGGCAGATTTGCTAAGCAAAGTTTTTCTTTGTTGCGGGCTGCATGAATACAAAAATAGAACTCGATTGTGTTCAACATGCAAATTGAACTCTGCAATGTATATGAAAAATGCTATCACTGATAGCACATGATAAAAAAACAACAGATGTAGCCTATGCTCGACATTTCAAACAAGCGACACACCTATGAAGGTTTTTCGCTCTATAGAGCAAGCCTAAAACACAATGTGAACAAGTGGTATCTGAATGTGAATGTGAATAAAAATATAGAAAAAATAAATAGCAATAAATAAGCAAACAGAGGCAGAGCAAATGAGAGAAGGAAGATTATATGCAAAAGCAAAATAAATAAATATATATAAATATATACAGCTGTATTTATAAATGAATTTGAAGATTAATAAATTTATATAATTTATACAGCTATATTCATGAAACTAAATAAATATTAGAAATACAAAATCATTTGAAATGAATTTTAAAGATTAATGAATTTATATATTGATGCTTAAAATTATAAGTATATCTCATACCTCATATAAACGTCTTGACTACATGAATAAACAAGTCTAGTATGAGAGAGATAAGTAAATGTTGGATATGTGTAGAAGGTAAAGCCTCGACACTCTCTGATATGCTGACTGACATCCAAGTAACTTTAAAGGCAATACTTAAGCCTGTGCTTAGGCATTTATTATGCATTCCTGGCAATTTCTATTAAAACTTTTCCATTATGAATGTCTAGAGCTAGAACACAAAATTCAAATTAGCTGTGGCAGTGTTTAGCAAGATATCATATTTTTCTTATTTTCCCTATTTTCCATATAATACATGAACAGAAAAAAGAAACAGTGAGGAGCTCTGGCTCATATCGAATTGAGTTTTGCCACTTATTTGGCATATGCGCTTATGAATATAATTTCAGTTAAATAAATATACTTTTATACTCCGTGACATACATAAAGAACAAAAAAAAAAAAAACGACTTCCTGTTCTATTGTATAAAAAGTCCGAGAGGCAAACAAATATATGAAATATTTGTAGACGTGCTTTACGTGCTCGCCATAAAACTTCAGTTAAAGCTGCTGCCAGCGACAGCTTCAACTTGGCCACAAATACACAAATACACAAATCGAATATCAAAGTAAAACAAGTTACATTGAAATATGAAAAGCGAAATGGCAGAAAGTGTAGAAATTCACAAAATGCTGAAATCAAATAATAATTTCAAAAGAGCAGTTTCAGCTGAAATTTGTGAATATTAATAAAAAAAAAAAATTGTGCATAAAAGTAAAAAATGCATTTCTCATTGCGAATGGCTAGCATTGAAATTGATTATTATTTGGCAATCAAAATGTCTGCATTTGTCGAGAATTTAATTCAAATTCCAGCTCTGCTTCATAAACAATTTGATATCAATTTCATGTTGTATAAATTTAATTGCATGCGCATCAATTGCAGCCATCAGCAGAGATTCAAATTCAGACTCGCATTGAAGTCGCTTGCCAATTGCAATTGAAATTGTCGAGTGTCTGAAAGATGCCTTTGTGGCAAAATTGTTGCTAATGACATAATTGATAATTACCACAACACGTGGCACAACACGTCATGTATCAAATATCACGCATACGCCATGTAATACAATATGATGCAAAGTTTCAGCTGCTCAACTCTGAAGTTGAAATTGTAAAGAGTTTGATTCGAATAGGCATATGAAGCACTGCCTGCCTCTGTTCAAGTAACTGAATATTGCTTTTAAGGTCGAATTGTGTGGCATTTAAAAGTATTATTAAATAACATAATGAACATATATCAAATAACACTCATACGCCATGTAATACAATATTATTCAAAGTTTAAAAGTTCCCCAGAGTATCTACACATAAAATATATATATAATTATGTATATAATACAATATGAAATATGATGTGTGGCTTTCGAAATTCCTGTTTAATGAAATACTACAAATTCTGGTTTCAAAATTAATTTACAATACCTTACATAGCATTACGTAGGCCTACTTGCAATCTTGCAAATTCCAGCTTAAATGCTGACAACAAAATCTAAAGCGCTTAATGCCAAACAATTTCAGGCTGACCTTCGCTTGTATTTATTTCAATATTTTCATATTAATTTGCAAAACTTTACCATTTTGTAGTTGGAAATTAGATTGTGTGGTGTTTTTGTAAAGTGCTTAAAACGTACGAACTGGTTTCAATGAAATAATGCAAATCGTATTAATCCATACAAAAAGGTAACCGCACAATGCGGCGTATGCGTGACGCGCTTTAAATATTACGCATACGCCATGTAATGCAATATGTTTTCAACTTTGACACGCGCTTTTAATTAATTTGTAGGCCTTAATTTGTTGTTGTTTATATATTATTATTGTTGTTGTTGTCATTGTTGTTGTTGTCGTTTGCAGGTGGACATTTTGGACACATCCGGTGACATGCAATTCCCCGCCATGCGACGCCTCTCCATTGCTACAGCGCACGCCTTCATGCTGGTCTATGCGACCACCTCGGCCCCCAGCTTTCAGTGTGTGAAGCAGTGCTTCGAGGAGATCCGCGAGCAGCGTGCCGACTTTCAGGTGAGCGTGAAGTTCCCCCACCCACACACACACACACAGTTTGCCCTTTGCATTTTGCATGCAATTAGCGCGCCCATAAAAAAATAAAGCCAAGCACCACGCACCAAGCACCAAGCACCAGGCAACAATCCCTCATGTTGCCCAATTTCAATGCCCCAAAGCAATTAAGACCACAAAAAAAAAAAAAAAAGTAAAAAAGAAAAGAAGAAGACGACTGTACACAGAGCTTGGCCAAAGTCTTTGGGGGCTTTATGCTACACAGCCCCCATTGTTGTTGTTCTTCCTGTTGCTGCTGCTGTTGTTGTTTTGGCTTTGGCTTTGGCTTTTGTGCGTGCGTGTCAATTATAGCCGAGTCGGCTTTGTCTCCGTCTGCAGCAGGACTAACTCGTTATCTCTATTTTCAGGATATACCCATTGTCATAGCCGGCAACAAAGCCGATTTGGCCACCAGCCATCGCGAGGTGCGCCAGGAGGAGGTAACGGATTGGGTCTTTTGCGAGCTGCCACGCCTCAGGTAGATATTCACCCTTAATTATCCATTTTAAAATGTCTGCTCCGAAAATGCAAATGTGCTGCAACAGCTGCCACTGCCACAGCGAGAGCTACTGCTGCTGCTGCTGCTGCTGCTGCTGCTGCTGCAGCTGCAATTAGGCCAAACCAATCCAAACCAAAGTTTTGCAATGAAAAACCAAAAGCGGAAAAAGCGAGCACAAAAACCGCAAAACATTCATTTACGATACCCTGCAAACTGTTAGAGTGAGAGTGTCGAGTATTCAGGTGAGAAGAGACTTGTTGAATATCATGTACAGCTTTCTTTAGCTAGCTCATCTGCTGATATGAATTATGAGTTTGAATATATGCTGTGAGCAGAACAATTCGATAAATATCGGTTTAAAAAACCATAAATTGCAAATAATGGAGGTAATCCACAAAGTGTAAGAGTATCATTAAATAGTAATTAAATAATATAAGTTTATATACAAAGATTCTTGAGATTCGAGCTTAAGAAAACTCTGCACAAAAGACTTTAAGTATGAGATGAATATAACGTTGACTTACTTATATCTCATACGAATAATTTCTAGTACAGCTGTTTTTCGATTAACACATTTTTTGGAATCTAAAATCGATAAATATCGATTATAAGAAATTCTTCATTGAGACATTTTATATACTTTGGAATTATAGGGCATCTGATAGTCTGTCACTCAATCGTGCTGCCCTTCTGCACTAAGTAATGGCCAGCAAGAAGTGCAATAAAATTGTGCTATAAATTTTTTGTTGACCGAAATGAATGTGAGAACCTGCACGAAGAGCAGCTGTCGCTGTCGCTGTCGCTGTCGCTGCTGCAGCCGACAAATGCAATTAAATGCAACAAAATGAAATTAAGCGACAAAAAGCGTGATTCGCTGCCATCTGTTTGCAAGCGCTGACGAGAGTGGGCGGCCGGAAGGCGTGGCAAGTACGAAAAATCAGTTGGCAGCTTGTTAACAGCGAAAATTGCAATTCACATTGGGCCAATTGGCCGAAGTGAGAGACAAAAACACACACACAGTTTCTCTCTCTCTCACACACACACACTATGTGACTAAATGACCTACTGTACAAGTACAGTAGACACACCCTAATTGCCACCCTGACAGACTAGCTGTCTCTGTGGCCGAAAAAAAAGTTGCGAATTGATATTCCCCTACGACAAGGGCGTTCAATGCACTCGACTGCCGGCGCAGCAAACGCGCTTTGCATGCTAAACAGCTCCCAGCCAAGGAAGCACGCGAATGCCAACAGAAGTGGATCCTTAGCATCATCATACTGCAGTGCTGCAGTGCTGCATGACAACATGTAATGGCGGCAATTTAAGGCTATCTTCTGCACTTAATTGATGCTCGCATTCATTTGAGACTACTTTGACAGAGCTCTATAGCAGCTTTAATGGTCGATCACATTGGGTCTCAGCAGTAGTAGTAGTATGAATAATAATAGTAGTAGTAGCAGAGCAGTAGTAGTAGAGCAGTAGTAGTAGAGTAGTAGTAGTAGAGCAGTAGTAGTAGAGTAATAGTAGTAGAGTAGTAGTAGTAGAGTAGTAGTAGTAGAGTAGTAGTAGTAGAGCAGTAGTAGTAGAGTAGTAGTAGTAGAGTAGTAGTAGTAGAGCAGTAGTAGTAGAGCAGTAGTAGTAGAGTAGTAGTAGTAGAGTAGTAGTAGAATTAGGGCTAAGTAATAGTGAGAGCCTAATAGCTGCAGAGGTTCTTGAGCTCACAAGACATGTATAGCAATGCTATAATCAGAAGAGAACAGAATAAAGCCAGAGCTCGTGAATATCTATTGAGCGTCTCTCAATAGCTGCAAATAAGTGTCTTTCACTCACACTTTCAGAAAAAACTCACAGAGCACGCGATTGAGTTCGTTCTTCATTGAATTTTTTTGCGAGCGGACAGAAAACATTTTTTGTTTCACTCTGGCTTGCATGAAGCAAAAAGTCTTTTGTGCATGTATTGGTGCATTTGTGGGAATTCTCTTCGCTAAACACAGCAATTTCGTTCGTCCGTGTGAATCTGAGCATGTGTATGGGAAAGTGAAGAGCGTTTACATCGACTTTTTGGGTTTGTTTGCTCACTCAATGGGCCTCATTGTGTGAGCGTCAATTGTTTCGCTCCCTAAACGATGTTCCGGAAAAGAAGAAAGAAACACACGAAGTGTTGAATGCTCAACCGAAAACCAAAACGAGGAGAAGCGAAGATAAGAGAATATAGGAAAATATAGAAATGCAGAGTGAAATGACTTACATTTAAGGTAAAGAAGCATATAAGCAATGGCTTGCGTCTTGTTGACTGAAAAACATTAGGGGCTTGAATTATATATTAATTATAGAGTATTTGCCTGTCTAAAAGACACTTCACAAAGCAACTGGACTACAAATAGATTTCTAGAAGGTTACACAGACTTAACTGATCAAATATTACGCCTGCTCTTAATTATAATGTTGGATATTCAAATAACTTATTTATCTATGCTAAACTAGAATTCTGTTACTCTAGCAGCCTCTATCGAAAGGAGTTCAATCACCTTAACCCTTTCATACGATTTCATGCTGCAAATATTATTCAAATTTTAAGCAATTAAACGTAAACTGTTGCTTACTTACAAAATCAGAGAATTGAATCAAACTTACCAAATTCTTTACATTCCGTTGCTCTATAATTTTCCCACAATGCAAAATGCTTCTATGACCTTTGTGCCTTTGCCTGTTCTCCAGATTTCCATTAGCTCCATTTGCAGGAGAATTCTTTCTTTCATTTCTTTTTCTTTTTCTTTTTTTTTTGGCCTTGCGCGCCGAACTTTGCTGTTAAAATAAACTTTGCTACTTTGCCGCTTTTTATGCTCACACTCACACACACACACACACATATATAAATACATATATGTTGCCATAATTGTGTCCTTAATAAACTGCACGTCCATAAAAATCACTTACAGACGCAGACGTGAGGCAGGTGAATTTGTTTCCTACTTCTGGGCAATGTGTTGGCCGCACTTACCATAATTCGCGGTGCGGGCGGTGGGAGAAAGGGGCGTGGCGTTGTGTGGCATGGCAGGAGGCGGTTTAAGCAAGCGTGTGTAAACTTATTTAAAAAGTAATATTAATACTATATATATATAGCATGTGGAAGCATACAGAGGAGACGCACGCAGACACAGCGCCAACATAAATAAATACACTTAACGAAAATGGATATATTAAAATCAGCAGAAGGCCAACAACATGCACTAAGAGAAGTGAATATACGAACGATCATGGCCACCCAGAAGAGAGAAGAGAGAGCAAATGCAGACCCTTGCGTGCCAGATACGGCATTCCATGTATGGCCAATCCATAGCCTCAGCCTGCTCGCTATGGCTTACCTCCTGCTGCTTGTTCTCCGCCTCCTGCTCAATGTCCGTGCTGTTACTTGTCATGATAAACTGATTGTCCCAGCCTGCAGTCCCGTGCTCCGAGTCCCGTCAAATTTGATGCGCTCTGTCAACAGTGGGCTAGTTCCTAATGCTTTTCTGTTGTAGCCTTAATTTAATGTTAGTTTTTGTGCTCTGCGACATGCATATTCAATTTGAATTAAATTAAATTCACATTTATTTCAAACATACAATTAAAACAAGTTCAATTCGGAGTTGCATTGATTTAGCTTTTAGTTTCAGTTAGTTTGATAAAAACAATTTCTGAACAACTAGGGATTATTATAGACATCGACCCACCAGAGTTGGAAATGAGCTTAAGCTCCCCTTAACCATCAAGCATTCATTGCTCAAGCTGAAATGTGAGTGCAATTTCTTCAACCCTCAAGGTGTTTGCCTTCAACTTTAGCTGCAAAGGGGAAATGTGTAAAATGTTTTCATGTTCGCTGCATAAAAATAAATTCTTTACTACTTGAGCACATCTGAGTTCTTTCAGTGCAGATTTATATAGGTATAAGTAGATGCAAATACATACACAGCTTTCAGTTGGCTTAAACATTTAAGCAGATTGATGGAACAGCTAAAGATGCGTTCTTGAACTTTTCCCCTTCATTGCCTTCTGTTGCTCCTGTTAATGCAGTTATTGCTGCTGTTGCTGCTGTTGTTGTTGCTTTGCTTGATACTGTTGCATTTATTGTGCTGGATACTTATGTTGCTGCTGCATATGTTGC
This sequence comes from Drosophila antonietae, assembly GCA_030914385.1. Lineage (NCBI taxonomy): Eukaryota > Metazoa > Arthropoda > Insecta > Diptera > Drosophilidae > Drosophila > Drosophila antonietae. Next base: position 971,038 of record JAUESO010000611.1, on the reverse strand, counting down.
TGCTGTTGCTCATCCTACTATGCTTACTGTTGCTATCATTGCTGTTGCTACTGATGTTGTTGTTGCTGCATATGCTGCTAATGTTGCTGTAGGTGTTCTTCCTACTACGCTTACTACTACCATTGCTGTTGCTGTTGCTGTTGTTGCTACTATTGCTGCATTTCTACAGCAATTCATTTTGCTATTACTGTTGCTGTTGCTGTTGCTGCTGCTGCTACTGTAGCTTCGATTGCTCCTGTTGCTTCTGTTATAACTGTTGCTATTTGCTATGCTTGCTACTGTTGCTCTGCCTGCTCTTACTGCGCTTGTTACTGACGCTGCTGCTGCTGCTGCTGCTTTTGTTGCTGTTGCCATGGCTGCTGGCTGCTGGTTGCTGGTTGCTTTTTCGACCTTGCTGCCAGTGCGCATCACAAATTTGCACGTCAACTGCCAACTTTTTTTGGGTTCGCTTTTTGTTAAGCTTAAGTCTCTGTGGGTCTCTCTCTCTCTCTCTCTCTCTCTCTCTGTCTGTCCCTCACTCACTCTCGCTGCTTGAGAATGGCTGGGGTGTGTGAGTGTGAGTGTGTGGGTGTTGCATATTGCATGAGTGCAACAGCGTTGCAATTTGCTGCTGCGTGTCTGTCTGTGGTTAAGCGCACTCACCTGCCACACACACGTGCATTTATCTCTTCTTTCGTAGCATTTGCAATTGCATAAGTAGATTATTTTCCCAAAAGAAAACCAACAAAAAGAAAAATAAATAAATGAAAAAAAAAAGACAAACTTGAAAAACGTTTTTCCACTTCGCCACATTTGCAACTTGAACAATTCATTAAAGCGAACACAATTTGATTTATTGCTGCTGCATTAACAATTTAAGGCCAAGGGCTGTACGAAAGTAGACTATGATGAACACTAGACTATTTATTATTAAAGAAATCCCTCTTGGATAAGGTCATTCAATTCAGTTATAAGAGCAGCTAGCAGACGCCTTTGTCTTTTAGCCATGTCATTCTGCAACTTGATTTTCTTTTTTTTTTTTATAATTATAAAAGTTACACATAAATCATTAACTTTTGCTCTGCTTTTATGCTAAGTGTTAACACGCCCAACCACGTCTCATATTCTCAGCAAAAGTTTTACGCATTAATCAATATTCGCAGCCATCTCAGCTCTCACTCTAGTTTATAATTCTGTGCTAGTAATGCAGCTACCTACCCATCTTATTAGCTAATTACCTCTAGCCTTAGTACTCTCTCATTCAACTGTTACGAACAAGTAAGAGAGGAATACTGTGAGCTCTGCTCATTCCAATTATTCCACGCTACTTTTATACACATGATGAGCAACATCTGGGATAAGAGAGACAGATATTCAAAGTTCGAGGGATATTCGAAATATAATAATCAATCCGTCTACTCTATATAAGAGCTTTCACTCTAAATTTCAATTCTTCAACTATAATAAAACGAACAACTAGAAAAGCACTTAGATCTATACCTTATATGGTATATCTCATCTCTGCCACGTTATCCATTATTCCCTCGTTTCACGTTTTCCATTAGGATATTCGGGGTATAAAACGCAATAAGAACAAAGTTAATTCTTTTTGCCACGCCTGTATCTTTTGTTTCACACCCTTTCGCATAACTAATATACCCCGCAGACTCATTAAAGATTCGCACAAGAAAATCACAGCTACCGCAATTGTGTTTATCCCTCTCTCCCTCTCCCTCCCTCTCTCTCTCTCTCTCTCTCTCTCTCTTTCTCTCTCTCGTTCTACTTGTTCTCCACGATGTTGGTTGTGGCTGCTGTTGACAGCTCTTCCCTGCAATTGAGCAGCTCGCCTACTTCGTGTCCACAGCTCTGGCCAAATTCGTGATACGACTAATTTAGCCATTTAAGCGCCGTTTGTCGTTTTCCGTTTGCTGTTTGCCGTTGGCAGTTTTGCTTTTACCGCCATTTTGCTTGCCGTCAAATTTCCCGCCGTTGCCCATTTTTCAGCTGTCCTCGCGTGCTTTATCCCTAAACGCTGTGTGTGTGTGTGTGTGTGTGTGTCTGCCAGAAGCATGTGGTAAATTGAACATTATTGTTGCACTGCTGTCTGCTGTGGTTGCCCTGTAAATTCTGTATTGAATGGAGTATATACACTATAAGAGCTCGATTTGGCAATTATAAATAAAACTTCCCTTGCTTAACTACTTTGACTATTTAGTTGGCTAGAAAAACAGCTGAACTCTCTTTAAGAACTAGTTTTTACAGGGTATATCCCACCAGCATCCATTTTGGCGTATGTTCCTCTCATTCATTCCAGGGCATTAGTTTTGCCTTTCAGCTTAAACTCAACACGTAACGCATTTGACCAACATTGTGATACTTTTTAGCCCTGTCATGTAAATGTGGTCAACACATCGTGCTGATGCACCCACATTACGTATACGCTACGTAAACGTGACGTATACGAAATTTATGCAAGCTGCCCGAAACTTGGATCACAGTTGAAATTTTACTTGTTCTTCTTTTTTGCTGTTGCTTTCAGGGCTAAGGTGCTCGAGTGCTCGGCGAAGGAGGACACCAATGTGACGGAGCTGTTCAAGACACTGCTCTCCCTTTCCCGCTTCCTGCCAGCGAGCAGCGGCAGCAGCGGCGGCCCAGGTGGCTCCAGCGGCGAGGCAGCGCCCAGCGGCTTCAAGCGACGTTCCTCGGCCTACGTCAGCGCCTCGTCCAGTCGCAGTGAGTAGAGCAAAAAAAAAAAATAAATAAAGAGAAACAGAAAAGAAGAGAGACAGCAACTGAGTGTGAAGAGCTAAAGGAATTTATGAATTTCACAAAAAAAAAAAAAATGACACAGAAAAAGAATTGTGGAAATTGTTTTGTTGCAAACGTAAAGGAGGGGAAAACGTTGCAACTTTTGTCAGCCGGTAACTGGGAAACGGAAATAATTTCAAGTTGACAAAATGCTTCACTTTGTCGGCCAGCAGCAAATATCAATTTGCCATTTCGATTGCCAACTACTAGCTGCAGCGCGGCCCAAGAGATTTTCGCTCTCTGGATTTCGTTAAGCCGCAGAACAATTAAAGCCTTAAAGCGATGGCCTGCAATGCGAAATTAAACTACGATCTGCCGATTACCTTGACCAATAATTGAAAATAATACGAGCTGTCAGAAAAAAAAAGTAGAACTGTGAAAAGAAAACCCGACTGGCACATACTCGTTCATTTTGTGTAACTCTCCCAAAAGGAAGTTTGCAGTTTGACTATATAGACTATATTAGATTATTCTATATATGATATCTCTCTCTAATGGGAGTCTAACAGGTATTCAATTAGTCTCAATATCTTTGCCTTCACACAGACAGATAGGCAGCCGAATAAACTCTTTTTTAGTCTGTGAGCGAGCATATACATAAAGCGATTTAAGCCATAAGCTCATTATTAATAACAGCAGCAATATACGACATCTATATCTACATATATACATCTATATCCATATATGTATTTATGTATACGAATATTTGTATTTTAATCTATGTAATTATAATTCAACTGTATTCAGCAGTCATATAATCTTCATTCAAGCACTTGTGAAATTTATAGTAAAAGTTTTATTGTTGTTTATATACATGTAAACATATATGTATATAAATTTACATAATTATTATTACTCACTTGCTGTAACAATTTCGAGTGCTTTAAGATATAGCTAGAACAAATTAAAGCGCTGCCTGGATCTAATTTAGTATGCAGTCTAAGTCTACTTGATTTAACCTCAGCTTACTAAATGCTAAATTGCATATAACAAGAATATACTGGGAATAGTTGATTCGTGTTTAAATCTAATGAAATGTTCAGAGCATAACACGTTGAAGATGGTCTCAACTGTGCTCTCAACTGTTGGCAACTCGAGAATATTTCCACTTGAACTAACTTTTCCATATTACTCAATAATTATTTGTATAGATGAATAAAGCTAAAAAAATATCGGACTTTGATAAAATTCATATCAAATTTGTTCATTTAGCATTCCAATTACAATTCGAGAATACTTTTGCTCTAAGAGACACTTTCTATTATTTTCTAGAGAAGCAGATATAGAGATATAATGAATAATTGAGTTATTCTATATAGAAATATCGATTCAGTAACACAGATAAGACAGTAAAGAGAAGACTGCCAAGAGAAATCAAATATTTTTGAAGAGAAATCAAATCTGGTACTACAACCTTCGCGAATCATATCTCAGATTGCTTTAGAGTTCAGCCTATTCATTCGCACATAACTTGACATTAACTGCCGTTAGACCCATTTCTGGCACACCCATTTGGGCAATCGCCTAAGCAGTGCTCGTTGCCTTTTGATGAAATGCCTGACAACACCTGCCCTACAGCTGACTTGGTGGCCTACAACATCGGTTGCTAATTAGCCAGGCTCTCGACTTTTCGCGCAGTGTAGACGCAACATTGACAAATTGTCGACAATTTGGCTAATTGAGTGTAATTAACATTGCTTCGCCTGCGTCTGTGTTTGACCCAAATTAATTGTTAAAATTTTGCCAAAGCACATAAAAAGAAGAAAGTGAAATATAACTGCGCAACGCATACCAAAAACGAAAGTCAAAGGATGAGGCAACGAGTCCTGACAACAGGACAAACCCCTTTTTTTTTTTAGTCAATTATTTATATGTATCGTGCGGACAAGCAATAGACTGAACTGAAAATAATAACAAGTATGAATGCTTCAAGTGGGAGTGCTCGACTAGCAGATACCCTGAACTCTATTTTGATAGATAATTAGAAAATGAACTGAGCTAGCGAGATAGAGGAAACTACTTTACGTGTGGCATAGAGTAAGACAAGATGGGATGGGATGGTATATGATGGTATGGGAGGGATAGATGGATAGACAAACAAGGCTAGATCGTCGCCTTCATTAATAATATATATATACTTAAGGCACTGCTACAAACATTTCTACACAACTAATATACCCCAAATTTAATTTTTTCTGAGTATCATAATTCATAATAAAAAGTGAACAAATTTAGAAATTCTGTAGGCCTTCGTTGATAGTATACTAAGATATATAAATACATACGATATATACTGTAAGAGTGCTTTATCTATCTATCTATATATCCTTCTATCTTTAAGAGTTAGCATTTCGCCTTATGGATTAGCTTTAACAATGCCCTTTAACATCCATTGATGTTTGCAACTTTTTGAGCCAATTAATCAGCTTAAAATGAAAGAAATTTGCAGTTCAAAAGTTGTGCCTGGGCTCGCATTAATTATGCAAATAGCTTTACCTGCTAATTAGACGTAAAAGTATTTAATTTCCATTGACCAGACACATTAGCCCATGCAAAAAACTGCCCAGCTATCTCAGCTCTCTCTCTCTCTCTCCCTCTCTTTGTCAAGAAGTTTTTCATATTTTTGACTGTCTCTCTCTCTCTCTCTTTCTCTCTCTGTGTGTTGTCTTTTTTGCGCTGCTCTCCTTGTTACCAATATAAATAAACAGTTAATTAATGTTGGCCACGCGCTGCTGCTTGCTCTCGAAATAATGAATATAATTTCCGTGTTGCCACTGCCACGCCCACCATCAGCAGCAGCAACAACAACAATAACAACAACAATAACAACAACAACAACAACAGTTACTACTACTACTGCTAGCTCCGTCCCTCCCAGCTACTGTTCGACATTAATTTAATTGTCTGCTGGCGGCATTTGATAAAATGTTTAGTTATTTAGCCCGAACGACCTGCAAAAGTCATTTAAATCAAGTGCAAACTTGGCTCCCAGCCACAAAGGAACTTTCAAATTAAATGCAATTTAAAGCTTTAATGTGTGTTGTCCACACATGCGTATGTGTGTGTGTGTGTGTGATTGTTATACAAATTGTATTTGCCTTGCACACACATTCGCTCACTTGCATATTAAATGCGAGCCACAAAATTTGTAAATTATTTTGTATTGTCCAGGCAGACAACGAAAACTGTCGTTGACAGCACAACAAACAACAGAGTGAGCGTGTGTGTGTGTGTGTGTGTGTGTGTGTGTGTGTGTGTGTGTGTGTTGGTGAATAGTGAAGGTCAAATGTCAAATAGCGGCAAATACTAGCGACAGCTCAATTCACAAAAGAAACGTTTGCATCGATGGCACAAAACGATATTTTGACTCATTCTCACTCTCTCACTCTTCCGCTCTGTCTTTTTCTTTCACCTGCCTACTCCCTCTCCCCCCACTCTTCGATTAGAAACCTAAAAAAATCAAGTCCTGGGCTGAGCAGTTAATCACGCGAATTGAGGCCAAGACAACGACGCAAAATAAATTTAGAACAACAGATTCGAAAGACTAAGAGCGGGTATGCACAGCTGCTGCATACGCTAACGTTGATGTAAATTAAATGAAGAGACAAGCATCGATAATTAACGATAACTCATAGAAGAAAGAGCCAGTAAACGAAATTATTTTATTTAATAAAGATTTAATAAAGATTTTTTGTTAATGAAAAATCAAGGAATAAAAGAAAAATCGATGTATGCTATAGAAACACAAAGCTATAGGTGTTCATACAGCTGCTAGTTCAAAAAAGAACTAATATACCCGTCACAGCTTGACTGCCTGGAGTATAATATATAATCATATAATTTGATCAGTTTCTTTCACAATAAAAGCAAAAGACATATAGTCATAGACATAAGTACTCTACTCTATCTGAGCTGAGTGCTTACTACACAAAACCAATATGACCGACTGTAGCTTGACTGCGTAGGGTATATAGCCTGTAATTGACTTAAAAAACCACACATATACATATGTATATGTGTCAAATGGCATGCATAAGCAGAGGTCAACGTTTCTCTTTAGACTGAAGCTAAGCCCATGTTTAATATACTCAATAGACCCATCTTACTTTCACTGTGTAGGGCATAACATGTAATTACCTATGAAAATTCGCTAGAAAATACCAATTTCACCTTGGCTGCGTTGGGTATATCATGTAAGTAACTATAGAGACTGTATAATCAGAATGACTAATAAGCCCGTTTCACCTTGACTGCATAGGGTATAACATGTAATTGCCTTAAAAAACCACGCATACAATGTGGCATATGCAGAAGAAACACAGAAACAAAACAAAAAAGCAAATCGTTCGTATTTAGCTTGAAGGTGTGCGAGCATGTGTGTGTGAGTGTGGGTGTGTGTGGGTGTGTATGTGACAGCTCTATAGCCAAAGCACGTGCCTGCCTCTGTGTGTGTGAGTGTGTGGGTGATGGGCCATAAAAAATGGGCGAGCGCGTGTAGGCCGAGCCGCGTCTGACTGAGCTGCACCTGATTTGTCTAGCCGAAGGAATAGGCGCACCCACGTCTGTCACGCCCCCACACACAAACACACACACACACACACACGTATAGGCGGCAAATGTAATGTGGCTCGGCGCTTGCTGTGGTGCGGCCCAACGAAGCGAACCACAAGCAGTTTTACTTGCAAGCAGCCAACTGTAACCGTAACTCAATTGAAACTTTTACAAACGCGCCTTTAGAACGCAGCATGCCACATGCCACATGCCACAGTTGCCAGCTGAAGCTCGCATTTGTAACTCGACTAGGCCAAATGTAATTTAACAACAACAAGAAAATCTTACCAGTCAACGCGCTCGTTGTTTGTTAGTTAATAAAGCTAGAGATGAAGCTGGAATACCCTTTATAAGGGTATGAATGTGAAAGCGATAGAGAGAGGAGAGAGAGTGTAAGATAGAGAGAGAGGGAGGGAGAGATAGGAGGGGGGAGGAAATAGAGAACTAAAAGTTAAAGTTTTCAGCATGGGAATTTTGTTTATCAAATCAGCTGTTCATGTGAAACAAATATGAACATATGTATGTATATATATTTATTCATTTAGGGGCATTAAAAAGTAACTTTTCTAACTATATTTTAATTTACAGCTTCAAAACTTCAATCATTAATCAGTCAGCCAAGCAAGGATTTCTAATATTAAGATACTTAAGTTGTGCTTTGATCAAAAGTCACATTCAATATCAGTCAATCAATCAATCATTCAGTTTAACTTAAACTTAAAATGAAGTAGAATTTATATATTTAAATATAAATTAGTTAGGAATAAAAAACTGAACTGTTGCCCTCTAGGCAATTGATTAGCCCTCTTGAGTTAGTCAGTTACTAAGTCAATCAAACAGCCCGTCAATCAAGACGTCAATCAACTCAATGCAACACACTCGATGAGCAAATCGAACGACCTTTTGCCCAAAGTCTTGTGCAAATAAAAATGTTATTCAAATTTCTGTTTGTCTTGCGCCCAAAATACAGCCACACACAAGCGGAATGCCATAGAGTCAGCGAATCAGAATTATATATGTAGAAATTGTGGAACTTGATACGACTGCTCACCATATGCCATCTATGCGAATGCGAATGCGAATGCGAATGGGTTTTATGCCTGACAATTCTCGATGCTCTATGCCATGGCAAATGGTGCGAATGGGGCTTGCATTTGTGGTGTAATAAGCCAAAAGGACAACAAACACACACACACACATAGACTCACACATACTCATGCATATATGGAGAGCATTTGGTACACAGCATGCGGCTCGATTTTCGCGCTTTTTTGTGTCAACGACAACAATGGCGACAGTCGCCATTTTGTTTGCAGTTGACACTACGAACACACACACACACACACTCACACACACTCACACACACACACTCACACACACACACACACACACACAGAGACCGCGGCACACTCATGCATATTTTATTTTTGAAGGATTCCCTTGGGCTCTGGCTCTAGCACCCTTTGAGACGCATTAACTAAATTTAGTCTCTTCAAAGATGTCGCATCTACGCTTTAAACTGTTTAATTTCGCATTTTCAATTTGCAATTTTTCAATTTTCCAGCAGTTTTTCCCAGCATCATTAAGCTGCAGATCTCAGCAACGCTTTAAATCCATCAAAATCAGTTAATCAATATGCGCCGCCTCTAATCAAATCATTGATGCGAGCTCTCTAAGGACTTTCGCCCTTAGATTTTTCCAAGAATTTCGGTGCGCGCGGCAATCATGAAAGGTTCCTTGCTAACTGCTCTGAATAATAAGGGGTATATACGCACATGCACGGAGATAACAAATCAAGTTTGCAACTTTGTTCTAATCTGAAAACTATTCTCTTTTTTTTTTTGGGTTCGTAAAGTTATTTCAAAAACTATATTTAAACTACTTGAGACAGTTCTCATTAATAAGAACTTTGAGTGGAGTTGACTAGGTATGAGGATAGGTTTGCTATGTTTGCTATTTGTCCAAAGCAGAAAATGTAGAAAAATAAAGAGCTATCATTCAGAGCAAACTAAAAAATGAAGAACATGAATTTTATATTATTTGCAGCGAATTTGTGCAGAAGAACCCGAAGTTCCGATTACCTGGACTGAATCATGCCATTGCGTGCCAGCTAGGGTAGTATTTCAGTCAGAGTCCTTTTGCATTCATTAGCTTTGGCTTCACATGATTGCTGCTGATTTGAGTTATGCTTTGAGCAGAGAGCGATATCAAGGCTGCTCACAGTGCTCACATTGCTCACAGTGCTCACATATCGAGCTTCAGTTGCAGACAATTATCAATTTCAATCATTTCAGCTGCGCCGTTGCTTTGTCCATAAGTTAATTATGTTGCATGCAACAGAGCGGCACAGCGCAGAGCGAAAGGTGGAATTAGCGCAGTTGGCCAAGCGAAAGGGGTCAAATGCGTGGGGTTTGGCATTGTTGTTGCACAACTTGGCCAAGCTGCTGTTGCAGTTGCAGCTGCAGTTGCAGTTGCAGTTGCTGCGACAGCCATAATTCGGCAGAGAGCAACAAACATTGTCGAGCGCCAACTGAAAATTGGATTTTCACATTTATTTGCATGCACGTGCTCATGCTCAGTGTGGCAGACGCATGCGAGAGTGTTGCTGGGTTATTATTGATACACAGATATATATATACATATACATATATGTAGATATCCCATATGCAGATATACATATATTCTACTATGTGCACGCATAAACTCTCGTTGCAGACAAGAACCGCATGAACAGCCCCTCGGTGAGCGGAGATAAGAAGTCGAGCCTTGTGGATGCTGTCGATGTGGCCAGCACCAGTGCGGAGGCCAAGCTAAAGCCACGCTCCAGGTGCGTATATACACTTAAAGCAAAAGTAGAGTAATTTAAGATTAAGTGAACTAGCATATCTTTTCTCCAAGTGAACTGCGAGCACAGCTCAAGCAGATGCTTGGGAAATTCATCTTATGCTTATCTTTTTTAATGATTCGTCATACTTCAATACTTCAATTTCTCTCAGTGTACTCGCTACTCAACAGATTGTTAATAATTTCTTTTATTATATATTTCTTAGATCGCTCATACGCCGTGCTTCACGCAAGACCAAACAGCAAATCAACAACGCATCCGATGACTGTAATTTGCAGTAAATGAATTACAAAATAAATATTAATAATATTAATGAATGTTAATTATGAATCTATGTGTACGTTATCCAGTTCTCGATTAACTGCAAATACTTTAAAGAGAAACACACAAACAAATATTGCTCAATGGCAATTTAGTTCTAGCTGCTAAGAGTATCTAATAGTCGTCTATGGAGGGCTTACTTTTCAAGTGGTTCACTATCAAGTTCTATGAATTCCATTTGAGATTTGATCCATATTTTCTATGCTCATCATTTAAATGGGACCACTTTTATTTCCAATTGTTTTACAGGGCGACAGAGACAGAGAGAGAAAGGGTATAGAAAGAATTAGCAGTTTCGAGAGTAGAGAGTTTAGAATTTATTATGATTAATAATTTTCAGTTTCAATTATGTTAGAGCAGAGGTTGCTTATCAAAATATGGCTTAGGAAAGGGTATGCCCAGTAGATCTTATGGAAATCTTGAATGGGTAATTGAGAGAGGATACAAAGAGCCCTCTAAACAGATATGCCATCAAAAAGAAAGAGAGAGAGTATACAAAAGAGAAGCAAGTGACCTCAAAAAGAGAGTATAGAAAAGAGTAGAGATGATGGCAGATATGCAAGCGAAAGAGTATAGAAAACTCTATAGTATCATATAATTATGCTAAAGTAAATTGTATAAAAAAGCTCGCTATAGATTGTTAAAGCATTTAGAAAAGGGTATACAGAACTTATACTAAAACGATGCTAGAAGAAAGGGCATACAGAACCTATCTATTATGCTACAATGAGAAAGTGTATTCAGAGTGCATTATAAAAACTACAGAAGTGAAAGGCAATACAAAAGATAGAAAGATAAATCAAATTCTGCCAAGGCAAAAGAACTTCAAAATTTCTTCAAACATCATCAGAAAATAATGATGATAGTTGACCAGTGAATAGCATAAGTTAGACTTTGGTTATATAGAAAATTCGTTATATATTTTGATGTTCGAATAGGCGAAAGGGTTACAGAAAATGAAAGCTGATTTTTCTGTGTTATTTAAAATGTAGCTAGAAATTTCTTTTGGGAGAATATTTTTGGTAGATTCTGCGACAATTATAGAGAGTTCCTTTGATACAGAAGAAAATATATATATATATATATGAAATATATATAAGATATATATATTTGAATTTGTTCTAGTGATAAGCTAATGTAAGTAGGTGTTTAGCAACAATTCAAATACAATGTATTCAAATGTTTAAACTAATTGTGTTTGGCTACAGATCTGTGTAGTTTAAATACATATAGAAAATATATACGCATATATAAATATATATGTGTATATATATATATATAATTCAAATCTCGTTGGATTTGTTTAATGCTCAAACGGCAAAAATCTGACCTTGTTTTTCCAAGCAAAAGGAAAACTGTTTGCGCGATTTCTCCAAGTATTTTTTGTTTCCTCTATTATGCAAAGCGAGCTGCTAATTAACGTTTCGAGCTTTGTGTGTGTGTGTGTGTGTGTGTGTGTGAGGCGTACATATAAATATGCAGCGCATTGTATAATGCGATTTAACTCAAGAGATTTGTGTTGAGAACAAAAAAAAGAAAAATAAAATAAAATATTTAAAAAATGTATAAACAGTGCGCATATTGCTGTCGGGCATAATCGACTGTGTAATACTCGTTCACAGCTAAATTCAATTGAAATATTCGACTGCAGAATGTGAGATATTGTTAGATCTTTAGCCCTATATAGAGGACTATAATTACTGAAGAAACGCGTTGGCATCATGCAAAGAATATGCAAAGTTTCAAATACATTTTTAGAAAATTCAACAATTATTTGAATGCAAATCGATGATTGACTAAATAAATGATGAGATCAATTTGATTTTGGTTTTTGTTTTTCTAAAGATCAGAGAAAGACTTTTGAAGACGAATAATGTTTCCTGTGAACGAGCTAAAATCTAAATGAAAATCTATTCAAGGATAATACAGGGTGCATGATAATTGCCAAAAAAATAATTAAATAAAAAAAAGTTAAAAAAAAAGAGGAGGAAAATAAGAGCCAATCAAATAGAGAAGAGTATTTTATATGTATTAAATATTAGATAAAATATTAAATAAGTCAAATTTAAAAATTAATAAATTAAACTCTTTAAATATTTTGTTTGAAATTAAATAAACATATTTGACTTTTCTTTGTTCAAAAGTTGCACAAGTGAACGAAACAACAAAAAGGCAGATGCAAAGTGAATTGTGATGAAATACTTAAAAAATATCATATATATACATATATATATATATATATGTATGTATATGTTTATGTATGTATGTATGGATTGGCCTGACGTCCAAGTTAAATTGTATTCTTAGGCTTAAGGCATGGCTAGACGTTAAGCAAATTGTTTATACAAATTGTTATTAAATGTAGTTAAATGTAGTTAAAAATCGAACGAGACGATTAACCAACTAATCTAATCTAATCTAATCTAATCTAATCTAAGCTATATATCAGACAAACGGGGAACACTACTAAAGGCAAGCAGCATTTGACAGTTGAACATGGATATATATAGAGATATATCTAATTAGTATTTGTTTTGTTTGTCGATTGAAAAAGTTGTTAGATATATACATATATCTACATATATCAAGTCATTGATTTTGTTAAAGAATAAAAACTGAAAGCAAAAGAATATATCTCAAAATATATGTATATATATTATATATATTTGTGTACGTAATTCAAATTGTTCATAATGAAAACAAAACAAAATCAAAAACTAGAAAAAGCAAAGAAGAAGAAAATTCAATATGATCAAAAACGAGTTATTATTCATAAATATCTTCTCTACATATGAAATGTAATTAATAATTTTTGAAATATCAACAGAAACCAAATAAAAGAACTTACTAAATGTGTCCATTTAACTACAGAAGTGAAATGTCTTTTATATTAGAGCGGATTCGATGTGCAGTAATCAACATTTTAGTGTTGAGGAATATATCAATATATATCGTATATATATAGTAGTTACTTACTTCTCGTAAACAATGACAAAAATTTCTCAAAATTCAAATCCAATTCATGTCGATTCCATTCGTGTTTGAGTTCGATTTGGAAATCCAGTGAGCTCTGAGCACTTTAGCTTTTTTTTTTTTTAGCTATTTAAAACTTTTGCTTTTTGTGGCATTGGAGTTTAGATAAGGCCTATTTATTAATTTGCATTTATAGCATTTACGCACTATAGAGTCGACTAATTATATTAGAATTCCAATTAAATTTAATGATGTGCATTAGCTGTCACTGAAAGCCCTCGCCCGCAACAGAGCTGGCATTGTAGGATTCGACCCACATACATGAACATATATGTATATGCATATATATTTATATATTAATAACGTCTGGCTGCATTGCATTGTAAATGACGTTTATATAATGTTTAGTTGTAAATTTACCTTCGCATCAATTGCCGACTCTAAATCAATTAAATTAGTCTCCACGCTGCCAGCGCTTCGTCCTATTGCCAACCGCAATGTCCATTAAAAGTAGCTAATGCAATTTTATTCAAATTATAAATTGCATTCACAGTTTAAATGAGGAACGCACTGCAAATGGAAATTGTAAATTGTAAATGCCACTGCATTAAAATCAATTGAACTTTGAATACCAAACATGGGTAGCTAAGCGCGAGTGCCAAAAGCTTTGATTTATTTACCATACACGAACGACCAAGGGCATGGGCATGAGCATGTGAAATTGGCAGATGTGATGCCACGAACGCAGGCTCTATCTCTATATAGGCACATGCACTTATAATTTAAAGCTGATTTGTTTGTGTGGGCTGTGCTGCCATACAATAAACAGCTTTGCCTGCGACCCAATTAGTCGACATTATGCACAATTTCAAATGCAATTTTCTGTGGCATTGAATTTGCCGTTTAGCGAATTCCAATTGATAAAAGGTGGTTAGTTTGCCCTTATTTTCTAAACATTCAACTCTTTCAATTAATACTTCTCATAAAAGTAGTGTTCAAATTCAAAAAATTTTGTATAACGTTCAAATTTCAAGAACTAAATTTTAAATAATTGTCAGACGCAGCCACCTACCGGCAGTTTGCTTCACTACAATGCTATAAATACAAAATGCTGCTGAGTAAAAGCTGGCTGCTATATACCGACTTTAGACACAAACGGCCTTTGCCAGTGTAGACTGCTAAGTCCGCTGTGGAACTGTTAATAAACGCCAGTATATGCGCCCTCTATTGAGGATTTGCTCAACTATACATGTGCAAACAGCTGATTGAGCCGGCATGAGGTATTTTTTAGCACATTTAAATGCGTACAAATACATATTTGAGGATGGCTTTAAAATATATTGGTAAATAAGAGATAATTCTAATAATTGTAATGAGCTAATGAGTGCTTTGTAGATATTGGTGCCAATCTAACGGACTCCATGTATCAAGGCTGCTATAATGGCTCTACGAAGCATCCAGCGGACTTGGACATTGTATTGGAGCGCGCGTGGCAAAATGGTTTACAAAAGATATTTATAACGTCTGGCTGTATTAAAGACGTGGATGAATCACTGGAGCTTGCTGGCAAGGACGGTTAGTTAACTAAGAGAGAGATAGAGAGAGTGAGGTACTGAACTATTTTGCCTGTTTGCAGATCGCCTTTACACAACAGTGGGTACCCATCCCACGCGATGCGGCGAATTCTTATCCGATCCGGCGAAATACTATAACGATTTACGTTCGCGAATCAAGGCGAACTCGGAGAAGGTAATTGCCGTAGGTGAATGTGGCCTAGACTATGATCGATTGCACTTCTGTGCAAAGGAAACACAGTTGGAATACTTTGAGAAACAGCTCACCCTGGCGGAGGAATTCCAATTGCCACTCTTTCTGCATATGAGAAATGCTCACGAGGACTTTATGAAAATTCTGGAGCGCAATCGTGATAAGCTGGAAGCCTGTGGCGGCGGAGTGGTGCACAGTTTCACAGGCACATTGGAAGAGGCGCAGAGCCTGTTAGACTTTGGTGGTCTGTATATCGGACTGAATGGCTGCTCTTTAAAGACTAAAGAGAATCTGGAGGTAGCGCAGCAGCTACCCAATGAGCGGATTATGCTGGAAACAGATTGCCCCTGGTGTGGCATACGACCCACCCATGCGGGCCATCAACATGTGACCACCAAATTTCCCACAGTCAAAAAGAAGGAGAAATGGACTAAAGATACTCTAATTGATGGACGCAGCGAACCATGTCAGATTAGGTGAGTATACTTGCTAGAACTAAAGCTAATTTAAGCTCTCCTATCTTTCTATATTTCAGTCAAGTTCTGGAGGTTATCGCAAGCATCAAGCAGCAGCCTAAGGAGCAGCTCGCAGAGATTTACTATCAAAATACATTAGATTTGTTTTTCAAAAGCTCCAAATAAATCCTATTGTTAAAGTCGATAGCAGCTCGACAGAGAATACACTTATGTATATGTATGTATAAGATATTAGGCTACATATATTAATCATACCCGTAATGGGTGCAATGAATTATGTAATGAAGATACGGCTGGGCTTCAGCATAATGTAAAGACTTGGTCTGTTTCTGCCTTAATATTATATATATAAATAGATACATAAAAGCTAAACAACTGGTTTAGATCGGGTGTTACATAGTCGATTACTTCCGTTTGTATGATTTCTATCATATCCAAAAATAAATCAACTTCTAAAGTGGTTACATTTAATGCTTTTACATTTATTGTATTATATTATTGTTGCTCATGTCCTAAATGCAAATGAATTCAAAAATACGCATTACAGCTCGATCCAATTCAAATTGTATATCTATATATATATGAACTTTCTGTAATTATGTTTTTTCTTAGCTGACACAGAAACACATTTAGATTAACATTTAGATTATTTTTTTCATTTGTAAATAATTGTTTTTTAATTAACTTGTTTTATATTTTTCCATTGAGTAGAGATGATTTGCCAAAAAATATATATAGTAAATATATATGTATTTCGCCCCAATTTTAAAGACTAGTGAAGTTTTTTGTAGCTTAGTTATTGCCCTCTCTTTTGGTTAAGATAGATCATTTATATATATAGGTATATAGATATAGTTGTCGATTATATTATTTAGAAGCCTTAAAAAGCGTATATACAAAATATTTTGTAAATATTTTAAAAAAGTCTGTTAACTAGCCATAGAACAT
This sequence comes from Drosophila antonietae, assembly GCA_030914385.1. Lineage (NCBI taxonomy): Eukaryota > Metazoa > Arthropoda > Insecta > Diptera > Drosophilidae > Drosophila > Drosophila antonietae. The sequence continues at coordinate 954,370 of JAUESO010000611.1, read as the reverse complement.
TTTCGAGTATCAGATAATATAGGTTAGAACCTTCCAGATTGTATATAGTAAATGCTATCAACAAGTTGCTTCACTATATAAGCATTTCAAAACCCAAAATATGTTCTCTTTTATAAAATGTGCTTTAAAAATTTGTTTACAGATCTATTTCTTGTAACTGATATGAAGTCAAATGATATATAGCATATAGATGTATATGATAGATTTGTAGTTTACTCAGTTGCATTTTAAATGACAATTTAAGAATCAGTCCAATAGAAATACATACAGCTCAATGCTCAATTGATATGAATTTATATCTATATATATCAAGCATATACGATTCCAAGTTAATGTTAGTTCAGTTGGGACTTTAAAAACTCTATTTATATTATACTTAAGCTTAGTGATATAGCTTCTGTAGCTATATATTTAAAATATGTTTCAAATGTTAAGAATCTTAAAATTGACTTGAGTTAGAAAAATAACTTAGAGAAAACAATATTTAAAAAAATATTAAATTGTTTTTAAAATATATATATAGTGTGTATATATAATGATACGACAATTTCATTTATTGGGCGTCATATTTAAATATTGTTAAATTATATAGAATATGTACACAAAACAAGGAATTAAATAATTATAATATATAAATAATAATAATATTAATTCAACTAACAATAAATTCGAGTTTAAATTGAAATAATAATTCATGAAAGTTTTTCATTTTACACTTCAATTATTTTGTAGATTTTTACTTAACAAAAAAAAAATAATTTAGATGTGAATATAATATACATACACAGGGTAGATATATATATATATATGTTTAGGTATATGAAATTAAGAAAAATTCCAATTTTAATCAATTTTTGAAGACGAAAAAACACTTTACCGATTACTGTAAAGTGTTTACATTTTGATGTAAGTATATATATCATGTATATATAATATATACGCATATTTAGCAGTTATCAGTTATATATATATATTCATATATGTATGTGTTTAGTGTGTTTATATTTTATATATATATTTTATATTTAATGTGAGCTTTTCTTAGTTTCAAACTAAACTCGCAATAAAACTCTGCAGTCGAGCAGGACTCAATAGTTATTTTTGCATTCTATATATATACATATATAGATGATATAGGCATATATATATCTTAACTAAATTAATGTATTTTGGGCGCACTTCGATCGTTGATCTTTTGATTGCGTTTCAAGGTCGCTCCACGTTTTATTTGATCCATCAACGACTCATGACAAATACGCGGATCCGGCTGCAATTTGGCAAAAAGGAATAACAATTAGCTCTCTATATACAACAATGGTATATATTCATTAATCAAAGCTTGTTTATATATACATATAGTACACTATATGCAGTTAATGCGCATTTCAACTCGGGCTTTTAGTTAGGCACACAAAACGCAACAGAAACGAAATCAAAATGAATACCTTAACACTGTTCATCACAAGTGCTGTTGATATTGTTGTTGAAATTGGAGTTGGTATTGGTGTTGGTGTTGTTGATAAAGGTGTTGGTATTGGTGTTGGGATAGGTGGGTGGTCTACGATATTGGACACTGGGGCGCGCCAAATTTTGCGGATTCTGATACATCTGAATATGACGCACAACACACACAATCACAGCATATAGTATATAATATATGATATACAAAAGAGTACAGTATAGTATAAGATATAGGACAGTATATAGAACAGTATAGCATAATAAATAATATAAGATATCGGATAGTAAAAAATAAGTATGCTCAAGTATACCATAATATATGATATCTGTTAGTAAAGTATTCTCATATTATCGTATATGTTTAAGAGAAAGTATTGTATAGGATAGTATACAAGTGAGTATAGAGTGAAATTGTGTTGCAAATGGCACAGGTGATATATGATTGATGCTGTACTCACCAGGGCCTTGCTATTGATTAGATTTCGCACTGCAAATGCACGTCCAGACATTCCCTGTTTGGCCAGCTTGGCATTGAGATTCTCGAGAAATTCAGCCTTGGTCTTGGCACGAATGCTGCCAGTCTTTTCGATATTGGTGCTTGTGGCATAGTCTAAGCAGCGCGAATGGTGTTCGATCGATTGATTGATGGATGGATGTGGGTTGCACAAAAGGTGCGCACATAAAAAAAAAAAGGAGAGAAGCAAGAACCGAATGAGTTAAGAAATATTACAAAGTTTATGAATCAAATGAGAGAGCTTAAGCAAATGTTGAACATAAAATTAAAAACAATGCAGATAAACAAAATATATATATATATGTAAATAGAGAGAGAGAGAGAGAGAGAGATAATATTGAAATGAAATAAAATTAAATTCGACAAGCCGAAATTTATAATAAACTTGCAGTTAGAGCGAAAGTTGCAAGAGTTAAGAGATAAGACTGAAAATGTGATTCATAGACAGGTATTAGAAATATCCACTGCAAGCTTATTTAGTTATACGAGGTCTGTTCAATAAGTATGGCGAATGTTGTGAAATGTTCAATACATCAATTTTTCGCTCACATTCTTTCCTTCCAACCTTCAGAACAGACCTCTAAAGATATATTGACTATACATTCTCATATATCTTAATCAAAATGCAGTGTGCAGTGTGAGTTGATATGAAATTCAGATCAGAGCAGATTTTAGGCAATGGGATGAGAAAGATGCGATATATGGTATATATTGATTGGTTCTCCTTGCGCGCTTCCAGGTTGATCGCTTCGATTCCTTCTCTTTATATCTTTTTTATGGATAACTTCATATAAATCACAACTCAAACTTAACAAAAAACACAACAAAAGCAACATGCAATTTGACGACGCATTAGAAATTCAATTCAATTCAATGCAAATTAGCAAAAGAAATTAACGAGAAATTATAAAGGAACAACAAATTAACAGCGCTGCAATCATAACCAAATCAAAGTCAAAAAATCAAACGCGCAGCTCACTTGAATGATGTGGCACATGGACGTGCGTATGGGCGTGGCTATTGTTGTGAGCCGCATAGTAAACAGCGCCTCCATTGCTATTGCCGCCAGCAACTTCGCGATAATATTGCTGCTGCTGCTGATGCTGCTGTTGTTGCAGTTGCTGCTGTGCGCTGCTGCTGCCACCACGCGCTGTGGTACCATAAATGCTGGCCAACCCCACAGGTGAGCCGCAGGTGGGCGAGGCAGCGGGCGGCGTCGAGTGCAGCTTGACAGCTGTGGTCTGTATAAATGGATTCGTTGATACAAATATCTTTTGCTGCACGCTGGAATGACGCGATGGCAAAGGTGGTTGTCTTTGCTGCTGCTGCTGCTGCTGTTGTTGTTGTTGTTGCTGTGGCAGCGGCATTGCTGCACGTTGATTAGCATGACCATTGCCCAGACCCAAGCCTGAAGGCTGTTGATATTGTTGTTGTTGTTGTTGTTGTTGTTGCTGCTGCTGCTGCTGTAAACGTTGCTGTTGCTGCTGTTGCTGTAATCGTTGCTGCTGCAACATGTTTTTGGGCAGCGTCGCGGTCATCATATGATTGGACATGTTGCTGCCACTGTTAGTGTTGCTGTTGTTGCCGTGTGCAACATTGGCGCGTGCCATTTTCTTGGGCAATGTTGCTGAGTAAATGGGCGGCGGTGGCGGATCCTCTAGAGGCGGCGGACAAGTATAATGTTGTTGCTGCTGTTGTTGCTGTTGCAGCTGTTGCTGGTGCTGCTGTTGTTGTCGCATGTTTGCTGTTTGCGCAGCTGCTGTATTTTTGATAAACGAATTTGTATAATTGTTGCTTGCTGCAGGCGCTTGCGGCGGCTGATAGTGAGACATGTTGTTGCTAGCAGACATTGCTGCTGCTGCGGCGGCGGCGGCGACTGCTGTTGGTGTTGGCGATGATGTTGTTGATGAATTTGAAAATGAACTGACTTTAGAGAGCAACGATGATGTGGATGATGAGAGCGGAAAGTGTGGCAAAGCATTGAAAGAGTTGCTAGATGAGGATGCTGTTAAAACAGTTGCTGCAACAGCTGCTGCTGCAGCATTGTTGCTGACAGCTGCTGCTGCGACTGTCGATGATGATGATGATGATGATGCTGCATAAATTCTATGTTGTTGCTGTGCTAGCTTATGTTCAAATTTACCGTCATATTGTTGCTGCTGTTGCTGCTGCTGCTGTTGCATGGACAAACCGCTGCGCACGTAAATGGATTCGCTTCCCATTGCATTGCCATAAATGCCCTCAGCAACATGTTGCTGCTGCTGCTGTTGCTGTTGCTGCTGCTGCTGCTGTTTGCTGTTGAGTCGTGCATTGAGCTGTGCAATTAGATTCGGATTGGCCTTCGGCTGTGTCGGTGGCAGCGGATGGGCGTGCCCGTTGGGACTGGGACTGCTGCTGCGAAAGCTGGACATGTTGCTCACAATTTTTGGCTGTGCATAGATGCTGCTGCCAGCGCCAGCAGCACAGGGCGATGTGGTGCGATATGACTGTGTTTGTGTGCATGTGTAAAGAAGAAAAAATTAACAAAAAGTAAACAATAAATTAATAATTAAGCCAAGATGATAAACAGCAAAAGCTCTAGAGTGAATAATTATAGCTGAAGGCAAAGGAAATGCATTAGCAAAGGCTTGAGGCTTAGAGGCTAAGGGGATGTAGTTGATTATCTATAGCGAGCTTTTACTGTACATGTGAGCGATAAGGAACATTTCATCAATGAATTTCAAGCAAGTTGAATTAGTTGGTTCACTCTAAAGAGCTTTTACTGTACGCGTTATATATGGGCATATGTTTAGCTAAAACTATGTTATATTTCTAGTTATGCATGTTAAACTAAACTAAGTTTTTAGTTATGCTTAAACACTAAATTAAAACATTTTTAGTAGACGTTGAGCAGCGTTTCCTCCTCATTTTTGGTTTTAGTTGTTTTTCAGTGGGCGTGGCCAACATTGTTTTAGCACTTACGGCATCTAGCTGAGGTGGCGCCTGATACGGTGGCGGCGTAGGTGGCAATTGTTGTTGATGATGTTGCTGCTGTTGATGTAGCTGAGGATGTTGCTGTTGCTGAATAAAGCGCTGATGTTGCTGCTGCTGTTGATGCTGTTGATGCTGTTGATGCGTTTGATGTTGCTGATGCTGCTGATGTGTGTAATTGGTTGTTGTTGTTTGAGCATAAGCATGCAATTCCATATAGCTATTATAATAGGCCTCATAATCGGCTTCTAAGCTAGGCAAGGGCTTGTGCATGGGCTAAGGTGTATAAACAAGCAATATGTTGTTGTTGTTGTTGTTGTTGGTGTGGTGTTGGTGTGTGAATTAAAAATGAAAATGAAATCAAAGTAAAAATAAATAAAGTGCAGAAAGCCAGAAAGTTCAAGCCGTAGAATAGAAGCACACACCTGCTGTAGAGAATGTTGTTGTTTCTGCTGCTGCTGCTGCTGTTGCTGTTGCTGCTGTTGCTGTTGCATGCGCCGCAACGCAACGGGAGAGGCTGGCTGATGCCGCATAGCAGCCAAAGCACGCACCGTTTCCGACACTTTCAGCGCCGAGCTGGGCATCGCCGTGGCAGCCTCTAGCATAAATGCAGGCGGCGGTGGCAAGTGCTCGCTGGAGCAGCTAATGTTGCTGTTGCTATGCTGCAGCGGCAATTGTTGTTGCTGCTGCTGCTGCTGCTGCGACTGTTGCTGTTGCAACGTAAATCATAAGCAATAAATGAAAATTAACTTAGGAATAATAGAAAATAGAAAAGTGTGTGCTAATCGTAGAAGACGCTTAATTAGTCATGTTGCTGCAGTAGCTGCAATTGTTGCAGTTGCAGCTAAATTCAAAAGCAATAAATAAAAGTTAACTTAAAACAAAGTTAGTGTACATGAAAGACAACTCTTAATTTATAATTATTTATAATTTGTGTAATTATTTTTAACAAATTTAGTTAAAATTGCTGTTGTTGCAGCTGCAATCAGCTAAATGAAATATGTTCACAATGTTTTTTTTCGTGATACTTAGTTTAAGCCTAAACTTAACTTTATTCCTTATTAACTAATTACAATTAATTTGTATTTATTTATTAATTTTCTGTCTAAACTTACCCCATTATTGGCGCTGGGCGTCACTGAGGAGCTGCGTCGCACTGGCGGCGGTGGCTTGGCCTGGTTAATGGAAGAACGACGTGCGATGCGTGTAGAGCCAACTCCTCCCGCTCCAAAGCCTCCTCCTGCTGCTCCTCCACCTCCTCCTCCTGTGAATTATTGCCATATTAGCAAAGATTTTCATAAACAACTTGATCAAGCTTAGTTAATTATAAGTTATATACACAGTAGAACACACCACATATTATATATATAGAACATAATGCTTATGCTTATGTATATCAGTTCTAGTCACAACATTAAGTCGCATATTAGATACACTGTCCGACACCCAAAAATAATGACAAATTTACATATTTCTAGACAATCTGCCCAACAATTTTGTGGAATTTTGTTGTGAAGCCTAAAGACGAAGCCAGACGAATACAATTATTAAACACAAGACTCTGGCGATTATTACGACATTCGTTGCGTTAGTTACGATATCTATATATGTATATGTATATACTTAGTTATAGTTTAGTATTAAGCTGTGTTGCAGTTAGGCGCAGTTAAGGTGCAGTTTGCTTCGTGTATGTGAACTTCATATGCATTTATACATACATACATATATCAGGGCTTTAAGCGAATTTATAGATCCGACATTTTAGTGTATAAATCAACTTTATAAAATACAAATTCTTATAAAGAAGTCTAAACCGATTCTTCTGGTCTACATTTTCGTTATAGCCATGATATATACATATATATATCTAGTAGGTGTAATTGGGTGTAAGTGAATGGTGCCGTGTGAGTTGATGAACGAAATTTGTTAGGAACTTCCTCCAAAGCCAGGTTAAGACAAAATAAAAACAGGAACACAAATTAGAATGGAACGAAATAGAAACACATTTTATTTATTTTTGTTGCTGCAGAAAACCAAAGCCGAACAAAAATCAATGCGAAAAACCAAAAAAGATTTCCAGGGTTATATCGCAAGGAAAACTGAAGAAAAGCGAGAGAGAGAGAGAGAGAGTAACAAAAACGAAAATATAAAAGAAACGAAACGAACCCGACAACGAAGCCGGCCTGGGCGTTATGCAGGGCTTTACTGTAGCTGGGATTGTGGCATGGGCATTGACAGTGGGGCACACAAATGAGTTGGCGTTTGGTTTGGCAGGCACTGTGAACAACGAGGCGGGCGCAGCTGATGTAGCTAATGATGTCGATGAAGATGTGGATGATGATGATGATGATAAAGTTGATGATGTATTCGATATTGGCAATGACAGCTTAGTAGCAATTGTTGCTGTTGTGTTTGATATTGTCAATGTTGCTGCTGTGTGTGATTGATTGTGATTAGATGTTGCTGTTCTGCTATGATTAATGTTGTTGTTGTTGTTGACAGATGCGGATGCGGATGCGGATGCAATAAGGGCAGGCGGTTTAGTGATATTACAGTTTGCTGTTGTTGTGCTGTTGGTTGTTGCTGATGTTGTTGGTGAGTGTTGTTGTTGATGTTCTTGTTGTTGCTGCTGCTGCAGTTGCTCTTGCTGTTGCAATTGCTGCTGCACTTTTAGCTTCTGCTTGCGTATTTTAGTATCTAAATCAGCTTTAAAATCAAATTTTCTAGGTATCACTGGCTTGTTGTTGCTGCTGCTGCTGCTGCTGCTGGGGCTGCTGCTGCTGTTTCCCGTTTCATTGAATATGCTCAGGCTAATTGGTTTGGGCGGCAAAGGACGCCGACCTGCAATGTTGCTGCTATCACTCGCTAACTGCTGCTGCTGCTGCTGCTTCTGCTGTGGTTGTTGCTGCTCTAGACTAAGGCTAAACTTTTCCGTACCTCTGTGCGGACTGGCGCGTCCGAGCAGCTGCAGCTGCTGCTCGCTGGAAGCACGAAACGAGGAGAGGCGCTGCTTGGCAGGCGCAACAGTTGCAGTGGAGACGTGGGAGCCGCCCACACCATCCGGCGATTCAGGTGAACCAGCCAGATTGTCGGGCAGCTGCTGCAGCTCACGCATCTCGTGCAGCTGCAATTGCTGCGGATCTTTGGTGCGCAACAGCACAATCTCCGAGTTCTGCTTGACAAACTCAATATCCGGCGTATTGGGTATCTGATGGTCGTAGATGACAACGACAGCGCTGCCGCCATCGCTGCAGGAGTCCACATATGCATGCCTAGGCACAATATCCGAGTCGCGATCCTCTCGATTGGCAAAGTGCGCAAATGTGGGATTCTCGTAGCCGCCGGCCAGCAGGCCGCCCGTCAACGAGCTCGTCTCGCTCACATAGCAACGACTCAGCTCCGAGTCGCTGGCGCCCAACTGCCGCTGTCGCATCGCTGCATCGCCGTCGCCAGCACCTAGATCCTCGGAGGTGGTGTCGGAGATGTCGGTGCCGCAGCCGCTTGAGTTCGTTTGGTTGCTGATGGCACAGCAATCGATGTTGTTGCCGGGCAGCAGCAACAACTCATTGGTGTTGTTGTTCTCGTTGCTGCTGCTGCTGCTGGAGGCGCCACTGTTGTTGTTATTGTTGTTGCTGTTGCTGATGTTGCTGTTGCTATTGGTGTTGCTGTTGCTGCTGTGCTGCTTGCCCTTGCCCTCATCGATCTCACGTTGAAAGGAGTCTAATTCGCCAATTAAATTATTTAATGCTTGTATTGAATCTTCGAAAGATTTGTCTAATTATTTGTTGTTGTTGTTGGTTGGTGGATTTGTTGTTGTTGTTGTTGGTTGTGTGGTGCATTATATATATATTGTTTTTGATATTTTTATACGAAACGAGATGGTGCGTGGTGGGAGACAAAATCAAACGAGCAGAGGGAGGAATCGAGAAAAAATGAAAAAAATCCAAAAGAAAACGGAAGAAAGTAAAAGATTTTTTTTATTATGGTAATTCACGAAATGCTGCAAATCAAGAGAAAGAGGGCGGGGCTCAAAAAGTGGAGGAGTGGAGGGAGGGGGAGATTGCAAACAATTTGGATGCAGACTGTGCAGCAGACTGTGTCTCTAGAGTTCAACACTTACCCATTTCCTGTTGATCTACGGCGCGCAGCTCCTCGGAACGTCGTCCTGAAGATGTTCCTGACCCAGCTGCTGCTCCTGCTGTTGGTATTGGAGCTGGTGGTGCGGCAGCTGCTGCTGCTTGCTTCTCAAACATCGATGCCTTTTGCAGCACTGAGGCACGCGAACGTTCATCCGTGTCGGGCGTTGTGGACGACGACGCCTCCGTGATCTTCAGCACCTCGGCGGCGGCGCTAGTGGGCGGCGTGGGCGAGTTGATCTGATAGACGAAGCCCAGGCCGCTGGCAATGCTGCCATTGCTGGGAGTACCTGCAGCAGTGGACGTGGGTGAGTTGGTTAACAATGGTGAATAGTGATTCTGTGGCGTCGAACAGCCGCTCGATGGCGTCGTGTTGCTGGCAGCGGCAGCAGCAGCACCAACAACAGCCGAGTCGATGGATGGATGCGAGTGCAGCGATGATGCCGTATTCGAGGACACTGACGACGATATGGAATGGGAGCGTGTGCCGCGTTGCTGATGGTGATTCATGTTTGCTAGCTGCTGCTGTTGTTGCTGTTGATGCTGCAACAGTTGCTGCTGCAGTGAGCTGGTCGACGAGTCGTTCGAGTGCTGTGAACTAATTGAATCGATGCTGCTCTGTTGCTGCAGCAAAGGTGTTGCCGATTGCTGCTGTTGCTGTTGCGGTTGTGATTGCTGCTGTTGCTGATTGGTTAGTTTCATAGCTGCCAGCTCAGACATGTTAACATAGGTGGGCGTGGTCTGCTGTTGCTGTTGCTGCTGCTGTGTTTGCTGTTGCTGTTGCTGTTGCTGCTGTGCATGATGTGCGGCGGACAGCTCTGCGTGTGCGAGTGGTTTGTGTTGACATTTAAAAGCATGCGAATGGTGTTTGGGAGAGAGACAGAGAGAAAGAGAGCAGCATGGCGACAAGCACAAGGATTTGATTAGTAAAGACTCAATGGATTAGGCATTAAAAGGCGTGCACACTAGGACACAACTTTATATAAACAAACGAAGACAGAAACAAAGTTTCTCTTCGTCAAGTGCCGAAGAGGACATACCCAAGCAGACATAGATGACCTAAGATGGATATTATCATAGAGCATATATAATATAATATATGTATCATATCGAGATCTTGACTAGCTCTTGAAAAAACTTAAAACCTAAAAGACTTTTCCATAAAAAATATATATATTTTGCGTAAAAGATAATATTCCAACTACATATCTCTCAGACATTTGGTTGATAAATGATAGAGTAAACGGATGCAATACATCGATATACAGACGGAACTAGTTGCTCTTTGCCTAAGCCTAATCGTATATATAAATATCTGCCAAGGTATTGATATATACACATTTCATATAATTGATCTAGCTTACCTTTCGTGATATGAGCCGGAATCGGTGAGGGGCACTGGCGCTGCAGCAAATTCTGTCCACTATTCTGTCGATGATTGCTCTGGGCAGACAGTGGACGTTCCAGAGAGGAGCAACGCTGCAAGTGACGAAAGACAGGATTAGTACAATATATAAGATATAATATATATAGAAAGATTTATATAGCAAAGTTGAGGCGGAAATGAGGCGAAGGCAACTGTTTCTGGTGAGCTGGACAGGGTTTAGCGCATGCAAATGAGAGCGCGCTGTAGGTAGCTACTTTCTCTTTCTCTTTCTCTCTTTCTCTTTCTCTGTCTCTTTCACTGCCACTTACCACATGTGCCGGCTTCTATATACATAGATATAGAACGTATCGAAACGGATCAGCAAACAGATAATAAGAAATAACTTAAGCGCTAGATGTATATAGATAGATAGACACAGAGTATATACGAGATGTGTACGAAAAGTAAGCTAAGCCGAATGAACTCAGAGGTATTTTCAATAGATTTATATTCAGCTTACTGTTGGAACACACCTCGCACATATATTTAAATTCTTAACTTACAACTGGCAACGGCGGACGACTCAGCGAAGCAGCTGGCGACTTCTGTGGAGCGGGCGTCGTTTGACCACCCGAATTTGATGCGGCAGCAGGAGCTGCGCCAGCTCCAGCTGCTGGAGCAGCTGCTGTTATGAGACTGCCACTGCTGCTGGACTCATGTATAGTCTCTGGATTTTGGAACGTGTAAACAGTTAAGGGCGGACGCTGATGTCCCTTCTCGTAAGTGGTGGAAATCGTATGCGGACGATCGGCAGTCGGTGGCAGAGTGTCAACAACATCCTGGGAATGTGGCGGCCAAGTGGAGACAGCATGTGTTTGATTAGTTGCAGTCGTAGCCTATATGGAGAGAGACAATATTTTGGCGTAAGCAAAGAGTTAACACAACATCTCAAATAGTAAAAACACAAATCAATAAATCAAAATGAGAACCTGTGTTGTTAGCGCGGGCGATGAGCAAAAGCCACTATCACTGGATTCACCAGGTTTCAAGCGAATTGCGGGCGTTACAAACTAAAAAAAAAATATACAAATAAATAAACATACGAATAAACAAACATAAAAACACAAAAGAGACACACAAAACAATCAATATTATGATGAATGAAAAACCAAAAGTCAAATTAATAAAGACAGCAAGGCAATGCACACAGAGATGACATTAAAATTGCATTAAACAATTTTCAGACTTGAGCAATTGGTCAAATGTTTAACTAAATTATTATTTATAAATATATATGCAGACTTAAAAGTAAGCTCAATAATAGAATAGTTTGGAAATCATTTTAATTTAGCGTTGAGTTAGAGCTAGCTTATTGTGTTTGTCTTTTCTATTGATAGATTCTACTTTCGATTTTGAGTACATTTAAGCTTTGTGTCAGTTGTTAACAACTAAAGCTCTAATTATACATTATTCACAATTAGACTTGCTTTAATAGGGTAAACGAAAATTAATTTTCTGACAAACAAAACTATTTCGAATAATAATAAGTTAAGATGATCCGACTAGCATGCCTTTGGGTTCAGTCTAATTGATAGTTGTTCAAATTAAACGAAAAAGCATAAGCATGTAATTCATATGCATATTTTAACGATATATCAGAATGTTGTAGCATACAAATAATATGCGCTCTAATGAGAGCTTTGAAATATCCCTAATCTGACAATTGGACTGTATAACATATATACAAATATTACGTTTCTAGCTCTAATACTATATTATAATAAAATAAATATTTACTGAAATCTAATATGCCTAATCGGAATGTCGCACACTAATGTGATTGGAAATATGATAAATTATATACATATATGCTAAAGTAAACTATTAGAAACTTCAACGAACTGCATGTACAATAATATATTATATACAAAAAGTAAGTAAACAATACATACATAAATATTATTTGATTAATTGACAAGAAAAACGTATATGATATACTATATAGGTCAACATATCTATCTATTAGAATTTAAGTATATCAATCAATATTTAACATGTATGACCAATTGCTCAAGTCTAAAATGTTGCTGCACAATCGAAATATGAAAAATGGCTTCGCACCTGCGACAGCGAACGCTGATAGTGATGATGACCCGGCGAATTGCTGGAGCCGCTGCTGTTCATGCTGCTAATGGAGCAAACAGAGCTCTTGCGTGAGCCCAAAGAATTGGAGCAGCCGCCGCCCTGGGAGCCAGAGCCGCCGCCTGGCGATTCGGGATATAAATTAATGCTAGCCTTGGCATCATGTATCAGCTCCTCCGATGCTTGGGGCAGCACGCTCGGGTCCTTGGTGACCAAAGCAATCGACTCCATGGCCTCCTGCAAGGCAAAGAATTTGATTCATTTAATAATTGGCCAAAATGCTGAGCTTATTTGTTACTTACCTGCAGATGTCCTAGCTCGGACATCACTTCGCATTCCTCATGCACCACCGGCTGCAACATGTGCACAAAGCTGCAGAAACGCAAACGCTCCTCAACCATGGCCGCACGCAATGACTTCTTTTCCACATCCTCCAGCTCGGCGCGACGCAGTGTCACATCCTGCATGTGGGAATCCATCAGGGATTGCAAACTGTTATCGGTCTGTCCCTTGCGCGCCTTCTTCTGCAAGCGCAGCGTATCGCTGGAACGCTTCTTCAGCTCGCTGCGACAGCGCTTATACTCTTTGGCATGATCTTTATCGATGGTGGCCACGGTGCGTTTCCAGTCCTCGATCTTGTCCTGCAGCGGCTGCACAAGGCAATCCATAATGGCGCTCGTGAAGGTCTTCAAGCGTGTCTCGACCGCCTTGTGGCGCAGGCAAACGCGCGTCAAGGCGGTGCCAATCTCCTTGGATGCACCTGGCAAAAGAATAGATTGCGAACGATAGTTAGAGTTTAAATTCTACGTGAAGTTTCAGCTATCGTATGCATGCATAGCCAGGCCCAAGCACTGCATATCCCCATTATAATACGTTGCATGCCACACGGCATTTGGATAAACTGAGAAGTCGGTCAACAACCGGTCTCACGTCTCAGTTTGTCTCGTCTCTCGTGTGTGCCCATTATGCCAGCTACTTGCGACGCTTTGGGCAGCTGACTATCTAAACGACTGACACGCTTCTCCCTCCATCCCCACATCTTGTCTCTCCGTCTCTCTCTCCCTCTATTCCAAATCTAATTATCGTTGGCAATAGTTGCCTTTGCTCCTATTATCCTATTGATTTGTGCTCGCCTCTCCATTAGACGAAGACACAGAGACCCAAGAAGTGCTTTCATTAAATATGATGCTTTAAGCAAATCCCACATAAAGCACTTTATGAACGCCTCCAAATCCAAGTTAATTGAATTGTGTTTTACCATAGAGCATGTCAGACTAATAGATACCCTGCACAAACATAGGCAAAGAGAAAGAGATAGAGAAAGGGAGAACAACTAAATGCTAAGCCTACATAAAGATTTTAATGGATGCCAGCAAATCCAAGTTAATTGAATTGCGAGCAGAGAGTGTGGGAAGTAAACATTACGCGTTCTTTAAAGGTCTATGCCACATTGAGAACTCTTAGTAGAGCTCCTAAGCCAAGTAAATTTAAATTGAAGCAAGTAAACTTAAAATAAATATCTAATAAATTTTTGTTAAATATATTCAACTAGAATTTCTATTACCTATCAGTTCACCCTCTACAGGGTATATGGACGACAGCCCACCCATGGTTAGGCAATGCCCACACAACCACCCTCAATGCCAGCAAAGACCATGTGCAAATTATTGAGTTTCACCCTCGTTCAGGACAATTGCAAAAGACAATTGACACTTGTCCTGTGCAGCAGGCTTGACCGAGCAGAGACCGAACCGCATTTCTTCTATCTACTTGGGCCAACTAACCACTAAAACTAATGAAACCATTTAGTAAGTGCAAAGTACAGTGAGTGTTCGATGTGCCAGACAGACAACAGCGTGAGGGTGGCCCCAAAACGTAGTCCTTCTTAGCCATTCTTTTTTTTTATGGCCGACTGGCAAACGGGGCGTATGAGTATTATCGTGCAAGCGAAATGCAAGCAGAGACGTGAAATGAAATCAATATATGCAAATGAGGCAGAGCGTATATGAGGAAGAGAGGGAGAGTGAGAGAGCGAGACAGGTTACATTGTAAATAATGAATTGCATTGGGAATTGCGCGAATGGATGCAAATTCATTTTTAATAAATTTATGAATGCATATTTTGTATATGACAATAATTGTGTTCGAACAACAAAAATCAAGAGAGCTTAAATCAATTTATGAAATATTTATTAAAATGTGAACAAGTATGATTATGATGATATGAAAAGGGGAAGCTACATTCATATATTGAGCAGAGCTCTCTGCCTCCAAAGGGAATAAATCCTGATTGATGTGTATATGAACAGTTGCAGCTCGTTAAGTAAGTCTATCAATTAGAGTTTTGCGTCATTAAATTTCGTTGTGAAACGCAGACAAATGGGAGAGTAGAGTAAATACGATTGTATAAGAAAATATTACAGAAATCTGTAATTTTGAATTAACTTAATGTAAATAAATAATGTAGTCCATAGCATAAGCAAATATGGATCTATGAAGACTAAGAAACGTAATATGTGCTGCCTTTTCTATAAAGTAAAAGGAAAAGTCTAGAAGCAGTATCTGCCTGCCTGGTCTATAGAGGAAATATTTTATTTGATGAGTACAGTATCCAATAGTTTTCTCTATATTATCAACTCTTCAATATAAACATGTTTAACATATCCAGTTACTTCTAAATTCTTTTACCTAAGTTTACAGTTCCCTATAATAATCTGTTTTCATGTGACGACCCACTCTTATCACTTCTACTTACTATATCATTATAGTTAACAGCCATCTCCAGTCTCTCCTATCCACCTTAACTAACTGTAACTAGCAAGATGTCAACTTGCACAACTCGAAATGCCATAGACATATAAATACATGTTGTCTTCTTCTCTGCAGCAGCTGCTCAAGTCTAGTTCTACGTTCTCTGTGGTCTTTGATCTCAGCTGGAAATCTATCCCTCTCTCTCTCTCTCTCCCCACCCTACTCTACTCTATTACTGCCCACCATGAAGACAGAGCGTAAGAGCAGTTGAAATAGAAGCAAATTCAATGGAGCTGCCTGTCGCTTCCCGTTTTCAATGGCTATTGGTGTTGCCGCTGTTGTTGCTGTTGTTGCTGTTGTGGCCGCCCAGGTGAGCAGCAATTGCATAATCAGAGCTGCGAGCGTGAAGAGGCAGGCGCAAATAAATAAATATAAATAGCTAAAATAGAAAATGCGTGAGCAACAAAATCGGAAACCCGAACAGAGAACTCTGAGCAGGCGTTAATTCAGATCGATGACCGACGTTGACGTCGACGTCGACGTCGGCGTCGTTGCTCGTCGTCCACTCTCAACAGCATATAAGCATTACTATTAGGTGAATGTACCCTAATGTACCCTAATGTAACCTA
Source organism: Drosophila antonietae (assembly GCA_030914385.1). Taxonomy (NCBI): domain Eukaryota; kingdom Metazoa; phylum Arthropoda; class Insecta; order Diptera; family Drosophilidae; genus Drosophila; species Drosophila antonietae. The sequence goes on along the minus strand of JAUESO010000611.1, from coordinate 938,401 downwards.
ATGTACCTTGCCAAATAGCACAAGGGCATGAGCATTTTAACTGAGAAGTGTAAATATTAGAAAGGCTAATTGATAATAAATTTAACATCTGTACCTAACATATATGCAAGATATAGATCAAAGAGATATATAGTTTTGCATGCATTATAGAAACTTAACTCTCCCATTGTACCAGAAGAACAGGTTTAATGTTTGGAAAACAAATAAATTTCTTTTACAAATTAACGTCTTTTGAAATTAGCTTTTGGCATTGTACCTTAAGTACGTAATACATCTAATGTACCTTATCTACATGGCACATAGCCAAAGGCCTAACACGGCTAGTTGGCAAACAGAAATTAGTTTTTGTTATGATGTTTACGACTTTTGAACTTACCTCTGGAATTGGTTGCTGCATCGGCGATCTTTTGGAAGGCATCCAAATAGGCGGCAATTGCCTGAATAGCAGCGCTGAAAGCATACAGAACAAACAAAAATTATATAGATGGTACAATAAAGAGACAGAGAAAAGCAGTGAGGCTAATAGAAGATACCCTGTAAACAGAAGCATTGTATATACATGGAACATGCCTAAATGTAAAGCAAATATATATTATTAACTATATTAAAGCTGCAGTGGATAAACTAAATGCCTGTACAATGTAGTCGCAATATACCCCTCGAGCACAGCATCAATATGTACAGGGTATACAATGAGAAAGAAAACAGCAATGTAAAGATGCCATTGATTATAGTGCGACGACTGCAAATCTAATAAACTTTGCAACAAACTTTATTGGCCGTGGGCGACATTTCAATTGAAAATGGCAGAGGCAGACAGACGAACAGACAGAGAGCGAGAAAGAGTGAGGGAGAGAGAGAGAGGGAACGACAGACAGGCCAAAGAGCGACTGCACCCAAAGCAGATGATGAAGATGAAGCTGCTGCTGCTGCTGCTGCTATGATGTGATCTGATCTGGTTGGTCTGGTTGGGTCTGTCTCTCTATCTTACTCTCACACTCTCACACTATCTCTCTCTCTTTCTCTCTGGCTCGTCTGACAACGGGCAACGGTGCGTATGTGTGTCAAGCGCATTGGGCAAACACTTGGCGCAGAATTTCTTTTAAAGACAACAGACAGCAGCAGAAGCAGAGACTTTTTAGCATGATTTCATGATTAATGCAAGACGTATGCTATATACATAATCAGCAGCTGTAGAAGAGCATATATATATAATTAAATATATGTATGTATGTCTATGTGATATTGCATGTGCTTAGACAGCGCCGCTGGCGTCATAAATCGGGGCCAAGTCTGCGCGTTAAAAACAAAACAGAATCAACTATAAACAACACGCGAAACCCAGGCAAATGGCCAAAAAATAAAAGAAAAGAAGAGAGGGAAAAGAAAAAGGAGAAAGAAAATAAAAACATGAAATGTGAATGAAAAACAGTTCAGTGTACTTTCAAGTACAGTAAAGTCTGTCCAATAAAAACCCAAAAGAGGAATTTAAATTTGTAAGCTCTTTTAGCATTTCAATTGTCTGGCTCAACGAATGTTTGCATTAGGCGGACTAAACTGAAATTGAACTCCCACATAGGGGAGGTTATACTGTAATGACTCTGTTTGGCATGCATTAGGTAGTCTTTAAGCAAGCTACACTGTATTGTTACAGTAAACCCACAAAGTAGTTCCTAGTGTAATACCAGAATTTGCTTTCCTTATTTGTTGATTTAAATTCTCCTTTTAAAAAGGAAAATATCTTAAAGCTGCTCTAATATTATTTATATCAAATTGAAATTTATATTTATTTTTAATCTAGATTTTCATATTTAACTTCGATTTATCGACTTACCGCAGACATGTGTGCAGCTTGCTAGCCTTGGCCACAAAGTCCTCCCACAATGGAGATGTGTTCTGCAATGGGAAAAGGGAAAGAAATCGATTAGAAAAATATACATATAATAAAAATGATTTAAAAATTACATTCAAAAGGCTATTAAATTCAATAGAAAAGCACATCAAAGCCAAAAGTCTAACCTTTTTGACCCCCACCGTCTCTCTCTCTCTGTCACGATTTATAAAGAGTTTGAGTAAAGGCTTCCTCTATTGATTCTTTTATTGACTCATCCTTTTTATAGATAGTTAGGATAAACGCCCAAATCCTGACAAATGGTGCGTACGTGTGGTTCAATCGTGAATAGAAAATTTTATGAAAAGGCCAAGTGTAAAAGAGTAAAGGGTTAATGCATACTTAATACCCTGCATGTATACCGAATATATTTACACATTACAGCACACACTTTCCCTCAAATCAATATACCCCACGTCTAGCGTTGAGGGTATTAAAGGCTTATATTGGTAATAGCTTGGCTTAGATTGACAATAAATAGCTCAACAGCTTTTAAGGCCCATGAATTTGCTGAGCAGTGTAATATGTCAACGATTCAAGTTTACATAATTATTATTTAGGCAAATTCAGTTTATTTCATCATAATTTGTTTACTTAGATAAAGTGAACAAATAAATTTTGGCCAAATTAAGGCATTGCATGTCCTTTGCAAAAACATCCTGCTGCTGCTGCTAATTAGCTAAATATAAATTTCGGGCACGGCAAAAGTTGTTGGCAAACAAAAATCTTGTACTTGGCCCAAAATGTTTTGCAAAGTTTTTGTTGTTGATGTTTTCATTGGGGGAGCAGCGATTGAAGTTCATTTTGTTATGTTCAACGCTCATTAAGGAAGGCGACTTTTGTTGTCTGTGCATTCCATTAAAACTAATGAAAAGTTTGACTAATATATATGTATGTACATATATACATTTAACAACAATTTAACTCAATGAAAAGGCAGAAATCAACTCAATTGACTGCATTTTTCGCTTCCTTCATCAATCAGCATAAAACTCATATTTAATTGAATCAAATTTTTACAACATAGCAAACAATTTGTATACATAGAATGTCAATGTATCTATAGAAGTATTATTTAATATACCTCGAACATATATAAGAGGAATATGCCATTGATGGTAATGATTTGAGCCAAGTTCTTGTCAAAAAAAATTACGATTCTATGCTAAGTCAAATGTGAGAAATGTATAAGGGATATGGTCAGGCTAAGACCTACAAATAATGTAATTAGTATTAAAAAACAATATCTTGAAAATTCATGAGAGCACTGAGAACTAAAATAATATGATTTCTTTATAGTTTCAGTAATTTGTCAAGGTTTTCTTTAACATATAAAATATACTTAAAAATGGATTTATTGTTATTATTATTATTATTATCTTGCATGCCATTTAGTGCAGGCTCTTTTACAACTTCTCTTGTTAAACATTGAAAGATAAAGGTGACGACATAGCTGACAGCAATTAGCACCTGGTTTGCCACACTCCCTCAGTTTTCGCGTCCATCCATTGTTCATCAGCTCCAGCCTTGACTGTGAACTTAATTGATGTGCATTAATCGAAGGGCTGCTGTGGCTGCCTGTGGCGCGCTGTGCTTAATAAAGTTTACCTGTTACAACTTCGTTTTTTTTTTATAGCCAACTGCAATCAACAGGTAAGCAGAACGAAAGTGTTTTCCAGCCAAAGCCAACGACCAGCAAATTGCAAAGCCAAGCAAACGTCGATTCACAATATGGCTAAGCAAAATGTTGTCTATGCGAAATATGGTCAAAAGCCACATGAGTTTTAGTTCTCGCTGTTGTTGCTGCTGCTGCCGCGGCTGCTGCTGTCGTTGCTTTCATGCTGACTTAGGAAGTGAATAAGTGAGTATATTTGTATTTATACTAGATAGTCTCTTTGTCGCCTCTTTGCTAGATATATTAAATCTGTCATATATCTACAAAATCCCGTGTATACCATCCTCAGCAAAGGTTCATAGAGAATCATTGTTAACCTGATAAATAAATCAATCTCGCAAAATTCGAAAGTCTAAACTTATTTAAAAAGAGACAGAAATATTTCTGAACCCTGAACGAGTATTATGAAGTTGGTTTGGGTTAAGCTCAATTGCAATGTTCTCACTTGTTTTTCATGTTTTTTTCCCCTTTTTATAGTGGTTTCATTGTCAGGCCATAAAAGACAAAACGTCTGCAAATTGTGCACACACACACACGGAGAGACGATCGTAAAGAGTAGTCAAGAGATTTTTCTTTTATATACACATAATTTGAGAATAAACGCAAGTTAAAGAAGCAACAAACAAATGGCCAATAAAAGCAAAAAGTGAAAACTGGTTTCGGCCACGCAACTACAGTAAACACTCACACACACGCACACAACTTAAAAAGTCGTTACGCACATTTTATTGCTCTCGTTTTTGTTGTTGTTGTTGCTTTTGCGCATAGGTTTCAATTACAGCTGCACAAATTGACATTGAATTCGAGCCGCGAGCCTTCAAATTGATGATGAAAGCAATCCCTGGTCAATGGCTCAATTTAATGGTCAGTCGAGTGTTGCCGCAGCCAGAAGCATTCGCCGGGATTCGTTTCTCTCTGTTCGCTTCAACAGATTTGCCAAACAAACAACCAACCAACAAAAAAAAAAGGGTTAGGAGTGCTCTAAAAGGGCGTCAACGACTGCGAATCACCCATGCGTGCAAATGTATGAAAGTGTTAGTTATTGACTATTCCTTTTTAGCTATAATGGATGGTAAGCAAACAAAGGATATATTCTGCAAAGTTATAAGCTTTATCATTTAAAGTCTTTGAAGAAAGGAAAAGCCAGTCAGCAGATGAAGCTAACTTATTACAACAATGTAAGTTTATATAAATTAAAAGACTCATTTATCAAAGGATTTAGCTAAAGAAAAGAAATAAATAATCTCCAAATCAAAAGAAGATTTATCTAGATAAATTATAATAATATTCTATATATTATATACACTCATATACCATTAAATATACCCCTTTCCAGCCTTCGCAACAGGGTATCATTCGCAATATAGATGCAATTTGAAATTCGCTTTCGCATTTCGCATTTCACATTTCGCTTTTTCCTGCAGTCGAAAGCCCAAAAATAAGCACAATAAAAGGTTCGCGCAAATGCCAATCGACAAAATCCATTTACAATAAAAAAATAAAAATAAAAGAGCAGCGAAGCCAAAATGCAAACAAAATGCTGCCGCTGCCACTGCGGGCCCAGACAGTGGGGCAGGCAGTGGAGCAGACGTTGCATAAAAGAGGTGACGCAGTCGTCGAGTGCATTGAGCCGCATGAAAGAGGTGCAACGACAGAAATGAGCGGAAATCGATTTCGGTTATTTCTGCACAAAGCGCATTTCACTCACACACTCTCCCGCTCCCCCTCTCTCTCTCACTCTCTCTCTCTCTGTCTGGCATTCTGCATAACACGCTGTAATCCAAAATCAGTTAATAAGATACCTTAACTTCAACTGCATAAACAATGAAATACAATAAGCAGCTGTTTAGCTGCTTATATTCATTATTAATTTATAGCTAGAAATTATAGCTAAAATGGCTATTTTAAGGCAACTTGGAAATGTAATTTGAGCATTGTTTTTCTTATGCGAACAACTGAAAAGACAAACAACATTCAGAACTGTCAACTTTATTAGAAATCATATACCCTTAAATGGTATACTCTTACAGGGTATACGCATTGTTTGCTCTGTGGCTTTTAGCTTTGACGCTGCGTCTACTACGTAACGTTAATAAAGACAGACGTCAAGACTTTTGACTGCAAAAGGTTTTTTTTTTTATAATTCATAACACGACCAGAGTCGAAGAAGACGAAGAGGAAGCAGAAGAAGTTGGCGGTAGATCTTGACTGAAGAGACGTTTGGAGAAGGAGCTCTGCTTGTCACTCAATGGCCCAACAGCAGACAGGCAGTGGGAGAGAGAGCGAGCGAGAGTGAGAGAGTGAAAGAGACAGACAGACAAGACAGACTGTCTGATGCGCCATATTTGGCAGCCATGTGATTCGTTGCGATTATTTACTTGACCTACCACAATCGATTGCATGTTGAAGACAAGCCGATTGCCAAAGCTAAGGTATTAGATAATGATATATTGTTGAGAATTATAAAAAGTTCATATAAAGAAAATAAGTTTAAAGCAATTGCTCATAAGTTTGTTTACTTTCTTGCTAACTTTCTTGACTAGTGAATTTGTACACAATATAAGAATTAATAATGAAAACTATAAATGAAGCTTCACATTTAATCTGGCCAGTTATGCGCATCAAAATATAAGCTTTCTCAGAATGGAAACAAATAGAAAGTATTTAGAGTATGGCTTACTTTCTATAAAAACTAATGCGCTCGATGGGTAAATTAACCTATTCTAACTCCCACGCAGCTATTTCTCAATTCAACTTAGAATTAGGTCATTCCATCCAAATAGATCTCATACCTAGCAAAAATCAAGTTCTACGAATTCCTCGACAAATCTCAGCATTCTTTTCGCCGCCCACAAATCTAGCAAATATAGCAAAACCTACAAATTAACTAAAATTTGTATAAAATATGCAACTGTAAACACATTAAAAGTCCAAGGCAAAATGCTAAAAATCTCAAGAAAAATTAATAAAAACTAAAAAAAAAATGCATATTTAGATATGCCAAAAAATTGTTCAAGAACTAAAAAATACAATTTCCGTATGATTGACAAAGCGTGGCACAAATAGCAGCCCACATAACATTAAATATTTTGCGATGCAAAACAAAATCAAAAATAATCTATTAAATATATAAATAATTTTGAAAATGTTGTAAATGTTGACAGCGGCACAACGCCAACCGCAATAAATACTGACTGTCTAATACTCGCTCAAGGAAAATAGTGTAAAGTGCTAGACTAGAATATATATCCTGTACGCTGCATCTAGCTGATGGAGAGAGAACAGGCAGACAGACAAAGAATAGCAGCAGCTAAGCAAGAACAGGACAACACTGTCCAGATCAAGAATATACTATATAGTTCAAATGGGATCTACCACACCTTTGCAAGTTACATATTACATATTCACAAAACCAATATACTCATTTTTTATCACCGAACTGAACGAGCATTCAAAATCAACTCGACAACAACTTGATAAGCCAAAGTCTTTGGGCTCAATGCGTGGGCAACGTATCGTTAAGGTTGACGTGACTCGGACTTGTCGGCATTTTATGAATGAAAATTTTGTGTTGTGCGTGTGTGTGTGTGTGTGTGTGTCTGTGGCTGTGTGTGAGCGAGCTGACCAGGCCAAGAGTCTGTAGCACACACGCAAGCCTGTCATTACGAGCATTATAGCCAAGTTTTGCTACGGCGTTGGCGTTGAATTTTCGGATTTCAAACAGCTCCTCCTCCTCTCCTCCCACACGCTCACCCTTGTCTCGCCTCTCTCTCTCTAAGTGCAGCTCAAGGCATTTGTTACGCGCTCACAGAGCCCATGAATGAGCCATTATTAGCAGGCAGGCAAATGCGTACTTAGAGGCCTAAACTCTTGGACTAAGCAGAGCGTGTGCAAGAAATTGAGGCAAGGGTTTCGAATCGAAAGCGTGGCAACAACTATTAAAAGACTTGGAAAACAACACAAATATAGGTGGGAAATTAGGCATGTGTGTGTGTGTGGGCTAGGTGTGTGTGTGAGTGTGGATGTGAGTGTGGCGAGTGCAAAAGCCAACACTTTCCAGTTTGCCTGCAAGCTGTAGGCAGCAGCTGCTGTGAAATGTGCAGCGAGTAATCTTATGAGCGTTACACTGAGAGAAAAAACTGCTATAAAATGAAAGATACAAAAAAAGAAGAATTTAATTACCTACAAATTGTATATTATATATGTTTCTCAATTATTTAATGTACTTTTAGAAATCTTATGAGAGTTTACGTTAATTTTAGTTAATTTCTCTCAGTGTGTTTTATTGCACTATTTACTATAATTAATTTCTAAATTTTTTTTATAATTTCTAGAAATTTCTGTTTACAAATTTGATATATCTATAATTTGATCTCTCAGTGCATCTATTTAGCTGGCAAACTCTGTGCCCACAACAGCAGCCAAAGAGGCGTTGCAGCAACAACAACAACAACAACACAGACAGTGAATGTGCCAAAGGCAGCGGCAAAACTGGAAAGGTTCTCACACACACTCCTATTTATATATATGTATATATAAAGTATAAACTCTTGATCTTTCCAATAGCCTACAAAAAAAAAAAGCACATCCTACACGAGTTTAAAACGTTGCTCAGCTGCTTCTCACAGCCACCATTCATGCAACTACAAATTTGTTGTTGCTGTTGCAGTTGCAGTTGCAATTGTTGTTGTTGTTGTTGTTTGATAATTTTTGTGCTTCCCGTAGAGAGCTTGTGAATCTTAAGGTGAGCTAGAGCAGCCAGCAGCCAGCAGCCAGCAGCCAGCAGTCGGCAGTCGAGTTAGCTGTTTGGCTAGCCAAACGGGTTCAGTTGTTTAGTTCGGTTCGGCTGCCACGTCCTACATAGCAAAATAGTTTTTTGGGTTAGCAACTTTTTTTTCGCTTCTCTGTGGCACAATATGCAAAGCGAGTAGCAAGCAGCAGGCAGCTGCCGCATTTTTTTATGACCAAAGGCCATCCGTGTGGAGGGTTCTATCAAAAAAATTGATTTTCTATATAGGCCGGCGGGGGCCCAAATAATAATTGAGTCAAGTCGTGCGCTAATAATTTGCACCTTTTTCTTGGTTTTTGTTGCAGATTTAGAAAGTTGCAAAAGAGTGATAAAGATATGTAAAAATAAGGTGGCAACGACTGCATAATACACGCTCGATATGTTGGTATAAATATTATATAAATATATTATGTAAGAAGAAGAATTTAAATTACGAATTATAGATCTATTTTTCAGAGATCTAATGATAGTAGACGGAAAGAATGAAAGGAATTATGGGCTAGTTAAAGTTATGCACAATTTGTGAGTAAATTTTCTTTCTTTTAATATATTATTTTTTCATATCTAAAATCTGCACAAAGCCAATATACTCCCTTCATAGCTACCTGAGAACGAGTATGTAACAATTGTGCAAGGCATTTGAAATGAAAGTGTGTTCCAGGCTGGATGAACGAACGCACGCTTTGGTTGAAGGTCTTGAAGCTGTCACTAGATAATAACATTTTTATTTTGGCAAAGTTGAAAGTTTTACAGCGCAATGAATCGACACTTAAACTTGAATGCGCAACCAATTGAAAATCGTGTAGCATATGGCTGAGAATCTAGATAGGCAGACAAATAGATAGATAGATGCCACGATTTGTGTATTCATTCGTCAAGTAATTTAATAACTTGACAGCCGTGCAATTTGCATTTGGCGTTCACTTCAATTACAGTAAGAGAGAAAAACAACAAATAAATCCAAACAGTCGAACGCATTGCCACATGCCACATGCCACATTCGGGCGGAATACAAGTAGCAGGCACTGTGCGCTCAGACTTGAAATACAAAACTACAAATCGTAACTGCAACGGCGACGTCGGCTGCAACTGCAACTGCAACTGCTGCTTGCAACATAAGCGCAACGCTTGAAGAGCTCTTAAATCATACATGTATACATACATATATAAGCATATACACATACGCATACACATGCAAACATATTCAGACAGCTAACAAAGGCCAATCTCAAATGACAGTTGAATGTCTGTTGACATCAGCGCGTGCCGCAGCCACAGAAAATCAAAATCAAATGGGGGGAACTTTAAACAAAACGCTATAATATAATACCAGCTACCTACATATATGAACGACGGCAAGATGAGAACTAGAATGAGAGAGAAAGAGAGAATCGTGAACTGAAAGATCAAAGAGATATAAGTGACCAGTTGTTCATAGAAGATATAGCAAAGATTTAGGCAACAGCAACGGCTCTCTTCAATCCTGAAACTAAAAGAGAAACGTAAAATGATTTCTAAAACAAACCTTACAAATAATCATCTTTATATATAACAGATATATCTTTGGAAACATATTTGATTTGCATTTCTACATCAGCTACAGCATTTGCTTCTCCGTTTATTATAAATCATAATATTTCGATATTTCAATCAACGAGAATGCCAATAACATTGCATCACAGCCTCTCACAATCGCCAACGATCTCCATGCAAATGCTAGTCGGACGCTTAGCATTCTCCTCGTCGAAGGCTTCCAGGGTGAGGACAATCTTATAGCGACCGTGCAGAGTTGTGCCACGGACATTATTGAGAACCATATTTATATCGAAAGGCGAATGAACTAGTTTCGTCTGCAAACGGTGGAGAGACAGAGAGAGAATAGGATCAGAGATCAGGGATCAGGGATCACGATCAAGAATCTATGCTAATTAGTTTATTCCACTTACGCCCTGATGAGTGACACATTTGGATTTCATGGCATCACTGTCGATAACATAGCGGGTCCAATACTTGTACCAATATTGATCCTTATCGTACATGATACTGCAAAAGTCCTGTGTGGCGATGCTAAAGACAGTTGGCTGCCAAATGCCTCGATCTAGTTGCATTAGACGTGCTGTTGCCTAATTCATTCAAATTCATTCATTGGATTCAATTCAATTTCAATTCATTTCACTATTTTTAGCTATACAATTTACCGTTACGCGATCTGTTGGCTGTATATCCCAAATAGTTGTAGCATTACCCTCCACATGTATCTTATCGCCATCGAGTGAGAATGTCAATTCATCCAAATTGAACAGCCCAGTTGCACCTGTTGCACCTGGCGGATTCTCTAGGCAATCGGTAAACACTTCTGGATCATCAATAATCATCTCGTAATCAACGGCCAGGACCTGGCTAAGGCAAATTTGAAGGATCAGCAAGAGCAGCGGCAGCAACATTTTAGACAGCTTCTGTGACTCTGCTACAGATTTCCAGCTATATATATATATACATAGCTGGCTTTAATTAGCCATGGCACATTGTAAAGCCAGGCTAATCAATCATGTTGTTTTACCCTTTACATTTTACATTACAACTTGTTGTGAAATGTACATAATTTGCGATACGATCCAACCAGTCGCAAAAAAAACACGACAAACAAGTTATACTTTTGATATACATAGATGAATCGTTTACAGAGTTTATTTACAATTGAATGAGAAATGGTCAGGTGGAGAGAGGGAGAGGGAGATGTACAGGAGTTAATTCTAAAATACTATGAGTATGATCAGATTTCAGTGGATAAGCAGAAGAAATCTCTCTAAGAGGATTCATTGAAATGTAAAGAACTAGACTAGAGTTGTCGTATTTATACAACTTCTTGATCAACCCTCGCTGACAGCATTATATATTTAGCTTATATATGACTGATATATCTTAAGCTTTTGGCTGACATTGAATGCTGATTTGTATACATTTGGCAAATGCAGACAAACTCAACAGACAGACAGAGAGAGAGAGAGAGGGGGAGAGAGAAAGAGAGATACAAAAATGTTATGCATATAATTGCCTGTGTATACAACAACAACAACAACAAGAATGACGATGCCAACAACATTGACAACAGCAACAACGTTGTTGTTGTTGATGCCACACCCCCACACACAGCTCACGTAATTGACACGAGTCTCGTCTCTCGACTTTATCTCGGATCTAATAGAACATTTTTCTGTTACTCTCGCAATTTCATTAAAAAAAAAAAAGGTTTTATTAATTGCAGCTTGTTCTGTATACCCTGGAAATCCATTGTGAAAGTGGCAAAGTGGGTATATTCATTTTCCAATAAATATAGTGAGAGGGAGAATAAATATATAAGAGTGAGTTAAAGTGAGTGACAAACTATAGTTTAGCAAGTCTATAGTTCTTCTTCTTGTGCAGGAACTGTCTTGTTTCTTTGCCAAATTTGACTGTAGAATCGAACAAAAGCAGAAACCACAGAGTAATTACTAGTTTGGCAATCTGGATTGTCTTTGGAAACAATGAGTATGTGTAGAATGTGTATATCTATAGATTTAGAGTAAATGTAATGTGCAATTCAATCACGCAAAGGCATTTCAATATGCACAGCATGTCAAAGTACCAAGCTAAACGGCAGACAGTCTCATCAAAGCAACAGCAACATCTACGACAGCAACAAGAGCAGCAACAGTAGCAACAGCAGCAACAATTGCACGCAGTTTGCTTTAAACAATAATGCAAAGTAATTAATATAACGACTCGTCTTCTTCATTTTCATTGTTTTGTTCAAGCTGAAGAGGAAACACTTTTCGCAAGCCTCCGATTACAATCTGCGGGGGATCATTGTCCACATCCGAGTAAACGAGTGAGAGAGTATAGCAGACAGTGGGCGAGAGGGAGAGAGAGAGATGATATTTTTTACACAATTTTCACATACTTTGCTTTTAAGTGCTAAACGAAACAAAAGATCTTTCACTTTAGTCAAAAGACAAAGATTGCATTTGTAATTCAAACTGTTTAAGGTTATCAAACTTAATTTTTAGCTAAAAGTTACAATTTTTTGTTAAACTTAATTCACACACTATACAGGTATAGTTTAATATATATATATAAATTAATGCACATACAAATAAATTCATTTGTAATGTGCGAACAGGCATTGATAACCAAGCCAACTATCGCAAAACTGTTTCTCGCTGATTCTCGGTATAAAAATAATTATGATTCATTGAACTTAGGTGTAAGTAATGTTTACTAACTATTACTAATCAACAACAACAATGGCGTACAAAATAAAATAGAAGAAGCAAACCTTAAAAGTTAACGGTTCTATTAAGGGACTATGCTGTTGTTCGACATCGCCTTACGCCTTTCTCAAGCCAAAACCATTGGGGAATTATATGCAAATTTCATTAGAGAGTTTAAGCAACTGAAGCTTACATTCTCTTTTCCTCTACTCACTCTGCCTTCATAAGAATTTAAAGTAAATTTGCATAATTTTACCAATATATAACATATACAAAACATAGTTTACATTCCTTTCAGTGCATCAATTGTATCGTTACCCTAGTCAATGCTTCTCAAGCTCTATTCATCATCGCCTTCATAGCCTTGTGCCAGTTTCCCAGTTTCTCTTGTTCGCTTGGCTTTGCTTGCTGCACACATCCTGTGCACTTTCTTTGAGTGCGGGCCAACAAAAGCTAAGCGACAATCGACATTTAATAAAAAAAAAAATTAAAATAAAACATAATATGAGAAAAAAACTCAACACAAATGCGAATTGCACTGTGCCATTTCCACAAATTGAGCGGTGGCCTTGAAAGCAGCTTTTTAGCCATTTTCAAGCAATCAGAGAAAAGAAATAAAAAAAAAAACGAGATGTTGTCATCGACTATTGCGTCAGCGCTGTGATTATAATTGTTGTTGTTGCCGTTGCTGCTGCTGCTGCCACTGTTCAGGTTGAGCGCTATAAATAACAGCTTATTAGCCATAGTCCCATTTAAATATGCGTCTATTTCTAGACAACTCCCTCACAAGCAAAACAACAACATTTTCAATTTTCATACAAGAGAAATTACAACAAAAAATATTACGTTAAAAAAAAATTTAATTTCTCGCCCAACGTGGGGCTCGAACCCACGACCCTGAGATTAAGAGTCTCATGCTCTACCGACTGAGCTAGCCGGGCTGCGATAGCGGGACGCGTCAAAGTTCCAACAGACAGCGCGCAAAAGGAATGCAAAGATGGGAAACATTAAACAAATTTGCGAGGTTAGCTTAAGCAGTTGTTCAACACTTGAAAATATGAAGAGAAAGAGTTGAAAGTTAACAACAAATTAATAAGAAATAATAATATTAAAAAAAAGTATATAAATTTAGACTAATATATAAAACAAACAAACATTATAGAGTGAAGATAATGAAAGCGCAAAAATAATTATTTTCACTTCAATTCATAATGAATTCGCATTAATATAGTATGCAAAATTTAAGTACAAGACGGGTAGTTTGAAAAGTTTCAGGGCAACAACTATCAAAGTTGTTAGCAAATATGATTTAAAATCATATTTACTATATTACATAGCTTCATTCATTTACATCTCAATATTCAAAAAGCTTTTCTTTATATCATTAAATCCTCCATCCAACCTGACCCTGAGATCAAGACTCTTGTGCTCTACCAACTGAGCTCTGAGCTGAAAAATTCATAACTTGATTATTTAGACAAAGCCTCAGCCATGAATGCAGCAAACAAATGTGGAATGTTTTCCAAATTAGTTTGATTAGTAAACAAATGAATTGAGCGTGAAACCAATTTTCAGCATTTGCATAAAAATTATATCAATTTCTACACACAAGCTGTTCATATGCAAATACAGATGTTATTATGAGCTACCATATCTGAGTCTAACCTTCCAGCTTAAAACCAAATCAATGTTTTAATATGCCTTTGTAATCCAAAATATATTTATACATATTTTGTGAACTAATTACACATGTTTTTACATTGTAATTGAATATGCATGCATGCATGAAAACAATTCAAGCTACAAGAGAATACTATTAGAGACTAACTCCTTTTAGTAGGAGGAGTCCTTAATGGATAGCGCGCATCATTACAACATGAGTCGCAGGCAAATCTATTTAAAAGCCAGCGTGCCACTAGCGGAAACATCAGTGCAACATGACAAATCACAGCGAAGACAAGAAAGAAGAGCAGGAATTAAACCAGAAGGGAGAACAAAAGGACAAACAGGAGCAGAATGAGGCAATCGATTGGTGGATGGAAGTGTGCAAGGAGTCGGCCATACACGGAATGCCGTATCTGGCACGAAAGGATCTCCATCTGCTCGAGCGCATCTTCTGGCTAGCCATGATCATAGCGTCAGCCTACTATGCAATCAACAGCTGCATCGCCCAATGGCAACGATACAAGGATAATCCCATCATCTACGAATATGAATATATGTTTGCCCTGCGCTCGTTCCCCTACGCAGGCACCACTATCTGCACGCACTATACTCAGCTACCCTCGCGTATAACCCACAAAATTGTCAATGAGTGAGTATGCCGAGTCAAGGGAAACTCTCAGAATTAATATCGTAATCGACAGTACTTGGGAGAACGACTCCTCTGAGCTCACTGAAGATGCCATTGACGCCCAGAAGATGCAATATTATGTCAGATTTTTACATGTCTTGCATCGCTTGCAATACAACAACCTGGAGACATTGATACCCTATGAGAATGATACGGCTCTGCAGAATTTGCCTTTTGCAAGGGTATTGAAAAAATTGTTGAAGAACACTTTTCCCAAGCAGCGGGAGGTGCCCGAGTTTGTGTCTAGCCTCACCGAAATGGGTCTCTGTCTGACAACCAGTCAATTGGGGAGGTTTGGCTACACCAGTCAGAAACAAGTAGAGTAAGTATTTATCAGTTCTGTGCTTCATCAGCTATATTATACATTAATTAGCCAAAATCTCACAGTACCCGTTCGAAAGTGCACCTACTTTGACAATTGTCGCACTCAAATCAAGCCAGCTGTGTCTGGTACTTTGGTAACTCTTGTAAGTAGCAGCCACAGTCTGTATACATGATTCTTCTTATGTGCATTCCATTTTTACATACTCTTAGTTCATCCACGATGTAAATGAATTTATAATGCCATATGATCGTCGCACTGTGAGCATCAATATGGATACCTTAAACTCGTACGAGATTACGCTGATTCTCAACTCCTTTTCGGCAGAGACCGAAGTGCGGAATGTGCCCATCGCCTATCGCAAGTGCCGCTTTATCGATGAGAACAATCTCAAGTACTATAATGTAGGTACATATCTACACGTATATATTTCTGCTAATACTACAATCTGCAGCCCTATCATCCCAGCCTGTGTCGCATGGAGTGTCGCATAGACCGAGCCCTGGCTCTGTGCGATTGCAAACCCTTTTTCTATGTGGAAGGCCCAAAAGATCGCATTTGCAGTATAAATCAAATGGTATGCCTGGCACGTAAGAAGTGGCTGGAGTCCTCCTGTGATTGCATGCCCCTCTGCAAGGAGATCAGCTTTACTGTCACCGAGAGAAAGGAAATTGTAAGTTAAGAACTTTTATTGAGTCCCTCATCATCTGATATTCTTTCCAAAGAATGGCATTAGTGGCTTTGAGGGGACAATTGTCATCACTCAACAACTCCCGAAGATGGGCATCAAGCGTCGCGTTGTCTTCAGCATGGATCAGCTGCTCATGTCGATTGGCGGTGCCATAGGTCTCTTTCTAGGTGCCAGCTTTATGACCATATATGGACTGGCCTATCTGCTCATGTACTATCTGGTTGTCAAATGCAAATATCGACCAAAGCTCAAGCGAGATCGCAATCCTTCTATCAAAATGGCCTAGCTGTCAAGATTAACTAATAAGATGTTAAAACACAAACATGAAAATAAACAAATGGGATCCAGAAATTTTTGTACCAAGATTCTTGCAACAGTCAATGGAAATCTTATTTCCTGAGGGCCTAAAATCCTTTAGTTAAATAACAATAGCTTCAATTTATGGTTTAGGGCTTAGGGATTTTCAATAATTTTTGTAAAACAGAACACATGTTTATAATCGAGTCTGCATTGGCTAATTATTAAGCAAATGAATTAAGTGTGAAACAAATTTGCATAAAAAATTTATTAATTAATGTAGCATTTGAATGCAAACGATATTCAGATGTAAAAACAAGTGTTAATATGACCTTAAAACTGAATAAATTTTTACGATTTGCTTTGATCTTTTAATGGAAAACCAAATCAATATTTGAATATACTACTGAATTGGGTTCACTATACATATTATTTAAATATGACTTCCATTTCTATAGCAATCAAATATGCATGCAGCCGAGTCATTAATGCTACAACAGAATGCAATTAAGGACTTTCCCTTGTTGTGGGCGGTTGCTCTGGTTTGTAGAGCGCATCATTTCAATAGGATAGTTAAAATCAAGTCTGCCACAAGCAGGAACATTCAGTGCAGCATGGCAAGTCAAACCGAGGACAGTAACCAAATCCAAGAGCGGAAGCAGGAGCAGGAGCAGGAGCAGCAGCAGGAGCAGGCAGAGGCAATGGATTTCTGGATGGAAGTGTGCAAGGAATCGGCCATACATGGAATGCCGTATCTGGCACGAAAGGATCTTCACTTTCTCGAGCGCATCTTCTGGCTGGCCATTATCATTGCATCTGCCTACTATGCAATCAATAGCTGCCTGTCGCAATGGTTTCGCTATCAGAATAATCCCATTATCTACGAATACGAATATCTCTTTGCGCTGCGCTCCTTTCCCTTTCTAGGAATCACCCTCTGCACCCAATACACCCATCTGCCTCCACATTTAACGTACAAGCTGGTTAACGAGTGAGTAAGATCTGCGTCGAGCAAAACTACGTGAACTGATATCATGATTCACAGTATCTGGGACAACGACTATGCTGAGCTCACTGATGTGACTATTAGCAACGAAAAGATGAGCTATTACACCAAATTTTTGCATGTCTTGAATCAATTGCAATACAACAACTTTGAAACATTGATACCCTATGAAAACGACACGACTCTGGAGATTCTGCCCTATGCTCGGATGTTGAGGAAATTGTTGATTTATACTATTCCAAAGCAGCCTGAAGTTCCCGAGTTTGTGTCTAGCCTCACCGAAATGGGTCTCTGTCTGACAACCAGTCAGCTGGCCCAGGTTGGCTTTCCCCCTGAGAGACAAGCTCAGTAACTATGATTACCCTATTCAATCAATATTTCATCATTTAATAAACTTTATTCTTTGCTTAGGCTAAATTACTTAGTGCCCATTCGTATGTGCACCTACTTTGACATTTGTCGCACCCTCATCGAGGCACCAATGCCTGGCACTATGGTAACTCTGGTAAGTAGTTTCTCCAATTAAATTAAATAGAAATAAATATATTTATTCACCTAGTTTATTCACGATGTGAATGAGTTCTTGATGCCACATGATCGTCGCACTGTTGCCCTCGATATGGGTAATAAGAGTACCTACCACATACAGTTCATGCTCAACTCCATTTCGGCCGAGAACGAGGTGCGCAATGTGCCTATCGCCTATCGCAAGTGTCGCTATATCGATGAGAATAATCTCAAGTACTATGCAGTACGTATCGTGAATGAATGAATACTTTCCCTGCTTCATTGACAACATCCAACTGCAATTTGCAGCCCTATCATCCCAGCCTGTGTCGCATGGAGTGTCGAATCAATCGAGCTCTGGCTCTCTGCAACTGCAAGCCTTTCTTCTATGTGGAGGGACCAAAGAATCGCATTTGCAGCATAAGGCAAATGGTGTGCCTGGCACGCAAGAAGTGGCTGGAGCACTCCTGTGATTGTATGCCCCTCTGCAAGGAGATCAGCTTTACTGTCACCGAAAAAGTTGATTCCGTAAGTTTCCGCCAATATGACTTATGCATAGTTTCCTCGTTTTCAAGAAATCTATTATTAGAATGGCGGTGGTGCAGCTAATTCACAGAACTTCGACCGCAAATTCATCTTGAATCAAGAGTTACCCAAGATGGGCATCAAGCGTCGCGTTGTCTTCAGCATGGATCAGCTGCTCATGTCGTTTGGCGGTGCCATAGGTCTATTTCTAGGTGCCAGCTTTATGACCATATATGGATTGGCCTATCTGCTCATGTACTATCTGGTTGTCAAATGCAAATATCGACCAAAGCTCAAGCGGGATCGCAATCCTTCTATCAAAATGGCCTAGAAATAGGGCTTCAATTTTCTTTGCATTTCATAGCTACAATTTTGCACAATTTTCCTATATTAAAGTAAAAGCACGATTTTCTCGTTTTCCCGTTTACTACGCACGCATTAACAGACCTCATGCGCATATGTGTGTTAAAAGACAATCAAATATCTTTAAGACGCACTCGACAGTTATTGCCCTATCCAAAAGGCCTGAGTGGGGCAGCAAGAAAGGGAAGTCGGAAAAGTGCCAACAGGGCACAGAAAGCGAATTTCTCTTTTGTGGCAATGATAAAACAAATAACCAAATGATGAACTACCAGATACGCATGAAGGTAGGTTAAATGGAAATATATTGCTGAAGAACTGAAGAAGGGATTACCCTCTGATGGGAGATGAAAGGCCTAAGAGAGAGATAGAAGGGTTTTAAATCGATTGGCATTCCGATAAGTCTGAAGAAAATTATTATTATAATGATTTTCCTTATTCTTATCTTCTTTATCATTCATATTCTTCACCCTTCAAGACTAAGCCGTAAGCCCTTCTTTTCAGACTCAAGGATTTCTCGAACACTTCTCACTTCAGTTTCTCATTTCTCGCTTCTCCAGCTTGTCAAATCCTACATTTGTACTCTGTTTGACTACAGGGTATAATTATTATAGGTGCCATGTGTCTAACAATGCACATTTAGCGCGTCTCTTCTGTTACACATTTCAGCGGCAATTTGACAAACTGACTGAGCTGAGAGTTAGCTTGAAAGACTGGATGAGAGACTGACTGAATGACAGACTCACGAATTCGCACTGCGTAGACGAGTCGCTTGGCACTCAGCCGTGCGAGACGAGTGAAAGAGTTGAATAACCTCTAAAAAATAAAAAGAAGCGCCAATTGCTTAAAAAATAAAAAAAAATAAAGCCAGATTAAGCAACAATTACAATGTGGCAGAAGCTCAGAAAACTTTGGACTGCGGTCTAATTGAAATTAGCCGCAATTAATTGCAACTACTAAGTGAATGCCGTTAGCTGAGCTTTTCATATATATTTATACATAGTATATAAAGTAGATACATATATATTCGCATTTCGCATTTATTTAGTATTCGCATTTCCATCCACCTTGGCCCGCATCTTGGGTGCAGGGCCATAAAATTTGTTTCGGTCTGCTGGCATTTAAGATCTAAGCTAAATATACGCAAACATCTAGATATCTGGAGAGAGAGAGAGATATAGGCAGTAAGAAAAAGAGAGGGAGTGAGAGGTAGGCATAGTCTTAACTATGGCAAACGCAGCCAGCCAAGCAATTAAAACACACACAAAAAAAAGAAATATATATATATATATATTTTTAGTTGCACGGAAATTGGAATTGAAGTTAAGTTTTAAGTAAACATCAACAGCTGACATTTGCATTTTGGCCAGGTCGACAGACTAGACAACAATAAAAGTTAAAGGCCAAGAGCATAAGTTGTTCGACTAACCAAATACCATGCAATATATGACAAATAGTATCAAGTTCTCAAAAGATTAATGCTAAACAGCTAAGCAATATACCCTACAAAGATTTTCAACAGTCAATCAGCTAGCTAGGGCATATTATTAGAGCTTAGCATACGATTTCAACTATATACGAATTCAAACATTTACTTACACATAAGATCAACGTAGTCAGTATACCCGACACTCACTAATTAGTATAGGGTAGACCAGACGCTTCAGCTTTAGCCAAGCGCCACCGCAGCTGTGGCAGCAACTAAATGATGATGCTGCTGCACATGCTTCAAGGCATGTTTCTGCTCTAATTCGCACTCGGGCCAAGCGGCAGCAGCAACAACTACAGCAGCTACAGCTGGAACACAAGCTAACAGCTAACAGCCAACAGCCAACAGCTCTAGCTGGAAAATAGCTAACAGCCATGGAGTACAACGAACTGCTGCACAATTGCGTGGCCACCAAAAGCCAAAAGCCAAAAAAGTAAAACAACAACACATACGAATGAGAAATAAATAAATTTCATAAACACAAAATGCAGTCGCCCGCATCCACAATTCCTGACAGCTGTCTGCATTGCCGTTTGTATCTCCGAATCTCCATCTGTAGTTGTATCTGTATCTTTACCTGTAAAAATAGCTAAAAGCAGGCGCGGCACACTTTTATCTTTCGGTGCCGACCAGTGCAGGCGTCGCAATGCACAGCAACACCTGTCGACAGCCCAATCGGAAATGGTCTCAAGACATTTCTTGAAAATAAGCCGAAATTTTCGTAGCTTTCCAGTTGAGTCAAAAATAGTCAACTTTAAATACCCTGGAAACCATAAACTATGCCGGCTGATCTCTATGTCGACTTAATCTGATTGTCAAAGGAGATTAGGCTGAAAATCCAGACTAAAGACCCTAGAACCTTTAGCATACTAAATATAGTAATATATACCCTATATATAAACGCTCTATTGTTAATTGAAGTAGCAATTAAGTTCAGTTAATATAAAAAACATTTATGTATAGAGCAAATGGCGTCATGATTGCTATAAATTATTGATACACTGCAATTAAATAGATAAATATAATGAGTTTTGTGTGGAAATGGATTGAGCAACGCCACAATAGACATATTTTCTGTCTATTAGCTATTAGCCGAATCAAAAATACCCTGCAATGAGCACTTTTCTTTATAAATAATAAAGAAAGTGTAGATAACTAAAAAAGTACCCTTTCATACCCTGTAAGTTATTTTATTATATTCAGAAATATTGCAAAATTCTTTCTAGCTATAAAAAGTTATAGCTAATCAAGTCAATTTTCTCCAATGCATCGATTCGTTCTTCTCACATTAATTTCGCATTACATTTCCAATATGCACGCTGCCAGCGTGATTTACAGGGCATCAAACACTAATTAATAATGGAAGCAAACGTATCTATATTTTTTATTGAATTCGCGTAGATTAATTGAATCACTTATTTTTGGCATTTCAGCTAATAGACAGAGAGCGAGAGAGAAAGAGAGCGAATAAAAAATCAATTAGACACATTTTTTTTTTCATTTCATTCTCTGGCATATTTATGTACAGTAAAGCCTTGAGAATTGGCAAGCAACAGAGTTGTGTATCTTTTATCGCAACGGAATTGTTTATCTGAAACTTTTGTTTATTTCGCACACAGTTCACATTGCTCTGACCTTGGCTTTAATTATTTCTGCTGGGCTTTGGTTAACTACTCCATATACACATGCATGTATATTTATTTCTTCTTCTTTCGTATACCCTGGAAAAATGTTCTTGACACAGACACACACCTGACCTTTCGAGTTTCTGATTTATTTATTTAGTTTATACGCTTGTTATTCAATAGGTCTCAAGCGAAAAGCAACAACTGTCAACAATTGGCTTGACACGTCTCTAGTTCCATTTGACAGCGTTTCATTTCACTGGAACTAGAAACTGGAACTGGAACTGCCATTCTAGCTGGAAAGGCAAGTACTGATTCGTGAGGAAAGACAACTAATGCTTCCTCCGACTTGTGTAACACAGATTTCCTGCTAATTTAAAGACTTCCGCAATAACTGTGCTTGCTGCTTGACTTTCAGCAAGACAATTATCGATAAGTGTATCGATCGCTTACCTTCATGTCATTAATAATCTGCTGAAACAAGCTGCCCAGAGCCGAGCTATCGCGTTCGAGACTAAGATCCATTTTTGTTTCAGATTTCTTCTTCTTCCTCTTCTATATATGTATATGCGAATGCAAATCGATCGTGTATATTCGTTTTCGTTAGCTTCGGCTTGATTTTTTCACTTTGTTTTCGTTCTGTTTGTCCCAATTTGCTTCGCTTCGTCACTGTTCAAAGAAAATTAACTTTAGATTTTTACGTTTTATCGACATTTTATTCGGTTGAGTTTCAGCCAGAGTTTTGGCAGCACCTGCAACATAGAGAGTAGAATAAATGAATCAGTAAGAGAATTATTGGCATTGTTTACTAACTTAGGATCAACAAATAAAATATATTCCAAGAATGCTGATTAACTGTTAGTTAGTAATCAAGCATCACTTGAATACCATAATACCAAATCCTTAAAACTAGTTCAAATAATATTTTTCAATTATTTTTCAACATATTCCCCACAATCTCTACTTAGAAAGTTCGCCCATAATCCATAACTTATGTAGATGAAACATGTTTTCTTTCAATACAAAATCCCAGCCTCCTCCTTGTTATCAGCTACGCATGAATGAATCATGTACATTGAGGGGAAGTCTCCACACTTCCGAAATATGTTTGTGTGTTTATATATATATAGACAACACAGCTATAGATGTTGCATATGTGCTGCCATATGTGGCATAAATTCATGTGGCACATGCAACAACATTCCCTTCCTCCCTCCGCTCCCCCTCAGCTCTTGCTCCAGTCGCCCAACAAAAACATCAATTTACGAAATTTGTCTTGAGGCGCTGTAATAATGTGCTCGTAAATAACATGTAATGAAAACTAGCGCATATTTCAAAACGAAATTATTATTATTATTATGATTATGATTATCATGTTTAATTATGCTTATTAATAAGCTTTTGCTTGCGCCTTATAGAGAGAGGCAGAGCGGAAGAGAGACGGCGGGTGAGAGTAGGAGTAGAGTGAGATATTGTGTAGGCGCAACATAAAACAAGTAAAGCTGCTCTAGTCAGTTGTGATTGACTGGCAGATACCCTGTAAGTTGACAAGTACAGAGAGATAAACAGATAAAGATAGAGATAGATATAGAGACAGAGATAGGAACCAATATAGAGACCGATAAAGAAGCAAAGAGACATATGGGACAGAGTACTTAGATAGAGTACTTGATCCTGTTTTAAAAACCAATATACCCTCCTTAACATTTTGCCGTTGCAGCATAAAAAATCTGGCATTTATTTTGGAATCGATGCTTGTATGGGAGGAGAGAGAAAAGGGGCCATTCGGAAAATGAAAGCCATGAACAATGTGACCCAAAAATGAAAAACTGATATCGGAAAGCATTTGATTTATATGTTATGTGCGTGTACGACAAGTGCCACGAAGAGCTTTAATCAATTTGCAGGCTAATTGCGCTAATGCAATGCCTAATTGTTAATTGATATGTCAATGTGTGTGCCGACTATATATGTGTGAGTGTGTGTGTGGCAATGCCAAAGTCAGTGCACAGGAAGCGATTGTCTTGCTTTTGCAGTTTATGAGTTACGAGTTGGGAAGTTACGAGCTTCGAGCTGCCACGAGGCACGAGCATATAAATAAAGCCATTAGCAACTCGTTGCTTAGTGCAACACGAGCTGTGACCCATTTAAATGTTTCTTCAATTTTTACCATTTTTCATACGAGCTTTACGTGCTTGCACAGTTCTCTCATTCCCTCTTTCCCTCTATCTTGCCATCTCTCTTCTTTGCCTCTGTCTGTCTGCTCAAATTTTATGTGGTTAACCAAGTAACCCCAAAGCCAAGCTTTGAGCGCTTCAGCTGCAACTCTTATGGCTTGTCTGAGCAAACACAAGCAAGAAAGTTGGCAAAAAAAGAAGCTAGCAACAGTTGGCCGCGTCTTGTAGCTAACTAAAAGGGCACTAGATTAGCTTCCCTCTGGCTTTTTATCATATATAAATCATTTCACATATTGCATTTTATTGAAACAGCAAAGCAAACAAAGTTGTTTTCCTTATTACACATTTACCGAGTTTATTCTCTAGATAAGAGTCTATATGACATTCACTTGTTCTGTTATTTATTATTATTATATTAGCTAATAATTCCTAAATGTGAATCATCCAAAATGACAGCTAATCTAGTCATACTCGTATAGACAAGGAAATCTCTAATAAAACTGAATATTCGACAGTTTTAGAGCAAGCTAATAATCTATGTATTCTAGAGATATCTAGTATTAAATTCATAAAATAGCTCCATTTATAGAACTATTCACAATATTCCTTTTATTTTAGTGCATCTTAAACCCGCCAATATTGGCTATTATATAAATTGAATTAGTTTCTGACATACTGAATGAATATTCTACATCTAGTCTGGTCCGCTTATCAATTGTTGTAGTTTATTACATTCGTATCTAATCTACCTTTGGGTAATGATTCAATATTTATGCAAAACAGCAGCTATAACAAAAACTTATTTCCGCACTTGCGGAAATTGCAATTCGACGTGCAGCAGCAACAACACGAACAACAACTGGAACAACAACAACAACAACTGGAACAACAACAGCAACTTTATCTTGAGAGGTCATTTACACTGCCCAAGCAGCGACTTTGCTGCCTGCGCGTCGTTTTCTTCAACTTGTTCTCTTCGATGCTTTTCACTGCGCTTTTCCAAATGCACGCACAGACATCCACACACACATTCATACACACACACACATGCAAACACTCAAGTTCTTTAGGCAATCAGCTTTGTTTGTCGTTGGCACTCTTATGCTTTTCCTTTGATACCCTGGAAATGCATTGAAAATGTCTAAAAGGCAGCTCGCATTAGTTAATAAAGTTAAAGTCTCAGAAGCTATCTCTACTACTAGCTAAAGGGTGACTGTTAGTTGATCAGTCTCCGTTAGGAACACTTTTACAACATTTTTTTTTTTGTCTTCTTCTCTTTTTCTGTAGCGCTTTTGTTTGTTTGCATTTATCATTCGTGCTTTGTGCATTGTGGCCCTTGAATAGCTTTTGTAAGTGCGTTTCTGTGGCTGGCCGTATCTCTACTATGCTGCTATATGTCACCATGTATCTGTGTATCTGTGTATCTTTGTATCTTGTATCTTGTATCTGTGTATCGCGTTTGTAATTGCCGCGCTGACAGTTGCTGTCAGTGTCATAATCAGCCAGCGACACTTGAACCAAGTCTCAAGCCCTCAAGAGTGGCCATTGAATAGGAACCGACTTGGCCTTCATTTATTCGATTTGAATCGTATCTTATATATGCACATGCATATATATATATATATATTCTAGAAAGATATATGTATAAAGCAAAACAATTATCAGACGATAATTGTATTAGACTTCTTGTGGCAACCATTTCCTCTATGCAAACATGCAAATTGTGCTCCACATTTTTGTTGCTGAACTTCTAGCGGAAACCACTTTCAAGACGAGATAGATATATATATGTATATACATAGCAAGCATAAGCTCAATTGAGTAATGCTTTTAGCTGAGCTTAAGTTTAAAGGCCAGCTGCCAAAGGGCAAAGCAAAAGGTAAACAAAGATGCGCAGCAGCAAAAGCAGAGGCGAATAGAGAACGTGAAAGCGGTTAGACAGAGACAGACAAAGAGAGAGAAAGAGAGAGAGAGAAAGAGAGTTCGCATCTGAGAAACGTGATCTGATCTACTCTACTCTGCCAACTACTGAAGCCCAGATTCTTGGCCAGTAGCCAGGCAAATTAACAAATCGTGCATAAAACTCCAAAAACAGGAAAACGACAATTTTAGTAAAACAAAAAAAGAAATCTTAAAAATAAAAAAAGCGGAAAAAACGTTTATGCCAAAAGCCGACAAAAACAAGGGAAAATGGTTTAAATAAAGAGTTACAAAAATCTCACATGAGGGAGAAGCTGAAAGATGCGAGAGTAAATCAGAGCAAGTTAAAGTAGGAAACCCGCATCACGGCAACAGATGTCAAATTGATTGTTTATTATTGAAACACCCTAGGGTATAATGACATGCAAGCAAAGGATGTTACAGGTCAGTGGTAGAGCAACTAAAGTATATGCATTAGGAAGTGCCATAGGACAGACTCTATATGAATTAGAATTCCTCTAACTCTTCATTCTATATATGTGCAGCTTATGCTAGAATATATTACTGAAATCATATGGCATTCCGGCTCGTAATTATTTACAGGATATCTATGAATGAGGTTTAAGTTTCAATTTCAACTGTCTACGCATAATTTTCCGCCCTATTTACGTTTTGATCTGCGGCTGTTGCTGGATGTCTGTCTCTGCCTCGGCCTCTGCCTCTGCCTCTGCCTCAGAGAAGTCGACGTCCCAATGCGGTTTTCATTGGCGCCTTGAGATTTGCATCTGTTAAAGCGGAAGCTAATGCTGATGTTGTTTCTCTTCTTGTTATTGTTGTAGTTTGTAGTTTGTAGTTTGTAGTTGTAGCTGTTGCTGCTGTTGTTGTGGTCCAAGGGCTGATGCGTTAAATGGATTTGTGTACACGTTTTCAGTTGCATGCCGCACGTTCGTTTCAGTTTTGGTTTCTATTACAGGAAGTGACTTGACAGAGTTCGTCTGCACAGACATTCCTGCCATCACAGGGAGAGCAAGGGAGATAGCCAGCGAGGGGCAGCGATAGAGAGTACTTCTAATTGCGACCCCAAAGATGTGCGCACACGCACAGCTTAACAGCACACTCAAAGTCCTCCTCGAGTATGTGTGTGTGTGTGTGTGTTTGTAATTATGCGTGAATGCGAAGCAAGTTGAAATGTTATCGACATCGTGCCAGAGCAACACTTGCCTAGACTTAACTCGCGAGAGGGAGTGGACTAATGGGTTTATGCAATGGGGGTGATAGAGTGGAGTGTAGAGTGTGAGTCAAGAAGTAATTCCAGTTATAGATATGTCGAACACCTATGATAAGCCCATATATATACAGAATAGATTCCAGGAAAAGGCAAATCTTTCATTTACTAATTGACTATGTATATCGATCATTTATCGATAAACACAATAAAAATTATGTTAATATCTCTCTCTGTCTCTGTCTCTGTCTTTCACTATGCCAATCTTTATCTCTGCCTGCCAGTAAACTTTGCTTATTGATAACTTATCGATAGCTTCCCTAAATCAAATAGAAACTACAGTTGATTCCTCTTTGCAAGGTTTATTCCATTTGCCAACTGTTTCTCTGCCTATCTCTCTTTTCTGTCTTATGCTTATCTATAACTTATCGATAGCTCTAATGAGTTATAAATCTTTTTTACGTTTGCCAACTATTTCTTTATCTCCTTTTCTCCTTATCTTGCTGTTTCCCACTGTCTCTGGTAATTGACTATGCTCAACGATAACTTATCGATAACTTAACTTAATGCATTGCATTTAAAGTTCATTTGCTGCTTTTTGTATTCTTCACCCATTTTCTAAGACATCATGAATTAAACAATTATGTTAATTTCGTATTCGTTTTATTAGCTTTCGAGTAAGAATTTCTTTTAGTACTTGAGCAACATTTTGTAGTTCCCGCAAGTTTTCTCAATCAAAGTCTATAAATAAGTTGTATCTCTTCACTATGCACACACACACACACACACACACACACACATTACTTGTATAGAGTTTCCCACTCATGTTTTTTTGGTTTTGGCCATGTTTTCAATGTGTAATCATATAATTTTATGCCCGATTAAACAGTTGAACGCTAATGTGCCGAAAGTTTATTTCCAGCGAGACAGGCCAAGAGGAATAGCATACACACACATACATACACACACGCCCATGTTGTTTACATAGCTATTGCAAAATCTCCTGTATGTTTTGTGTTCTACTTTTGTATTTCTGTTCCTCTCTCTCTCTTTCTCTATCTCTCTGATGGCTTCGCACGATCGATTATCGATTTGCGCCAAATATCGAATTGCGTGTTGATATTCGACTTCCGATTAGATAATAAAATACAGTTACATACCAAAGCTTATCAAACATGTGAAACTTAGAATACAAAAAAAAATACTTTTTTGTTTGGTATTTAATTAGCGTTAAATAGTTTTTGTTTTTTGCTTGCTTTGCTTTACTATTTTAATGAGCTGCGAAAAATTTGAAAATTTCCTCACATAAAGCAAACACAAACAATACTTTATCTGTGTGTGCGTATGTGTGTATGTGTGTGTGTGCGTGCGTATGTGTGTGCCATTTCATTTTATCCAATTGCTAAATGTTATTTATAGAAATTTGGGTTAATGACGTCGAAGGCAAACACAGATGCCGAAACACACTCAAATGCAGCGCATAGATGCATAGATACAGATAGAAAGATAGCAAGAGAGAGAAGGAGAGAGTGCGAGTGAGAGAGAGACAAACACACAGACAGAGTGAGGCTGAGTGAGAGTGAGCGCTTGATTTCATATAAAAAAGTCTTTAGATTATCATCAACAACAACAACAACAGCATCATCAATGATGAGTTCTTTTCGCTTTTCAAATGCATTTTCTAAAATAATAAAAACACACACACACTCACACACACACACATACAAGCATACACTCGATGTCAGCTTTCCACAACAACAACAAACGTTGACAACCTACGCGAGGGCGCGCGACTGGGCTACAGTGAACCGTCTTATTGTTGACCACAAATGTTGTTTATGGTGAAAGTGTAAAGTCATGATGCGAGCTGTTCAATTTGCCACAGATATATCGTTTACCTTGTGGCTTAACTATATCTATATCCACTTCCACTTCTATATCCACTCCCACATCCACATCCACATTTATTTATCCCCCACCCCTCTGCCTGCGCCCCTGCAGCTCGTCCGTCCCCTTCCAACATAAATCAGCGCTGAGTCGTAATGTCGCAATGGGCTGTAAACATGTTTGTTTAAGCGAATGCGCCTCACAAACTGGGAGAGTTTTTAATGCTGTGCCCTAAGCACACATAAGAACATTTCTTAGAGCATTGCCTATATAGTATACATATGTATTCTTGGGTATTTTTGGTATGCCCAGCCCTTTATAGGCTTATACATAGTGACAGAGCATAACGCTAGATTAGAGTGTTGCTATTGTGATACGATCTGCCATGTCTACAATACCAATGTGATAATAGTGTAATAATTAATAATAATTTAAAGTATGATATGATTCATGTCAGCTAATTTAACCAAACTGTGTATCTTATAGGAGTTCATGTATGTATTAAAGAAGTTTAGGAGGATTTAAATGGCAGTTCTGCATAGACTTTCGCGCATATCTTAGTCCGATATTCCCCATTAGATCATTTTTCTTATATTTACAATTATCTAATATATCGATCAATTTTAAAAGTTTATCTACACTATATTTGAAGTCTCTTCAAATATATAATTATATTTGCTAAGTACCATTAGGAATTCAAACATCCTAGCTACATTTCTGTATTTATCTCACTCTTGGCCAATTTGGCTATGTGGGTCGGTCTTCATTATAGGCAACGTGTACGCTCGCTCTGCGGGCGCCCCTTCAACTGCCGCTTTGCCACTTTGATAAATTGTATGTTAAGCAACAAAAAATGAAGAAACCTTAGCGCTAAAGCCGAGTAACATTCATTAGAATATCCGCCAAAGTTGGCATGTTTGAAGCAAATGCTAATTGAAAACAGTCAAGAACTGCATGCTTCTCCTTTGCTACTTTCGTTGGTAAACTTTGGTTCAAATCTTGTTTCAGTTTTTTTTTTTTTTTTCTTTTTCTTTTTTGCATGGCCCTTTATCATCACACAACACAGCACAACACAAGGTCTGCGGCACAGTCTGCACAGTCAACACTCGTTAATGATAAACAAAAGTACCGTTAGCCGTGCGCGCACATGTTGTTTATTTCGTATATTTTTTCTGTACACACATATATGTATATGTATATATATTGTATATTTCGTTTTGGCTCTTTTTTTTGTTTTTGGCTCAAGTTTGTTTGCCGGTTCGCTCTGACGCTTTTCTAAGCCACACAGATTTCTTTTCTTTCTATATATACCATGTTTTTATGTATGTATGTACGTATGTATATGCTCTGTATATATATTCTGTATATACTCTGCAGTCAACACTTGTCAATTTTCACTGTTCTGTTTGTCTTTTGTCTACGCTCGTTAGCGGAAAAATTTCTGTTGAAGCAGGAGGCGTTGAGACTGGGCTATATAGAGACACAGCCTAACGAATTTGCCGACATATAAAACATTTTTAATATACAGTATAACATATTTTTCTGTTAATTACTTTTCAGTGTCCATCGACATCGAGTAGAAACTTGGTAAAAATAGACATTAGACTACAATTGGATTAAGTCTTACATATATAATATTTAATTTATATCTAAAAAGCTCTTTCGTAGCAGGATATTCAAATGTTTTCAATTTCCCTCGTTTTCTGTGTGTCTAGTTTACCATATTCTTGCATTTATCTCTCTCAGTATCAATCCCAATCGTCTATGCCTCTCTCTCTCTCCGTGTATAAGAACTAGAATCCATTAGAGTCTCATTTAACTTTATTTAGACTTTTTACTGTTGAATTAGCTTCCAAAAATGTTAAGCAATCGTTTAGCAAAGCACACAAAGCGGACTCAAGACAAGGCGTGGGCAGTCAGGCAAAGGCACTCAATATACATATAGACTTATGTAAAGGTATGTATTTTGATATATGACATATGCTCTAAAAGTTAACGCCTCTCCTTTAATTTGTACATATATATATAAATATATATATTCATTCATATATTCGTGGCAGACCAAAATGAAATCGAAATCGAAAATGTTTGTCGAGTGGGTGTCAGACAAACAACAACAACAACAACAACATCTACTGCAACAACCGCCAGATGCAAAACAAATGCATTCATTCATGCATTTACTTCTCTTTTTTCGGCTCAAAGCGTTGCGTTTATAACTCTCAAGAGTTGCTTGGCTCTTGGCAACGTTCCCAGCTGCCTCACAGCTGTTTGCCAACAACAACAACAACAAAGATGCGTTGGCGTATGCAAACACCAAAGCGAGCAAACAGGCTCGACTGACTACCAGCCGACTATCAAAACTCATATGTAGATTTAAGTATACCCTGCACATGCAGGGTATTTCAAGTTTTGGTGATTTAATATGTAACAAATTTGTAAGGAACAAAGTTGTCAAGTCTGAGATTTCGTAAGCTATAAAATGCAGGCAAATCATATAGAATATGCACACACGAATACCTGATAAGCATTTAAATATAAACTATATATATATATATAGGCAATATAGCTACTGCATGAAGACTAGAAATAGACTATAACTATATACATATATAATGTAACTGATTAGCATGCATAATGAAGGGAATGCATCAACGCGTAGGTGCGTCCCATAGAAACTAGTCTTCAGAGAAACTAGTTTTTTTTTTCATTACATATATAAAAGGCATTTAAAATATGAATATACGTACATACATAAGTCTAGTAACATCATTTTAAATCAGTAAAAAAATCTGTTAATCAATTTTTGTTAAGGTATTTGAACGTCGTGCAAGCTCTGAAAACTGTAAAACTTATGTGGTGGGTAGTTAGGTAGACAACGTTGTCTTCCAATTGCCCAAAAGTATAATTAAAAATAAAACTTACATCGCTCAAGGCAAACTTAACTGAGTAAACAACAACAAAAGTTGTTGCTGCTGCTGCTGCTGTTGCAATTGTTTAGGCTGGTCATAAGCAGAAAGCAACTTTAAATAGCTCAAAACACAGAGCGAAAGAGTGAGTAAATAGAAATTCCTCTTTTATTTCCATATATAAATATATAAATTTAAATACATATGTATAATATGTACATGCTTATACATATACATACACATATATGTGTAAATACATATTTAGACAGACAGAAATTTGTTTATTGATTCAGCCGCAGGCGCAGGCCATAAACAAATGTGAAAAGACAGCAAAAACCAAAAAAAAAAACATATATATTAAAAGATGGCCAAAAAGCCAGCTGAAAAGTTAGCCAAATAGCCAACTACATATGACAGCAGCAGCAAACTAGCTAAAAAGCAAGCTAAATAGACAGCTAAAAACGAGCTAAGTCGACAGCCAAAAGCTAAACCAAACTAGCTATAAATCTAGCCATCTTTAAAACAAGCTAAAAATGAAGTCTGAATCAAAGTTAGAAATTAACAGACTTTAATCCATTACTTGCATAAGAATATTAAAATCGATCCCATCTGACTGCATTATACTCGCTTAAGAATCACATAGCACAACCCATATATACTCACTTTTCACTTCATGAACGCCCATAAACGGACAGAAAGTCAGCCAAAAGGAACCGAAACCAAGTTAATTCGTTGCCGACAGCTGTTGGCATTTCAATTGCCCGCCCTCTTTGCCTCTCCCTCTCTCACTTACTATCTCTCTTTGTCTCTTGCTCCTAAGCAGTTGCACAGGTGCAGCAGCAGTTGAATGTTTTTTTTGGGATTGGGTTGCACGTTTGCTAGCTGCAACGCAGAGGCATCAGATAAGCGCACAGAGCAAAATGTGCCAAGTGCAGATACAAACAGAGAGAGAGAGAGAGAAAGAAAGAGAGATATATTCATGTACTTGTATATGTAAGCTAATAGCCAAAAACATATCTTTAAACACACATTCCAAACATATCAGATGTTACATATCTATATATAATTATATCTAACGGAACTTGAAACTTGCCTCTAGATGTTTTGAGAGAGCTATGGATGAGAGCCTAGGTTTATTAATCTAGAATTACTCTAAATAAAAGGCTGTTTACTTTATCATTTTTTTGGCTTTATCATTTACTTAAACAAAATGCAAATCTTAAATGTAAATAGTAGAAAACTTTGTATACAAATATATTAGTTTAATGAAAATAATATAATACAACTACTGCAGGACTACGACTAGAATTATAGTTCATCAAATGGAGTTTTCACTGTATATGCGAGCTCTCTTATCAGCTGCAGCGCCGTATCAAAGTCGTTTGAAAGGTATGCAATGGCAAAGGCAAATGCACATGCGAACAGACAGACACATTTCAAATATATTTGAGATAAGACGACAACAACAACAGCAATAGCAACAACAAAATGGAAATTCTAATTAAACAACATTTACAGTTTGACAGTTAGAGCGGTCTGATTACGAAATGAAGACACAGTATAAGAGGCAGGAAAAAAACAGAAACAACAAGCAGCCAACCAACCCCATTTCACATGTTATTTCCCTAAAGGATATGTTAACCCCCAAAAAAGGTAAAATAAAAAAAAAGGCCCAATTCTGATACGAATTTAATAGCCGAAACAAAGTCAATGAACCCCTCCAGCCTCTGCCGCCGGATGCTGTTGAAATACGCCAACGCTTTATCATTATGCCCCCAACAATAACAAAAAAAAAAAAATAAAAGACAAAACCAAGAGCAACAACAACAGCAACAACAGTTAATAAGTAGCCCACGCACAATGCAAACTGTTTGTGCTAAAAATGTGCACAGAAAAACACACACACATACATTCACAACAAAGCAGAACGGCTAGAGGTGAAAGAGTAACAGAGAGATAGGGTAACATTAGAGATGAGCAAGGGGGCAAATTGCAAATGCAAAAAACAACATTAGAAATGAGCAAGGGTCAAAGCAGCAAATGAGTAAAATACTTTATTTCGCTGTGCCACTACATTTTATTATATTTTTTTAGGAAATTAGGAAGTGCTCTTAATTTCGCTTTAGATATACATACATATATACATGTAAATGCATATTTTGCTGCATGCACGATTAATTCGTGTCACGCCACGTGCGCATATCTAATGGTGGAGTGCCTGCACTTGCGCAAATAGCGCGACAAACTTCAAAAAGGGAGCACAAAATTGCTGTTGTTCTTGTTGTTGTTTTTGTTGTTGGTACTGTTAATGTAGCTCTGGTTCCTGTTGTTTTTGTTTTTGCTGCTGCTGCTGCTGGCTTGCTGGCTGGCAATGAAAGGAGTTTTCATGGCTTACGGTTGGACTGGAATCGGCACTGGAAGGCCTTGGAATATGAAGTGCGTGAGACTGTTTGTGTAGTTGGAAGCTGGATGCTGTGTTTGTCCGTCTGTCTGTCAGCTTTTGAGTAATTAGCACACTTGAGTGGAAGGTAGAGAGGGGACGATAGAATAACAACAAAGGCAAGTGTAAGAAGCAGCACATTTCAAGGATACTCACGGTTCTTGAATTTATTCGCAGTCAGTTTCCAGCTGCAGTTGCAACGCAGCGCGGCGCTTCAAAAGAATCCTGCAAACAATTAAACAGCGTTTCCTCCCCTTGCAGCCGGCTCCGGGTTTTAGACGGTGTGTATGTGTGTATTTATTTGTGTGTGTGTATGTATGTATTTTAGTTATTGTTGTTGCTGCAGTTGTTTTTATTTGGTTGGGCTGCAGCGCATTCCAGGCGGCAAAAGCGCACAAAAGAGTATAGAAGAGAGGAGAGCACGCGTCTCGTTCTCTCCACCCGTCTTCGACACACGACTTTGGGCTTTGTTCAAACAAACTACCCTGACGGCGATCCTTGCACAGTTGTTGTTGTTGTTGCTGCTGTTATAATTCTTGTTGTACACACACGCACACCAGCACAATCACAGACACGCACTCACACACACTCATATAAAATTATTTACTTTTAAAATTTAAATATGTACACATACATATGCACACTTTTCGGCGCTTTTTCTATATTTTCTTCTATTTCTATTTTCGCACTGTTTTCAAAGCAAGCAACAGTAAAGTGCCGTTGCCGCCGCCGACGCCGTCGTCGTCTAACAGTTAATTTTTTTTTCGCTTGCTGCCGCAGTCTCGATTTCAAAGCTGCTCCTGTCAATTATATTTTGCATTTTCGTTATTTAATTCCAGACAATAAAAAAAACACAAAACCGCCGAATTGTGGGAAATTTATTTCAATACCAATACCAATACGTTTTATGCACACGCACACTATTAAACGGCTGTTTTATTTAGGCGCGCGCATTATTCTGTGCATTATTGTGTTATCAAATAGCATTTAATTATTTAACAAATTTAACACTTTAAATCGCGCGCACCGTCTGCCGCACGTCTGACTCGCTCGGCGTTGTTTTTGCTTCTGTCTGCTCGATAGCAATTGCAGTGTTGAAGAGTATTTAAAACGATGAATTTCCTTGCGATAGATCGATTGGCGGCTGTTGTTGTGTTGATACATTATGAGGACGCGCAACCAACTTTAAGTTGAATGTAGTAACGGAAATTTAAATTACTGAATGTGAAATATAAAAAGTTACATACTAATATATTGAATTTAGAGTTAAATATATAATGATGAAAATAAATAATAAAACGTTAATAAACTATTTAACAACATTTAAGGTATTTATTTGTTCTTCATTTGTTTCATTTGTCAGTGTTTATAATCTAATTTTTAAGGTAATACGTCAGCATTATCACACAAGCCTAGCTTATAATAAAAATAGATGAAATAGTAGCATATACAAAATACATAAAACATAAAAAACAATACCAAAAGCAACAATTTTACTTAAAAATAATAGGAAAGAAAACGATTTTGTTCTCTGTCCTTTAGTCGTTCTCCAGCCTCTGCACACTTAGCTTGATATCCTTTCTGGGCATTAGCAGTAGCTTGCCGGGATCGTAGAGCATAGGTATTTGTGTCTCTGCGCTGGGCTCGTACTTGTGGTGCTCCAACAGGGCAACTAGACCGACTAGCAGCTGCTGCTCGGCCAGTTGTTTAGCTATGCAGCCACGAAGACCCTTGCCGAAGGGCAGAAATGACATCGCTGGCCTCTTAAGCACTGTCTCTGGGCTGAAGCGTTCCGGGTCGAAGCGTTCGGGCTCCACATATATAGTCGGATCGCGATGTATGGCTGCCACAGGAATTACCACATTGTTGCCGCGGGCGATGACAAAGATCGATTCTGATAGCTCGAATTCTCGTGTGGCGCGACGTAGCAGAAAAGGATAAGGCGTGTGCAGACGAAGCGTTTCTGTAAGGATCAGAGTATAGCAGGCGATAGATTCGATATAAGGATATATTGTGATTAAGATTCACTAACCATTTAGCACCTGCTTCGTATAGCAGAGTTGCCTGAGTCCCTCTGCTGTCAGCCGTCCATCGTTTGCCTTCAGCACTCGCTTAATCTCCGCTCTCACGCGCTCCTGGAGCTCCGGCTGCAGCGCGAGCTCGTATAGACAGAAGCCAAGGCTCGCATTTAGCGGCTGCAGGCCGGCCAAAATGAAGCCAAACGCCTGAGCCGCGATCTGAGCATCCGTTAGGGCTTCATCCGTAGCGGCGAATAGCTGCAGGAAGCTCTGCAGAGGCTGCCGATCTCTCTTGCGCTGTTGATGCAGCTGCTTCTCGACTAGCTTGTAGAAGTAGTCCATGGCTAGCTGGGCGTAGCTCTGATACTTTACGAGGCGGGCGAGCAGAGGCAGTTCCAAAGCCAAATAAGCGCGCCACAAGCTCCAATTGCTCCAATAGCTGCGCGTCATAAGGGAAAACTCTTCTGGCAGATCCTCGGACGATATGCCATAAGCTAGCTTTGCTATCGACTCCACATTGTAGCTGTCCAGTAATTGACTGACATTCAACTCCTGCTTTCCCACTCCCCCGCGCAAACTCAACTGCAACCTCCTGGAAACCTTCAGCAATTGTGGCAGTAGCTTTTGCAAATTGCTGGCTGTGAAGGCTGCCGCGGATTGGGCATGCAGCTGTCTCCACCGATGCCCGTCCAATTGAAATAAATTTCCGGACAGCGGCTCCAGTTTTACATTGTTGTAGAGGCCACGACTGGTGAAGTCTCCGGCATTCCTGTCCAAAATATTTCTCACCAGCTCCAAGTCCAGGACCAGCACAAAGGGCTTCAATAGCACATAGCAACCGATGAAGGGCGCGCGTCCTTTGTAGTTCTCGTAAAGGTGGAGCAGTAGCTCCTGGACGTGCTTCTTGCCACGCACTACCTCCGAAATGTTGCCCCACAGAAATTTGGGCTTGACATGGAGTATGCCACGGCGCTTCCAATAACCCAAGCAGAATTTGACTAGAGCGTAGATGAGGACCACAGCTCCCAGAGAGCTCCAGAGAATGTGCTGCAATAAATCCATCTGCTTCTGAGTCTATGTTGAGATGCACCTTTGCTGCAGTTGGAGTTGCTCCTTGGATAGAGAGTACAAGCTTGAATGAAGTCTGGGCCAAGCTGCTGCCTTTCTGGTAGATCGGAGCTTAGCCGTTCCTGGGGTTATAGGCTCCCCCCTCCAGTTGGATATGTAGGCTAAGCAGCTGCCTTCTTCCAATTGCAGTTCCTATATAATGTTTGCTTCGTTCGCCTTCTACTTTTGATAAGCGTTTCAGTATTTCTGGCTTATCAGCGCCATGGTTCTACTGTAAAATTATTGATTTGCTTATCAAATGACTCGATTTCTGGCCATAACGAGCGCTAAAAGAGAGAGAGAGAGAGAGAGAGAGAGAGAGAGAGAAAGAGAGAAAGAGAGAGAGAGAGAACAATAGACTCAATAACAAACGGGTTGAAGTGATTAGTGCAATGACAAATATATAATACCCTGTTCTGTAGTAGACAAGAGGTATGCATTTGTGAACAGTAAGCTACTTATATTAGGTAATATTACATATTCACTAATAAGTTTATAGATATATCAGGTAAAGTTTCAACATATATCCAGCCATTATATTTTTATCAAATGTCGTAAAGTAGGCAACACTGTTTCCATTCCAATTCGCTGCTATTCCAGCAAAGACTGCAGCGACTCCTCTCTTACTGTTCGCAGTGTTGTCATATTTATTTATGTTAATTATTCATTATTCGTTAAGTGAACAGATCCTGTTTCGTTTCATTACTTATATTCTTTTCAATTTTCATTAAGTAGGCAAAACTGTCAACTTGCCCGATCATCTACAAACGCTTGTGCAATTGTTGTCTTTTGTTTGATTTGGCAACACCGTCTCCTTTCTCACTTGTTACTTTTCTAGTATGAAGCACAGATTGTAGGCGCTGCCTTCCAATTCGCTGCTGTGCATCCAACGCACATAGCCGCGTTCTATCACCTGTTGCTTGGAGCTAGGCACGCCTACGAAATGTGGATCCTAAAGAAAATCAAAATTAGCTTTAATTGAGTTCAAATTTGGGGTCACTCACCACAATGAGCAGCGAACAGCCCGCCGTTTGACTCAGGTGAATGCCCGCAATGGCCTTTGAGGCGGTGTCGTTTAACCCGCCCATAACAATTAAACCGCAATAATCTACAAAATATTCTCGTATCTGCTTCAGCACCTGCTCGCTGTTCAGTTGTTGTACGTGCGCAAACTTGCAGGGTATATCAAATAGGGCATCTATGACAAAAAACTCCTCCATGGTGCCAATCCAATCGTGTGAGCCAATAAATCGCGCAGGCTTGTCGCCAATCCGTACCAGCAAACGCTGAATTTCCTCAATGGAAGGTACATTCAACATGGCTGCCCTTCCAGTGCGTCTTTTTATAATCCAAGAGATGGCCGTTTGGAGCGTTCGATAGCCACAACCCCAGCCCGCGTCCCTGTGGCCATCGCAGCCGTAATGGAAGTACTTGAAGCTTCCATTCGTATATAAGGTCTCACCTGTACCACCAGCTGGGGGTTGCAGAGCCAGGTGCACATCATCCAATAATTCGTATTTATATGATTTCCTCACAATTTCTACTTTCGACTCTGATTCACAGGTGGCTGTGTTTGTTGTCATGATTGTTTACACGCTCGATAGCGTGTATGTATATGCGCCCTATATATGACAATATTTATTTTTAGTTGCGATATTTACCTTTGCTACGTTGCAACATTAATTTTGGAAATTTAGAAATCAGATGTTTACTGCCTCGATAACGATATATACTATGTTGCAATATCTACCAAATGCAATTCGTTTATCAAACTATCGATACGAATTTGGCATATCATATTTGGCGCTAATTTTAAAGTGCATTAGAAACATCGCTCACATACACATATCGATATTAATTGTCGACACTATTCGAAAAACTATTGGCGCCAAGTTCGAATTGCATTAAAAGAAACATCGCTTTTAACATTTCTTCAAAAATCTTATTCGTTACTCATTTATTTAGATTTACAAATATATCTAGCTATATAGATGTCAAAAATTATGCGCCACTCCACATATATAATAATATAAATCGAATGGCCTCGTTGTTTAACGCTTTGCGTCTCCCTTTAAAATAAATCCATTTCGCCACAATTCACATCGAGAATATCATCTTCGTAGCTGATCAATTGCTTAAGGCTTGCTGCTGCTGTGGCAGCTTTTGAAGTCGATGGCAGATCAGTATTATCGACCACATTTATATTTATTTCATGAGTTCTATATTCCGGGCTACTTTGCTCCTGGCCCACAGGCGAGGGCGGCGGATTTGATACTGCAAAGAGAGCAGACTTTATATGAGATTCCACGACAATGTTTATATAAAATAGAGTTTTACAATTGCCTGGCTGTATTTGTGCTAATTCCTTGCGGCTATTTAATGAAGGCATTTCGGTGCTCTTTTCGCTTAAACATTTCTTTAGCTCCTCTACTTTACGATCGCGTATCAATGAGGCCAGCTGCTTGCGCGACTTGCTCTCATTCTGACGATCCTCATTGAAAATTGATTTCTGTTGCGCTGGCGTTATGAGATTATGATGCTTGAGCAGAAATAGAAAAACGCCTCCAGGAGTACGACGACGTCGTCCATTCTGCAAAGGTAAAGTGAACTTCAATTAAGAATTTCATTTAGGTTTAGTCTTAGTTTCTACAGACATTGATCATCATCCCGCCGTCGGCTTCGATGCGTTGCGTTTCCTTGTACAGCTCCAGTGGCAAATCTATACCGAGTATCTGAACGACACGAACTATAGAAGAGATTTTAAGTTAGAAATAATCTTGAAACTTTTCACAACTCACCCAAAAGTTCGTCTTTCTCCTCGTACAGTTTGCTGGCCATTTCGTTGGCCACATCCTTGGGCTCGCGTCCCGTCACGTCCTTCAAGTCGAGTATGTGTCGCGGTTCAGTTGAGTTGTCCGAAGAGCCGCTCGTCGAGGAATTGCCACGGCGTCCTCTCGACCTTGACCCAAGCCGACTTTTGATCGAATGGCGCCGATCCCTTTTTTGGCTATCAATGCAGGCAGAACGCCCTCGCTTGAACGCCGGCTGTGAGCTGCTGCCTTCGTCTGAGGAGTTGGACAAGCGTCGCTTCAACGCATGCTCTCCATTTAGACGATATCTCAGGGAGAAATCATAGTTTTCCACATTGCGATCGCTGCTGCTTTTGTGGTTCACATCGCATCCTCGCATATTCTCACTCAATGCCTCCTCCTGCAACGCCGCTGTCCATATGTTATATTTCTTGAAGCGCGCACGATTCGGCTCCCCAGTCGAGGAGGCGCCGCCCGCGGAGGAGGAGCCGGCTTCAGCTGGAACAGCAGGCACACGTATCATAACGGTTCTTTTAATACGCTTCTTGCGCTTTTTGTTGGATGCGAGATTTTCGGTGCGCAGCTTCTTGATGCAGCCCTCTTCAGAGGACTCGCCGCTGGTGCTTTGTTCGCTATTTGTTTGGGACTCATCGTCCAAGGCGCTTTGCAGCTGATGGCAGGTGGCAAGCGGGTTTGTTGCATTGCCTTCGGCAACTCCCTTTGCAGCTGTTGCAACGTTTAAAGCCGGCGCCGGTCGTTGCAACGGCGTATAGATCTCTTCCTCGCCGCTTGCTGACAACTGACATGGCATTTTACAAATATTTTCTTGCTATTTTTAATATAATCTGTGTACTTATTTACCTCGCCGTCCTCTAAATCGACATCTTCATTTGACTGCAGCTCCATCATCTTGCAGAAAAAAATTAATTCACCTACGGCATTAGTGTTAAAAAACGATTGCACAAACAAAGAGCTGTTTCCACTGATTAATGACAGTGCTATCTCTCAAACAGTGGCAGCACTGCTTGACATGCAACAACGATTATTAAACCAAAAAGTTAAGTGTTTTCATTTTATTGCTATTTGTTTCCTTAATTTAAGTTTGTTAAGCATTTACTGAAAATCAACGGGGCATATAAACAATGTAAACAATTGTTTGAAAAACATTTAAACAGCTGATTTATCAAGTGGAAACGGCGCAAAAGAAAAATATGTACGCTGTGGCAACTCTGTGTGGCATGCAGTAAGAAGAAGAAGACACGTGCATTCTTTTATAAAATTTGGACGTGCTTGTAAGACGTAGAATTAGAAACTTACGTCTTATTATGGTGCGTGTAAACAATCAACTGCCGGATAATCTTCCGCAGTTGCAAAACCTCATTAAGCGTGAT
This sequence comes from Drosophila antonietae, assembly GCA_030914385.1. Lineage (NCBI taxonomy): Eukaryota > Metazoa > Arthropoda > Insecta > Diptera > Drosophilidae > Drosophila > Drosophila antonietae. Next base: position 896,737 of record JAUESO010000611.1, on the reverse strand, counting down.
CCAGAATCCTACAGCGATGAGTTCCACATGCAATATGAACACTTTTTGAGTTTACTCGAAATCTTCGCATTGAATCCGGGCGAAGAAAACAAATCGTTGGACGAAATCGTGATGTTTATTGCACAGGTGGCACACTGCTATCCACAGGTGTGTCTGCAGTTCCCAAAGCACCTGACTGATCTATTAAGGAACAGGGCCACTGTGCTGGATCCCGCGATGAGGAATTCCTTTGTCAAAGCTTTGATTCTGCTGCGCAATAAAAATCTTGTACCAGCTTTGGATATATTGGAATTATTTTTCCAACTGTTGCGTTGTCAGGATAAAAATCTGCGCACTTTCTTGCAAACGCACATCGTAACGGATATAAAAAATATGAATGCCAAGCACAAAGATATGAAGCTTAATTCGGTAAAATTGTGCACTTGCAATCAATTTTAAAATATTAATAACTTTCTATTTTAGAGCTTACAAAACTTTATGTACGGCATGTTAAAGGACGCCAATCCCAAGGCTGCCAAAATGTCGGTAGATATCATGATTGAGCTGTACAAGAAGAACATATGGAATGATGCAAAGACTGTGAACGTGATTGCTAGCGTGGGCTGCTTCTCGTCTATCACAAAGGTTTGCATTGCACCCGAATAGTTTTTAATGCTACACAGAGAGAGCAAAGCAGAGAACGAACCGAGCCGAGCCGAGCCGAGCCCATTCCCGATTTCAATTCGCGCTTTAAGCGAGCAACGGTATCTGGCAGCCATAATGCCTGATGCTCTCTCGCTGTCCACTGCTCTCAATTGTATTTAAGTGTGTGCACACTTGTTGTACAAGTATGTGTGTGTGTGTGTGTGTGTCCTGCTCTCGCTTGAAGAAAATGAAAATGTATTTGTTTCTTCCACGTATTAGAGATTTAACTAAATTGGAGTGAATTCTTGTCATTGCAGGTTCTTGTCACATCTCTAAAGTTCTTCCTTGGCCACGATGATGAGGACGAGGCTGGTAGCGATTCGGAGAGCGGGGAGGAGGTGGATCTTAAAGGTGCGCTTATGGCAAATCGTGTGAACAAGAAGACGAAGAAACGCCAAAAGCAACTGCAGCAGATTAAGAAGCAGGCGATTAAAGCGCAGAAGAAAAAGAAAAATGCGCCCGCCTTCAACTTCTCTGGCATTCATTTGATACATAATCCTCAGGGCATGGCCGAGGGACTGTTCAAGCAGCTGCAGTCGAGCAACGAACGCTTTGAAGTCAAGCTAATGCACCTGGATGTCATCTCTAGACTAATAGGCATTCATGAACTGTTTCTATTTGGCTTTTATCCATATATCACACGGTTCCTACAGCCGCATCAACGACAGGTGACGCGCATCCTTCAGTTCGCAGCACAGGCCTCCCACGAACTAATTCCTGGTGACATTATCGAGCCCATTTTGAAGACAATTGCAAATAATTTCATCACCGAGCGTAATTCGAGTGACGTCATGGCAATTGGCTTGAATGCCACGCGAGAGATTTGCATGCGCTGTCCGTTAGCCATGGGCGAAGACCTGCTGCAGGATCTGGCCATGTACAAGACATACAAGGAGAAGTCCGTGATGATGGCCGCGCGTTCCTTAATCACGCTATATCGCGAGCAGCTGCCCGCCATGTTGCACAAGAAGGATCGAGGCAGACAAACGGAGGCGCAGGCCGAGCGCAAGGTGAGGGCCTATGGTGAAAAGGATGTCAAGGACACAGTGGTGGGTGCAGAGGCGTTGCTCAAGGACTCCAAAACAATCGACATTGGCAGTGATGATGACGACACGGATTCCAATGATGGGGAGTGGGTGACCGTAACACACAGCGATAACGAGGATCGCTACGATGAAGAGGCAAACGATAGCGAGGAGGAGGAGGAAGATGATGAGGAAGACGAAGATGATGAAGAGGCAGAGGAGTCCGATGAAGAGGCAGAAGAATCCGATGAAGGTGTTGCCAGTGATTGCGATAAGTCAACGAGTAAGGCGAAAAAGGAAAAATCGAAGACGTCTAAGGCGGAAATAAAAATGCTCGATCAGAAGGAAGCTGCGCAAGAGCTGGCTTTGACGCGCATCTTCACCGATGAGGACTTCAAACGCATCAATGCAGCCAACCTGAAGAAAACGGTGACAAGTGCACGCAAACGTCCCCTAGAGCAGGATCGGGCCGAGTTCGTGAAGCTAAACAGCATCGAGATGATTTACAAGAAACGTAAACACGATAAGGAATCCCGTTTGGAGACGGTGCAGGCGGGACGACAAGATCGCGAGCGTTTTGGCTGGAAGGATGGGCGTGTCAACGAGAATTGTTCGAAGACGAATCGTGAGAAACGCAAAACGAAGAACTTTGGCATGTTGCGACACAAAGCGCGTTCCAAGGTGAAGAAGAGCTTCAGGGATAAGCAGATAGCCATGCGCAAGCATCTGCTACACCAGAAAAAGATGAAATAGACCATAGAACGGCAGCTGTTGAAGAGAAAGACGAATTGGACAAAGCTAAAGTGAGTAAAGATGAAGGCAAATCGAACAGCAGCTGAAGTAGTCCAGGAAAGCATCTTCTGCGCCAGAAGATGATATAGAAGATGGAGATGAAGCAGTGAGGGTGCAGAAGCTGGCACAGATGGAAAGCAGCTGATGATGAAGATGAAAATCAGTTGAAATTTCGACCTTTTTACACTGCAATAAAGTTTATTTCAATTTGTATTTTATTACTACGATCTACGAGTTATTCTTGGGGGTTCACGTAGTCCCTATCTGCGTCGCTTTTCCGATTTCTTTACACGCTTTGGTCCCTTAACAAAGCACCAATCCACTTGAATCGTTTGTCCCATTATATCAGCGCCGTTGAGCGCCTCCTTGGCGGCCAGCGCTTGCTTGTGTGTCTCATACTCGACCAGAGCGTAGCCTTTTGAGAAGCCTGTACGCCGATCCAGATTTAAATGTATGTTCTTGATCTCTCCGTAATCGCAGAATTTCTCTTGTATTTCATCCTCTTGGGCCTCTTCGTGTATGGAGGTCACAAACAGTATCCAGCCCTCGACGGAGCGCTGTGGCCCTGGTTCCAGTTCATCGTCATCCTCGTTGCGCACCCTTTCGTAACTGTGAATGGCTTCGCGTGTGTTGCTGTCGCTGCCAAAGCCGCGTCCTTTGCGATGTTTAGCTTTCTCCTTCAAGCGCACAATGCCCTCTGTTTGTGTGGGCGTGGGGAATAAATGTTTAAACATGAATAGCCGGCTTGGCAAAATGTTGAGAAAAAAAGCGGGTTTTTGACATTTCCCACGCTACTTACGGTCGCCATCCTCGTCCACTTCAAACTCTTCAGCATTGTCAATATCCAACACATCAGCCATTTTACTTTTATTTAATGTACAACTTATTTAAGTATATATAATTTAATTTTTCTAAGCAGTTTTCTCCGCGTGTTGTAGTTGTTTTTTCAGCGTTCTACGGCTAAACTCTGATGTACTAAAAAATACCAGACAGTGAAGTGAACTAGTTAACTGGTTCTTAATTGGTATTAAAGACATCTAGTATTAAGTGCAAAAATGATTAATAACGGTTGATCGTTTGTATTTTAGTTCAAATTCAAGATATGATTGTATAATATATTTTATTGAATTCTATTATTTGTTTAAATGTAATTATTCTTGTTTGTATTAGAATAAATATAATTTCTGGCAAAAAAAAGTATTAATTTGAAATGTCTAACCGAATTTTTGGTATTTTTTGGCTATGTATTATTGGCCACTTGCTACTTTTAGTGCATTAGTGCGAATTATGTTTATGGCTTTATCAAGTTGAAGGCGAACGCTTAGGGGGTCTTCAGTTAAAATCAACTACCGGGTGAGTGAAGAGATAAGCGGCAATTGATTAATAAATGTTTACTATGAATATGCCCTGAAAGGCGTGTGACATGAACAGCTGCAATCGGGGCCAATTAATGTTGTGTGTGTGCTAACATAATTATTTAATTGTATTAATTCTAGATTTTACGATATTTGTTGCCAACGGAAACCATGGATCAAGGACAAAACGAATCTGTAACTCGTTTCTCAGGGAATGAGAAATTGGATAAATATATTAACTGTTGGCTTAGCTGGGACCCCAATCCAAGGACAAAGGATGAAATCCAGAAACTAGTGGAAAATAAGGACTGGAAAGCGTATGTAAAATATAAACTAGAATGAAACAATTTATAAGACCTTCATCTCTTCCACTGAACAGTCTCGAGTTGCGACTTTGTAAACGTATTTTATTTGGAACTGCCGGTTTGAGAGCTGAAATGCGAGCGGGCTTCGATTCGATGAACGATTTGGTCGTCATTCAGTAAGTTTCCACCGAAGTTCGAAATTCGAACTCGAACTCGTATTGGAATTCGATTACCGATTTCTCTAGAACGGAAGATTTCCCGTTGAATGATGTGTAAACTCTTTTTAGAACTGCGCAGGGAATTTGCCATTATTTAAAAAAGAATGAAAAAGAGGAGAGGAAGGAGGATTCCGAGAAGTCCTGGAGCGAGCGTGGCATTGTTTTTGGCTACGATGCCAGGCATAATAGCAAGCGTTTTGCCCAGCTCTCAGCAATGGTGTTCCTTGACAATGGCTTTCGAGTGCATCTCTTCACACGTTTTGTGGCTACGCCCATTTTGGCCTTTAGCATTAAGCAACTGGGATGTGTGGCGGGCGTGCAGGTGACAGCCTCTCACAATCGCAAGGAAGACAATGGCTACAAGGTAAACCATACACAAATACATTGAAATCTACCATTAGCCAGCCAACCAGTCATTTGAAAAAAAAGAAAGTTCATGAATGTGCGTGAATTATCTAGAACAAACTTTATCAAAAACACTGAACACACACCCTACGCTCACTCTCGCGTCAGACATACGCCGCTGTGTGATCGAAAGGGATGACAAGACCTCCCTTTTCTCTCTCTTTCTCTCTTTGAAATGTGTATTTGTATATATCTGAAATAATGAAGTCATGCCCCATTGGGCGCAGTATATCAAGACCCTTTAACATCAGACTTCAACCTTCTCACGCACACACACACTCACAACTACACGTATTATCCCATATATGATTGTTAAATCCAATGTATATCGTAACTCTTCCAGGTCTATTGGAGCAATGGAGCACAAATTATTTCGCCGCATGATTCGTGTATACAAAACGCAATCGAAGAGAACTTGAAGCCGCAAAAAAATGATTGGTCAATAGATGAGAAGGATTTGTGGTCTAATGAACAGCTACACGATCCCTATGATGAAGTGGTGCCTGCCTACTACGAAGCGTTGAAAAAACAAATACCCGAATCACTTATCCAGGACAATCAGGACTGCCCCATCAGCCTCGTGTACACAGCCATGCACGGAGTTGGCTATGAGTATGTTGAGGAAGCTATCAGGCAGGTGAATATGAAGCCACTCATACCTGTGGAGGAACAAGTCCAGCCCGATCCGGACTTCCGCACAACGCCCATTCCCAACCCCGAGGAGGGCAAAGAATCTCTCAATCTAGCCATTGAAACGGCAAAGAAGAATAAAAGCCAAATCATTCTGGCCAATGACCCGGACGCAGATCGTCTGGCTGTTGCTGAAATTGACGAGGACAACAACAGGTATAAGCTCTTTAGTGGCAACGAGATGGGTGCACTGCTCGGCTGGTGGGTGCTGGAAATGCAGACAATACTTGGATCAGATACAGACATTGGTAATTGTGTGATGATCGCCAGCACCGTGAGCTCGAAGATCTTGAAGTCGATGGCGGCCATTGAAGGCTTCAAATTCTACGAGACGTTGACGGGCTTCAAGTGGATGGCCAACAAGGCCCTCGCCGAGGAATCGGCAGGCAGAAGAGTTCTCTTCGCTTTCGAAGAGGCTATTGGATTTATGATCTCCACTGTGGTGCCGGACAAGGATGGTGTCAGTGCCGCCGCCCACGTGGCCACCATGGCGCGGTATCTGTACGGCAAGAAGGGGCTGACACTGCAGCAGAAGTTGGCAGAGATCTACAAGAAATACGGCTATCATACTAGCATTTGCTCCTATGTCACCTGTGCCGATCAGGAGCTCATCAAGCAGATCTTCAAACGCCTGCGGACATTTGTCGATGGCCAGGCGAACACCTATCCAAAGAGCATTCTCAATGGCGAGTTCCAGATCGAACATGTGCGAGACTTGACCACGGGCTACGACAGCAGCACAGCTGATCTGAAGGCCACGCTGCCCGTCAGCTCCAGTTCTCAGATGATAACCTTTACCTTCACAAACAACGTTGTCGTCACCCTACGCACCAGCGGCACAGAACCCAAGATGAAGTACTATGCCGAGATGTGTGGCAAGCCAGAGGACTCGAACTGGGATCAGCTCTCGAATACCCTCAAGCGCATGGTCGAGGCAATCGTGAACGAGTTCTACGAGCCAGAGAAGCATCACCTGAAGTCCAAGTCAGCTGACTGAACGAATATATAGAATATACGAATTTAGAGCGCACAATCATTCATGATTATACACTATGTACTTCATATATACTATAATCTGCCCAGTTGTACTTGACATTAACCAAATACGCACAGTTATCTATGTTATATTGATATTTATACCCAACTATATATATAAACATATATATTTATGTCGACACTTAAGCATATAGTAGAAGAAATGTATTTAGCGGCACTTTATTTATACACTTACTCATTACGTAAATAAACAATTCCAATTCCAATTCCAACCATCAGATCTGGCGTCTCTCTATGCCCGTAGGGTGTCATGATGTTGTCACCAAGTGTGCTAGACATGGGTTTTATTGCTTGACAAGAAATGCTTACTTATGAAATGGGATATCTTAAAGCGCACTTCGATCTAGAGTCTTTGTTCCATTGCCATCGTTTCACTGTCTTTTCAGTATTCCATTTTCAACACTTTCAGTAGAACTGCATTCCATTTATATTACCTTCGCTAACGTTCTATTATCATCGTTCCTTAGTCATTCATCAATCATTCATCTTTCCATCGTGCGAAATTAGTGATAGATTTTATTTACAGCATCTTCAGAAAGGGTATTTCGAATTCGTAGTCCTGAGATTTCAGAGTTTTATACACGTATTTTTTTAAGCTTATCAAAAGAGCTTGTAAGCCTTAAGTGGAAATCATGAAATACTTGAGTTGCTCTGTTTCTCTAATCAGGCAAGAACGAGATGCTTAAACTATATATACAATATGTATGTATGTATATTTGCGTCATCATCAGTTTGTTGATTAAATCAAACATATAATACTAGTTAAGCCCTTTGACGGTATCAAATGAGAAGATAAACAAAACGAATTCATTCGAAAGTGATTCTTCGCAATTTATTTATACAGCATTTGATTGTTTATAAAATATCTATAAATATTTATATGCATATCGTCTACACATACATAGATATATATATGCATATTCTGTTTCAAACTCGAGTAAAAAAGCATTTAGCTAGAAAATCAAATCAAAAGTTGAGGCAAAAACAAGGCAAAGTATGCTAGCTTATATAAAATGGGCAGATACGTATGTAATATATGGGGAGTAAAACTTATCATCCTATATATAGTATATAGTATATATATAGTTGTATGTATATAAAGTGTTATCAGTTTACTTTGTTGGCTCTTACATTTAATTGTGCTTTAGTAGGTTGCTATGCACAGCTTAGATGAAAAGTAGAGATAGCTATATATATAGCTACTTATATATATATATGTATATATGTATTGGCGATATCGGTATATAAAATGCTTGTTAGCAGTCTCTTGCTTAAGTTTATGTATTTGTCACGAGTTGCATTCGAGTTAGAGTGAAGCTATATATATACTATTATATATCCTCTATAGATATGTTCGAGTTGTAGCTGATGTTTCATATATGTATATATATATAGAGATATATATCGTTTGTCTTATCTGAATCGCGCCTAGAGTATTATTCTAAGACACACTCTGGGCGCAAGTCCTATACATTTATTAGACCCACAACCAACATATAGGTATAGCTTTTTAGGGACTATGCTTTACTTATACATTTTTTCTATAAATTAGAAAAATCATTTAGCTGCATTGTTAGATTGTTTTTCTCATACTTGGAATACTTATGTTTAATACTTTGGGAACTTGTTGAAGTCGTTTCAATGGGACGTTCGATATGTGTGCGTTGAGCTTAGGATATTTTCACTGGGCTATCAAAAGTTTTGGATCTAATTGTAGTTTCATCAAAACTATCATAAGAAACAAAATAAAATAAAAATAATTAAATTGTAAAAAGGTGAAAACTGAATACAATTTAAATTAAAATTAAATCGAGTTAAAAAAAAAACGAATCTCAAATAGAAGCTAAAATGAAATTAAAATTAAATTTACAATAGCTGAAAGATATAAATTTAAATTGAATTAAATATGAAAAAAATAAAATAAACTGAAACTAAAACTTACATATGCATTGCTTAGCTATAACTATAACTTCAATGAAGCAGCTGCCTGAAAGTTGTTTACGTGATTATTTACGAAAATTCTACCAAAAAGGGACAAAAACTGCTAAATACAGCTAAATTTACTGTACGAGCTTAGCTCCGATCTGGCAGAAGCTATGTAAATAAATAGATTCAGGGAAAAACGTGGGAGCAAATAGCGGAGCTCCTCTCCGAAGCTGAGATAGAGAGCATGGACCTTGAAGACTGGATTTCTTCTTCAAAGAATTTCTAATCTAGTCTAGAAATCAAAAGTCTGCAAAAATATATATAGTGAGAAAATAGCGAAACAGCTTCGGTGAAAAAATGCAAATCTTTCAAACACTTAAATACAATGAGATATGTAGGCAGCCCACTCAAGTTATAGAATAGCGCAATGAGAGAATTGGAGAAACAAAGAAAAAGCTGCTTAAATGTAGTACACATGAAAAATGTGAAATTGTAACACATTTGAGCAGCTTTAACATGTAGGAAAGTTGAAGCATTAAACTAAATGTTAACTAAATGTAGAAACTTATAGCTTACCTAAATCTTAGTTTTTTTGTTTATATAAAATCTATAAATGAGAGCAGCAGCTGTCTAAATGTTATTAAAACTTGTATCAAATGTGAATGAATTGTTATATGAATATAAAGTATCAGACAAACACATGCAAATACGACGATTGCGTTTGATTGCTGTGCGTGGGCGTTATCAAAGGAGGCGTCCTTTGCTGCTGCTGCTGCTGTTGATGATGTTGCTGATGATGCTGATGATGATGATGCTGTTGGTGTCATACAGATGTCTCCGAGTTGAGCTTCAGTACAAACTTATTGCTCTTCGGATCGACGACCTCTTCGGCTAAATTGAAGTGAGGCAGCTTGTGCACGGTGACCATCAAGGAGACATCGTTCTGGATCAACTGGAATGTGCATTCATTGCTAATGGGCCGTGAGACGATGTCGTCACAAATCAGTGACCAGGACTGCACCCAGCGGCGCTCCTTCTCGCTCTGCATGACTGGCGATTCGGTTAGATAGGGCTCGAGAAAGGCGCGCGGCGACAAATCATGCTTGAGGCAGTGCGCCAGGTGCTTGAGTATGCTCTCAAAGGTGTGCCTTGGCTGCTGGCGCGTGACACGTAAATATTTCTGCAGAGCACGAGCCATCGAGGGAAACACCGCCTGAGCTGCCTCCTGGGGATCGAGTGGCAACGCGGGCGCTGGTTCGTTGTGTATGCGCTTGATGTGCGTGAAGGCCTCCTCGGCGGCCGTGATGAGGCGTGCGCGTCGCTTCTTGACCCTCCGCTCGTACTCGTGCTCCTCGTAGAAGCGTTCATTATGCGAAGAGTCGCGACGTCTTGCATTGGCCGCCAGCACAGCCCGACTCTGGCTCTGCTGCTGCGAGTTGCTCACGCCATCAACCTCGTAATACTTGAAGCTGTTCGAGATTTTGTTACGTTGCGACTTCGATATCGATATGGGTATGCGCTCCAGATACGGATTGAAGATGGGAAAGTCCACATAGTAGTGCTGCAGCACCCACACGGCAGCACGCTGAATGCTCAGCTGGCCAAGCATATATGAGCGTGAAACTCCGTCTGGGGAGCGTATGATCTTCACATAATAGCATGGCTGCTGATGGCGCAGCTCCAGCAAGACAACAGCCACATAGTGTATGAAGAGCAGCGTGTCTACAAAGTTAGTCGCATAGCCGACAAGCGATTTATAGTCGACAGCATCGCCGCCAGTTTCCACCACAATCTTAGCGCCATTTGTGACCTGTACAATGTAGAAGAGCCAATAGGCAAAGGTGCAAATGGTGACCAGGAGCAGCACGATTGCACGATACAGAAAGATCCGAGGCATGCTGGCCGTTGTGCGACGCATGAACAGAGCCCACAGCCCGATGGCCAGCAGCAGCAGTCGAGCAGCCAACGAGACGAGCTGTCCCTTGCACTGCTCGCTGCAGGCCAGCAGCTGGGTGCGCACAGTCTGCGTTAGTTCCGGATGATCGAAAGCCGACGGAAAGAAGCCAATGTATGGCATCACGACCATGGCGACGGGCGAGAAGAACGCGGCACAGCCTAGCAGGAAGTAGAATGTTGATTCCACATAGCGACGGCAAGCGAAGCCGAATCCTTTATCGTTCTCCCTATGCCACATGTTGTTGATGTCCTCCATGGAAATGCTTTGCTCTGAGGTGTTGCCCGTGACAGCCGTTGTATTCTCACCCCAATTCTCATCCTGTGGCAATATTTGCACCTCAATCACCTCCTGGCCATCGCGTGAATCGTCACCTGACAAGAGGAATCAGAATCAGAGTTAGTTTCCCATTTCTATATATGTATATAGCTGTAATTCACTCACCTGTCATATTAACGCTTGTCTGATAGGGCGCCATATCGTTGCGTCCCTTGCCCGATTTCGATGAATGGGTGCTCCGATGCGAGTGCCTTGAGCGATCTCTGTGATATCCGTTGTTAACGGCGCCTCCACCACCACTACCACTACCTCCACCTCCTCCCCCTCCCCCACTATTGTTGTTGTGATTGCGAGAGCGTCGCGAGCGTCCACTGTGTTCCGATTTGACGGATTCGTTTTCCATTGCAAGCAAACAACAAAAATAGCAATTGTTGGCGTCCGTGCGTGGGCGTCAACACCTGAAACTCGCTTTGTAGCCTAATTAACTGACCGCGCTGGCTATTTTACCGTCTAACTGTAATTACAGCAGGTTTTTTCCCATATGCATATACATGTATGTGTTTTTCTTTGTATGCGCGCGTGTGTATGTGTGTGTGCGTGCAGCACATTCATAGGTATTTGTTGCAAGCGGTGCGCTGGGTGGAGTCGACGCCGTTTCCACTGTTGCACATAGCTTTGCAATCAATTTTCTAATTAACAAAGGAGTACATTAACACTTTTTAGCGTTTGCATATTGATTTCATTGATATTTTGCACTATTTAACACACATTTTCACTAATTTTTATGTCACTAAGGCTCTGCTCTGCATTCAACCCCGACCAGCAAGAATGGCAACCAGTGTCACCACACTAGATGAAAATAAGACAACTATGCACCCATACACACGCCGCGCAATTTTCATATTTTACAGCACTGCTCCTATGTAAAATATTCTGCAAGCGTTTATTATATGTAATTGGAACACGCGCCAAACCGCACCTTCAATGGCTCAGTTGGTAAAGCGATGAATCGCAGTAATCCGTAAACATCCACGAGTCGCTGGTTCAACTCAGACTCGAAAGATTTTCTTTTTAATATTTTCTTTTTCTAATTAAAAATAGATATAAATATTTTCTTATTTAATTTTTTTTTAATTATTTAGAGGCTAGCACGCAGTTATACTGCTCAGCAATTGCCTGGCTTCCATATTGATTGGATTCATGCGTATGGCGCTTTGAATAAGCTTGAGCGATTGAGCCTTATCCACACCCTCCAGAGCTCGACTGGCATAGATAGTTGTCTCTGACTGCTCACTGGCCTTGTTGCTAATATAATGATATAAAGCGAAAGTTAAATATACAAATATATACACATAAGGAGTTAAGCTTACCAATCCATCAAGTAGCTGGGTCTTAATTTCAGCGTAATTAAAGCCATATTGGCCAAAGCATTCTTATAAGACGCATCATTGGGGAAATAGTCCAGCAAAAATTTGACAAAGATTTTGCGCAGAGCAGGATTTTGAGGAAACATGCGAAGGCGTTGTTGGAGATAATTCAGAGCCTGTCGAGGACCCTCCTGCAAAAGAGAGATATGTGAGTTATATTGATAAATCAAATAATGTTTTCATTGCTTACATTAACTAAGCAGTAATGAGCAGTTAGGTAGGACAAATCGGCCGAGTACTTCTCATTGAAATGTTGATTCTGTAGCTCGGGCATAATGATCTTGATCAGCTCATTATCCCGATGCAGCACACCCAAAGCATAAGCCGAGAATAAGGCCTGAATAGGCGCATCTTTGAGGAGTATGCTATTCGAATAGAAATGGATTAGCCTTGATTGGGATACATATTTTAAACCAGTTTCTAGCATACCATTGATATAGCAACGTCTTGGTGTCCGTTTCGCCTTGAGAGGCATAGACCATTGAGGCCATGGCCACCAATACATTGGCTGCCTTTTCATCATCCTGAGCCACCCCGCTGGCCAGCAGGTTGGAATATGTTGCATACGATTCATGCGACTGGCCACAGCGATAGTAGCCCAAAGCCAGGCCAGTGATGGGCTTAAAGCTGGCATGCGCTACATTGTCAAAGGCGCGGACTGCATGCTCAGGCTGGCCGAACTTCAAGTAAAGATATCCCAGATTCGTGTAAAGATTATCCCGATCTTTGCCAGGGTCCGCTCGCTGGCAAGCGCGTGTAAATGAATTAATTGCGTGCTTGTAGAGCTTCTGGCGCGCGTAGAGAAAGCCTTGAAATGTAAGCGACGCAACGCAGGCCTCGGACTCTTCATTCTGCACAAACCTGAAATTTAAAAAAAAAAATTTTATTAAAATATTGTACAATAAATAGAATTAGACATAGCAGACCAATTGATAGCATCCAAGGCATTTACATCCGCATACATGTGCTCTATAGCATGTTTATTGTGCGGCTTATCGCGCAGCGCCGGATCGGAGAGCACTCGGCAGACCCAATGGGCATAGCCTAAAGCTGCCTCTGGATGATACTCGAATTGCTGGCAATGCCGAAATAAATCGAAAGCCTCCTCCTCATCGCCCATTGTCTCGGCTACCATTGCCTGTCCTATCCAGGCGTTTGGATAAATCGGACTCGACTGCTGGGCACGCTTAAAGGCCTCGTTGGCTAATATAATGTCGCCCAGCTTAATATACAATACGCCCAGATTTGTCCAAGCTGTGTAGGATTTCCTTTCCACCCCAACGGCTTGGATTAGACAATGCTGGGCCACGGGGAAATTCTCATTGGCTGGATGCATATTAATCACGGCCAATAGATTCCAGTTATGCCATCGATTGCTTTGCGCCTTAATAGCCATCTTGCACACCTTGGCCGCCATCTCCAGATGACTCTTCGCATCCTCTGGAATGTAAACGGCGCTGTAGTAGCTGCACAAGGCCAACTCGTACCACAAGAATGTGTTTTGCTTCAGCTTCAGGGCGCACAAGTAAAATTTTTGCGCCAGCTGCAGCAGGTCTTTGCGTGATAGATACACTATTTCCTCCTCTCGCTTGGCCAAGTTGCCCGCGACATTCAAATTGGCCAATGATTGAGGTAGCTGAGCTGTCTGCACCAAAACGGTCGCAGTGAGTCGCCACAGCCAGACCATAGTCTGAGCCTTGCTTTGCAAGAAGGCGCTGAAAAGAAAACTGATTAATATGAAATCTATGGCAATATGTATTCCCATACAACCTCTGCAGGTGTTCCAGAGCAAGCTGGAAATTATCCCTGGCACGTCCATATAGATTTTGAATCCTTAAATTGTGAGCAAGACCCAAATGCGCCTCGGCAGCGCCTTTCAAAGCAGGCAAATAATCTGGGTGCTGTTTGAGTAGCTCATCAAAGTCAGCAATTGCCTCCGGGTACATGCGGATGGTCTGTAAGACATACAGATATCAATAATATATATATTTCCATACTAAATCAAATCAGTTCAATTACCGTTTTAATCAAAGCTATTTGCAGTTGAGCGTAACAGTTGCTGGGCGATAACTCGAGTATTTTTTGAAAGACACGAATTGCTGAGTTATAGGAGCCGCGTGTTGCATATGCATCACCCAGGGATTCCCAGTAGACCATGCATTTTAAGTCGTGCTTGATAGCAAGGCGAAAGCATTGGATAGCCTAAAAGAGGATTGTATATAGATAAATATATATATATATAGTTAAGAGTGATACTTGGGGATATGCTTACATTATCCAATTTTTTCACTTTCAAAAAGTGCAATCCCAGTTTGTACTGCAAGCGAATGGCATCATCGCTGCTCAGATAACGTAAGGTATTCAGCAGCAGTGTTTCATTCATATCCTCTTCTCCCAACTGCTGATAGATTGAGCTTAAGGCATCCACAGCGTTTTCGGCCAAAGCATTCAGACTAACGCATTTCTCAAAACATTTGCGCGCTCGTGAAATATCACCATTCGCTTGATACAACTGACCCAAGTGCTCGAAGCATTCAGCAATGTGTGGCTGTAGTCGCGTAGCCTTCAACATGCAATTCAGCGCTTCAGCAAAATTTTTCAGTTTCATATTCAGCTTGCCACGCAGCAGCAGCCCCTCAAATGATTCATTGTTGGCTATGGCTTGGAGGGCTTCCGATGGTGGCCTGTAAAAAGGATGTAGACGTTAGTCTTTAGAGTACTATTTGAGTAACTAGGTTTACAGTAGAAATTCAGCGTGTGTAACCGCATCCAATGGCAAGGACTTCAACTTCTCCACCTCACCCAGTTTGTAATAGCAGCTGAAAAGTAGAAACAAAATTACTTAGAAACTAGATTTCAATATGTATATATATATAGATTCTCTACTAACCGTGCCAGAGCTTTCAAGTTAAGCTCATCTTTTGCTGAATTATGCTTTAGCAGTCCAGCCGCCTCCTCCAACAGTTTGACATCTGTTTTATAGGACAAACATTGAGCATACTCTTCATGCTGTTCCCCTAGATCCTGCCACAGCAACAGAGCCAATTTGTGAGCCCCCAACTTCATGTGAATTCTAGCCAGAAGCTTTTGGGTTATCCTATAATTCGGCTGATATTCCAGAGCTTGCAAAGCCAATTGACGAGCAGCAACAAATTGCTCTTTCGAATACAGATCTAAGGCTTGGACGAGCAGCGCCAAATTTGATTTGGGATTGAGCTGCAGCAGCTGTTCCGCATATTCTGGAATAGAGCGCCGCAGTGCGCTTTGCCAGGTTTCACTGTCCGCCTTCTCGAGATTCTCGCAATGCGTCTTACAGATCCATTCATAGCCATAGACATCGCGTGGATGTGATTCAGTCATCTGGCAAGCGTTGCGTATGCAGCCAACATAATCCTGCTGCTTGTACAAAAACTTCAGATAACGTTTATAGATCGCGCTCTGTAGTGCCGCATCGCCCAATGCCAAAAGCTTCTCCATGCTCATCTTGTACTAATAGGCAAGGAATGCGAGTATAATTAAGCAGACCAATTGCAATACAGCAGAACTTACGAGCTCCGTGTCTGCGGCTGACACCTCCATTTCGCTGGAAAACCATATTCTGCCCATATACTCCAGGATCTTATCAATATGGCTGTCATTCGGATTTTGTGCCTTTTTCTTGAAAACGTCGAGGCATGATTTGGTCAAGGAAGCATCCGACGCCAAGGTAAACAGCTTTTCATAGTAGTCCAAGCATTTCTCGCTGCAATTACAATATTTGTTGGCCTTTCTTGTTAATCCTTGGATAGGTCACACTTACGGTAATAGCTCCAGAAGCTGCTCATAGATTCCAGGCAGCTCCTCTGCGGGCGCACAATTCGCCAGTCCTTGCAGCGCGACTGTGGCGGGTCCCTCGGTATATTCGATGGACTTGCGCAAAAATTTGGCCGCCTCTGCTTTGTCAACGTTCTGGTAGGCGGCGCCGAGCAACAAGTAGCCCATATAATTCTTTGGATCGGATTTAAGTAGGCGCTGCAAAAGACGTCAAAGTCAGTAAAAAATAACAAAAGACTCTATTTCCATTTGTCGTCACTTGGCATTTGTGGATGGCGTCTCCGTATTTGGCCAGTTTAATTGTTTCCCTTATGTCCTTGATAAGGGCTTTTGATTCCTTGGCACTCATTGTGGATATCATAAAAATTGAATTTAATATTAGCTTATTTCAATTGAAGTGGTCAACATCAGTGTGACCTTACAAAAATAATAATCATGAATAAGTCGAACGCACATCCTGCTCTGTCGACCTGCAAATACCCTGGTAGAATGTCGACTACATATTGAAAATGGAATTCGCATATATGGATGAAGTAATTATGGAGTTGTAACTTAATTTAGTTAAAATAAATGTGCAGTGCTTCATTAAATGTAAGACTTTCTTCAAATATGTTCTCAAACTATTTGCAAGTGTAATATTGCTGAGATTACTTGTTATAGTCCGATTGTAGGGGAGTTTTGCGTAATATGGGAGCACTGAACCATCAGCCGGCAGAAGTTCAGTGTTGGAAATAGAATATCGTTCTTCAATTTAATCAGAGCACAAACGCAGATAACAAATCGATTGATGTCATGCAATTCACTGTGCGAACTAAAATTTTAGACAAATAAGGGTAAAATAAAAGAGGGAATTATCTGATTTTCAATCAAGAGCTGTCAATGTCGGTAGAACTTGTTGCGACCTGTGTTGCAGTTCAATTTTTGTGCAATAGAACAACACTGAAAGTTGTTTGTTATAAAAGGCTGTCAAAATGCGAAAGTATCAACAATTGGCGCTCTTGCTAATATCCTGCTTTAGCGTGGGCATTCTTATGATGTACAAGAGCGAAAACAATCGCTTGAAATATGTGTTAAAGTATGTCAACTTCTTTGGTCGCAACGATGCAGCCGTGCTGCGTCGCATACAGAACAGCACAACGGCCGAGGACGAGGAGCGTCAATCCAAATGGGCGTTCACCAAGCCGTTGCCCGTCTGGCAGCTGATTGGAGACTCATTTTATGCCTACTCGGCATACTGGTACAGTATATAGTAATATTTACCATATAGTATTTATGCCTAACTTCGATTTTTGGCGATATGCCCTTGTAGGAAACAAAAGGAGCTGGTCGTTGGTGGCGAGGCGCACGTTCTTGTTGTTGGCAAAAAGGGAGCCGTTGTGGACTTTCGGTGCAGCTTCGATGTGGGTGGCCGCAGTGTGCAAGGCAAATTTCGCTTTCAACGCGATGCTGCTGAGGGCGTGGTCGATGACAAGGCCAGCACATTCACCAATTACAATTTCTTTTGTCAAGTCAATCGCAATTTCGGACAGCCAAAGTATGTTTCGTTCAGCGATACAACGTCGCCATTCAAAAGACAGGTGAAGCTGCATCTGCGGCACTTGAAGCCGGCAAAGTCAGCTACCAAGGCAACAACAGCAGCAGCAGCAGCAGCAACGGCATCTGGTTCAACGCTTACTGATGCGCCTTCTCGCTTTCCAGCAACGATTTGCGTTGATTTGGTGAGCTTTGATGTGGCTTCGCGATTCGCACGCAATGTGGATGCCATGCTGCAGTTCTTCCTCTTCCATCAGGCGCTGGGTGTGCAACATTTTCTAGTCTATAACTACGACGAGCTTCCAGAGCAAGTTCTGCGCCTATTGGATCGCACCAAACTGCATCTGTATGGCCTGCCGTTCAACTTCCCATTCCTGCAAACGAATGGCACATCTGCTCGTATTCGGCAGCTACTGCAAACAGATTGCTTACTGCGCAATGTGAACTATGCCAGCTTCACGCTGCTGCTCACCCCGAACGAACTGGTGTATCCGAATGCACGCTTTGCAGGCAACTTGGCCAAGAACTCGCTACAGCGGCAACTGCGCGCCTACGATAGCGAAACAGTTCGCTTTGAACTGTCCACATTTGCTGTTTGCTTTGACGAGCGCAAGAAGCTGCTGATAGACAACGTGCAATACGATCCAGAGTTGAAGTCCAAGGTGGTGCTGTATCGCTTGGAGCTGCCGGCAGCGCAGCTCCTGCTGCCCACAGCGAAGAGCGTGGAGCTGCCCCTGTCCAATGGCTTTGCGCATCGCTACGTGGAGTGCCAACAGGTGGGCGCAGATGGGCTACACGATTGGCGCACAGGCGTGCGGGAGGAGCTGATGGAGCACATCAGCCTGCTGCGCAATGAAGTCGATTTACTCATTTAGACACTAAGTCTACAGTTAGTTAGCTAAGCTAGTTAGATTAAGCTAAAAGTATTGACTCATGATTCGACTGCCACAATGCCAAAAGCTTTAGCTATGACGATTTTCACTCAATTTTAAATTTTTTTATAATAATAGAAAATTTTTAAAGAAACCCAATTAAAAATTGTTCAGCATCAATTAGAATTGACAAAGTCCAATTCGATTATATTAAAATGATTCAATGTTTAATCCAATAAGTATATGGTATAACATGATATATCTAAACAAGCTTGAGCTATTGATTTATAGAATCCATTCAATTTATTTGATATATAGTACACCAAATTTGATAACATTACCAATTAGATAGCTACAATATTTATTCAGTTCTCCATGTTAGGCAGACAATCCAATTGTAAAATGTGCTAGAAAACTTTCAATTGGCTTCACGTACTCACTTATACAACGTCCAATTGGTATATTGTGAAACATCCGATTAGATAGCCACATTCTGCAGTTTTAAATTTAAATTGAACATTTTCAATTGAAATTTAAACTTTGATCTATTATACAACTGCGTTATAGTAAAAAGCAGATGCTTCACTAAACACGTTTCAATTTTATATATTATTTATATATGTATATGCATAGACACACAAATTAGGCAATCCAATGTTGTTTTCGTTATTTGTTTTCAGATCATTTTGATTTTTCTGTGAAAGTTTGGAATGGATTGTATTGCATTTGAATGCGCCATATCCAATTATTATTATTAGTATTTATTATTATAAATTTCAGTTTGTATCAGCTTTATTTTAGGCGTTGCATTAGCGCAGCGTTCATGAGGCCAGCCTTCTCGATGGTGGAGCTGTCATCGCTTAGCTCGCGTGTAGGAAACGAAGAGACCAAAACAAAGTTACTATTCGAGTACTGCGGACGAGCACTGCAATAAGAGACAAAGAGAGAGAATTAAGCATATATGTTTACAAGGCGAATTAGAGTCTGAATTACTTTTGTATGAAGCGACGTATGTCGGACACAGTGTGCGTCAAATTGAATTGAGCTGCCAGCCTGGAACCGTCTGCCAAGCGTATTTGCAGCGTTGTCAAAGGAGCCTCAGCATTCAAGTTGATGGCATCTCGAGCAGTTGCCTCATGATTGGCCACATCAGCGGGCGATGCTGATGCATCGGCTGCAGCGTCTGGTGTGCGATTGGTCACAACATTGGCTACAGGGCTGCCAAGTTTCTGGCCTGAGCCTTTGAAAGTTAGTGAGGCTGCCTGACGCTTGAAATCCTTCTGCCTGTGATCCTCCACATCGACATTGACCATGCGGCCCATTTCCAGCAGCTCTTGAGGGATTTCACTAGATGATAAATAGAAAGCCTGGGATAAATAGAACTGAAATGCTTCACAGTTAAAAGCTTACCCCCTCAACATAGTCTCCAGAAATTCTCTATTCTCCGGCTCGTCATAGTGGCGCAGTTCACCATCATCGATTGTGAAACCTTGATTCCATAGCTTAAGCACCACAGCCGGCTTGTTTTCCGTTGATTGTGGTGCTCGATTGGTGCCCACTGCTGTGTGATCGCTGTCTGTCATGCCCAGCCGCATGCCCTGACCCCAAACATTGCTGCTGCCCATAGCCGAGGCGCTAGTCGACGGCCCAACGCCCACCTCGGCTATGTTTTGCTCCTGAGCGGAGCGCATCATATCGGTCAATTGTTCGCGAAAGTTCTTACGTTTCGCCGGCCCCAAAACTTGCTGCCCAGAGCGATCAGAGCCTCCGGCATAGAAGGCCTGATGCTCGTCATCGCTCGATGACTGCTTCGACATGTCTCTGAGCGTAGCGAATCTGAAATAAATATAGAAATAGTATTTGATCCAAGCAAACCAACTCCATTCACCTACTTTGGTTTATTAGCTGCCGCCTTTGGCGGAGCAGCTGTAGAATCAACTGATGCCGCTGGGGCGTTTCTTGCTGCTGGGGCTGCAGCTGCAGCGACATTGCCCTCAGCGCCGACGCCGGCAGTGGTCGTAGTTGCTACCGGTGCCGATGTTGGATTATTCGACTGACCCGCTACATCTGTAGTAGCTGGCAAATAAGACTGTGTGCTCCAGTAGTTACCCAGTGCTTGCTACACATTCGCGAATACAAAAATTCATAATTTCTGAGCTTTCTTTGTTAAAGAGTTGCAGTGTACAAATTTACCTCAATGTCCCAGTCGCAGCTGGACAGATAAAAACGGGCAACGTTTTCATCGGTGCCAGTGATTTCAATGAATTGTGCAGTTAGATCGCCGCGAGCGGCCATTTTTAAAAATGATTTTACTTAGTTTTTCTTCCCGTCAAAAGCAAAATAAATTAAAAAGTGTCTAGTGAACGATAATGATAGACAAAAATTCAGTGTGACTCTAAAGTCAATTATTATAAACAATGTGACTCCATCTATTTCAGGCAAATATATCGAAACTACCAAGCAGAGTTGCTTTTTACCGATATTTTTACATCTGCTATCGAAAATTTCACTGTGGCAACCCTGTTTGGCGGGCATCTCAAACAAATATAAACACACAACATAGAGTTTTTCGTTTTAACATTTATATTTTATTAAATAGCAACTAAATAACAATATAACTTATATAAAGCGGAATATCCATATAGCATAACATCACCCACCGTTTTGCGTATTTAAAGTACAAAAAGTACATGCTTTTATTTAGTTCGATTTTGTTTCCTGAAAATATAAATTGATGCATACAAATAAATAAACAATAAAACAGCAAATTTAATACAATAGTTTACAGAATTCGTCAGCACTAAGTCTGTTTTGTGAATCTATCCACACGCACATTTTAATATACTTAATAATCTAGTTAATTAGTAAAAGCAAGCCCAACGAATTAGAAATTTATACTACTCCAAATATGCTTCCAAAAATATATTTAATAATTCTATTAAATATACTTTAATAATATATATGTGTATATATTAATAACTGTCCACTGGCTGATGAAGGTGCAACACGATTTTTAAGTCCGCCATTTGATGGGTATACGAAAGTTCTAACGCAACAGCTTGCCCTAGAATATTTGGGATATGGTTTGTGAATTGGAATTGAAGAGGGAAGTTGTTGTTGTTGTTGTAGTGCAATGATTGATTGTGTGTGAAGTACATGTACATGTAAAATGAGAGACATTAATAGGCGTACAAGCAAATGCGATTAGCTTATTTAACAGTACCTTTCTTACCTGCAGATAGTAGTTGGTCAAGAAGGTGAGACCAATACCCAGGCCGAGTGCTAAGATATGCGTCAAATGCAAATTGGGCAGAGGTCGACGTTTGCGCAAGAGGAATGAAAGCAGCGATGCCTTGCGATCCGAATAGGGTGGATAGCGAGCGCTGTAAAGGACGATTCAGAAATGTTTACAACAGTCACGAATTGCTATGAATACATATATATATATATATAGAACTGTATACTAACGATGCCATCTTTTCGCCTAGCAGGGCCAAATTCTTGCCCAGGCAGGATTTCTTATGTGTGAACGTATCAAATCCATATTTGCCATGGTAGCTGCCCATGCCGCTCATGCCGACGCCACCAAAAGGCAGGGTATCAACTGTGAATGAAAACTTGTTATATAAGTAAAGAGTGTTTATAAGAGTGTTAAAAGTGTACGAGGGTGGTTTGAATTTAAATTTATAAAGAGCTTTGAGTAAAGAGAAAGACAGATTATGGAAATTACATATTTATATCAATTTATATAGTGGAAAAAAAATAAGAATATAAATTAAATACATTATAAATTCAATATAAATTAAATACAGTTTTATGAAATATTGAACAATAATTCATTTTAATTTATTTCATTTTTTCCTAATATAAATAAAATATAAATGCATATGAATTATTAGTTAGCTGGCAAATTATTCAAACCAGCCTCGAATTTAAATTAGTGTTAGTTCAGATATATAAATATATAAACAGAAAGCTATAAAATATCTTGTGTTATTTGCACACCAAACACCAGTTGTTAATTAAAAAAATTCGCACTTAGTCAATAAATTACTACATTTGCTTCTCTTTTTTTTTTTTTTTTAAATCACATTAAAATATACAAAATATCTACAAAAACCAATTCCAATAAGCCAAATTTGTTAATAAACAATTCATATTCAATGGTTTGTGCTTTACTTGGGTGCTGTGTGTGTGTTGCAGGGTATTTGTGTCTCGGTTTTGCTTTGAGCCAAAGAAATTTTTAAATCAACAATCAAAATATTCAATTTTGCTGCAAAATTTTTAAAATTTGAAAAACAATGCTCTACAAGGCAAATTCGAATATAACTTTATGAAAATACATAAGCTACATCTACTATACTATATATATATATATACCTCCGACATGCATTATAGTTTCGTTGCTGCAGAATCCGCCGCTTGTTGTATTCTTCTTGAACTCATTGACTAACTTTTTCGAGTTTGAGAATACGTAGAGCACCAAAGGTTTCTCTCTATTTAAAAACAATTAAACATTAAGTACTACAGATATATGCATATGAGTAGTCGAAAATACTAATAGACAATTTAACAAACAAATACAGGAAATATATCTATATGATATTTGATGAATTACAAAATTGAATATGAATATGTGTTTTGGAGTAAAAGTTTGAAAGAATATTAAATCAAACGAAATGCCTATATATATTTTTTTGTTGCTATAATGAAATATACTTTGATTTGAAATGTATTTAGTTGAGCTTAATTTGGAGATATTTTTGAATCAGCTTCATAGGATGCAGAGCCAGCAGAAGTGAAAACAAATCAGTTCGTTTAAACGTTCATTCGAGAGAGTAAATTATCGAGTAGAGGCTTTCCCTATTAAAAGCTACAATTCTACAACAGAGTCCCTCAATTGAACGCAGTATTTATTATTTATATATATTTGTAATTAAAATCTAAATTGCATTTAGCTTACAAAATGTAACCTTCGAAAAAAGAACATTTTTAAAATGTAATAAATCAAAATAGGACATATAAAAAATTTTAAAAAGCAAAGTAAAGTACTACGCAATAATAAAAAAAACCACTATACCCAGATTTCTGATTCATTTAATGGGTTCAGGGTCAACAATTTAGTAATATATACAATAATATATACAATCTATATATAAATTAAGGGAAAACAAAGTAAACACACAACGCTAGAAACATTTCATACAATTATTGAAAATGTATATAAAAATAATTTAAAAGCCGACACCAGATATTCTTAACTATTTACACTAGCTTAAACAAGAAATAATACAAAATCCGAGCAGGCATTAAGGGAGCGACAGAGCGAAGGGCGAGGGGCAGCCGTAACCTTAATAAACAATTGTTGATAGCTGAGACAACGGAGCTAACGCTTAGTTGGAAGAGGAGTTAGGTTAGGGCTTCTAGCATCCTTATATACATATATTTATATATATACATATATGTTGAATAACCGCAGCCAGAAAAAGATCTTGGATCTTGGATCTTACCGGCATAATGCATGATCGTATCATTCACGCACATTCCGCCCGACTGTGTGCCATTGACAAATAGATCGAGCACCTCGTTTTCCGACGTGAATATATACATGACGAGCGGATTTTCTCTAATAATTATGTTCATGTTTTTGTTTTGTTTATCAATTGATTTAACAGATATAGAAATAATATTATATATAAAAAAATCGGAACCAATCGAAATTCGAGTGTGACAAATGCAAAGAACAAATGACAAGATGAATTCACATTTAATGGCATTCGGCTTGACGCACTGACAGTCTTACCTGGCATTGATGAACTTGATTGCATCGTAGGCATTCTCTACGGTAAAGATGGGCAAGATGGGGCCAAAGATTTCCTCCTCCATAATGGGATCGGTGGGCTTAACATCAACCAGAATGGTTGGCTCTATGAAACGTTCGCTGGCATCGAATTTGCCGCCAACTGCAATGCGTCCGGCTTTCATCAAACCCAACAGACGTCTGCAATACAGGGTATTATTAATACAGGATGTTCTTCTCTATTCATCGAACATGTGAAATATGTTTCAAATTACTGGAAATTGTTCTGGTTGATGATGCGACTCAAATCGGGACTGCTTTGTATATTGTCGCCGTACCACTCCTTGAGCACATCCTTCACTTCCACAATGAATTTCTCTTCCATTTCCTTGGAGCAGAGTATATAATCGGGCGCAATGCACGTTTGTCCACAGTTGATTAGCTTGCCCCACAAGATGCGCTTCACAGCTGTGCGCAGCTCAACCGACTTGTCTATATAGCACGGACTGCAAAGTACAATTTTTAATTGAATTTTTCAATTAACAAATATATACATTATAGATTTTACTAACCTCTTGCCACCCAGCTCCAAGGTCGTTGGCGTTAAATGCTTATTGGCAGCTGCATGCACGATTTTGCCCACACGCGTGCTTCCCGTGTAAAAAATATAATCGAAACGTTGTTTCAAGAGCTCAGCTGTTTCGCTCGGTCCGCCACAGACGACGGGATAGCAATCCTATAAAGAGATTGAACAATATAAGGGCCATGATTTATAAATTGATTATCTCAGAAGCTTATCCCAATTCTAACTATCAAGTCTTTAGATTACAGATGCGAACCGGAGATCTCGTTTAATTAATTGTCTAAATGATTCGAAGAAATTCCACATATCTCAAGTTATAGATAGCAGACTTTTGGCTTTGCAACCCCTACAAATAGTGAAAGGAACCTCGCTCTAAATAAGTTTACTTATATACTAAAATGCTGCCATCTTTTGCCCCCCTCTCTCACGCACATTATCCAAATATTTGGGTAGAGTCTCTGCTATGAACTTGGCACAATTTCCCGCTATTTCGCTCGGCTTGAGGACCACACAGTTGCCAGCTGCAATGGCCGATGCAACGGGCACCAACAGCAGCTGCAGCGGATAGTTCCAGGCGCCAATTACCAGGACAACACCAAAGGGATCATTGAAGATCTGTACATCATCCAGCAGATTGACAAACGATTTGTCTGGCTGTAAATAGAAAAAAAAATAGGTGAATAAAAAATTTTTAATATACTTATTTTATGCTATTATATCAAGTATAATTATATAATTTTTTTTTATTTATTATTACTTTTTTTTATATAAATATTTAAATTTGTATCACTATTATTATTATTATTATTATTATTTAATCAAATACTTTTTAAAGTAATAAAATCTTTTTTTGTATGTTTTGAAATATATTTTATATTTTAAATTATTTTGTTTGACCTTTTTTTTTAAATATTTAAATATATTTTTTAATTTAACTTTTACAAATTTTTTTATTTTATTTATTTTTATTTTTAATTATAAATTTGCAAATACTACTCACTTTCTCTGGCTTGACCCAGTCGTCTAAGTGGTAGAGTATGTGTTTGATGTCATTCTTCATGAATTCCGTCTCGACGATCAGACTTTCCTGTTTGGGTCGTCGCAGATCCGCCTCCAGGGCGCTGATAATCTCATTCTCATGCTCCTCGTAGCAGCGCAGCAAGTTTTCCAATTGTTTGCGTCTAATTTGCGTGAGATTAATTGATAAGATGTTAGTTATATGAGTGACAGATCAAGAGTGGCTATACTAGAGTAGTAGATGCCCTAGTCTAGAGCTCCAATTGATGTTGTTGTTCTTAATAATGGGTAGTACACTTAGTTCTGATATGCGTGACAAGTAGATATTAGGACTCAACTTTTGTACTAATTTCTATTTAAATAGGCTTTACTTTTAATTTGAAACTAAACAGCTTTTACAGGGTATACTAGTAGGTCAAATCAATTCGAAAACTCGCTCAGTCGAATCGAGTTTATTTATACAACAAATCAAAGTTTTTAATTGGCCTGTTTTTTTTATAGCCAAATAGTTTACAGGGTATCAAGATTGTTATTTACAGAACTTGTTTGCCTGAAAGTTGTTTCAAGCTGAAATTATATGGAATTAGCAAAACTAATAACAACTCGAGCGCTCTTTGATCTATAATATCGTAAAACCTGCAATCAATTAAACTCGCATGCGGTGATTGTTAAGCAACAATAACACAAGTGATAGTTATAACAATATCGAGTACTGCCAATCAATGTGCTCAAGGTCAAAGCTAAGACTGAATAATCTTCATATTTTGTTCATCAATTTATGCAAAGTTTTTCTTTTCTTTGGCTCTAGCACAATGATTCGGCAACTTGTATATGACGCAACTAACGAACGATATCAGCTGCTGGTTGACCAATATATGAATTTATATATTGCTATAACTAAATATCTAGTTAGAACTCTAAAACTGGTTAGGCTGCTGCTGCTGCTGCATTCGCTGTTAATCTAAAAGCAAAATATTTAGAGGCTAGACACATATTTCTTGATCAAGTTCTATACAAAATAAATAATATGCAAACGAAGCTGATCTCAAAAAGTAGTCAGACATAACAAAATCTGTTCAAAATAATGAGAAAAAGTAATATAAATTTAACATTATTGTGAGACTCAATTTGAGGTCTAAAATCAAAGATTCCATTTTTTTACATTTGCTATCAAAGAGTGTGGCCTAACTATGGGGAACCACATGAAAGCCCCAT
Source organism: Drosophila antonietae (assembly GCA_030914385.1). NCBI lineage: Eukaryota > Metazoa > Arthropoda > Insecta > Diptera > Drosophilidae > Drosophila > Drosophila antonietae. The sequence goes on along the minus strand of JAUESO010000611.1, from coordinate 869,788 downwards.
TCATAATTCAAATTAGAAATTGCTAAAATGTCATGGTCAACGCACAATGTCATATACAGAGATCAAAACACATCAAGAGCTCTCGAAGAATTCTACAAACACAAGCAGACTAAAAAAAAACATCTAAAAATGACTTGAATGTCAAATTATAAGATAGCACATGCGTAGACTATGTAGATCTTGCCTTTAGCTGAAGAGAATTTCTCACATATATATATAGTTTATATTTATGATAATTAATATAAGCCATGATATTATATGATAGTAATGCTGGAAGATATGAGCAACTAGGTTTAGCTAGCAATTTTATATTATATATAGATGAATCGTAAGCTTAATTAATTATAAATATAATGATCTTGCGTATCTAAACATAAATAAGTTCCCCAAGTGCCTAGCTTTAATTGCCCTTTACAGCATTGAATAAATAACTTGGGCTCAAAGTTTAGAATCGATTTATATAACACTTATAATCCATAAGTCAAATATATCTATGTAAATTTTTATTATATATACGATTAACTGAATGCCTATTCAGGGTCAAGCTCAGTTGCAATTGTATCTGCACTTGTACAACAAGTTCCCAAGTTCCATTTGATTGAGCAAATAATAGTAATTATATACATAAATGTCATATTCCTATATAGAAATATATATGTATATATATGTATATGATTGCTGTGCATATCAATGAAGCAATTATAGAGCCATGATGTGGCACAAACTGTGATATTCACTATATTAAATACCTGGCCAATGCTTTAAAACAAACTGATATACACAAATATATCTATCTATATATGTATGTATATATACGTATTTGAGCTTAGATATTTCTATGCAGAAGTCGAAGAAGCGAGACAGAAAGAAGGAAAAAAAAACAAAAGCCAAACGCAGAATTCTCGGACACGTTTCCTCACCGTTTGTTTGAACAAGAAAAAGATCATGAAATTAAATGGCTATCGACCTTGACGAGGGGGGCCACAGACGTGTGTTATGTATATATGTATATATAACGTCCGCACTTCCGTTTCACACTTTGAGCTTCAAAAGACCATATACATACATATATATGTATGCAATATATGGACACATCATTTTTGTTGTTTATTAACATATTTAAAATTGGTCTATACATATATAGATAACATATCTAAATGGTAAGGCTATTAGGCTCGTCGTATAGCCAGCTGTTCTAAATTTCTGGTTCAATGCATGCCAAGTGCTAAAATGAGAACAGCGCAACAAAACGAAACAAAAGAGAGTGGATCAAAGATCGTCACCTGTTTAACACTGAGCCGTAATTGTATGTAAATAAAAGTAAAAGCCTTCACCATATGTACTAAAAATAAGAACATGACAAAGATCAAAATGTGCAGAGTACGGAGAATGTTCTTGGAAATGCGTACTGAAAATATGATTGATTGTCTTGCAAATTGGGCTCGATGTATGATCTATTGATGAAGTACTAATACAATAGGTACACGTGTACCTATTGATGATGGACTAAATATTTACTTATCAATGATGTACTAAATATATTTACCCATTCAAATATACTAAATAAGAAACAAGTGAAAACTATAAATATGCAAGTAGTGATTAAAAATACCCTTTTAAATAGCATCTCCATTCGACACAATGTACCTATTGAAGCGTACTAAACTCATTAAAATGTAGAAGAAAAAAAAAACTTGCCGCAAGTTTGAATATGTAGTAATGTATTTTTAAAGTCTCGCTTAGTCTTTCTTTTACTTTACTACCCTGTAATTTATGAAAAAGAAGCATATGTGGCTATGCATACTTATCCCAACAGCTTCAACATCCAATTCGACAAAGGCCATATTCCAACTTCTTCACAACTATAAATTATCGATAGCACAGGCTAATTGGTCAACAGCGATAAATACTCCATTTCAACAATAATATCTATTTAGCACATCTCAATTTTTTTGCAAATTGGCAAAATATAGATAATTCACACAACTTGCTCAATATTAATCAATACTCTTATCTAACAATTTTTTTAACACGTCTCCCAAGTTTGGACAAACAATTTTATATAAAAGATTACTTGCGAAATGCTACAGGGTATAGCCTAATCGATCCCCATCTACTTTCTTGTTTCCATATGTATACACTGTGTTCTAGACATTTCAGTTATGCTATATAAGCACTTATCTACATTTCTTATCAGAGCAAACCACTTCAGGCATCACACAAACACAAAGTTCAAGTGAACGAGTTCAAAAGCTCATTTCTTTGTACTGTGATCCCGCAATGAGCTAAAGATACAGACCATAGCAACTGTTCGTGTGCGTGAGTGTGTGTGTGCGTGTTCGTTTGTTAATCTCAAATGCACACAAACACACATAAAGTTGTATGTAGTAATCATTATTACTGTGTTATTTCTTTTTTAAGTTTTTGGTTAAAGACGCCACCAAAAGTAGCTGCAACAGTTGTTGTTATTATATTTTACATTATATGAGCAGCCATAACGCAAAAGCTGATGACCTGTTTAACTACATGTACTAACTAAAAGCCGTTGCTTTGGGCTTTGATTACAGTTACTTACCGAAAGCTTACGTTCCTTGTCTTGCCGCTGGCGAATGCGAGGCGAGCGCGTTGCAATATCTGCTCGTTGTCCATCGCAATTGTCGTTGTTGTTATTGGAGTTGTTGTAGTGGTGGTGGTTTTTCACATTCGCAATGATCAGGTCGTGCAACAGGCACACACACGCACGCACACAAGCACAAATATGCACGTATATAGGAAGATAACGAAAGACGAAATTAAAAACAAAAAATAAACGAAAAAAATCAAATAAAATCAAACGAAAAGGCTTAATGTACGTTACGTGCGCAAATGTACTTTAATAATAATTGTTGTTGTTGTTGTAATTGTTATTATTATTGCTCTCCTTGTTGTGATTTTGATCGTTTTTGTTGTTGTTTGAATGCGCGCATTAAATTGCATGCGGCATCTACTACATTAAATAACTTTTGTATATTTGCAACTCGGCAACACTCACATCATCGAAATTTGCCATTATGTCAGCCTGAGCAGGAGCGTAAACGGGAGGGGTAGCAGGCGCGGCGTTGTTTTCGCTTTCTGTTGTTTCTGCTTCTGCGGAATAAAAGAAGAAACACACACACGCAAGAATTAGAAAAACTTTGTTTACACTTCGTTCCACCGGAGTTGACTTGCACATTCACTTATTCATATTTATATTACTTTTTACTGTGTTGCTGTTGTGTGGAAGGAGACAGAAACGCAGCAGCTGTGGCAATGGGGCGTTAATACAAGCAATTAATTGACAAAAAAAAACTCTATATGTATGTTCACACACACATACACAAAGATATCGTAAACACCGGAAAAAAGCACAACCGACGACGTTCGCGGCGACGAGAAGATTGAAATTGAAATGGCGAGCAGTTGACGAAGCAACAGCCGCTATGCGAGCTGAGAGTTGAGAGCTGTGAGCTGCTTTTAATAGTATTCAGTTCTTAAACCCGTTTCGAAAATCAAACACCGCATGCCAAACTAGCTTAACACAAAATGTTAACAAAACACGAATCGGACACTGAAAGTGAACGCCGAACAGCTGTTGAAATGAACGCGCACAGGCGATGGTATCGAATACGATTGTTGCGTGCCAAAATACGATAATTGCCTTTGGCTTGTTATCGATAATGAAAAACCTTATCAAATTTTAAATGCAGTCTACGCAAAATTCGTTACTTTTGTGTGTTTAGACAATTTATGTTCAAAATTATTTGTGATATCCACAGTGAATAATTTTTACCTCACAGACAAGTGTAGCTGCATAAATGCCGTGCACAACTGAAACCAATATACAATAACAGGTGGTTGTATATGAAGCTTATCAGCTTTCTCTGTATGTACTAGAAAAATACATATATGTATATATTTGTTTGCCGATAAAGCTGCGTCTAATCTGCTTTACAATTGGTTGAAATTCTATATTTATATGAAAATATGTTTTAAAGCGATTAGCCGTAAAACATTTGAACACTTGTTATAATAGACCTCCATCCATGGCGTGCAGCTGTACTAGCCAAGAAATGGAATATGTGCCCCCTAATGATGAGACGGGACTTGCTGGTAAAGCAAACAGTCAGCATGATGTGACAAATCCAGCTGCATTAGCATTGAACTTAACTTACCAATATTAATGATTGTCGTGCCATCGTCTGCATTTGATAGAAAAGAAAAAAGATGTTAAATAAGAAGAAGTATGTAGATATTTAAACACTTACCATTTATTGAGTTATTCATATACATTTCTGGAATGGCATCTATATGTTTATGTTGATCGGCATCCATGTTGTCTTTATATTGTTTGAGATTTTCTTTTTTATTATTTTTTATTTCACATAAAATATTTTACCTATATTATTAATATATATTTCCCAGTTTATCTATCAGAAAAATACATTTGGCTTCTTATTATAATTTTTTTTCTTTTATATTTTATTTTTTACAATTATTTGTTAATTTTCAACTGTTTAGGCAACTAAACTTGATATTTCTACCACCTGGATAAACTCTCTAGCGGAACGTTAGCAGATGCTTTTAATTCCATCTGTATTATTCAGGACATCATTTAATTGTCTCTGCATTATTCATATCATAATTGTCATTTGCTTGTGCCATTTTCATTTTTTTGCGCGGAGAACAATTAACACATTTCATTAATTGAATTTTTCGCCGTTCGATCCATGGGCCAAACCTCCACAAAACTTGGACAAATGCACTTGACCTTATATGGGCTAAGTTAACACCCTATCGTAAATAGTTTCATGGTCACAGCCCGTATTAACGTATGCCTATTGCACAGAGACACAGGTGTGCATATGAGCGAGGGTGGTTTAAAGAGTTGTCGTATTATCAAATTTCAGATTTTCTAATACAAACTTTATGCTCTTTATTTTATTGTTTTATTGAGATCAACAATTATAGTCTTCTACAATTTCAACCTTGACTATTTTACTGACTTCCCTCGCATATGCATATGAAATACATTATAATTTATAAACTAATAAAATTCAGCCTGAGCAGTTCCCACATTCGTATTCCCCAGATCGACTACTTTTCTAGCTACCCTCGCCGCTATATTACATATGCATATTTATGCATTACACGTCGCTTTTCCAGTACGGCATTGTGGGTCGTCGACACTGGATCACGTTTATAGCGCTATGATTTGATTTGATTCGACTCGTCTCAAGTCGATTCAAGAATGCTTAATTACCAGTTTGCAGCTCCAATCAAATGTTGTTTTCGCTTTCATCCGAGCTGCTTACAGCATTCAGTAAGTTAGGTCATAAATCAAATATATGTAATTACATCTAAATCCAGTTGATATGCATTTTTAATTGACATTCATAATTAAATTAATTTTACAATTTAAGTGAAGCTATTCAACTAAACTGCAAGCGGACTTAGAACGATCGTGGCTCTGAGGCGACGATACCCTTGCGAGAGATCGGGGGCGTGTTCAAGGCCAGCGGCAAATATACATTAGAGAAGATTAAATTTTTTATATTTTTTGTATAATTTGTAATATTTTTTTCATAGCTCTTTTTTTATTAGCTAATCTTTAAGTTTATAGCAGTTGAAGTTTGACATCTATGAAAAGTAGGAGTAGGGGTAGTAAAAGAGAACATTAGTATAAGACTATTTGCATATAAAACTATGTATATTATTATAGGAGTCCTTGAATATAAGACTACAAGAGTACAACCTTATAAGACATAGTCTACAGAGTCTACATAACAATAGTAGAAGTTCGGTATGCAAACATTCAATAGTAGAAGTCTTTCAGAGTATAAGAAAAGAAAGAAAGTCTTATACTGATATGGAAGATTATAATCGAATGCTAACCTTTTTATACTCGTTGATTCGTATAAGCCTTCATAATAAGGCTTATGGTGAGTATAAACTCATACTCATTTACTCGTCTACGGCTATAGAGAGTATATTAGCAAACAAGTATTAGAATTTGCATATAAGAAGTTTAAAATGTACGAGTATAACAAGTTATGTTAAATATCTCTGAAATATAAGACTATAAATGTGAAGGGATAAGACTAGTATAACAACATTAACTTATAATTGAGCTGCACTGTAAGTGTAAGAGAGTATAAGAACGTATTCCATTATGGGAATACATAAGTGCTCTAAGAATGTCCACTTCAGCGTTGCTCTTTTGACTATAGCAATAGCTCACACAGTTTAGGTTTATTTATAAATAATTGATCAGTTTTCCACTACCATGCAATCGACTTAAATCGATATTCAACTTCAATTTGTTGTGCATATCTGTCACACCAACAAATGTTTTACAAGACCTTTACTAATTAATACACTTCACTTCATTGATAGTTATAGGGTATCTAGAGTTATTTTTATCTTATATATTAAGAATCAGTATTTTTAAACGCAACTATTTTTAATTTATTTTATTAACATTTATTTATTTATTTTTCTTTTTCATAAATTTAAAAAATCATTTTTAAACTTTCTTGCTTCAGTTTTAGTTTGTTTTCAATATTTTGGCCAAGCATCAATGGCAATCTCTGGCTGTAATCTAGGCACTCGAGTATTTTCTTTACGCATACTTGTATACTATATTCAATTTATAAACCTTTTATGAAACACTTATCGCGTCGCGTCGCGTCGCACCGGCTAATGTAGCCAATCGCCAATTGTACACTGAGCTCGGAGCTGCGAGCTCGGTGCTCCAAGCGCGTGGCCTGCCGTTCAGTATTTCGCGCAGTCCGCTGGATTACGAGTTTTGCTTTAATTACAATCAAAAAGTCGCCTCCACTTCTTCGATTTCGTATGCACAACCTGTCGTCCGGCTCTGATGAAATTTCAAATTTCGAATCTTTTGGCCAATTCAAACTGAAATTAATGCCGAAATTGAAAACTGTCGAGCAAAATGTACTTAGACTCTAAACGATAAGTACATACGATATAATATACGATATATACGTAGTCTATATACCTATATATATTGAGTTACATTTACTGTATAGCTTCAATCGTGACAACGTTCAAAACACGTCTGAGCCTGGAGAGGCGGAGCTGGCGCTTTGAATTACCCTTGGCTTTTGGTCACTTTTCAATCATTTCATGTATACCCAGTCAATATTTGCAGATGGGGTATATTGACTATTGAGCAAAAGTATGCTAAAGGTTGCTCAATAACATATTCATATATATGAGTTGAGTTGACTCAAGCTATTATTCATTTGCATTCATCCATCTATCATCAATCAACCATTCTCTCTATCTATCTTTACCCACATCATCTCTTTGTAGACCTATTTGTCACTCTATTCATTCCATTACCATTCCATTTATTCGTCTATCAATCTGTTTGTCTATATCTATGCCCATTCCTCTATTCCGTTACAATGCTATTCGAACTGGAAATATGATATACATATATTCAAGTATACCCTATTATTTTCATTCAAATATAGATTTAGTGACCATATCGTATATATAATATCGCTTTAGGAATACTTGGACTTGGCCTAGGGTATCTCTTAGTCAGTCCCAATTAAACTTTGCACTTTTACTTGTTTATTTGTTTGCGCACTCGATTGGTCAAACAACATTGTTTCGCATCGTTATTTCACTTCCATATACTTTAATTGGTAAACCAGCTGATTTTGAAACCCAAAACTTGATTTTTAGGGAAATATTTCAGAAATATTTATATACATATAACTATAAATAATAGATTCTTCAAACAAAACAAACTCGAATGCGCTGGATTGATGACGCGCCCCATGCGCTTTTCTTGTTTCTGTTTTAACAAGCCTTGCGCATTATTTAATTCATAAAAAATAACGTAAAATATTCAAAAGATAATTTGCTTGAACGAAGCTCAAGTACCCTATAATAAAGATAAAGTTGTTTAAAATTTGTTTGACTAAATAAATACAACTCGTCTCCATAAGAAATAAAAGTCTGAAATGACTTCTAAATGCCCTAACAAAATGTGCAAAAATATTTTTTTAATTTCAATATTTTCCTATTGGCACAAAGCTGGTATTCTCTATAAGAAAAGTCGAATACTAATGTTATAAATAAAGTCTTAGCTATATGTCTAATTGGTAACATAAAAGATATACCCTAACGCTATAGACATACATCCAGCTTCCTTTTAAGGTCTATAATTACAGGGTATCTATTGATTTGCATACACCCGCCCATCAGCAGCTAAGGTTGCTGCTAATTGAGCTCTGTTCCTCCTCCTCCATCTCCGCCAGTTAAAAACGAGTCAAAGATCGAATTTTGTTTACTTTTTATTCACAGCCAAGCTGAACGGGGCAACTGGTTATTGAAAATCATTTATTTATCTTTCTTCTTCTTCTTTTTATTTTCTACTCATGCTTATTTTTTTTTTTTTACTCAAAACAGCATCTCAACCCTGACCATGAAAATCTCAAAAATCAACTGCGAGACATTTGAAGTAGTTTATCTACATCAAATTACTCTATAATCATTTTATTATATCTGTCAAATGTTGACTCGACTTTGTTTATGGCTGTCAATATAAACATATATGTATCTATGTACATATATGTATCTAAATATACAAATATATACACGTATATATTTAGTCATTTCACATACGTTAATTTGGCCTAAAAGTCACGCGATGCCAATTGCTTCAATACGAGAGAAAAAAAAAACAAACAAAACTGACCAGATGGAAGCTAAAAAATGCTCTAAAAGATTGAATACCTCTGGCTGGATACCCTATAAAAATAATAATAAATAAATATAAAAATATATATTATGCCATACACATCTGGATTACTTAACAGCAAGTCTATTGGAATTTAGATGATCATAGAAATATCAAGAACTTCTAAGCTCCTAAGCTTTTAACAATCTATATATTTTCTATATTTTCTATACGACTATTAGAGTATACAAATTTAGGAGCATACGCATGTACGATTACCCATAATCTCATTCTTATACTCTTACACTATAATTGAATTCTTATACTCACTCAACTTTATATTTACGAGTATAAGACTAACAGAGTATAAGTGCTTTTAACTGACTTTACGAGTATAAAAGCAAGACACATTACGAGAATCAGAGCATTAGATTTTAAGACTGGAATTGGATGGGAGTATAAGAGTTTTGCAATAGACGACTTTTACAATATAAGACGAAAAAGAGTTAAGAATAAGAGTGAGGAATACGTAGATATATCCATTCAATAGGCCGCTTCAATTATTAGAGCACACCTTAAATACATCTATTTCACATTTTTGAACGCTTTGAAAAGTTTTTTGTAGCATACGCTGAGGCGCAACACAAAATAGAAATTAAACCTGAATTATCCAATCCATCTATTACTAACTATGATCGACTGAAGTTTATCATATAAATGTAATAAAAATAAATATTAAAATTAAAAACACAGCGATTTGTTTATTATTTTTATTAGTGTATAATTTATTATTTAAATATGTTATAAAATTTGTTTATCGTATAAAATATACTCTTATTCTTGTTCCACATCTATATATATATACATATATATATGCAATATATATATCTATATATATACATATGTATGTATATATAGAAAAATTACAATTGTAGTATTTTTTTGTTTTTGTTTTTTGTTGCTTTTCACACATTATTACACAATTACAATTTTTTAACTGCAACTCGTTATTTGTTTTCTTTTTTTTTTTCTCAATAATTTGATGTACTTATGTATGTATGTATGCATATATATGTAATATGTATATGTATGTTATGTAATACTCTTTTTTGTGTATCTAATACATCATGCTGCTATGTAGTACCGATGAATATATATATGTATATATATACAAAAGTGTTTGTGTGTGTAGCAAGGAAATCATATCGAGAGAGGAGAATTTTCATTTATTTTGGTTTTTGTTTCCATTTGGTAAATTTCATTCATTTTATGTATGTATATATATATATATATGTAGAGTATTCGTAATTCGTTATGTATGTAGTTTTTAGTTACACACATATACATATATATATGTATGATGTACATATGTTGTATGTAAGTGATGTAGCAAGCATTTGCAGACAGTTCGACTATTTAAATACACTATGTATATTTATACATATATATGTATGTATATATGTAGCTAGATGTAACTCTATATGTAGCATTCATTATAACTACGCTGTTTTTATTTTATGTTTTATGCGAAACCAGTAGCTGGCTATATATATAATATATATATTTAAGGTTTTCTTTTTATAATTTTTTTAATATTTTTTTTTTTATTTTTTTCTGAATGTTTTTTCTTTTTTTTTGTTAAATCATGCTTAAAAATTAAATTTGTACTCGTTTTGTACTCAATTGCTCCATAATTATTACAATATGTATAGATGTAAAGATGTATGTATGTATGCATGTATGTACACATAGATGTATCGATGTGTCGTGGATGAATGTATTATGTATTAATGTATAGATGGTGTGGGTAAGTAGAGATGTATTCATGAATTGATGTAAGGATGTATACATGATGTACGTACACAGTGATGCTTCGATGATGTACATAAACATATATTAATGAATAAACTAATGCATGAATGTATATTTATGAACGATGGTATTTAAGTTCTATCTGCATGTATGAATGTATAGATGTCTGTCTTGTATGTAACAATGAAGTGATGGAATGATGGAATTGATGAAATTATGTATTGATGGTGAATTGATGAATGATGTGTGGATGTATATATGTACGTGTAGTTGTAGATGTATTGATGTATGAATAAACAACGTAGAGAGGGAAATATTATAAGTTTCATCTAGATCAAATTTTAGTTGGTTTTTTCTTTTTCAATATCTCTTCACCGTTTTTCTGTTCAAGTCCGAATCCATCTTCATTTATATATAATATACATATATAAAAAATTTATTCAAAATTGTATTTTGATATAAGAATTCCAAATTGATGTTTTCTTCTATTACAAATAGGTTAGATCTGCACATTTAGTGGTGTTGGATCTGGCCTTAAGTTCAGTTTACCTTTAAGCTTACTCCTAAATACTATATATATACGTATGTATGTATGTATGTATGTGTATGTGTGTGTGAGTGTTTGTATATATAGTACATATTGTATGTATGACAAAAAATCTGTGAATACCTGATTTAAGTTTTTTGGATTCGTTCTGGCTTTTTGCATTTGTAGTTCGTTAGATGAGCATATGGGATTTATCATTTCTTTATATAATATTTATGTATATATATATGCATTGAAAATATTTGTTTTTTTGGTATGTAAATGTATTTTTAATTAACTATTTTTAAATGGTTTTTGTTTGATGCTACGTTGATTTTCTCTTAGATAACTTCTTTGTTTTTTCTTTTGTTTTGTTTTTTTGATTCTTAAGCCTTTGGCAAATTGTTCAGTATTCAGTTTCACTTTATTTTATTAATCATATTTAGTTATATAAATGTTTGTTTAAATGCTTTTTATTTTGAATTATGGCATTCGGTAGTACTTCTTCAAAAGTTTCTCTCTTTGTTTGTTTCATATCTTTGCTTCTTCTTTTTTACACAATTTCAAAACTGTGGCTTTTAGAAAACGTCGCTCATTTGAAATGATTTTAGTATTTGCTTATTTGTGTTTTTATTTCATTTATATATTTTTTTAAGTAAATCTCACACAATCTAGAAATTTTTTCTTTTCCTTTATAGTAAAATATGGCATTTGTCATATGTCCTATATATGATATATATAAATATGTGAGTTCATGTTTCAAAACAAGTAAAAAAATCACAATTAAAAATTATAAATGAACGGCGCTTTTAGGTGGTGTGCGAGTGTATATATATATATATGTGTGTGTGTGTGGGGAGGTTCATGACATTTTGTAAATAAATTTTTATGGCATTTTTTTAAAAATCTGGAATTTTTTTTACATCGAAATTTGTTTTGTTCATCTTTTGTTTTAAGACTAAGTACATTAAACTTTTTTTTTCTAAGCGATACATATATATTGTATATATATATTTTATTTTTTAGTATTTATAAATTTAAATGTTCATTTTCTTTTTTTTTCGTCAGTTTTGCGCATTTTATGCGAGTTGCTTTAAATGTGGAAGGAGTTTTTTTTTTTTTTTAATATTTAAGCACAAAAAAACTCGTTTAAAAATGTTAAATTAAAAAAAAAATAAAAAACAAATACAAAAATCGAGGCAAAAGTTAATGAAAAAACTAGGAATAATTATATAGATATATTTATATATGCATATATCTATGAAAACATAGTCTAATGCAATGGCAATCAGTTTAATAATCTTTCCATAATTCGGCTACTATATATGCAATATGTATTTGTAGTTGTATTTATAATTGGTTAATGGTTTTTGTATTTGTGGTATAGTGTAATTTATCGTAATTAGTTAATTCATCAATTAATTAATTAGCTTTTGTATTTATTTTCATAATTTTCTTGTGAGGAACATGTCACCTAAAATATGTATTCAATACGCGCATATTGCTCTGTTTCAAACTCCTCTCTCTACCCATTTGTTTATACATTTTTCTTCTTCTTCTTCCTCCTCCTTCGCTTTTAACTATGTCCTGGCTAGATATTTTCGATATTTTTATAAATGTTTTTTTTTTTAGTTTAGTTTAAGTTTCTGCTACTAAATGCTAATGAACACATTCAAGTCAAAAATTATACTAATAATAATTATAATAATGACAATAAGAATAATAATGACAGTGATAATTATAATGAGCATAATTATAATGTAAAACATATATTTAGTGATTCGTATGTGGGTGTGTGTCAGTATGTGTCTGTGTATGTATTTGTCAGTTAAACTCGGTTTAAGCTAAGCCCATATTTTATTATGCATTTTATATGTATTTTGTTAATGGATTTTATGAATTTTACAATTTAAATATTTAAAATCTTGGAGAAGAATTTTAAAATTATATGAGAAATTTTTAAAAATTATTTTAAAATGTTTATAATTTCCGAATTTAAATGAACTTTCTTTCATTTATCAATTAAAATTTTATGAAATTTAAAAAATGTTTAAAATCAACTTGGCCAATTTTGAATGAAATATTTTATGAATCATTTTTTCTTTTTAATTTATAAAGAAATTCTGATTTTTTCATTTAATACAATTGAAAAGTTTGAAATGAATCATTTTATGAATTAATGTTGAGTTATTTTATGAATTATTTATAAAATGCTAATGAACTATGATGAATCTTGGATGTATGACTGATTTCTTTATTGCTGAGTTTCTCCATATACATATATACACACATATATGAATATATCGTATATCGTATATCGTATATCGTATATGTGTACATGTGTATATATATATATTTAGTATATATCGTATGTTAAACTATGTTTTAAGTTACGTTACGTTACGTTTATCAAATGTCATTGCAATTATATTTGTTTGTTGTTTTAGCTTTAGCTTTTGTTTTGTTTGTTTTTTGGCCTCACCTTAAAAGGTGTTTCAATTGGCTTTACAATTGCCGTTTTTTGTTTTTAATCAGTCTTCGTTTAAGAGTTCAACCAAAAAAAGTCAGCGGGTTTACAATTATATCTCTCTATACATATATATATATATATATATATATATTTTTGTTATATATACACATATATAATGTTATCGTTATCGTTATCGTTTTTTATACCTTTTACAAAAGTTTCATCATTTTTTCATACTCTTTCTCACTTTTACTCAGTCTCAATTATAATAAAATTATTTGTAATATAAACAAATATCCGTAAATTACAGAATATATATATGATATATATTCCGGGACACAATTAAAATCAATTCAAATAAAACTAAACAAAAAGTTGGTTAAAAAAACAACTAATTATTGAGTAACTCGTCAGGGAAACAAAAATACTATGCTATATAGAGAGAACTTAACAAAGGACCACTTCGATCATATATATGTATATATCTCTCTCTACCTCCCTCCCTCCCTCCCTCCCTCTCTCTCACTCGCGCGCGCTCTCTCCATTTGTCCCTCCTTGTGTCTCATGTTCTTTAACTTAGTTAGATAACTGTTTCAGCAACTCAGCCTAATTAACAGTTAATTATAGTTTTGTTCATCTACGACTTATTGTGTTCTTGACTTGCATATAGACAACTAATCTCTTATCTCTCTATCTCTCACTTTTCTTCCATCTACCCTTCTTTCTCTCTTCTCATCATCTGCTCTCTTCCTCGGTCTTTGAACTAGTTTCGGGCTAGCCTAAAAAATCTACTTTATCCGCATTCCTCTTTCTAATCTCTTCTTTTGTTGGTATTTTGCTTTAGTTAAATGTATTTTGTTTATCTGGTATATTCGCTAAATATATATGTATTTTATTTATATATTGTAAATTACCAAATCTTTTTTTTTTTTTTGTTTTTTGTTTTTTTTTTTTATATAACTCTTAAGCTTTATCGAGGTAATCGTTGTAGCACTTAAGCTAAAAAAATTTTTACTAATTTTAATGCCGTTTCTTGTGTTTCAATATTTTTAGTTTTTTGTTTTTAATTTTTTTTTTTTTTTGGATTTGTAAATGGTCTAAAAACAAAAAAAAATTAACGTCGTCTATGTCGTTTAAGTCAAGTTTTTGTTAGTAATTTTTATAGTTTATCGTTTGAATAGTTGTTTGTTTTTTGTTTTTGATAAACTAGTTTTAGAATACGTGCACAAACCGCTTGTAAGGGTTAGACCCTTCCTTGGAGTCTGGCGATAGCTCGATGAGAAAGACGATGCGTCCGTCTGGCATTAAAGCCACATCGCAGGTGCGATCCTTTTCATCCAATGTGGGTGGCATTAGGGGATTGATAGAAGGACGCACTTCAATCTAAGTGGAAGAGAAAGAGAAAACAGATATTAGATATATGTGGAAGGGAAGGAAAGAAAAGGAGAAAAAGAGAGTGCATATTAAATACTCGACTTACATCCCACATAAAGTCTAGATTTTGATTGAAGACGAGTATGCGCTGATTCTTGGAATCAGCGACTATAATGCGGCCCTCGTCATCGCAACAAAGACCCGAGGGACGATTGAACTCGTGAAAGCCCGAGCCCTCGTGTCCCTTCACAGACAAAATCTAAAGAGAGAAAAATATATATAGTTGATTTCAGGTTAAGTTTGTCTAGTGCTTACATCATTTATATCCGGATCGATTAAATATAGACAATGATTATCAAAATCGGAGACGATTATGTTGCCCGTGGGCGTGTAGCAAACACCTCGAGGCGAGGCAATGCCCTTCGTCTGCCCGTGATTATCGAACACAATTTGCCGTATGAAGCGTCCCTCCGAATCGAATTGCTGTATGCGATGATTCCTGGAATCGGTGACTACGATTTGACGTCTCGAGTTCACAGCCACATCCCAGGGATATTGGAACTGTCCATACTCTTTGCCATAGCTGCCGAATTTGAGTAAGAACACGCCGCTGGCCGTGAAGATCTGCACACGATGATTATCCTTGTCGACGACGATGATGCGATTGTCCACGTCGACGCAGATGCCGGCTGGCAAATCGAATTCGCCGTTGCCAACACCTTTGCGTCCGAATTTGAACTTGAGCGAGCCATCCGGATTGAAGACCTGAACACGATTATTGCGTCTGTCCGAGACGAGGACGTGGCCCATCTTGTCCACACACAGGCCCCAAGGACGACTCACTTGACCGTCCTCATGGCCCTCGGTGGCAAAGGAGAGCGACAATGCGTTCGAATTGCGCACTTTGACCAGATCCATGCAGCCCGGAATAGCCTGCGTGGTTCGCGGTGCACTGAAGTGCAGACCCGGCGAGCTGCGCAATCCATTCAATTCCCAGTCCAAGGCGGCGCTAGACATGCCACATGAGCTGCCCACCCTAGTCGGTTGCATGATCGGCGAGGGAATGCGGAAGCTATTGTCGCGCAGCAAGGGACGACGCACAGTTGTCGAGGCCACGTTCAGGGCTCCAGTGCTGGCCAAGTTGGTCAGACCAAAGGCCTTATCAATGTTGGCAGCAGTCGGAGCCGCAGGTGGTGCAGCATTCGCTACAATGCCATTGCTGCTGGACACAATGGGCATGTTCTTGTCGTCCACTAAGATAACGCCGCCCTGTGTGCGTATGTCCTGTAGTAGACTGTAGTCGGGCGGCGCAAAGGCAAACACCTCCTGTTTGGGCTGCAAATCCTTGTATATTCCCGCGAATTGTTCCATCTGTCGCTGACCATTAGTCAACTTCATGGCCAACTCAATTTGGTCCATGCCACAAGCATTCTCCGCCACCTTGCTCAGCATGTCCGATGTTTCCGAGAGACCGGCCAGAGCTGACTTCAAGCCCGCCATCTGATCGTGCAATATGGCCAGACGACGCTGGCGCAACTTCTCCACGAAGTCCAAGAGGAAGCGTTCGCGATCTTCGATGGCAATGATGAATTGTCGGAATGCTTTCCGGATGTTATCGCTCAGCTCGCTGCAGTTCCGCTCAATGAGGCGTATGAAAGCGAGCGCCTTATCGATGCTGCTCTTGATGCAGCGCGTGCCTACTTGGCTACTCTCAATGGCCCCCTCCAGCTTCTCCTTGGACCCGATCATGAAGTTCTGTATCGAGGCATAGCTGTGCTCTTTGTGCTCGTGCAGCGTGCAGAATTGACAGACCAGCTTGCGACAATAGTCGCAGACATAGCGCAGCATCTCATTGTGTATATCGCATATATAGTTGCTGCTCGATGGCGTCTGGACATTTGACGAGCTGCCGCCAGTGGGCGAGGCGCCAATGGGCGTCGGCAGCGAGACGATCGAGTGATTTGAGGATAATGGACTGTTGCGATGTTCGCGCAAGCAATCGTTGCACATGAATTCGTTGCACTCCAAGCAACGGATCGAGGCGCTCACCTCGCACCAGCCACAGCTGATGCTCGAGTTATTTGACGATTCTGGGGACATTTTTGAGTGACGCGAGGAGCCACTTCCGATCGGTCCGATTCCAAAATGATCGACATGTGTATCTAGTCCGCCCAAGAAATTATTGATAAAGAAGTCCGTGCGGGGCGGCGAACTAAAAATTGAAAGGGATTCGATTATTCAGAATTCCAATTTAAATTCTAATTCCTATTCAAATTCAAATTCAAAAGTCGATAACGAGCATTGATTTATCGAACACTCTTACTCAAATGAACTCTGAGCTGCTCACTTCGTTCAAAGGAAGTTAGTAATTTAAGGGTTAACTGTTAACTAACTTGAATTTCTGAACTAATTGAACTAATGAGTGAATCATTGAATTTGAATAGGTTTAGTTTATCTACAGTGGGATTGCTTCAATTCAATTGAATTTCACTTACCCATTGGCTACGCCCACATTGGGCATAAGTCCAACATTGAGATCCCAGGCGGGAAATGATTCCAGTATGCCGGCGAGCAGTCTTTCGGATGAGTTGCTGGCATTGCTGCTGATGCTGCCGCTGCCGCTACCGCTGCCGCCGTTAACGTTGACGCCGGCATTGGAAGCGCCAGCACCACTGCCGCCTCCGACGGCGGCGCTCGCGCTTGGCGCATTGTTGTTGGCCATTTGTGGTGGAACCGTATTGTTTGACAAGAGTTCCATCATAAGATTTTGTTCTGTTTTGAGATCACGTTACGATAAGTGGCAACGGCGTTGTAGGCGTGGCCCTTGGCAGTCAACGAGACACTCTCAAGCTAAATGGAGACAGATGGAGTATACCAGTTGAGTATAACAGTTGTATGTATAACAGTTATTATTATTATTTATTGATTTGATTTGAGTGTTTGTTTGATTTGCGTTTGGAACGCGCCAAAAATCGAAAATTAACCGCGAGGCGAAGGCGAAGTTCACAGACGCCGTGTAGGCAGCTAACTAAGTTGAGCATAGGCAATGCCCTGCTATTAAGTAGTCCAAATGAGCAGGACTCAGCTCTAGCTCTACCTCTCTCGCTCTCACTCACTCACTCGCACTCGATGCATGAGTGCAGCTGCTTGCATGTGTGCGTGCATCTTAGGTAGCGGAAAACGTCTTTGGCTTGGGCTTGGGCTTGGGCCATTGTTACTTGATCCCTTAGGAAAATGCAAGCGACCCGTATGAGCAGCAGCTGCACAACAAGGCTCACGGCTCAGGAAGAGACTTAAGGCAGCAGGTCAAAAAAAAGCAAGGGACAAGAAAAAAGAAATGAAAAGGTTTTCCAGTTTATAGCCTTGGCGGCATCCTGGAATTTGGCACGCATTTTCCCAATTTACGATACAGATTCCGTTTAAGCAAATAAAATGGCGGACCTAAGCCAGAGCCAGCGAAAGAAACTTTTCGAACTCGAATTCGAATTAATTGAATGCAGTGTAAATAAAACATTCGAAATGGAAAATGAAATGGAAATAATACAAATCTATATAATTAGATTTCCAAAATAACAAATATTCCATTCGAATTCGAAAAACAAGAATGCTATGTAAATAGTACAGTTTAAAGTTTATATGAAGTGCTTCAATTAAAATATTCAATTCTCAAAAATTATTTAAAGGAAAAAAATTACATTTGTTTTGTTAGTTAGTGTAAATGCAACACCCTTCGACTCTGGCTGTACTTGCAGAAGGGTTCTGTGACCCACAAACAATTTTCAAAACAAAACAAATGAAAAGCCAAAAACTACGCACCAATAACATTTTCTATTTATAGGACTTTCTAGATAAGCGTTAAAACCACCCCCAAAGTTCCCCACACCATAAAGCCTCGATTTCTACCCGATTTCCGTGTTAACTTCGAATGCCGTAGAAATAAAAAAAAAAAAAAACAAGTTGGTTGTTGTGCCCGTTGCCATCTTCAAGATGGAGCGGCATAACGCCCAAAAAATAGACGGAAGGATGGACGACCAACAGACTTTCATCCCCTCTTACAACAACAACAACAAAAACAACAACAACACAACAGCGTGAAGAAGAAGAAACAGCGAAACAACAAGAAAACGCAACGACAGATGGAAATTACACTGGAATAAATGATTGTGTCGGAACTTGTTTTGTAGTCAACTTTTGCCTTTGTCAGTTAATTCAATTAAGGAGTTGCTACAGTAAATACTGGTTAAAAGGAACTACATAATTCAAATTAAGAAAAATACGGGATCGAGATCAAAGAAACCAAACTAAATAGTTTGTACGTTTTTTAAAGACTACGAATCTGAATTAAAACTATGAACTTACTACAGTGAATACTGACTAAATAGAATGGCTTTAATATAAAAGTACATATTTTGTTGAAATGAACTGGTAAACTTTAAAAATTAGTTCTAATAAACAATGGTGCCTTATGTTTATAAACATTTATAAGCCAATGACCAAACGGAACTAGTTCCAATAAAAAATGATAAAAAATATTTGGAAAATTATTACTTATGATCAATATACATATTTATTCTTTTCTCTATAATTAGTTTCGCTGTAACGAATTATCACTGTAATATTTGTTAAGAATCATAGAATAATCTGGAATCAAAACAAAAAAAATCTTTTTGCGCCGAAACAGCTCCAATTATCTCACCCTCCCTCGCCCGCTCTCTATTTCACTCTCTCACTACCTCTCGCTTTCTCTCTTTCTCTCTCTCACACACACAGACACACACTTCTTCACTCTCTTCGAGTCTGCCGCAGCAGTGAAAACTTGTATGTGCGTATGTGTATGTATGCAAGGCCTTACAAAATGATGCACTTCTAGATTTTTGGGCCGTGTAGACAAAACACACTGTGCAGAAACTACCCTTGTCACCCTTGGAACATTTCCATTGAAACAGTCGCCGTGTCTCGAAAAAACGAAAATACAACAACAACATAAACCAAGAAGTTAAAGTCCTTTTGCATTTATATACATACACACGCAAAAATATAGAAGGCTGTATATGCGACTGTGTGTGTGTGTGTGTGTGTGTGTGTGTGTGTGTGTGTGTGTGTGTGTGTGTGTGTGTGTGTGTGTGTGTGTGTGTGTGTGTGTGTGTGTGTGTGTGTGTGTGTGTGTGTGTGTGTGTGTGTGTGTGTGTGTGTGTGTGTGTGTGTGTGTGTGTGTGTGTGTGGGTACGTGCAAGACGCAAAACGGCAAGGGATGAGGGTTGTATTTATACAAGTTTCTAGGTGGGTAGATATGCATGTGTATGTATGTGTGTGTGTGTGTGTGAGCAATACATACAAATGGCAAAAAAAAGGAAGAAAATCTCAATATATCATTGCAAAAATCTTCAAGTTTACTGTTAATCAATTAATATTAAAGGCGCATTCATTGAATTTTCATAAATAAAATATTTTTCGATATGTTTTTGTTTTCTTCTTAGCTTTCAAGGGAATATTTTACAACGATTGCCCTGCGCTTTAAACCCCATCTTTGTTTTTGTTTTCCGTTAATTTTGTTGTTTTTTTTTTTTTTATTTTGGCTACACACCTTTTTTAGCTGCTTCATGCAAGCCGCTGAAAATATCGTTGTTGTTGTTGTTTTTGTTTGCTGTTGATTTTAAACTTTACCGTTTAGTTTTGTTTTTCGTATTCTTTTCACACACACACACACAAACAAACGTAAATATATGATGTACTTGTGCTTTTATTTTTGCGCATAAAATTTATTGATTTACTTTTTATGGAGTTTTTTTTTTTTAATATTTTCTTCATGCGAGATTCTTTGATGGGTATGTAAGACCGTAAGATCTCATGCGTAATACGATTCGACTCCCGACATTCATGTATTCCTTTGCCTGACTAAAAGATACATTCGACTAAAAACACAACATAATAATCATGCCTGCCCTTCTACATATACATATACACATACGAGACTTTGTGTGTGCGTGTGTTTGTGTGTGTGCGTGAGTGTTGCTTCTTCTCTCCTATGTTGTTGTTGCTGCGCTTGCTCATCAACTATGTAGCTAAACAAAAAATAATATAAACCCAAATGTATCTCACTGTTCTTTTTTTTATTTTGTTTGCGTGCGCGCGCGCTCCAAAAATTTCACTCTTTGGGTTTTTGCCGTGCAGCCGCTTCTCTCAGTGGCGCTCACGTACACTCTCGCTTACTCTCTCTCTCTCTCTCTTTGTCAGTCTGCCGCCTTTCGTATTGGGTATACTTATGCGTTTGTCTGTATGTATTGTTTCACATGCACGCGCACATTTTACAATTATGTGCGCGAGAGTGTGTGCGCGTTTGTGTTTTATCTTCTATTTATTTTCACTTATGCGGCGCGCAAAGAAATGCAATGCGCCTTGCCCTGGCTAATCGAAATTAAAACATGCACTTTAATTAATTTCTAAATTATAAACATACTTTTTTTATTTTTAGATATTTTAACAGCGTTGTGCGTGGTTGAAATATGTAGGCGCGCGGTTGTGCGTGTGCTTCTGTGCGTTTGCTATGATTTTAATTCATGTTTGCTGGCGTTTGTTGTTTTCGTTTACTGTTTTTTCCGTATAATTTTGACCCACTTCTGGGGATTTCTGCTACGCTGAGGGATCAGGGCTCCTTTTTGTATTTCGCACTCTCGATATATTCAACCTTCACGCACGCATTTAAACATGAAACTGGATGCACGGCAACGCTGCTACTGCCCCTTTGGCTTGTTATTTTTTTGTTATTGCACACTACATTGAGCGAGAGCATATGACACAAGCGCATGTAGTTTACCAGCGCGGCTGTTAACTAACAGAAAGGTATATGTTATGCGTTTCAATAATACTACCCTACTGCCTATCTTGAGTTTTCGGCATATATGTACATATTTCAACAGCACTCTTTCAACTCGAGCAGCATATCCTATTGTCTGATGGCATACACGTATATATTTATAGCGCATTGAAGCGTCGCCTTGGTCTCGGGTTTTTTTGTGATGACACACAAAGAGAGCCAATGCTAAAGCGCTGGAGAGAGCGAGCACATTAACGGCGCATGTGGCGGTGGCGCGAAAATATGGCCGGTGGTGGCGCGCATTTGTTGTTGTTACGGCTGCTGCTTGGTCTTCGTTTGTTGTTGCTGTCGCTCAGCTTGTCGCTCTTGTTGTGTCGCCGCTAGAAACAACACCCCTAAGGAACTTGTTTTCATCTCTCTCTGTGCCTTTTGCACTGACAAAAATTTCATGCTCGCTGGCCGAGAAAATTCAATCGAAAACGTTGCCCCAACGGCGGCTTCATGGAATTCAGTGAGACGGACCGACCGGTTCAGGTAAAGGTGCGCAGGTGCGCAGCCCACCCGTTGCAGGTAAGCGATCCAGGCGTCCTTTACAACACTAATTACACGATGCGTCACACACACAGCTACACAATTATGTACAGGGAAGGCTCGCTAGAGCGTACTGCTTAAGCTAGTTGGGTACGATAAAAATGTGCTATAGCCATCTGACTATTCTGCAGAATTTTTATAGTTTTTACTGTAGTTAGTACACAGCATAGAGAGTAGCTTGTTGCTTGAGTGTTTACTGTAGCCATTTATTTGATTTTTCTTCCAGTTTACATTCTATGTAATGGGTGTTTCAGTCGCATATTTTAATACTGTAAGCTAAGCTTAAAATGTACTATATACTAGTATATCCAGTACTTTTATGCGAGGGTAGATTAAAAGTTTCTCAACAGACATCATATTCGTATAATATAATATATGAATATACATACTTATAGATATATGTGTAACCTAATCTTGAATACTATTGAACTTGTCAAGGTACCCTCGCATAATGGGAAGTTAGCCAAATCAGCCGAATTCAAGTTCTTCAATTAAAACATTTTGCAGCTTTTGTCGCACCCGCAACTTCCGCCGCTCATCCAATCTCTGCAGGAAGGGCATAAGGCTGAGGAGGAACATGCGATCCGCGTCATCCTGGAGATCCTGTCCATCGGGCTCGGTGTTGGTTGCAGCATCCATACTGATGTACTTGAAGGGCAAATTCTGTAGAGCAGCTGGCTTCATTTGCTCCTCCTCGGTCTTGATGATGGTCGGCTTCTTTTTAGTGTGATGCATGTCCTCATCTTCATCATCGAGCACTTCGATGGTGAAGACACTGGGATCGGGTCGTTGCTCTTCCTCATTCTCCGACGCAGCATCTTCATCGAAATCATCGTCGTTCAGCTCCTCGCCCTTGCTGCTCTGCACATCCTCCAGCTTCACACGCTTGCAATCCCGCTGATGCTGCTGCTGCTCTTCCTCGAAGAACGAGCTGATGTCAGAGAAGCTCGGCTGATGCAGCTCCGAATCATAGCTATCGCTCAGCTCACAGATCGGTTCTGTGGCCACAATCGGCTCATCGTATTTACTGCGACTACTCTCATCCAGGATGTGGTTGTTGTTCTCCGTCCAGTGAATGGGCGGATGCTTCTTGGAACTGGAGCTGGAACTCGATCCTCGCGTTCGCGCCTGCCTCATGATATTCTCATGCACGGCGTGCTCCATGAAGCGCATATCGTTATAGAAGCGCCACGACGAGGGCGACTCATTCGACAGGTTGTTACGTATGTATACCTTACGGAAATTGTCGCGCAGGTGTCCCCATTTCACACGGCACACATCGGCTACAGGTGAGAGACAGAGCAGAAAATCAAGATGAAGAAGACAAGGTGAAAAAGAGGATAATGAATCGATTGGCATCGGCGCAAGGTGCACAGATGTCTGATTGACAACGAAACCGCAAAAAGCAATATAACGCCTCAGTACAGTGTGCACTCGCTAAGATGGAAAATTGAATTAATTCGTACTACAATGCAATGTCTAAATAAATACGTACAACTAAGATCGAAAATTGAATTAGTTCGTACTACAATGCAATGTCTAAATAACTACGTACAGTGTTTACTCGCTAAGTTCAGCAATAGAGAACCGCAAAATGAATTTAATACATACATATGTATATACAGTGTATATTCGTTAAGTTGGGCAGTGGAGTAAACTGGAATTCATTGTAAGGTGTTAACTCGTTAAGGTGAACTTTTGCACTGCAGTTAAAAGAACTCTATTTAAAGTATAAAAACCGCAAGACAGTGTGCATTGCCTATAATGTACACAAGATACACGTAAAGCAGAAGATGCAGTGTGTAATCATTATTAAAGAAAAACACATTTTCTATTATTATTTTTGACTACAGTAATCATTCAATAAGAAACTGTAGCATTAGTAAAATTCTGTCTTCCTATTTGTTAAGCAAATACTGTTAAAAGCTCTATCCTTTTAAGTTAAGCTTTCTTCTGATTCGCTTTAGCGAATGCGCACTGTACTGAGAAACGCTCACACACACATGAATACGTACGTTTCCAAACACACGGAAACCGCATGCCACACACACTCACGCATACATACATATGAATGCTAAGCATGTATACGCCTTTTGCAATCAGAGAGCTAGATTTGGCTGTTAACCTGGGCGAAAACGTATAACGTGGGCTGTTCAACTCACCTGGCAAATTGACATCCTTTCCGACATCGAACCAGATGGGCGTAATATCACTGCGCTTTTGGCCATTCGCATTGGTGCGCATCCAGAGAATGGGACGGCGAGAGACGGCGGCAATGAGACGCTTCACCGTCTCGATGGGCAGCTTGGCTGTGTTCGTGAAGCCGAAGGCGCCAACGGAGGGCGGCGAGGTGGAGGCCGATGACGCATTGCTGTAAGCCAGCTCCATGGCTGTCGTTCGCTTGATCCGTGTAAAGGTCCGACTCGCGCGGCTCAAGCGCTACACCAAGACTAAAAGAGCGCAGCCAAACACACAAAACAGACAACAAAAAATTATAAAGAAAAGAAAAACTACGGGCACGCCACACCGACCACGACAAACGGCGTACGGGCAACGGCAACGGCAACGGCGCAGACGACGACGACGCAACCAGTTTACGTGCCTTTTGGCTGCGGCGAAGGCGAAGGCGCAACACAAAACGAACGATCAACAGATTGTACAAGCAATCTAGAGCGAGAGCGAGAGAGAGAGAGAGAGAGAGAGAGAGAGAGAGAGAGAGAGAGAGAGAGAGAGAGAGAGAATGTGTATGTGAGAGACAGAGATAGAGTGAGAGCGAGAGACAGTGAGCCAGAGCGTAGGCAGGGCTCAGGCAGACAGGCTTTGCTCTAAGCCAAAGAAGAAGAGGAAGAACTCACCGGCCGACGCGCTTCTGCGACGACGACGACGACAACGTCTACTATCCGGATGTAAAGCTTCCGCTGGCCGCTTGACGGCTGTGTATTTGCTGTCTCCTCTTTACGCTTTACGGTTGTTAACTTTACCTCGGCCGTATCGAATTGCAAATGCGCTGTAAACTACGAACACACGTAAGCAGCAGCCAGCTGTAGCTGTTTCGCAGCAAAATTTTTAGCTTGTTATGACTACAATCTCCAGTTATATCCTAGCTAAATTCTTTCGCACTTTCTCTCTCTCTCCCGCCCTCACTCTCTCAGCAATACATGAATATGCTGCACGCTGAGGATTGTAGCGTGCGCAGTTGTTGCGCTTTGTTTATTTTTAAACAAAACTGGATTTCGTTCGCTCACTACGGTCGGCTGGCTGCTTGAGCTGGAGCTGTGTGGCATGGAGCGAACCTGAACGTAAAATGTTCACGCTACGCCAGCGAAGCCAACGTAAAAACGAATAGAGGAGCTGATACACACGTAAATGTGCACGCCTCTCCATCTGTGCATGTATGCATGTGTGGGTATATACTAGATGTACATAAGTATGAATATACATACATATGTACATACATATGTGGCATCGATACCAGTAGAAATACAACACTCAACTGAAAACTTCGTTTTGCACGATCGTCGCTTGCCTGGGCCTGGCCGTTTTTATTTACTACTATCTCCCATTTGGTTCTCTGTGCTCGAGTGTACGTGCGCTCGCTTCTGCCTGTATGTATGTGTGTGTGTGTGCGAAATTGCAAGCAAAGGCGAATATGAAAATTGTCTTCGTATTTATTTTATCTGCCGCTGCGCTTGACATTTGATCCTTTCATGCAGTTGAAGGAGTTCGAACAGCTGTAAAATCTTGTTTTAGCTGTATATGAAATATATCAATTCCGATTAGCTCTTGGGACACACATACCTATACTCAAGTATAAAACTTACAAATGTGCGAAGCGCTGGCTCCGTAATTCACGGCAAAAAATCAAGTCTCTTACGTTGTTTTTCACTTACGTGCGCCGCATGATGTACAGTTTTCTATGTATGTATGTATGTATGTATGTACTTATGTATTATTGCACGTATTTGCATACATACATATATATGTACATATGCACAAACGCAGACAATTCGGCGCTCTTTCTTTTAAGGGAATAGAGAAGAGACGAAAAATAAGAGTATTATTTTGTGAGAGGTAGTTGTTTGTTATTTCTTTGACATGTATATATATTTTTTTCTCGCTTTATATACATTTATACATACACATACATACATATATATAATGTATTTTTATAATGAATGTTTGATTTTCTTAATATTAATGCCACGTCCTATTTGCAACAGCAGCCGTAATTGAGTCGCAAGCGCCTGCGCATTCGGCTCAAATGCTCTGCTCACAGTTTGCCCCGCCCGTAAATCCCCATCGTTTGACCTTAGCTTAAGCTTTCCAGTCCATTCTCCTGCTCCACATTATCATCCTCGAGTGCGAAAGAAATGTCACGTTTGCGACTGGCCACAGCCGCCGTAGTGCCGCCCGTCATAATGGAATAGTTTTTCGTTGTGCATTTTTTGCTGACGTTCGCTGCTGGCGTCGCTGTTGCTACTGCTGCTACTGCCGCTACCGCTGCTGCTGCATCCTTTTCTTGTGCGTGTTCCAGCGCAGCATTGCCATTGCTGTGACCATTGCTGCTACTGCCACTACTTGCTAGCGATGAGCAACTGCCATTTCCATTCCCATTCCCATTTCCGCTTCCATTTCCATTGCTGCCTTCATTTATGAACACATCCATGTGATCTATAGTATCATTAAGCGCAAAGCTTTGATCCCGTCGCTCGCTCTTCTTCCATAAGTAGTAAAAGTGAACCAGTTCGCGCATAGTTCGCGTGCGCACCTGAAAGGATACACATAGGAGTATTCATTCGTCAAATGTGAAAAAACTATTAGTTCCTATCAATAATCGATTATTCTGTTATCGACATTAATTAAATTTTTAAAAACGTTTGCGCCTTTGTCTGTTTTTCTTATGCATTAGTTTATTTAGTTTACTACTTATGCTTAACTTGAAACTGATTTATGATATGAGAATTAATTATTTTTATATGACCGAAACTCGATATTTCAATAAAGTAAAGGAAGAGTATAAAGACTTTGCATATATTCAGAGTAGCTAATACTTTGTATCTAAAGTAGTTCTCGCAATGTTCGAATCTACTCAATCTCTTAAAGCTCTCTCGCCCTATTAATATGCCTGAGAATCTGTCTGATTAGCGTGCTCGAGCTTTACCTGGTTTTGTCTTATCTGATAGAAATCCTTGCCAAACTTTTGGATGCCTTCCTCGAATTTTTGGCACTCCTCCTCAGACCAGCTGCTCATCGTGTCGCTCAATGGCAGAACATTCATGCGTTTCCGACGCAGTGCCTCCTTGAAGTCATAGCCACATTGCACGAGCAGATGCAGCGCTTGCTCGTTGTCCTTGACCACGGTTTCCACATCGGAGATCGGCAGAGTGACAGGAGCTGCAGCAGGTACAGGATCGGCATCTGCATCCACTGCAGGATTGGGAGTTGACGATGTCTTCTCTTCCAGTTCAGTTCGCTCGATTCCATCGACTGCCACGCCTTCCTCAGATGCACGCGTCTCCTGTATCTTAGCAAGATAATCCTCGACAGCTCGCTCGCTCACCTGGCTGGGCGCCCAAATCAACTGATCCTCATTCTCATAGGGCAATATATCCGCAACATATAACGCGAGCCCTTCGGGTATTTCAGCTTGATAATCGGGACCAACCATAATGATCTTCTTAGTATCGTCCGAATCCGTGTCGCTATCCTCTTGATCCTCGTCTTCGGCTTGCTCGAGCAACGTTTCCAGCGGAGTAACTGAAATGAATGTGGATAGTTTTAGAAACAAATGCCGGGAAGCTTTACCTACTATTTGCTTCTCTTAACCTACAGCTTTCCAACTCCTCCAAGGCCTGCTGCTCTGGATATAGATCGAGCAGATGTGAGCGATGCGACCTCTTCGTCAGCTCTGGGGGCAGCTCTTCCAGTTCCAAGACCGCTTCATCGTATTCCATGGGACTAGCCGGTTCAGCCTGGCTACGTTCTGCCGGCTGCTCCTGCTCCAGCTCGTCTTCCTCCAGCGGCCTCTTGGGCGCACGTCGCCGCCTCCTACTCGAGGTAGAGCCGCTGCCGCCGCCGCTGCTGCTACTGCTGCAGGGCCGACCAAGAGCAGTTCCCTCCATACTGCCATATTTGGCCAGAAGCAGTTCGATGGGCATTTCGCTCTCTGCTCGCAGCGTCGCTATCTCGTCCTCCACATTGTGCGCCTCCAAGTCTGCCAGCGCCTCCTCCTCGTTCAGAGTAGCCTCATCGTCGAAATCATTCACCATCATATCAACTGTTGGCTCGAATGTTGTGTCTGCCACAGAGGATGTTGGCGACATAGGAGGCGGCGGCGGCGGGGGCTGCTGTGAGGTGCTGCAGCTGGCCATGGCTGGGGACTTGCGGCGATCTCGCTTCGTTGGCGTTACTGTTAGTTCGCGTCCCGCCATTGCTGAAAATAAAGTTTGTTTGTTCCTCTCCTGAGGTTATTACTCGAATGCCATTTGTGGGCACCTTAAAAACTGAGCTTACATTTTTCAGCACTGTTATTTTACAGTGTGATGTACGATGTTTATACGGTTGTGTAATTGCCTGCCAAATTGACAGCTAGACTTATCGGTATTTTAACGATAGTCAGGTACTTTTTGATTACTCATTTGGCACTGGCGCCAAATCAAGAAAATAATAAAATAGCTAAATAAAACTACACCAATTATTTCAAATGCTTCTTATGCTTGTTAATAAGGTAAGTAACGCCAAAAATACATTTTTATTAATTGGGGGTTATCATTTGATTTAAATTCATGTTAATATCTATCGATATATTGAATTAGTTACTCACCGCCAAGTCCTAAGTGATGAAATATTGGATTTGTAACTGTTAGAAAATGAACTTCAAGAATTATTAGTTTAGCATTTCATTTGTCTACAGGAATGAAACTAAACAGTTATATTTATAGCAATTTGTAGCTTCAACAGAACGTTGAAATTCGAATTCGTACTCAACACCCTCTAACGAATTTTTTGAATGTATGTTCATAGCAGCAATAACTTAGGCGGTCAGCTGACTTTAACATTATTCGATAATATGGAAGTAGTTAAAGACAATTTCCGTATTTTATCGAAATAGTAATCGATTCGTGCAGACGATTCCTAATTAGCTAAAGCTAGAAGAACTATCGGTCTTGACACATCGCCAACTGTAGAGTAGTTCCATTTGTTTATACTCGAAAAGTGGCTGTCGCGGTTGTCGGTAAAGCGTTTGCATGCATTACAGCTCTGCTTATTGGGCGCTCCGCGAAAGTGAAAGTTAAAAGAACGAATTGCAAAAATTATGTAAAACTTCGTGATAACAGTTCGTATTTTTTTCCAAGCACAAAGAAGTGAATGTGTGAGTTTTTGCAATAAATGGAGGCTGCGCCGGCTTGTTGGTTGGCAACAAACGAAAACCGACAACGACAACAACAACAATAACGGCAAAGCCACAGCTAAGTGGCAAGGCTTTAAATTGAAAAAGAGAGAGAAATAAAAGCAGTCGGCGCCTTTTATGAAGCGCCACTTAAGCCGCATGCTAAACAGTTGAGCGCAAGCACTTGCATATAATAGGGATAGGAATTGGAATAGGAATAGCTTCTCTCTATTCATTAAATTGCCTTGCGGCTGCTTTGGCTATGCGCCATAAAATCAACCCACAAAGGTGAAGGCACACACACATACACACACAATCTCGCATATGCATAACTGTTTGCCTCTATGATTGCATGCCTATGTGTGTGTATATAAGTAGGTGTGTGTGCACACACACACTGATACGCAAAACTGAGCGAAAATATAGCAAAATCATAAACATTTTAACAATTTATTGATTAAGCTATCTGGAAATTCAACTTACACCAATAATAAAAAACAATTGAAATATAGCGTGCAATTAAATAGTAAAACAAATAAATAGTGTACTATAATTGTTCATTCGCATTCAAAGACATTGAATGTTGTTGTTGTATGTGTTTTTTTTAATAGTTTAGCAAATATATTTGTCAGAATAGAAAAACTATAAATAATTGAGGGAAAAGCGCATTCAGTTGACTTGAGCATCATAATTTGTTGTTAGCATGCAGTGCAACGCACAATATTAATGTACAAATCGAAGCTATATAAATAAATTTATTTTTATCAAATAGCATATTAGTATAACAGTATTACTGTTTGCATTTTAGTAGATCAGTAAATAAGTCTAATAATTTAGCAGTATAACAGTGTAGATGTATAACACAAACATCGTGTAACTATATAATAATAGTTGATAATTTTTCTTTATCAAAATATATTTATACTATCATTATTATCAGTTTAATAGTTTCTATTGGAGCATTATGATATGGAATATAGTGAACAGTTCTAATGCTGTTGCTGTTTTTTCCTATTGTCATAATATGCATACGATCATTGCCATATACCAGTATAACAGTATAACAGTGTAATAATACTCGTCTTTTATCATTATATGTTGTATATTAGCGAGCTAGTCGCCTGGCAACAGAGCTAAATTAAATGGCGATACATCATCATAAATTTAATGAAAAACAACAACAACAACAACAACATCAAGTAGAAAAACAAATTAATACTCGAATGGAATTTTAGTGGGACTTTTAAAATGGTTTTAATCCAACGACACTTGAACTATTTTTGTTGATAAACCTGGGACGAGGACGAGCTCGAGAACGGCCATCAGACTGGAGGCCTCACTCACGCTGAAGCGCATTTTTGCACGCAAAATTGCCTACAAGACGAATTCGAAGTTCAGCTCGAATTCGAAATTCAAATCGAAATCGATTCTAGCGGCCATGCGAACTAAACATTTCATATTGATATTAATCGGTGTGATAATCGCAACGCTCGTATTCATTGTCTTTGGACCCGCTGGCGAACCGAACGATTCATTCAAGCACATTGTGGTTCAGACCCATCAACAGCTCAAAGAGTTTCAGGTGAGTGTGCTCGTTCGTCTACCTCTATGTGTAATATGAATATGAATATGCGAGGGTGGCATGCAAACTTGTCAAAATGAAAGGAAATTGCAAATGAAAATAGATGAATATTGTACATTACAAGTATATACATTCTGAACATATACATATATATTAGCGAGGGTAGTTTGAAGAATTTCGCTTAATTAAAATTAAAACTGAATATGAGATAGAAAAATACAAATTTAATTTATAGAAAATCTAAATACTATTATTATTTCTTTATTCCTCGTATGCATAAACACCTAAGACGGAGAGAGAAAAATGAAAATGAAAATTTCTGAAATCTCTTAATTTGTAGCAAACTTATCTATTTGCCCTCTTTATGTATGAGCTAGATAACCTCCACACTGCTTTATCTCTGCTAACCATAAGCCAAGCCCCAAATGCAACTAAACTTTGTTTACTTGTACCCAGACAGTAGGAGAGGCAACAGTTGCTCTTGCGTGTTGTTGTTCGTTTGCCTGTTGTTGTTGTTATTATTGTTGTAGTTGTTGTGATAACATTGTATGCTTATCAGAGAAAACAACAATGATAGTCGGCTTTCTTCATCGACGCTGTCTGTGAACTTCATTGAGTAGAACACTTGACTTATCAGCTGCTCTTAAGCTATATATAATGCGCCCTTTATACATATGTATATATACATATATATCTGATATACATTAAATATGATATATTTATTATACATGTGAAATATGTTTAATTATTCTTGGGTTCTTTCTGGGATATTCCTCTATTTTGACTCATGCGAAACTTATCAATGATGTCAACAGTTGTTGCCCCAGTGTCAAGTTTGAAAGTCTAACTATTATTTTTCTTGGCAATGTATATTGTGAAATGCCTGCCAATTGGCATCCAAAATTATTTACATAATCCTTGAACTGTGCTTTGGTTTATGCCTCATCGAAATGCTCTGTAAATGAACTCTATTTGAACTGTTGATCGGTGCTAATGGCTACAAGTTTTTGTGCTTAGTTCTATCCTGTAAAATGAGTGGAAATCGGGTGTATTATTTATTGATTGGGAATTTCTATATAATCGTATAGTAATTCTCCTCTTTAAACTCCAAATTAGCTGTTTCCATATTTTGATACTTGAGTCCAGCATAAAACTGTTTGCGGGGTATTTCAAAGTCAGTGCTCTGTAAATTGAATTGAATAACTCTTAGATAAACCCTTTCAGTATTACGTAAATTAATAACTACCGCTTTACAGGGTATTTCAATAGTTTGCCTCGCGAAATTGACTCTAGAGCCGTTTAAAAGGAAGCTTTTAGCCAAATTGAAACAAGTCTCTGCTTGAAGAGGGAGAGAACGAACAGGAAAGACGAATAACCGGGCACTCCGTTTACTTGGCTCTCCGGCTATTTGTCTATCCGGCTATTCAGCTGCCCGGCTAACAGGCAATCCGGCATTCAGGCATTCAGGCTAGGCAAACATGTAAATGACCCAAAAGATATCATCATTTGCCTGCCAATGTCCACTGTCCATGCCAACTGGCTAGCTGTCCGCCCGTTCCATCATCATTTACGCCGGTGCGCCCACGGAATTCCTCAAGTTCCGTACGAAATTTAATAGCGAAGAAGGCATTTAAAATGCAAATTCCATATGAAAACTTTCTTTGTGCCTGTAAATAAACAACATGTATGCATATATATGTGTGTGTGTGAATGAGTGTACAAATATACAGTATAGAGCATCAGTTCGCATACACATACTGAGGCATATGCGAAAATTTACACTAGCAGTTAGAATTCTATGTACATAGAATATTGGAATATTGTATAAGAATGTA
The DNA here is from genome assembly GCA_030914385.1 of Drosophila antonietae. NCBI lineage: Eukaryota > Metazoa > Arthropoda > Insecta > Diptera > Drosophilidae > Drosophila > Drosophila antonietae. Next base: position 836,660 of record JAUESO010000611.1, on the reverse strand, counting down.
TGAATGTTAATCGTTCTATACAATAATAATAAAGATAATAGTCATAAGTATACGTACGTACTATACTTCAACTGGTAAACATACATACACTGCTAAGCATAAGCATACTTTTGCCAACGAGTGTATGCATAGATACGTTTGATGATTCATAAATATTTCGAGGCCGTTGGCAATAATATTTGATATTCCTTTCCATCATTCTTTCTACAGCTGTGCACATACTTTTGCCTGCCAGTGTTTCTCCATGGCATACGCGCCTGGACCTGACTTTTTGTTTGCCTTCATGTGATGTGCGTGTGTGTGTGGCCAGAACGTTCATTGTTTACTTTAATTAGATTGCGGCAGCTACTTTCCGGCCTTAACCGCTTTAACTCCCTCTTCTCCATCTCTATTCGGAAACACGCGTCCAAAACACTTTCCCACCCGGGTATTAAATATCATGTTTAAGTTTAAATAACATTTCAGCTCAACTTAGCTTTGAATTACATCAAATGGCACGCAACTCGAAGTGGGTTGAGCATTATCTAAGTATTTATGAACGATTTGTTGAGTCTTCTATCTGATATTTGTCATATATATGTCTATAATCTACATCAATCTTATCATTGCTGATTAAATCAAGAATCTAATCAAATCAATTTCTTAAGTAAATCAACTTTCGTGACTAAATTGCTTTCTATGTGTATATATGTATACTCTATAAAGATAACAAATGTCTAGCTCTTGATTTGCCTTACATACATTACCTTTTACTTATATAAATATGAATACAAATACATATACGTATGTAAAACTTTATATTTACGATAATTTGTACGGTTATCTATTAGTAGAGGGCGCATGCATAGCTATCTTTTATGTGTGCGTGCTTAAGCATTACTTAAGCGAAAAACGCAAATGAATGAGTCAAAGAAAATGAGAGAAAATATTTGGGAGAATCGCATAGAAGGGCTATTTACCTTGAAATAGATGAAAATTCGAAGGAGAGCAGTGAAAGATAGAAGATCAGAGTAAAAAGATAATTAAAGAAAGAAGATAAACAAGATTTCCCCAAGAAATAAGAGAGGAGGAGGAAATGACAAACATATAGAATAATTATTGACATAAGAAAAGAAAATGACGAGGAAGAAGATTGCAGTTTGTAAACTGGCTTTAAAAGATTAACAATTTATTTATATAAATTATATATGTGTATATAAGTTATAGGGTATATCAGCTTCAGCTTTTGCAGCAAATTGTTTTGTTTTCGCTCTTGTTTAAAGTTTTCATATTGCGAACAGCTTTCGTTATTTGTTTGTTTGTTTAATTCATTGAGCAGACAAAATATATATACAGTCGTCATATAGCTGTATGTATATCAGATGTACATATATGTATATGTGTATGTCTAATTGTTTTATATGTGATTGAGGTATTTGCTTTTGCACTAAACTAGTTCCCACGTCGTCTCAACACTGAGAGCTCATTGTATTAGGTTTTTCTCTATTTGGCTGCGTATTTTAGTAGCTATCAATAACTGGTTTTTGCCAAGGCACATCTATTTGCGATAGGTCGTGTTACAGTTACAGTAGTATATACATATGTATATAGAGAACAGTTTGAGTAGCTCTCATGTTTCTTAATCCATTTTAATGAAACAAATGGGATCTACGTTTCTGACACTTATACAGATAAAGAATTCAATTTGGCAACAACAGACGAGTTGATTTAGCATCTTCCAGCTATATAAGAGTAAGCGACTGTATTAGTCAACAGTCAGGTCGAACTATTTCTGTCACTACGAGAGTATGTGCATTGTATAGAAAACTAAGCAGTCCATTGTATCCCTTCTTCTACGCATTTTTAATGAGTATCACAAACTGCATTTATCTCTCTGCTCAGAGCTCTTATAAATATTGAAGACAAGCGCTTTCCCAATTGCCAATTGAAATGGGCTTTAAGCCGCTTTCTAGCTCTCCAGCTTGTCAACTTGTTGACAAAATGTGCCATCCAAGTGAAGGTGCTTCAAATGATATACTATGATATATCTCTCAAGTATGTCGCTTGCACTTAACTCACGCATAACGATGATAATGATAGCAATGACGATGATGATGTTAATGATGTAAATGGTAAACTGTAATGATTATCATCAAGGCTCAAGCTGACGTCAAGGTGTAAAAAGTCGCAGTTGCCCACATTCGGAGAACTATTGATAGTGTCCAAATAAGCCAGAAACTGAATACTCTATAAGAGAGTATATTAAACTTGAAGATTGGACTGCGTATATAAGTAAGCGAATCTAAGTTTCGTATGCTCATTTGAAATTCTTCAAAGTCTTGCTAATCACACACCTGTATAGCCGTACTATAACATACCTGCATAGTTGTAAACAGGTAAAGCAATTATTAAACACATTTGCAATGGGAAAAAACGCATCTGTTCTCGAAATCTACATGTATAAATAGACGAAAAGTAGTTAAAAACAAGTGTTATATATATCATATACGTGTACGTATATATATGTGTTCTATTGTATACACGCATGTAGTGTATCGCATAACACTCAACCACAAGGGTTGAAAATTAGACTCTTCAATGAAAAATTCTGTTTATAATTTATATTTTAATTTTGGCTTTGGTTTTTTTTTTGTATACAATGGAAGTGGGGTAGAGGGAACTTTATTGGTTTTGTACAATGTTAGGTATATATATATCTATCTATATTACTTTGCCTTGAGCCTGGCCTTTAAACGTTCAAGAAACAAAGAAGCAATCTATCCGATGGCGAATTCGTTCCGAGCCTACCGTGTATAACGCGTGACAATACTATATATCGAATAAATTATATACGTTAATATATCAAGTTCATATAAAGTTTAAGATCGGGCTCTTACAAAGTTGAACTACTGAAATGCCAAGTTAGTGAAATTATCTACAAATAAATTTCAATTCTATAACTGAATTTGGACTTATAATTATGTATAAATATTTTCCTTGAAAATATATATTCAAAAATATTCGAATATATATGTAAAATACTTATTCGTCTTTAATCTTAATCATTCGTTAATTGTAAATTTTTATTAGCCCTAATCTAATTTAATTGATATCCAAGTCCACTTGCCCACTTAAAATCGTCTAATGTCTCATGCCTAACATCTGACCCGTGAACCCTGAACTCCGACTGACATCAATTAATGGCAGGGTTCGGTGTGAAATGTGTCGTCTTGATGTATGTATATTTCTATATATAGATATGTATATATGTATCTGTAGAGTGCGCTCGATATTCTTTAATAATTGAATATAATATCGCACAAATGAGCTTCGATGACCTAGAGACAGAACCCATTAGCCTAGCTTCAACTTACAGGCAAATATACTCGACTTGTACTCAGGACTTTAGAGTTAGAACATAGTCTAAAATCGACTATTGGCTACCCTGTATAATGGGAGAAATGGTGACTTTGGAGAGTTGGAGTAGTAGAAACAAGTTTGTCCTGCTAGCCATAGCCAGAGTGATAAACCTCGCATAGTCAACCGATCGACAAAGTAGTCGACTACGTCCATTATTATTAGGTACAGGGTATACCGTCGTTATCTGAAATAAACTGAATAAAGTAAATGTGGCAACAAGAAATTACCTCTAAGTGACGTCTTTTATATGCACGGTAGTGCCTTTAAAATGTAAATAGCTTGCAGATGGTGCGTCATAGATACCCTGTAAAAGAGAGAACGAAAGGCATAGAGGGTAGATGTGAGAGAAGGTAGATGTGAGGTGTAAAGAAAAGATGACACAAAGAAAGAACAGAGATGAAAGATAAAAGAAATATGAAAGATGAAAGACACAAGAAAAAAGAGAACATAACAGATGACAAACAATAAAAGAGAACGGGAGAGGAGAGCAAAGAAAGAATGCATAAATGCAGTAGAAATCGCTGAATGTGCAATGGCGCCTGCTTTCTACAGTTCCCTTCTCTTCGTCCTACTTTTGCTCTATTGCCTCTGCACCATCGTAGCACTCGTAGCCCGCGTAAGCGCCATTAGGCACATGCGGGCGCCATTTCGAGTCACGCGCGTCCACTGCAAATGGAATTTCATATTAAAATTGTCGCTCACGTGCTAAGGACACTTCTGCTTCACATGGCGACGAATAAATACCCTTTTTCTTATCGAATAAATATGTTTAGCATAGAAGATCAAACTACTCTTATTTTATAAAATTCTGAATACATCATTTGGGAGAAAGAGTTCCAACATTTTCCATATGATTTTGTTTAGAAATACGTATATGTATGTGCTATAGTATATAAAGAGTACACACTTTGTATGCTTAGCCACAATACTCTGCAAGTGTATTATAGAGATTATATGGAGCTGCGTGTCACTTGGCCCATGTTCAGAGCTGCTCAAAGCCAATTGTTAAGTGGCCAATTAAAACATATTTCAGGTCATTTACTATATATGTATATTTCCTTTTTTCTAAGGACGTAACTTTTACGAATTGCAAAAAGAGGTAAATCCTATTTATATTCATAGTTTCTGTTGACATTTGCAAAAGTCTTGAAATCACATTTCAGTAGCAGAAATTTTATATTTTATATCATTTTGTCTTTGCAATTTAGAATCTTTAAGTCTTATCTATCCATACTTAATCTCAAACAACGTCGATCTTCAACTTATTAAATTTCTTCCCTAATAGACCTTTAATATAATATATATTCGACAGTTTTGTTTTGAGTATCCACGTGACTGATTTTCCTTTTTAAGTTCTCATATCATTCATTTATCATATCATATTTTAGATATATTTCTTATTAGCTATTTCAAACGCTTTTTCTATAGGCCCCTCTCTATATCTTTCTTAATTCCTGACGCCATTCACAAAATCTTGAAAACTGATTTTTCCATCATTATCGGCATCGATCTCCTTCATCATTTCATTGAACTCCTCCTCGGAACAGCGTTCGCCCAAATTATGCATAATATTTCGCATTTCAATGGGCACTATAAAGCCATCGTCGTCGCGATCGAACAGCTTGAATATGGCCCTTAGATTCTCGATTTTGGTCAAGGCCTCCATGCGTTTGGTGATTAGCATTACGAATTCCATAAATTCTATTTCGCCATCTCCATCTATGTCGATCTCATCGATCAGATCGTAGAGCTCCGCTTCGGTTGGAGAATAGCCCAACGTGCGCAATGCGAGACCCATTTGTTTTCCCTTGATTTTCCCTGTATTATTTGGATCGTGCACTCGAAATGCTTCGCGCACCTCATTCATTTGATCTTCATTCAATGCAAAAACTGGGGCCTCCATTTTCTCGAATATATCTTTGTAAATATTTAAATATGTATGTAGGTGTATATATGAAATTTGGTATTGTTTGAGCTTGAAGTTGAACAAATATGTTGTACTTCATTTGATCGTAAAAAGCCATCTAGATTATTTACATGGACTTCAATCAAATACTTTCTTGAATGAGAAAATTCATGAAGTATAAGTATACCCAAACAAATTCATATATGCCTTATTTGTGAATCAAATCATATGCAAAATTAATGAAAGATTTCCAAACATTTATTTTACTTTATAGATTGCATTTATTGTGAAGGCTCGTCCCTATGGGGTTGATTTCTCAATATTCAAACTATGTTTGGGATCAATGCGATAAACCATGAATAATGCAAATATTGAGCAAGCGACCCCAAAACGAAATCTTCTTTTCTTAGAATAATGCCCATTATTCAAACATTTTTCGCTGGTTAGCAAACCGACGAGCTCGTCAAATATCCAGACACCGTTCTGGATGGCGTCTCCCAGTCGTATCATTTTTTCGCGTTCAGCTTCGCTATATATGTATATATAGATATACAATCATCTTCCGCTGGTTAGCAAGCCGACGAACTCTTCGAATATCAAGACACCGTCACCATCGGTGTCTCCCTGTCGTATCATGTCTTCCAGTTCATCTTCGCCCGGCTGAATGCCAATCGATCCAAAAATCTTACGTAGATCTGATGTGGAAATACAGCCATTTTTCTCCTTGTCGAATACATTGAAGACCATCTTGAGATCGTCGGGATGATCAGTATCCGATAGCCTGCGCAAAAGTGTATTAACAAACTCTTCAAAATTTAGCGCCCCATTGCCATTCGCATCAGACTCATTGATCATATTGTGTAGCTCCGAATCGCTGACGACGCCACCCAGAGCTCGCAGCACAATGCCCAGCTCCCGATATGAGAACTCGCCGGCACCTTCAACGTCAATTCGACTATAGAGTTCTTTGAAAACAGCCAATTCTCTCTCTGTTAAGTCTTCCATGTTCCTTGAATCTAGTCAAATGCTTTTTTGCTTTATGATTATTATTTTTTCCTTTGTAATTACTTGTTATTCATTATTTTTCTTAATATATTATATATTTTTTTATATATTTATTATAATAGTTAATAATATTTTTTCAATAAATTAATTATTATAGCAAATATATTCGTTTACCATTATTATTTTAATATTTTTGTTTTAATTTTTATATATTAGTCATATTATTATTATTTTTTTTTAATTATATATATTTCTTAATATATTTATTTTTGTTTTTATTATAATTACTATTTTTTTTTTTTTTTTTTTGTTATTTTACATTTTAAATATATTTTTATTGCATTATGTTTTATTTTAATTTAATTTTTTTATGCAATATATATTTGGTTTGGTGTATTTTAAATGTTTTTATTTTGTTTTAAAATTTTTATATTTTTCTTGTCTTATTTTGTATGTGTATGATTTTTTTTTTTATATATTTAGTTGGTTTTTTTCATATTTATATTTTGTTGTTTTCTGTCTTGTGTTTTGTGTAGTAGTATTTTTTTTTTTCATGTTCAAAGACGAACATATGTGAACTCATGAAACTTGAGACATATGCTGCTACTCTTATTATTATTATTATATAATGTATGTAAATTCTAGTGAGTCTAGAGAATCTGCTTAACAAATTCGCTGTTAATGTTAGCCTTGGAGCTAAGACTCTTTGTTCAAGTGGCCCGTTTAAGTGTAGTTAATCAATATTTATTTAATCTAATTCATAGAAATTCTGTGCAGTCATTGTGCAAAGCTCCTATATAGCTCCTATTGGCATATGCGAGAAATCTCTTTGGTTTTGAGGTCGCTCCCATTGGCAAATAGAAGAAGTCCAAACATAATAACACCAAATACGATTCACAATCATTGTGCTGCCCGCCTAAATTAGTCCCTGTGGGCGACATCAACAACTGCTGTCGTGGTTTTTTCCTTGTTATAATACCCTGGAATCTACTGCGAATGTGGTATATTGACTTGAGCTGGGGGAGACAGATAGAGAGGGACAAGTCAATCTAGATTGTTTGATTGTATGACTGTCTAGCTTTTTGTATAAGAGTATTAATATAAGAGCACATCTGTACAAGTAATTCAGGGTATCTTCAAATCAGGTATACCCGTCCAACCAAAGTGTCTATAGAGGGGCGTGTCATATGCCAGTAAAGAGTTTTGGCCTCTGTTTTTTTTTTCCTTTTCTATTTTGCGACTCAGTCCACAAGCGAAATTAGCCTGGAAATGAAAGCCCACGTTCTAGGATGGTCGCATGACAGCTTGACATCCGCCATCTGACCTCTGAGCCCCCGCCTCCCCCTGTGTCCTGCAGTCGATTCAGTTTCACCTTCTGCTGTGTTGTTTGTGTGCGAGTGTGTTTGTGTATCAAGGCCTAGTTAGCTCGAATCATGCCTCAAGCCAATTTCGAGCTGATTGAAACTTGTGCAGAAAAATGCAAAACGAAATTTCATATCTCGATGTATCCAAATGCGGGCTTCAATATAATCAGAATTTACTCGAAGAATACAAAAATGATCAAAAACTGTTAAATGGAGTATAAGAGTTTAAGAAAATGATTAAGCAAGCGAAAATAAAAATGTAAGAGTAGAAAACTGTTGTACTCGTAAACAGTGTACACATATTGGAATATAAGAGTAAAGATGCATGAAATCATACAAGTATAAGACAGCATGTAAGCATAAGAGTATGAAAACATAAGTGTATAATTTGATAAAAAAAAACAATCTCTTTAGCGTAATTCATTCATATAAAGGCAGGAGTACTCACTCCTCTTTTCGCCTCCTGCCGTGCTCTCACATCTCACTTCTTACCGTCTCTTGTCGTCTCCTCATGTTTACATTACGTTTCCTCTCGATGAATGCCTCTACTCTGTCTTATATATAAACATATTTGTAATTTAATATTGTTTATTAAATATGTGTTGAATGAAAGCTATTTATATGTAAGAGGGAGGTCTTAAAAGTATATAGCATTCGATAATAGAACTCACAGAGGTAAATAATGTATTTGATAGCTCTGCAAACTCTGATGCTGATTTGTATTTCTGTTTTGTGCTTCTTCTAGGAGAATCTGCGCGTTGGTCTGGAACGCAAAAAACTCGAACTTGATCCAAAATATTTACTGCTCTTGGGCTTCACATCGCCGCTGAACACCAAGGATGACGCATCACACCAGCAGGCACCGCAGCAGAAGCAGGTGCAAACAGATGTGCCCGTTACGCCGAAGCGGGAGCTGCAGCTGCAGCAGCAGCAGCAGCAGCAGCAGAAGCTGATGGCGGCAGGCCAAGGGCAGGCGGCTGAGCAGGAGCTGCTGCTGCAGCAGGTGGAGCAGAAGAGTCAGCGGAAACGGATCACGACGCCGTACAACAATACCAAGTCGAATTTCACCATAGTCAGCTATGTGCAGGAGGGTCAGGTGTCATCGGTGATACTGCTGGCTCAGAATATCGCAGCCAAGCTGCCGAACGAGTCGTTGCTCATCTACGACCTGGGCGTGTCCGAGGAGCAGTTGCGCGCCCTGAACGCCTGCTGCAACAGCAGTCGCTGCACCGTCATCACGTACGACCTGTCGGAGTTTCCGTCGTTCGTCAATGATCAGCGAACCCATGCATATCGTCCAATTGTGATAAAGGATGCTTTGATGAGATCCAAATCGATCCTGTTTGTTGAGAACTACATGCGTATTCGTGGCAGCCAACGTGAATTGCAGCACCTGCAGAATCGCGCCTTGGTTGCCGGCGTCCTGGGTTGGAACACCCCAACGGCCGTCTCCTCGCGCACCCATCCAAAGATGTTCGACTATTTCGAGTCGGACGCCGAGAATTTCATATTCCTTCGCATGGTTGATCTCGACGTGGTCTTCTTTGCGGACACTCTGTTCGTGACGGAGAAGATCATGTTGCCCTGGCTGAAATGTGCTTTGACCATGGAGTGCATCGATCCAATTGGTAAGTGTCGGAATACTCGTTCATGGAAATGAACGGGGGTATATTGGCTGGGATTTGTTTAGAGTTTTTAAGTATCCCAAACCTATCTGATAAATGATAAATTCATATCGAAAAAGTTATCAGCTGAGCCATTTTAATTAGAAATCATCCTTAACTTAATTCAACAATATTTCCAGATGAATAGATCATGTGTGCAGTTCTATACATATATTTCCATTTATAAATTCTTTTTAAATTTAGTCCCGTAAACGAGTATTACGCAGTCGTTCACTGGCATGGCACTCAACAGTGCTGTCATTAAGCAGGACTCCTCCTTCGCTCACCTTTGCTCGCTTCCTGCTGCTCTGTCTGCATATTGTAGTTGTCAATCAATGTCGCATTCATAACCCACAATCTCACCTAATGACCATCATTTACAGCGCATTTAGTTGATGATAGCAAAACGTGTCATATGTATATATGAATATACATTTATATAGTACATATGTCTGAGCACTGACATAATTGGGGTCTATGCATTCCCTGGTCTGAATCGAATTTTCTGTTAATGGAATAAAGCAATTAGGGCAGCTTTAATTGTATAAGTCAGAAGCTGCTCACATTTAATGAACTTTCGTTTCGAAAACCCAATTGGAATTTTCACATATATATGATATGACTCTAGTTGGGAAGGCCTGACAGGCTAAATACCCTGTGGTTATATTTTTTATTTGGGAATTACATTTTCAAGTACAAATTCTTAGCATATTTCGTTGAACCGACAATTTCGTATAATCTTAGTCAATAAAATGAAAGGACCCAGAACAAAATGTCGTATGATCATCCAAGCGAATACTGGCAAATCGGCACGTAAATTCGTAGCTGCAAAGAAATATTCTTTCGGCTGAATATTATACGCATGATGTTCAGAGAGCATTAAATGCGTATCATAGATGGTATACCAGGCGTCCAAGGTGCAACAGTAAAAGCTCAATAGAACATAGAAGATGTTCAGAAAATAGGCCACTAATAGACAGAGTCCAAATATCAGATAAATTATGATGACGCCTATGCCATGGGTGAAGCGAACTTTTTGCTGTTTGGTAACTAGGGCGAGGGCCAAGAGCTCGACTATAAGGACTACAGGATATAAATGGAGCTGTAAATAGATATTATCATTAATACATAGATATATATATATAGGTAAAGATATGTGTATATACTTACCCAACGTGATTTCGCAATACTTAATAGGTAAATAGTTCTGCTCAACCAAGTAATAATAGCTGCTACTATATAAACGAGATATTTATATGGAGCTCTTCGACGCCAATCCCGAAATTTATAGAGTACAGAATAAAATATTATCGAAATTGTTAAATTAAAAACACGCACATAGAGCTCATGGTAGTTTATAGGAATGATTAAGATAATCTCCAATAAAGGTATGCCGCATGCAATTTCTAGCTAGAGGATATGCATATTTTTAGATTTTATTGATAAAAAATATATTTATATATAATAAATAATATTACCATTAATAAGGAGTAGACACGACGCACCAGGCGACGTCTGAGTTTTGAATCAGCTATGTCGAATTGATAGCTACGGCCCTTTTTGTCATCGTATAGCAGTTCACACTGTATGCTTATATCTGCAGAAGATATATTAGGAATATATAAATATAGATCTATATATTATTAACAACTACCTGATTTCGTATCCATTGTTCTCTATGTTTTGATCAATTTCTAACTGAATTACCAGCTACCATTATTCATATTTTTTGTTTTGAATAAATAAGTTAGAAATCACAACGAGCAGATACCCTGTACATAACTAATATATATATATCTTATAACATATAGATTGAGGTATCCCAAAAAGGAAATTCTTAAAAATATGAATCAAAGAATAGTTGTTTTTTTCCTTCGTCTGCGATTCAAGAATATATATATATATATATATATATATATATAAAGTTTTGAGGCGCTATTCTATAAATTTATATAGACCAAGAGGCAGGTGAACAGGGTTTAAGGGGTTGGCTGGTTCGCATGTGCACGAAAAGAATATATACCTTTAGAGATTCCCACTGGGTATACAATTTAGTTGATAATTGTAACATTATTTTGATTTGATAATTGTTTATCTAATTTGTATCTCTTATCTTTAGGTGCCCAATCGAATGGCTGCAAATTCAACAAAAAGCCGCTTTATCGCTACTCGGGCTGCCATGGCTATGATGCATCCGCTTTCAATATAGTGCTCGGTCTGACTTGGCATCTGGACGATACAAAGTATTCGTTATCCAGCGACAGCACCAAAGAGAATCTGTTCTATAAGGAGACACTGGAGCAAGCGACCAAGATACTGGAGAGTCGTCGACGTAATAGCAGTGATACATCCGATCATCCATTTACGGAGGACTGAGCATTTGATATATAGATATATACACTATATAGAAGTATATCTATTGATTTGTATATAAACACAGACTCAGGAGACGGCTGGATAAAAAAGAGAAGAGAAAATCTAACTACTTACACTATACTGCTTATAGAGTTTATTATTTAGACAGCTATACAAGTCGAGAGAGAGAGAGAGAGAGAGAGAGAGAATGTTCATTGTATAGCTTTGATCATATATATATATATATATATATATATATATATATATATATATATAGCTATATATGTAATCTGTAGGATTCATCTGACCAGAGCAGCAGCAGCTTATGCCTAAGTTACTTACTTTTTCTGTTTATACTTGATTATATCTATATCCGTGTTTATTTATATATAAATATATTATAAAACCCCCTCGCTATCTGCAAAAAAATACAAATTATTTTTATATTATTTATGTAAATATATATATGTAAAAAAAAAAAACAAAACAAAAAATGAAATATGAGTTATACATACACTTTGTGATTGTATTTGATAGTTACATACATATGCATACATAATCAATACAACTAACTAAAAATAATTACATCTACTAAATGTACACTATATATATAGAAAAATGAGCCAAAAAAAAAAAAAAAAAAAGAAATAATTAAAACAACCTTAGCTTAAAATAAAGGACAAGTACAAGAAAAACTCTAACGAAGTCTGTTTTTGTGGGGGGTACGCTCAGTTAGGAGTCATCTGGAATCTGCTGAACTGCTTTAATCTTATGGAAGTCCGGCCATGAAATGGAACGTGCAAGGCTTTCATTTAAATGGGCTTAGCTCTTATAGTAGTTATCGAGTTATTTTATTTAATTTATTGTGAGTAAAATATACACTTAATACAAAAACAAATTTAAATGTAATACAAAAATTCGCTTGTGCACAGTACAGACATATATATATGTATATATATATATATATATATATAACACATCTATACATGTATATATATGAGTCTAATTAAACATTTCTGTTGGTAATTTAAATGCCATTTGATGGCTCTTAAATTATGACATTAAACCATTCTTTAGTATACAATTAATAATAAATTCACATAGATATACATTCAGTTGCATAATAAATCGATTCATAGTAGATCCATTTTAGCGTAATTGCCAAATACAATAAACATTTACTCCCTAGCCATGAAACGCAGAATGTACAAGAATATGCGCACCACATCGATATATAAAGTTAATGCAGCAAATATGTAGTCCTCGGGATTAAATTGATATTTATGTGTCCCACCAATAATCAGTTGGGTGTCATAGATGAGCATAAAGCTGCCCAAGAGTGCGCCAAGGCAGGCAAATGCCGTCTCCCCGAAAGCTTGACGTAGGAATGCGCCCGCAATGGCCAGAATCACGAGGCTCAATACAATTGCAATTAGGACGCCGCCCATGGCTGTGAAGTCGTACTTTGTCTGTATGGCAAATATGGACAAAGCTGCCACTAACAAAGCCGTTATGCCCACAGCAATGAGCACAAGATTCGCGTCCATGAAGCTAGCGACGCCGCCCAGCAGCATGGACATAGTCATCGTGAACAGGCCCAGGCATATGAAATTTACTGGGAAATGTCGTCGAGCCGTCTCACAGCAAGCCATCGAGATGAGAACAACTAGATTCACGACCATGGCAACGATGACCACAATTGGATTGGTTCGGACAAATAGTTTGGTTGGCTTATGGTACATGAAAATGCAGATAACACCACAGGTGAAGAGCAGCTGGGTCTGGAACACAAGAATTCGAATTATAAAATATATAAAGAGTACTATATCAGGTCCTAGTACATACCAACAGTATAAAGTACACCTTACGTATGAAGCCCTTTCTTATACTTTGATCATTGAAGATTAAGTTCTTTGTGTCCAAAGTCTCGTCCTGTCCCTCCACCACCAACACCGCTGTATTGTTTATTATAATCGGTGCAGAATCCAAAAAAGTCGAAGAGTTTAGGTCCATTACTGGCTTTGTCTCGGTTCCGTGTGATAAGGGCGGCGGTGGTAAGGGTATTATTGGATAGCGCTCCTGATTATTAATGGGCGCTTAAAAAAACAAATTTTTCATTTTTTTATTTATATACATTAACCGCGTTGTTGTCATTATTAGGTAGCAAAGTACCAATAGTTTTCTTTGATTTAATGCGTCATTCGTGCCGGGGAAAATACGTATTGAACAGATACACACACCCTTTCTCTCTCTCTCACTCTTTCTCACACACACACATGTATATATTCGCCAGTGCATTCACATACCAGGAATCAAGTTGCAAATAAGTACATACATACATACATAGATACATTTGCATTTCCGCTGTGGTTAAAACAGGACAGAAGCAAAATGACGACAATTATGCATATGCATGCACTTATATTTATGCTCATTAACAATTTATGGCCAAAAATTGCACTGCAATATTCTATGTATATAAATATGTTTCGCAGCATTTCGAAATACCACAATGCATATGAACTTATGTACAAACAGACATACACACACATATATACATTATACACGGGCTATCAGCATTTGAGGAAATATTGAATTTAATTTCGAATATGAGCAACTTACTTTCTATGCCGCTCAAGTCCTTGGGCGTTTCCATACGATTATACGACATATTTCTAATTTAATTTAAATGCCTTTTTAAAATCGGAGTTTTTTTAATAAATGGAAGAAAGTAAATTATGTTGCTCCCTCTTGGTGACTCTACTCGCTCTGATTGGACCAAATGCTCCAGGCAAAAGAGATGCGCACTGTTCTGATAGGGGTCACGAACGAAAGCACAACTCAGTTAGTGATGGGATAATTACATATCTATTTGAATTTGCCTCTGTTGGTTCTTTTTATACAATATTAAATTTGATTGAGTATTAAATTAAAATACTTTTTAACATTACATAAAATGTATTTCTAGCATAGAACAGCTTGTGTATAAAAAGTTTGTAATTATGTCATTAATTCTTTAAGAGAATAAAAAGGCGCGAAACGTTGGCCAATTGCTTTTTCTTACAGAGATGAGCGTGAATTAATAGGAAGCACGAATTTAACAAACTCAACTCATTTAGTGATGGGAAATTTCGATACCTATTCAAATTCACCGCTATTGTTTGGTTCCTATAATAATTTAATTTGTTAAGCATATTACATTAAATTATTAAATAATATATAAAAAGTACTTCAATTCATTGGACTAGAATTCTTGCTCATTTTATACAAAAAAAAAAAAAAAAAATTGGAGCGCTAAGACTCAAATACCAAAAAGCTTTTTCCCTTGCCAAAGCAGAATATGATAGAAACTCACCTAACTTGAGTCAAGTGCAGCACGCAGAGAGCGGTTTAAGGTGTAATCAGTATAACTGAAACCACAGCAATTGGAATAACATAAAGCGGAAAACAAGTTTGGCTTTGGTTGTGTACAAAAGAAAAAATAAACAAACGAAAAGTAAAAGGAAGGTGTGCATGTGTACAACTTGAAATGACTGTAATTACGAAACTTTTGAATATACTGCTGATTGTTTTATGCGCACAACATGAAATAATCAGTGTCAACGCATATGATCCAAATGATACCAAAATAGTGGAGTGTTGCCTACCGCCTGAAGGAATGTTCGAAGCCTTTTATCCTCGTGAAGTGGAGGGCATACCAAATAGCGCTTCTCGACCAGCGCACGGGCATGGCAGTTTTTTTAAGCATCGGAATCCTGCTCTGGTGGACACGAAAAATGCAGCAGCCTATGGCTATCGCTTTGATGGCAAGCGGCGCTTTAACTTTGATTAACTTGTAAAACACTTTCAAACGAATAAATAAAATACATTATTAAAAAATCTATTCAACAACATATCGTTTTTTAAATTTTCACGGCTGTTGAGCTGTTATCGATATTTATGAAAAAATACAACTCTCATTTAGTTCCCATATGACATTTGTGATTGACATTAGTCAAGAAGAAGAGCGTTTTTTTCATCAAAAGTATGTCTTTGAAACAGATTTCTTGAACGCAGCAAAATTCAACATTTGAAATTGTAAATATAGTTGCAAACGCTTGAGGCCAGACACAAATCACCTGCAAATCATGAACGTGAGAAGCTTCACTATGCTGCAAACTCTGAAAAACTCTTGGCGCACGTAAGAATCGTGTGTGTGTGTGGGCTTAACGGCAGAAAGAACCGGTAAAAATATAATGAATTTTCCAATTGTTATTCAATTAGATTTCCACGTCGCTTCGCCACAAAAGTAACGGTACTTGGTGGTGATGAAATTGGCAGTGGCACAGGCATTGGTCAAATCACTGGACGTGTGCGCAGTAAAGACGGTGGTCCACATAAGGTAAACACGCCGTCCAAAGATATTGTTACGCACCTGCCGCCCCTAACAGAACCGCTGCCAGACCTGCCGGAGGCCGTCTATGCCAAACCCTTGGTAGAGAGCGCCACCACAAAGGTGACAACACTGGTCAATGGCTTGCGCATCGCCTCGGAGCCACGCTACGGACAATTCTGCACCGTTGGTCTCGTGCTGGACTCGGGGCCACGCTACGAAGTCGCCTATCCCAGTGGTGTTTCCCATTTCCTTGAGAAACTTGCGTTTAATGTAAGTAACCAAAGAATTAGATTTCATTTCTTTGGCAACTGCCATGCATTCTTATAGACTGAATACATTACATGAATGAGAACTGCCAGAAATTATTCTATCTGGAGGTATTTGCCATTCACTAGGTGCCATACACATGCCATTGTTGTCATATATTGCCATTCCCTGCATCCCTTGTCAGATATTACATATGATGTGCATACAATTGCCCCACATCCAATTCATTTAATTTCTTTCAGATCTCTGTTATCTGCAAATATTAATTATTGATTCATTTCGTTAATCATACTCCAAGTCTACAGTTAACTTTCCCAATAAGGATGCAATTCTTAAGGAGTTGGAGAAGAACGGTGGCATCTGTGACTGTCAAAGCTCGAGGGACACGCTTATCTATGCAGCGAGCATTGACAGTCGCGCTCTTGAGTCCGTGACCCGATTGCTGGCTGACGTAACTTTGAGGCCAACGCTGAGCGAGCAGGAAGTTAATTTGGCACGACGCGCAGTTAGCTTTGAGTTGGAAACGCTTGGCATGCGACCCGAACAGGAGCCAATACTCATGGACATGATTCACGCTGCTGCTTATAGGGAAAACACGTTAGGTTTGCCAAAATTATGTCCGCCAGCGAATTTGGAAAGCATTGATCGCAATGTTTTAATGAACTACCTAAAATATCATCATACGCCGGATCGTATGGTCATCGCCGGCGTTGGTGTAAGCACTTGATTCTCTCGGATACAAGTCCAATTTAAATAAAATGGTTATTCCCTCTGTCACTCTATAGGTGGATCACGATGAGCTGGTAGAGCATGTTACCAAATATTTTGTCGACAACGAGGCCATTTGGATGAAAGAAAATTTGGCAAGTTCAGGGCCCAATCAAGTGGATACATCACAAGCTCAGTATACAGGCGGCTTGGTTAAAGTATGATACGATATATGCCTGCCTATGACCAGAATTCTTTAATTAAGCTTTTTTTTACACTCTTAAGGAACATTGTGAAATTCCCATTTATGCAGCAGCTGGATTGCCAGAGCTGGCGCACGTTGTGCTCGGCTTTGAGGGTTGCTCTCACCAAGACTCAGATTTTGTGCCATTGTGCGTGCTCAACATAATGATGGGGGGCGGCGGCTCCTTCTCTGCTGGTGGACCGGGCAAGGGCATGTACTCTCGCCTCTATACCAAAGTCTTGAATCGCTACCATTGGATGTACAGTGCAACAGCTTACAATCATGCCTATGTGGATACGGGTCTCTTCTGCATACACGGCAGTGCACCGCCACAGCATATGCGAGATATGGTAGAGGTTCTCACACGAGAACTGATGAACATGACCGCCGAGCCGAGTAACGAAGAGTTGATGCGTTCCAAAATACAATTACAATCGATGCTACTAATGAACCTCGAGTCCCGACCAGTTGTGTTCGAAGATGTGGGACGTCAAGTTCTGGTTACGGGGTATCGCAAGCGACCTGAACACTTCATCAAAGAGATTGGTAAGACAATAAGCTAATATACATATGTATATGTATAAATTAATAATTGAACGGTGTTCTTACAGAAAAAGTAACAGCTGCTGATATACAACGCGTTGCTCAAAGACTTCTTAACTCTGTCCCTTCGGTGGCAGCTCGCGGTGACATCCAGAATTTACCAGAGCTGAAGGACATTACGAACGCCTTGAATAACAGCGGACGATCGCTTGGACGCCGTCTGTCACTCTTTAAGTAAACTGGCTAAGCTCCCCTGACTAAATACGTTGTTGAATTTGCATTGCATTTTGTACCGATAGGCATTCTTGAAATCAATTTGATCGTTTAAATTTACAATTCTTGCTATACGACCAATTAACCTTCCTGATCTTTTTATTTTGTTATCGATTTGTTATTATTTGATCCGCTCGAGTTTAGTTATAGCAAATTTATATTTGAAAAGCAAACGCAGTTCAATCAAATTGAACTAAAGTACAACAAATAAAATAAGTGCAGTGTACAACCTTGGAAGTAATATGATTTGCAAATATTCATTATCTTTTAACCAATCGGATATAGTGCATCCACAATCAAGTTTGCTCGCCTGCGAAATGGCTTGAGAGAACTGTTTTTTCGTCAACTGTTGTAAATTGTGTTCGACATTGAACACATATGTAGCATTTTCAATAAAAATAACAGAGATTCATTCATAAGAAATTAAAAATTATATAATTTCCTAATATTTATTTGATTTCAGAGAGTTTGTTCGAGGCTAATTAAATTTCAGGAATGAATCAAATGCCACAGAGTAATTGGTTTATTATTTAATAGAATCAATTCATGCATTGTAGGCACTAAATGCTGATCAGGTTGAGCTCTATGGTCAAGATATATACTATATATATTTATATATTGTTATTTAAATCAACTTGATGCAAAATACAACGATTAACTTTGACATTCAAGAATCAATTTAAACAAAGCGCAAAGCTACTCTACAGTACAGTAGTATATCTCTATGTACTAAATATATGTGCTTTCGGATAGGTAGTGAAGCATAATGGAGTTTATCTCTTGCTTATGTTATTTTGTCATCTTACAGATTATTAAATTTAATTTATATTATAATGATGAGGAAGAGGAGACTGGCGAAACGGCGCCTTCCTCCTGAGGAGCTTGTTGCTTTGGCGGAGTACATGAATCACTATCTGTATCACTGCTACTGCTGCTGCTGCTACTGCTACTGCTCCTGCTGCTGTTCTTGCTCTTGCTCCTGCTGCCATTTCGACGCTTTGGTAGAGGTACAGGTGCTTGAAATGAGAATAAGAAAACAAATCAAGAATATCTGCTCGCTGAAATAATGAAATCTACTTACAAATGGCTCTGCCTTGGTCATCTTCTTCGTCATCCTCTGGTAACTCATCGCTGGAAATATTCTCATGCATCCGATATTGCTTGGGCAGATGAGACTCATCTTCCAGCGGCGCTGCATACTTGGGCTTCTTCACCTTGTCATCGTGTGCCTTGTCCACGTCATTGTCCATTTCGTTGCCCGTTTGCTTCTTAATGCTCTTGGCAATGACGCGCTTCTGATGGTCGAGCTGGGGAAACAGATCTCGGGAATTCTCCAGTGCTTGCTTTGCGGCATTCATCTCCGCTTGCTGTATGGACGAGCCACTGGCAGTGGCCAAACGCTTGGAACGGAAGTAGACGGCCACCTTGTAGACACGCGTGTTTGTGGGCCCGCTAGCCTCGACCACCTTGTAGTAGGGTATATCCGGCTCGCCGCCATCCATGGTGCGCAGGGTTAAGCAGCATTGTTGCAGCTTCGACTTAGGATCGTTCCAGTCCTGATTCATGATGAACAGCTGCAGTCTCGGAAAAAGACAGACGTGACAGAACTGCTCGCAGTAAAGCAGACCCTTATCCACGTAGAGGGCGCCTAGAAAAGCCTCCAACAAATCCGCTCGATCTTTGGTCTTTAACTCAGCCTTGGGATTGGCATAGACAGCAAACTTGGGCATGCCCAGATCGTCACAGACCACGGCCTGTGTACGATTGTTGACCAGCGAGGAGCGCAGCAGAGACAAATGTCCCTCATGATGCTCTGGGAAATGTCGATACAAATACTCCGAGCAGATCAGCTGCAGCACCGTATCCCCCAGGAACTCGAGCCTTTGATTGGAGCCAAGTGTCAAGTGTGTAAAGCCAATGGAGCGATCCGTAAAGGCGCGTGCAAGCAAGCGAATGTGCTTAAACTTGATGCCAATCGAGTCCTCAAATTTGGTCAAGTCCTTGAGCACGCGGTAAGCATCGATGCAGCTGCGATCACCGAGTGGCTCCTGCTCCTGCAACGGATGCTCCGGCAAATTCTTCCATATGGCAAGCAATTTATCATCCTGCCTGAAGAGGGCATCGGTGAACACTTCATCGGCCACTTTAATGCCGCCATCCAGCAGCAGGGCGCCCATCAAAGCCTCAAAGCAATTGGCCATGGCATGTCGCAGCTCCAGCTCGTGACACAGGTCCGAGCCGTGGGCGTATAACATGAACTCCTCCAGCTGCAACTTCTTGGCTAGCAAAGCCAAATGCTGATTCTGGACAATGGCAGCACGGTAAGTGGCCAGACCACCTTCCTCCAGCTCCGGGAACATAAAGAACAAATGAATGGAGCTCAGAAACTCGACCACAGCATCGCCCAGAAACTCAAGACGTTCGTTGTGCGTGATGTTAGACATCGTCTCGTGATCCTTGCCGAAGCGTGACATAATGCTAACCAGGGTATTGATGCCACGCTTCCTTGTGTTCATATAATGGATCTTACGATCTCCATATTCCGGCTGGCGAATGCCACAATTTGTAAGCGAATTGCGCGCATGATCCGGATTGGTGCCATAGTTCTCTTTGTAGGAAGGATGCGTGAGGGCCAATTGGAGTAAGTAGCGATTCTTGAACTTGTAGCCAATGCTCTCCTCCAGGAGATCCAAGGATTTATGAAAGCGTAGATGTCCAGTCAATACGGGTATAAGCATGGCATGCTGCACTATGTCGCACATAATGCCCGTGCGATAGAAACCCTCCGAGCTGATGGCCACAGTTATATTTCGTTTCATCCGTCCCTGCGTGCGCATCTCCTGCAGCCGCTGCTCCTTGTCCTCCAGCTTACGTTTGTCCTTGAACGATGGCTTCGACATATTCGCCATTAGATGACGAAACTTAACGTACTCCCGCCAGGCCTTCTGATACTCCGGATTGCCAGCATAGCTCAGCTGAGGCGGGCGTATGCCAAAGTGCACAATCGCTGGATGCGAGATGCCAGTCTCACGGTCCAAGCACTCGGGTAGATCGGAGTTATTCCGATCCAGCTGATCGACACGCAGCGAACAGGGCTTATAGCCAGGCTTTGTGACCAACATGCCCTTAATATAGTCCACATATTTCTGCCACTCATGTTGAGTTATGCGATTGATGTCCACCAGCTGCTGCGGATCCACCAGCTCAGCTGAGTTGTCCAGCAAATACTTCAATACTTCGCACATAGCCAGCACTTCCTTGCCATTGTCCGGCAGCTCGCGCACAAAGCGCGGCAGGAAGTGAAAAGCTGGACAGGATTGCTCGTTATTAGGCATGAGATTAAAGTCAACCAGCTCCAACAGCTCGTGGAACAGATATTTAACTAAAAGAACAACATATTTATATATCTATTATATAATAAGAGAGATTGATGGAATGGCTTACAAAACAAATCCAATTCCCGTATGGTAAAGTTCTCTGGCATCTTCTCCTCGTCGTATTCAATTGTGTACTCAATGTTAAAGCGAATCACCTTGCAGACGGGCAGATCCGTCAGTCTGACATGCGAGAGGAGAGAAAAGCCCTCGAAGAGAAATTCATGTTCATCGTGTTTGATGATTGTCGGCGTTTTGGTCAGGAAATTCGTGGGCGGCGAAATGGTGATGCGATAATGATAAAGCTTGCCCGCATTGTTGGTGTCCTTATCGCAAATGGGATAGCCCTTCTCGCCTGGATAGATGCCGTGTCGTATGCCGATGCGCCGAGATTTCGCCGAGCAGCGACAGAGCGGTCCATCGTTCATTTCGCCTGCGTCATTGTGCCATAGATCGGGATGCACCCGTTGTGGATGCTGCACCTTGCGCGACAGTTCCTCCATGCAGCAGTCTTGCTCAATCTTGAAGGCATCCTCATCTGAATCCGAATCGGAGCTGGAGGAGCAGGCCTCCGATTTGTGCTTGTGATTGCAAGCACGTCGCCGTGTTTTCCGAGGCGGTGGCACATAGACAGGCAACGTCTTTCTCACTCTCTCCGCACGTTCGATGAGCTGCTGCTGGAACAACTCGCAGCGCTTGTGGAGGCGTGGCTTGGCCCTCACTTCGTGCTGGGTCTTTGTGCGCTCGTAGTAGAGCTCAGCGGGTGATGAGCGCACCCAGGATTCAGCAGGTGCCTCGGCTTCGATTAAAGCGTTCATTTTCTTAATGTAGTCCTCGGGCTTCTCACAATAATTCGAGCACCATTGACGCAGGAGACGATCCCGTTCCGTTTCCAGCTTGGGCGTCGCCTCGTTGGGCGTGCTCTTCGGATTTCTTTGAGTGGCATGATACGACTGCCGAGGATTATAATAGTTTTGCGCATGCCGATTGTTATAGCTATAACCTCCATAGTTCTTCGGATAACTATTAGGGTAATAGTTGTGATTGGGGGGACGATAATTGTAGGAGTAATTGCCCTGCCTGTAATCCGATCTAAACTCGTAGCCAGAGCTAGACGGCTTAGCTCCGTAATTGGACGTCGGTGCTGCATAGCTCTCCGGATACCCATAGTTCTCATAGTAATATGGAGCTCCGTTAGTTGCATATGTCGATGAGGGCGGTGGCCCTGCAGCATATTGCGCATATGCAGTTGCGTCATATTTACCATAATTCATTGATGAACTGTGAGCATTGTAAGCATCCTGCATACTCCATGGATGCTGTGCATAATCAAAGTTTGCCGGCGGAGGGCCTTCAACGTTAACCGGCTGGCCATCATGATTTAGGACTGATGGAGGCAATTGTACACCTTCAGCTGGTGGCGGGGGTGGTGGAGGTTGCGTGGGCACATCTTGCGGCGGTGGCAAAGGCGGCTGGTACATAATTTTCTAACCAGAGTTTGTTTAAGCTCAACTTCTTCGCGAAAACTGAACATAATAGTCATATTCGCGGTAGCCCTTAAAGATATGTTTTCTCAGGGCTGGATAGGTACATACATCAAATTAGGTTCAAATGAACTTCAGAAATTGTCGTTTTAATATCGATAACAGTTTATTCCAATGAGCCATACAAGTCTTAACATGCTTAGCTAAACAACGTATAACATTTGTAATTAATATTAATTAAAGATATTTGCAACATGGATATAAAAGAGGAAGATCACGGTCAACCAACGGCACAAGCAGCAGAGATAACGCTTAGCAGCTGTCCTGGCACCACTCCTGCTACACCGTTGAGCAAGAACCAGCTGAAGAAACAACGAAAGCATGCCGAAATGCTGGAACTGCGAAAAGTACGACGTCTGAAAGAGCGCGAACGTCGAAAAGAGAAGCGTGTAGAGGCGAAGGCCAAGGGGCTTCCAGTTAATGTGGGCCCTTCTCGCAAGGAGTTGAAACGCCGCCAGCTAACGGCAATCGATAAACAAAGCTCTCCCGATACAATCAGCGTGGCCATCGACTTGGATTACGATGATCTCATGCAGGAGCGAGACGTAGCCAAGTGTGTAAAGCAATGCCTGCGTATCTATACGATTAATCGGCGTGCCACCCAGCCGTTACGTCTGCACTTCACAGGCATCAAGAGCGAGGGCCACATCCACGAATGCTTTAAGAAGAACGATGGATGGGAGAACTGGAATGTCGACTATCACTTCGATCACACACACACTGAACTCTTCGACAAGTCGAAGTTGGTTTACTTGACCTGTGAGTCGGATACGATACTGGAGAAGCTGCTGCCCGGCCATACGTATGTCATTGGCGGCTTGGTGGATCACAATCACTTTAAAGGTCTCTGCCATCAGCGGGCAACAAGTGCGGGGCTTCTCACAGCTCGGCTGCCTCTCAGTGAGCACGTGGATATGAAGACACGCTCCGTGCTGAGCACCTTCCACGTCTTTGAGCTTCTCACTCGTGTGGCAGCCAACCAGAGCTGGACGCAGGCAATTCTAGAGACTATACCGCAGCGCAAGGGTGCCAAAGCTAAGGAGAATAGCAAAGGTATGGAAGTTGTGCAAACGGCTGAGCAAGAGAACGTCAAACAAAAAGAGTTCCATGAAGAGAAAACGAATGTGAAGACAGATGAACTTGATAAGAATTTAATGACAGAGAGTTGACCCTATTCTTGAAAAATATTCATATGTACATTGTACAACAGTCCGAGGAACTGCTCTATTGTATAAGAATTTTTTAATATTGTCTATGTGTTCATCGATCGAACTAGACTTGGAATCCTTTTTCAAATCATCGATCATTTGATCGGTTTCATGATATCGATTACAAACTATCTCTTACATATACATACATATGTAGTTGCGTGTGTAAATAAGGTCAGGTATCATAATTGTTTGTAAACAGAAATGGATATTAAATGACAAGAGAATTGAAAGAAATTAATATTTATTATGATTATTAGAAATTGTAAATAAAAAAATCTTAAAATAAAGATTGAAGATTGAAACATTCGTTATTGTAATTTCTTAACAAAATGTATTAGTTGCGCTTAAAGCTAAACAAAATATTGTGAATCGTTTGATTAGTTTATATAAAAAGGTAAATTGTTAAAATGTTGCCCCTTCAAATAACTTAATTAACTATACATATGTAAATATATGTCTATTGCTTCCTAAACTATTTGAAGCAGCTGCTCGAAACTTGTATATATTTATATATATGCTAAGTCTAGTCGATTTTAAATTTTACATAAGGCAGCATTATTTTTGCATTTGCTTAAATTACAAAAGTTCACAAAAATATTATAGTTACACATACTTTTTTTTTTTAGCATTTCACTGCTTTGTCAACTTAGCCTAGGTTTATCATATAGTTCTACCTCAGAAGTAAGCTGGCACAAAAATGAATTTTGAAACTCGATTGTTTTTCAAAAAAGATTTCCCAAGAAAAGTTAAAGCATTTTGCAAACCAATTGAACCTTAACACTAACATTAAACTAAACAACAAATGTTACTTAAACTAACATACGAATCAGTACGAATCTTAAGCTTAGGTTTAATTACACAGGCCAACAGGATTTGGTAACCAAGAATCAGACGCTGACCAAAAAAGGGCACATGTTTCAAAGGAAGAACTCTTTTTATAACCTTGTCACATTTGCATTCAAATGAACTCTGGATTGAAATCGATAATATATCGAACGTTATTTTGATAATCTATTTCGGATAATCCTTAAGGGAATATAGTCTCATTCTTGGCTGGCCTGTGCTATTAGTAGGCACAATGTTTTCAAAAAAGGCTTATCAACTACTTGCCGTACGAACAAAAAAAACCTGCTTTGTAAATGCAAAATGCAGCTAGCAAATCTAATCTATATATAAATCTATGTATATATATACTGTATATATATATCAAATAAAGTTCAATTAGGGATCGCTCGCTAGCAGTAGTTCCCCTAGACGATTTTCATAGGCACATCGATAAGGCAGTCCGGTTCGAGGCGTCCAAGTGTCTTCTTAACACGCAACGCCGTTAAACGCACCGTTGGATTTGGGTGCCAGCATTCCTGCATGATCTTTGCGAGGCTGGCCAGCACATCATCTTCCTGCCAACGCATTGGTATGGGCGGTCGATAGCCCTTGACGCAAACAACGGCATGCATATCATCAAACGTGGGATCCGAGGGGACCACATCATGATATGGCAAGGCATAATCCTCGCAAGAAGTTGTCTTTGTGCCCGAGATGGGCGTGTAGCAACGTCTGGCGATCTCCCAGAGAACAAGGCCCACAGAGTACATGTCGGCACGCTTGAATTCCTCGAACTGCTGTGGATTCAGCGTCTGGTCGAGCACCTCCGGCGCCATGTAGCGCCGTGTACCGACGCGTGTATTCTGTGCAATGTGTATCTCATCCAGTTCCGAGATGTACTTAACTGCCAATCCGAAGTCTGCTATAGCGCATTGTCCATTCCGCTTCACCAATATATTCTTGCTCTTGATATCGCGATGGGCTATGGCCGGTTTGCCCGGCGTGCCAAAGATTTCGTCATGCAGATGAGCCAAGCCGGATGCCAGGGAGTAGGCGAGCAGCTGTAGCTTTTGTGGGTTGATCACCGATGTGGAGAGATAATCGTGCAGACTGCCCATTTCGTGGTAGTCGGTGATCAATAGCATCTGTGTCCAGCTGCCATTTCCCTTGATGTCAGCCGCAATGAAGCCTAAAATATTCTCGTGTCGCATCAGCACAGTTTGATAGATTTCCGTTTCACGGAACCAGGACGCCTCTTCTGTGGTAAAGAAGGTTTTCACGGCGACTCGCTCGTCGCGCCATTTTGCCAGCCACACCTCACCGTATCGACCCTTGCCCACAAGGCGTACCATTTGGATCTGCTTGGCAATGGTGCGTTGCACCAGCAGCGGCAGGCCAGAGCCAGAGCCTGAGCTTTGTTCGACTAGCTGCGAAATCTGAGAGTTGCACATGGAGTTGATCAGACGTGGTTGCTTGCGCAGCTTGTTGCGGCGCTTGAAGACCACGCACAATGCAACGAAAATCACAATAAACACGCACACGGACACAATTATGGCCAGGATTGCGACTATATGCATGGATTTTCGGCTAACGGGCAATTCGGGTGGTGGAGTCGTCAGCTTAGGCATGAAGTCAGGTTGCAGGTCACGATTGCACAAGTTCTTCTCGTCACAGCAGGCAATGTTTTTGCCATGTAAATAGGGCATCACTGACACTTTGCACATTAATAATCCACCATTGTCCTCTGGAGGCATGCAGCCAAAGGTGCGCTCCTCCTCATAGGTACCAGTTGTTTCATCGTAAACCTCTTCGACGGCGCTGAAACAACTGCCACCTGGTCGTGTCTCGCAGGTACCGTTGCTTACATTGTTCGGGCAGCTGCCATCGCAATAGCAAATCATCGAACGTGCATTTTTACGCTTATCGTGATTTGCTGTGATTGCAGCTGCAATTGCTGGCTCAACAACTGCAATCTCTTCGTATGCACGACATTCGGCATTTTGTATTTGCACAATTAACACAAAAACACAACAAATTAACGAAACACTTCCTTTGCACATTATTAATGATATAACTTGTGCACAGGAAAAACAGATTTTTTTTTATTTTCGTTTATTAGCTTCTAATCTAGAGATGTACATGAAAAGAACAATCGAATCACTGATGTATCGATACATAATTCTGGTATACATTAAATATATGATGATTGTGGCAGTTATGTTAATAAACAATTATGTTTCTTATTATTATTTTTATTCGTTTAGTATTATTTACTATATATATTACAATATCAAATATATCTGATTATTCACTCATCTGATACACATTTGAAAACTACAAATAATAACTATACACTATAGTTTACTGATCTGGTAGCGCTTCTGCATCACTTTCCAACACTTAAGGCACATAATGCTTAGACTCCTGTGTGCTCAACTCCAAAACAATGTAAGATTATTTGAACGCAAAATGGCCTATTACGCAGTTGCAAAGGGACGAAAAGTTGGCATATATGATACCTGGGCGCAATGTGAGCAACAGGTGAAGGGTTTCAAAGGTGCCCTTTTCAAGAAATTTAAATTCCGCCATGAAGCGGAGGAATTTATAAATCCTGCTGGAGCTGGAACTACAGGAAACTACGCTCCAGATGAAATAGCTGTTCCACTTGGGCAAAAGGCAAGTCCACCAACGAGTTGGCAGCGGCAGAAACAGCAGAATTACGTTGAGGATAGAGACTACTGGCCAGAAGATGTTGACGAAAAACAAGAGGTCACTGATGATGATTTGGTAAGTGTAATGTTAAACATTCAATTTCTTTAAATGCCTAATTCCTGTCACCTTAGTTGATGGCCATGAATGAGGTAGAAGGATTTACTGAACAGTCGGGATACAATCGGAAACGTAAATCTGAAAACAGCAGCAGTTCAAAATCGAAAATTCCACGGCACATCTCAAATGTGGAAGATGCCGTCGCACTGAAACAATTCGGAGCATTTGAGTTCACGTTGAATTCCGAAGGATATGTGATTGTCTACACGGATGGTTCATGTCTTGGCAATGGGAAGAATAATGCATGCGCTGGTTTTGGCGTCTACTTTGGGGACAATCATCCACTGTAGGTACCCCTAGTCGAAATGGCTTTATTTACTTAATCCCTCGAATTACTTTTATAGAAACGCGGCGAAGCCTGTGCTAGGACGTGTAACCAACAATGTGGGCGAAATTCAGGCAGCAATATATGCCATCAAAACTGCCTTGGATTTAGGAATTCGAAAGCTAAGCATTAGTACAGATTCGCAATTCCTGATTAATTCCATAACAATGTGGGTGCCCGGCTGGAAAAGGCGTGGCTGGCGCCTTCCAAATATGACTCCTGTTAAAAATGTAGCCGACTTCCAAGAACTGGATGAGCTGCTGCAAAATAAAGATATTCGAGTTAAATGGGTAAGAATTGTTTTAAATTCTATTATGCCCGACTTACAGCTAATTTCTCTCTTAAAGAACTACGTTGAGGCACACAAAGGCATCAAGGGCAATGAAATGGCAGATAAACTGGCTCGACAAGGCTCGCAGCTGTACAGAGAATTGAATTGATCAGATAATTAGTTTATATTTAAATAATTTTAAGGTATTCTTAACTATGTGAGCAATGCTTTCATAAAGTTGACAGTTGTGAAGAATTGGATGTTCATTTGAAGACAGTTACCAAGAAAACATGGTTTTTGGTATTTTATGTTACGCGCGTAATTTCTGCATTAAGTTGGCAGCACAATAAAATTTACAGTTTGTTTTTAACAAGTTTGCAGTCTTATTAGCTTTTCGTTTCTTAGCACTAACAACGAAACCAATGTTATTCCAAATTATTTAGGTAAACAAAATGAAATGTTTAATAAATTCAACAATTTTAATAATATTCGTTGCTGCGCTGTCGGTAAACAGCGTAAACAGCCATGCGTCGCATCAGAGCTTATTGCACATTGAAATGGACCCAGTGGGCATGCACAGGTTTGTTATAATTCAACATATTTTAACAGTAACAAATATAAATCAAATTTCCCAAATAGAAAGCTAAAGTATAAACTAGAGTTCTCAGAAACCATAGCGAACTTGAATTGTGAATTTATGATCGCGCAGCATTTGCCGGCAGCCGTTTACATTAGCACCGACGAGCTGGACGATTTGCAGCGCATGAATATGGTGAGCTCCACAATACCCTGTAATGGTTGATAATAAGGATTAGTTCATAAGCACATTAGTAATGCATATATAATACCCTGAAATAATTGCATCAGCAGAAACAGCCATCATTATTTCATATACGCCATAGTTTTTTTCAAATCAACAATAATGACTTCATCCAATTACAGCTAAATGCAAAGTATCCGAAATTCGTTGACATTGAAATTATAACAGAAAAAGCAAAGCCCTTCTCAGTGCTTCTGCGTGGATCAACACAGATTAAAGACCCCATACGATTGCCCATTCATTTTCGCTATCATGCAGCGAGTCGTACTACGTAAGAACTGACAATCAATATATACCCAAAAATCTATACTATATATACCTATTACAGCACCTTGGCCAAGGTAAAACTGAGCGCACCTGAACTTTATCTAAGCTGTACGAGCGACGATAAGCAACTCATTGACAAGGCATTACTGGATGAATATGATAAGTTTTACTGCCTTGACGAAGGCGCAACGGATTTTGTGGAACAGAGCGAAATGGAGAAATGTAATTGGCAACGATTGCATATGGAATTGAGTCTAGATAAGCCACTGATAGCTGAGATTCCTGTTGGCAATGCCAATGGCTATATTCCAGTTCTTCTTGCGACACTCTTCATAAGTTGGGCAGCTACCGCTTGGATTATGCTCACCACTCGAAAAGCAGCCAAGCGCATCAATAAGAAACTTAGAGAGGAGGAGTTGCAGGAGGCAAAGCTTGAGTAATACCCTAAACGATAGACACTGTATGTGTCTTTAGATCCGTGTGATAAATGCCGTCAGACTAGACTTTTATTATATACTATAACTTCATTTATTGACATTTGTAAATATTTGCCATGGAGATAAATTCCTCAAGACTCGCGACTTGCGACTCGCGATTCACAGCGACAAATGCCATTGGCATCTGGGAGGGTTGACTTAAAAGTTTTTGTTCTTGCGGATGCCGATGGAATTTGTCATTGGTAGTCCAAAGTTGTTAGACTTAAATCATAAGTAATGATTAAAAATCAGTATATTAAAATAAACCAATTGAAACTAATTTAATATTTTTTTAATCTTCCTGTCAGACCAAAAATATAAAAATGAATTAAAAAAATAAAAAAATGTTTTAATCTAAATATGTTTTCTTACTCTGATAATTTACATACATTCCGATTTGATATTGTCATATTTATAGCTCGCCTTTAAAGTACATTACTTAAAAACTTAACAAAATTCGTGTCAGTATTATAATTTTTACCAAGCTTTTATCTAGATGATTAAATATTGTAATTGCTTTTCACGTGAATTTCAATGCTAATCTTTAAATTCATTGCCTATAGATAGTATAGTAGACTGTAATAAAGTCTACTATATACTACCTATATGTGACTTATCAACAAACTTAGTTATATAGGCCACGAAGCATATCTTTTATTAGAACTATATGACTTATTCAAAATTAATCTAGACTATGCTAAACCTAGACACTATATAACATAAATATATATATATACACATGCAAGCTTAATAGAAAGAACACTTGATCCATGATATTTAAAATCGATCTTCTTTCCCATCCATTGGAGCCAAGGTGCGGGAATCGATTTGCAGATTGTTTCGCAATGTCATTGTGCTGGACATGCTGGACGGTTCGTTCCATGGCTGAACCGTAGCCTTGCCGAAGATTACGAAGAGCGCATTGCACAGCAGATAGATGCCGCCGGTGATGAAGAATACCACACGCCATTGCGTGGGATCCTCTTCGTCGGATAGAATGGCGCCCACAACCAGTGGGGCTATGATTGACGTAACTCCCGCCAATCCATTCGTAACACCCATCATAGGACCAGCAAAGTTTGGCGACAAATCCATGTGATTCACGAGGTAGCCGCAGAAGCATGCGGCATTGATGCCCACAGCCAAGGTGAGCAAGACAATGGCCTCCGTCTTCTCATCCGCCGACATATAGCCAAGTCCGATCAAACAACCCATTGGCACCCACTGACCAATCGAGTTGAAAACCTTACGAGCTGTCGTCACCGACAAGGTTCCTCGGTTGATAAGCAAATCCGAGATTGGACTAACCACAAAGCAGAGTATACCCATGGCAAAGTAGGGCAGCGAAGAGAGCAAAGCATTCGATTTGACATTCAATTTGAGCACGCTGCTCATATAGGTAGGCATCTCAGTCAATAGCGTGTAGAAGCCCCATGTGAAGCCGCAATGGGCAGCCAGCAGGCCATAGAAAGCTGACGAGGTGAAGATCGATTTCCATGGCACTGCGAGGGACTGGAAAAGAAAATGCATATAAATTAGTCTCAGCATGGGCATAAGAGCCCACGAGTATAAGAGCCATGATTTGCAGAGTATGTTCTCTCACCTGTCCGCTATTATTGCTGCCCGTTAGACTCTCAATGTACTCCCGTTCGATTTTGCTGATGCTGCTCGATGTGGCCGGCTCATTGGCGCCCTGCCAGAAAAAGAGCAGCGCCCAAGCCAAACTTAAGCCGCCCGATATATAAAACAAGCCCTGCCAGCCCATTGAGGACTCGAATATGTCGCCACTGCTGACTAAAATGACAGCCGTGCCGAATTGGGCGCCCGAATATATACCCGTGGTGAGGAAGCCGCGCTCGGTGCGTGGCACCCACTTGGAGAGCAGCGTGTGCACACATGGATAGACACTGCCCTGGACGAGGCCAGTCAGCACGCGCAGTACACAAATGTTGATCCAGCCACCTTCGGCGGCTAGCGGATGGAAGAAGCACAAGATGCCGCCAATAGCCGTTGACAACGTAATCACGTATTTGGCGCCAAAGCGTTTGGCTAACAGACCTGCAATGAAAAATAGATAAATAAAATCAACTTTGTGACAATAACAACCGTTAAGTCGACTCTGTGGCAACGCTAATTGGTCAACATTGTAAAATGAAGGCCCCCACTGCAGGGGAATTACTTAATGACATTCTGGCAACGCAGAATACGCGCCTGACACTGTGGCAATATCATAACGACAAAGAGCACTTGAAACTAACTGTTCTTCTAATTCAGTTTAGCCCGAATTTTAAAAAGTAAGCTAATTTTAACAATAAGTAAAGTGAAGTGCGCAAAGTAGTTTATTTTTTCTGTTAAACTTACCTGATGGTACCTGGGACACCACATAGCCCCAAAAGAAACTGCTAAGTATTAGCGACTTGTCGGACGTATCCCAATCGTAATAAGGAGCACCAGCTGTCGGTTGTGTCATTGGCACAATGGCAGCCGAGATGTTCACCCGCTGGAAATAGTTGATCATCATGCCCACAAATAAGAGAATGGCTTGCCAGTGACGCGTGCCAAAGCTGCTAGCTGAAAGAATTAATTAGAAGATGTTTGTCATTAGAGATTAGTCATTGATCATTAACTATTAGACATTAATTATTGGTCATTAGTCATTGGCCATTGGTCATTACATTCGTGTTAAGTCATTAGAAGTTATTTATTTAGAATAATTACTAGCTAAATGTCTTAGCTGAGCTCTGATTAAGAGTGGAGTCCTCTCGTTGCTTTGTAAGTAGACCATACTGCAATGCAATAGGATGATGTTCTTAATGAGCTTTACTAATATTTGTTATTCAATTATTGTTGCACTAAATCCTGGCGTGATTTATGCACGCATTCAAATTGAGTTTCAAGTGCGCTCTGATAGCAAGAGCGACGTTCGACAGCTTATATAATTAGCAACTATTGAATCATTATCATTATCATTAACGCAAGCCAATGCAAAAGCAATAAAAAAAATAAAAAAACAAAAGGCTGATGGAAAATTTAAGACGCACAGTGGCGTACACAAAAGGGGCGCATATTTATTGAGATGGAGCTCTATGAACCGAAATATATACTATATAGGGTATATCAGGTGTATATATATATACTAACTATTTGTTATTTAGCAAACAGAGATAATCAGAGGTAAATATTATTATTTGTACAGCAAGAGTCAGTTATCTTGTTGCTGACATCCATATACATATTTATGTATTTATATATTTGCCGGGATGTTACTTCCAGATAGATAATTGATATACGACTTAGATTAGATCCAGACTAATTGAGTTAGAGCAGGTCTGGCTAGACGAAAGTCTAGTAGTATTTATTATTTCTTTATGTATTTATCTATGTTTTTTTGATAGTGAAAAAAGTCTGTTGCCTTAGATAAATTTTCGACTCGCTCGACTGTCTTTAAATTAAAGCTATTTCCGTTCATCCGTTTTTGATATGCTTCTAAGACCTTCTGTGAGACCCCTTGGGGCGTGGCTAAGCCGCAAAATGTTATCTTGTCCATAGTGTTATATACATAGGTGTTTGATCTTAACTGCAATGAGTTCTACCTTGTTTAACGTATAAGTGGGCTAGCCACTCAGCACAGGCCCTAGACCCTGGCCCACTCGTCTTGCTTTGTTCCCTGGTATATATTGAGAATGAAATAAGACATATATATTCCTGTATAGAAGAGGCTGGAGAGCTGTGACCAAGCGTAATATATATACATAAATATTTGCCTATCAGCTGTAAAGCTGTTTCAGCAAAAGGCCATGCAAGTATAAGAGTGAGAGGGCGAGAATATAAGAGTTTAAGATCAGCGGGCAGCTTATACTCTCCTGTCTGTTGTCTCTCTGTCTTTATAAAAGCATAAGCCTCTAGGTCTAAGTGAGTAAAGCTTATGTAAATATCTAAGGAATAAGTGGTCGAGAATTAGACTTAAATTACATTTGTATCAACAAGCAGCTTAACAAGAGCTTAAGAACCACAGTTTAAGAGTATAGTGTCAAGATCTTCTCGTCTGTGGAAGAGTTGATTTCAAATTTCTACAAGCTACTGCCAAAAAAGATATATAAAATATTTTGCTAACTTTCTGATATTGATTAAAATCGGTAGCCGTTTTAACCATGCAAATATCAGTTGAGAAATATTTCAAACGGGAACTCGTTAGTAACTGAAGGGTATCTCTTGAGCAAACAGCAACGTCTGGAGCATTCTTATAAAATATCAACAAGTGATTGATACGTAAGAACTGTTCCGTATTATGTAGGTTTATGACTAGACGAACTCAAGTTTTTCAGCCTGGAGCGCGTATCAACAACCTCTTCCAGCTGATTACAAAAGGTTTTTGTTTTCGATTTTTTTTTCTTGGGAGTGCTCAATGAACTGATGTGCTTTCCCATGCATTGTTGATTGATTCTACTTATATGAAACACATTTTACACTTTATCTTATCAATAGAGATTACCCTAAGATATGTTTTTCAATTTAAATCCCTTTTCAATGGCATTTCAATTCATCAAACTTGTACTCACGCTTTGTGCACTTGTCCGTCGTTGGTTCGTAACTCATAATTGCAGTAAAAAGTAAATGTTTCACTTCAACTCACTTGGTCGTCGTTGCTGTGCGACTGAAACATGAATTGGGTTCACCTGTGCCTTTTATACGCCCACCAAGAGAATTCATTTTCACTCTGATTATCTGCTCGAATGCCCGATTTGAGATAGCAGCTGGGTCCGTGTTTAACTTTAGTCATTATCGTGACTATTAAACAATAAAGCAGACACACAAATAACTGCAATTTATCTTATTACTGATTGCAATTTAAATATATTACTTTGCTTTATTATGTGTCAAAGATACTATAAACATTGACATAAACATATTTAATATCCTTATTCATTTATGTTTTATCCGCTAATTCGTTTATCAATAATTTGTTTCGTTTTTACTGCAGCTCGTATTTCAAGTATTTGTAACGTTTAATCTTATCTAAAACAAATCTAAGCTGGATTCCCTGCTGCTAAATTTCTCTAGAAGTCTGTCGTTAAAGCCATTGCTGAATTCCAAGTAAACCAAAGAGAAGAATGCAATGCATTAATTAGCTTATCTCATGCTGATAAATAGCTGCATTAACAATTTTGTTAAGTGAATAGTTTGAGTTGCAGAGAAACTCGGAAAGTAAATATTCATAATCGGTGAAATATTCACTTTCGCCATTTGAATTCGCGGCACGAAGCGCGCGTAATTTACCAACACAGCTTATGCAAGCGAGCTTTGCAGCACTACCATTCGATAAAAGTCCAATACACACAGTACGCCACCATTTTTGTTTTTCATTTTCTTTTGTGCTTCTCATTTGGCTTCTGCACGGCGCAGAGCAAAGCGCTTGAGAGCTATTCAAGTAAGCATTAATTTACTTATAATTGTAGTCGGAATTAAAAACCCTCAACTGTTTTTGCATATAAAAAGTGTTTAATATTTTTGGTATATTTGAATTTGCGCCATTATTTTGAAAGCTTTGTCAACACTCAGCACACATTATCCAGCACTCGATAGCAATTAAACTGTCAAGAGACAGTTGGTTGCCAACACTGCTTTATTATTTTGTTTTGTGTTAGATTTTGTACAAAATATGTCGACGCGTTTCTTATTCGGCGACAATGATGCCGACAAAGATAATATTCCTCGCATCATGACGTTCCGTCCTAGCTACGAGGAGTTCACAAATTTCGCCGAGTACATCGAGTACATTGAATCACGTGGAGCACACAAAGCTGGCTTGGTCAAAATTATTCCGCCCGCGGAATGGAAGCCGCGTCGCTCGGGATATGACATTGAGAACATAAATATGACTATACCAGCCCCAATATGCCAGGTGGTAACAGGGTGAGTGAGCGTAGAGTAGAGCCCAGAGTTCCACGGTCTTATTGGTTGTTCTGTTTCTGTTTGTGTAGGGCCCATGGCGTTTACCAGCAAATCAACATACAGCAACGTCGCCAGATGACGCTGCGCCAGTTCATGGAGAAGGCTAACTCGGAGCTGCATCAGACACCAAAGCATTTCGACTACGATGATCTGGAGCGCAAATACTGGAAGAATATCACATATATATCGCCGCTCTATGCAGCCGATGTGAAGGGCACATTGAGCGATGAAGACTTGGATGTGTGGAACATCGGCAGATTGGATACCATATTGAATCTGGTCAATACGGATTATGGCATCGAAATCGACGGTGTCAATACGGCATATTTGTACTTTGGTATGTGGAAGAGCTCCTTTGCCTGGCATACTGAAGACATGGATCTATATTCGATCAACTATTTGCACTTTGGCGCGCCCAAAACCTGGTATGCTATACCTCCGAGCTATGGCAGGCGCTTGGAGAAGCTGGCGAATGAAACCTTTGCAGAAAACTATCACGAATGCAATGCCTACTTGCGTCATAAGATGACTATGATCAGTCCTAAGGTCTTGCGTCAGCATAACATACCCTATAATAAGATTACCCAGGAAGCTGGGGAGATCATGATCACATTTCCCTTCGGATATCATGCTGGCTTTAATCATGGCTTCAATGGTGCAGAGTCAACCAATTTCGCCTCGAAGCGCTGGATCGAGTACGGCAAGAGAGCCAGCATTTGTAAGTGTCGTAGCGATATGGTTAAGATATCAATGGAAACATTCGTTCGGCGATTTCAACCCGAGCGCTATGATAATTGGCTAAAGGGCGAGGATTATGGCTGCCATCCCGAGGAACCTGGCAAGATCTGCGCTGCTGCCCCACCCACCATCAATGAATATAAAATATTGGAGGAGAGGTGAGAGAATGATAAAGTTCCAATTCCTAAATACAACGAAATTACTTTCGATTTCAGTTCCCAGACAACCAAAGCGAAACATCAACAAAAACGCGGCTGCTCCTTGGCCAATATGAGTGCCAAATCGGATGTGAATGTGGCGCCGGCCGAAAAGGAGGAGGAGGAGGAGGAGGATAAGATCAGCGTGAGCAGTCGTAGCTCCAACTTAAAACAAGCTGTGGTCAAGCTACGCAAGCTGCCCACAGCCTTGACTGATCCGCAACCCTCAACGCCTGCGTCGCCCAAAAAGAAATATGACTTCAATTCTATTGCCGTTGTGCGTGTGAAGCGCCTGTGGAATGCTCTGCCATGCGAGAAGCCAGGCACTAATCTTCTTCCGAATGGTATCGTGAAGAACACAAAACGAATGCGCTTCCAGACAAAGGTGTTGACCTTAGACGATGAGGATTAGGACTTTG
This sequence comes from Drosophila antonietae, assembly GCA_030914385.1. Taxonomy (NCBI): domain Eukaryota; kingdom Metazoa; phylum Arthropoda; class Insecta; order Diptera; family Drosophilidae; genus Drosophila; species Drosophila antonietae. The sequence goes on along the minus strand of JAUESO010000611.1, from coordinate 799,309 downwards.
AACTATCTTATCTAAATGAAGGCTGAAATGAGGAGAAAGTCTAAGTGGCATGCTCCTGCAAGGCTGTAGAATTTTACGCCTAGCTTATGGAGGCGGACTCGTTGCTGTTCAAGCAACAAAACACATATTTTTACTTTAAAAGCTTTGACGATCTCCATTGTTAATAGTTTTATAAGAATGTCCCAATCAAAGAAATACAGTAACATAAACCTACCTATAAACTAGTCTAAGGAATAGACGTGTACCTAACAAAATAGTTTTTATAATAAACAATGAGCTATGAAAGCATCAACAAAATATATGTTCTTTTGCCTGACCTACTTATGTACATATATAGCCCAATTTAGACTTTCATCTGCTGAGTTTAAGAGTGTTAGTCCAAGTAGATGCAGTCCTGCTCAGGAAAGCAGATTGACATTTGCTTCCAGGTATCTTCTAGTCGGGGAAATAGGAAACATATCTCAAGATTTATTGGAGCACGCCCGGGAATGGCATTAATTACTCGCTTGTAAAATTTTAATATTTCTTAAAATTATACTCCCCGTCTGAATAATTGAAAGCTTTCGTCGATTATTTAATATGTTTACACATTTAAGTATGTTTTGTTTATTTAACTTGCAACGCGCCGATCGTCAAAAGTTTTTTGTCTCATTTGCCGATTTACATAGATTAAAAAAAAACAGGAATTATTAAAATAAAACAATTCAATAGGTCTCCCGAAAAACTGCGATATCACTAAAAAAGGAGGATGGGGTACGATCTCAAACGTATCGTTTAAATAGCTGCTTCAACTGATGTATTTCATTTCGGTTGTAGAACTTAACATTTGTCTCTCCGTAATATATATATATATATTTGTAGATGTATGTATGTATGTATGTATTAATGTATGTATGTATGTGTGTGTGTGTGTGTGTGTGTGTATGTGAAAGAAATGATAAAAACTAAAGTAAAACTCATTAATTATTATATATATAAATGAATAAAGTGAAGAGCTACATGAATTTTTTATCTGTGCTTGCACATTTCTGTATATGTTTGGAATTTTTGTTCCTTTACACAATTGATAGAAATATGGGTTACGTGGGGCGGAGGGCATATTCGCGAAATTCAAGTCTTAGGATGATTTCGTATATCGAGTGTGAAATGCAACGCATTCTAAATGCGTGAATCAATGAGTGGAGTTTGTGGAAGGGGGACAGATTATGGGAAACATTGGCAGGCTTCTCTACTCGATATCTTCGACTTGGATATCTTCTTCTAGTGTGTGGCTGGCAAAATATATATATATATATATACATATATAATTTTGGAACGACATATATATATATATATATATATAGATATAAAGAGTTATAAATTTATATATAAGATGAGCTTAGGCTAGATAGCTATAGGTGTCTTTCTGTTCCTCCATACGTTCCAGATATTCCTTCTCGATCAATATATCAATGCATTTCTTGATAACGGGCACGTTCGGCTTAAATCGCGTCGACAGCTGATTGAGTACCTCGGATATAAGATTTGTATGATTGAGACGTTTGCGCATTTTCATAATGCGCACGATCGCCGCTTGAATCAAAAGTTTGCGATCCTCCTCAATGTGTTTGGTGACAGTCTCCTGCTCCACTTTCAACTCAGTCTTCAATGGATGATTGATATTGATGCGACGTTTCTTGCTCTTATAATCCAAATACAATTCAACTGTTGAGTCGGGTGTCAAGCCGTTTTCGCTGCTATTTGAGGTCAGCACTTTGGCCTTGAGCAGTATTTGTAATACCTGAAAAGAGGAGCGTCGTTAATATACGTATTTACCAACGATCTCTTTCCGATCAACTCTCATACTCTACCTGTATCAAGTTCTCCAGCTGAGATTGTGTGTTGTCGCATAGCTGCTGCACTGTGAAGCTGAGCTGATCATTGAATTGCAACAGCACCGACATTTGGAACGTGCTCACTTGGAGGGTATAGACCGAATTGTTCCGGTTCATATTCATTATCAATTCACCTTTACATTTGTGATATAGCCAGTTCAATTTGCGACCCGAATGCCGTGCCGAATAGAATATGGTGAACTGCTGCACCGATCGCTCCAATTCCGAGGGCAATAGAAAGTTGTTATTTTGCGTGAAGGGCCAGGCGTTGGAGGACAGCACCTCGATGCCAAAGTCGATTTCCGATGTTATATTTTGTGTCTTCAGGTACTCCTTGAAATAGGAATTCAAGTCCTTGGACAAGCCAATGTCCTGGAACATACGCTGCAGCCTCACGGTGTATTCATAGCCGCATGTCTGCTTCAGCTTGGAGATCATCATTGCCTCGGCGTCGTCCGAAGCCGACGCATGGTTGACTAAACGCTTTGCCAGCATATTTGAATAGTATTTCTGGAAGACATCCTTATCCTCGATATACTTGAAGACGACCATCACCTGATTCAGATTATCCTCTAGCTCCTTATCCTCAGGGTTCTTCGATGACTTCTTGAGCAATAGATCGCAATACTTGGCCAACAACTCAGGTGACTTGCCAGCATTGTTTGGCTTTGTCACCACATTTGAGTTAATGAATTTACCGCACGCCTTGTCCAACGACGCAACGAATCCGTTGTTATTTTCAAATGCTGTCAAGACGAGCGCATTATACTTTTTGTGTGTATCGAGTATAGTTTGTACATAAGTCTTCGGATCGTTGGCTGCATCACTTGTGCAGCACTTCTCAATAGCTTCTGTGCCCTGTTGCAATATGTGATCTTCCAGTATTTTCTTCAATTGCTCCAAATTCTTCGACGACAACGAAACCAGGGAATACATTCGCTTCAGGTCATCATTTCTGTCGGCATTCAATAGATTCTGGAACTCGGTGTGGAATAATCTCAAGTGCTTATCAATCAGAACCTAAATGAAAGAGGAAAAGTCGATGCAATATCATGGATAAAAAAGAAACATCTATCATGAGTCTTGCAGGTCAGATTCTAAATTGCTTAGAATACGTCACCTGCAACCATTAGGGAAGAGTAATCTGGAATCTCTTTTCTCTCCCTCTCTCTATTCGCTTTATATAAACTATTTCTAACATTATCGTATTCAAATTAAGCCACACCCACCTGTTCGCATGTGGATTTCAATATGTCGGACGTTGTCTCGTGCAGGTAGGATAGAGCATTATTTGACTTGGGACCACGAACACGTTGTTTCTCCTCCTCGAGACGATTCTCAACATGTTTCATGTACTCGGTGACCGTGTTAGTCGATAGGAACGCATCTGATTCCTTCTCATAGAAGGCGTATGTGTCGGCTATGAACTTCGCTTCGAAGTTGTCCTTATAGACCGATAGCTTGCGTTCGGTGCCATCGGTGTCGTCCTCATTGAAGCTCAACTCCACGTAGCATTCGATGACATCCCGGACGAGAGCACGATTAATTAGCTTGCCATTTCGCTCTTCCTCTATAGATTTGAGTATCGCCTTGGTCACCGGTTCGTTGAGCACCTGGAAGAGATGACCCTTCCATGCGACAAGAGCCAGACGATAGATCTTATAGATGCCCTTCTGTCCCTCCTCGCACTCACGCTTCACCCAATTACGATTGAGATAGTTGCAAATACCATCGAGAACGGTGCTGGAAAACTGATATGATTTCCATTGTCTTGTATAGCGTGACAAGAGAACCTCTTCGCCCCTAATCGACTGAAAGGTGGTGAGCAGATCTTCCAAATAGTCCTTCAAGAAGATCTCCAGGCGATCGTACAACTTCTTGCCCACCAACTGAGCGCCGCCAGCCTTGCCGCTGCTGCGGCCACTCGGCGCGGCGCTGACGCTCGTGCAGTAGTCATAGACGTGTGTATAGAAACGCATATACTGTTTGCGCGTTAAAGATTTTTCATGCTCGAATATTTGCCGTATGCCCCCCTCCAGCTCGTTCCATATGTCATCCAAGTTGACCAGCCGCTGTGTGGTTTGCGAATTGCTCGAACGATTCATTTTGGCAGCCGATGGCAAATCTCGTTTGCCTTCCAACTGTTGGCGCTGTTGCTGCTGCTGCTGTTGTTGTTGTTGTGGCTGCTGCTGCTGCTGCTGCTGCTCTTGAATGAGAGTTCGCGCATGCGACTGGGACGTGGATTGACTGTCCTGATTGCGTCGTTTGGCTGCTGATCTTGTCTTGGGTGTTTTGGTCGGAATTTTGGCAAATCAAATGTTTACAATTTACGGGTGAGATATAAATGTATGTCTATATATATAAATTTATATATATATATAAATCAATCTGCAAATAAGCGGAAAACCAGTTAGCTAAAGTAGGCCACGAACTATTAATTAAAGCAAGAAAATAAAACACAATTGAGCAAAATTGAAGAATCACTTTTGCATTTTGACATATGACAGCTGTCATCTACCCTATGATGAAGCCATCCTCAACAATTCAATATATATATAACTCTGTGAAACAGAGATACATCATATACATTACAGCATATATTTATTTAAAAAATATATATATATAATAGTAAAGCCAAACCTTAAACTTACATACTATTGCATACAATTGCTTATTGACAGCATAAATGCGTGTGCTTAATACCCGTTCTACTTATTTTGAAGGGTATAGCGCATAGCAGCATACAGTTATAATAGCTAGAGTGTTCGTGTGTATGTGAGAGCTTATGCATATATTGGGCTTAAAGTTGGGTATGATACAAAAAAATGTAATGCGATATGGCAACTCCGTAACTTACAAATAACACAAAACAGTAAACAAAAATAATACTGAATACCCTTGCAACACAAACTCACACACACATGTATACATACACACACACACTCCCATACACACACAAATATACGCTCATAAGCATGCAATTTAGTATGCAAGAAAAAGTGGTATTTTGTGCATGTGTGAGTGTGCATAGGCATAATATAACTTCCTGTTAAAATAAACATATACACACAAGCACGCACATATAGTTACACACACACACTCACACAATACGGGCATAAATGGTCTAAAAAACATGTTCCATTACAGCATACTGAACAAAAATGTTTACAGATGCTCTTCAGCACAAATCAGTTGGAAGAATTAGGTATCTATAATTTTTTCCACTGACGTTTGATCACTGACGTCGTGATTTCCCTTTTGGAGCACACACACGTACTTTTTCTTCATCTTTTGTTCGCCATTTTCACAGGCACACACACAATTTGCTAATTTGCTCATTGCAGCGAGTTTCAACAATTTACCTTTTTTCAGTTATTGTTTAATGCTATGCTTGCATATTCTTGTAGTTTGCAATGCTTTTAACTTTAATTTAACTAAATTGACGATTTTTTACCGTTTGTACAAATCACTTTTTCCAACTAAAAAAAAGCAGAGTACTGCCAGACTGTGCCAGTCATTGCAAAGTGCACTACAGCAAAGTGGCAGCACTATGAGCAAACAAGTTGGCCGCACTACGAATCGCAATCGATAGACAGCAGCTCATCGATATTTTAATATGTATTTATGGAGCCCTAGTCAGTGTAAATAAATAAGCAAATCAAATAAAACCGATGAGCAACATTTTGTAAACGTCAGAAATATTAGCGACCTGTTTTTATTTGTTGCTTAACGCACATTAAATTAAGCATATTTATAGATGGAGTACACCATGCACCGTTGGCAACTGTGGCCAGCGGCTTTCTTGTTGGCGTTCTTGCTGATACAAAGTGATGCGGTGCCGGAGGCTCCCAAAACAACTTCTACGATATCAACGAACAGTAACAGCAATACTAGAATGTTTAGAACTGTGAAAAAGGATCAGGCACCAGTCTCCATAATGCCCGCGACTCAAGCAGTGGCCATGCCACAGGCAACTCTTGAGTCAGCAACAGATAAAGTTGTCGTCATCAGTGAAAAGCCCCAGAAGCTGGGAACGGTCGCCGTTCCAGGAAAATTACCCAAAGAGGAAGTGCATATTCAGCGCTCCAACAACGATTTTCCCGATACATACGTCGCTGTTTTCTATATTTTAGTGGGCATAACAAGCTCCGCCTTGTTGCTGCTGATCGTACGCATTTATCGGTATGTATTAAGGGGTTCCCTATCAGCTGGCTGGCAGCTGAACGATAGTTTTTGGGCTTTATCTAGTGGCACTTTAAGTCATCTCCAAATACCATCTCTAATTATCTCCGCTTATCTGTGTTTACCGTTACTTCTATGTAACTGTATTTGCATAGTAGTTTGATTAATGTGAAAGCCACGCTTTAAGCTCACGTAATCGCTTACTGATAAGGTTATCTTTCCATTTCCAGGCTACGCTTATCGCGCGCTGAACGCAAATACGGCGTACAAGGCGATCGAGCCAACCAGGAGCTAACGCCACTCCCAATGGCTATCGAGGATGTGAATAGCGACGAGGATGAGGATCACACACTATTCGAAGTCAATAGGCAGAGTATACGCATATTATGAAAGCCATCAGAATGATTTTTATTTAAAACAGAAAACTACAAAAACAACTTGCCTTCTCAGTTGCTCATGCAGTATCTATTGTAATTGTAATTGTAACGTGTTTTTTAGTGTATCGTAGTTACTAACAAAATGCATAACAGTTAAAATTTGCCTTAAGATTTTCTCGTCGCATTTTTCTCAACAACAAAAAAAAAATTGTGATACCAAAAGTTATGTATGTAAGAAGTTCGATAAACGATAAACAAAATATTCTAAATATATGCAACACATTTACTAAACTGTACTATATATATACAGTTAAAAAACAGAAACGTTAAAAAATAAATGTGTGTATTGAAAAATTATTAACATAGTATTTTCCATTAATATTGCTTTATTTATCGATACACAAATTTACACTTGATTAGCTCAGACTTAAATCTAATACAATAAGCAGACATATATGTATATAATGGACGATTTCATTTCATATAGTTCCTTCTGGACTGTTACACAAAAACACTTAACACCTAAGATCACAAAAATAATTTATTAACAAATACTGCGACTGCATATTGCCCCCCAAAATTAATTGTAGTGTATTATAGTGAGGAGTAAACTAGGACTAAATACTAAAAATTAGTTGTTATCGATTTTGTTTTGTGTAGTTGCTTATTCCGAATCTATCGATTACTACGGCACTTTAATATTTTTGTAGTTTATTTAGATATATGTACGTTTATGCTAATGTTCAGTTAGAGTTGGGCCGATTGGCTATATCATGCTGCCAAACATGCGTTTGCCGCGCGTTAATACCAAACTGACAACCATAACGGTTAACAGAAAGAATACGAGACTTAGAAATGTTGTTATCAGGCGACATCTTTGGCGGAATTTCTTCTCCTTTTCCATTTTCAAGCGCAGCTGCTCGGCGCGCGGCAAGTCGAGCGTAAAGTCCGATTCGGGACGGGATGATGGCTGCAATTAAAAATTGATATATAAATAAACAACAATTAATTTTAAAATGAGCCCGTTAATATTACATAATTTATCACAAATTGTTTAGATAACGTTTGCGCCTTGCACGCCTAACGTCACTAAAATGCACAAAAGTGAGTTATTGACCTCTTTGCTACTGACAGCTGTGGAACTGTATTGTTTAGGAGGACTTATTTAATATAAATAGATAGCAGCACAAATAGATAGCTTAGCATGAATAGATTTTGCTGTTAAGTAAACAAATACGAAACGGGACGTTACTGAGACGGGAACAGCAAGTTATTGACCTCACCTCATTAACAGCTGCCTAACGTGGATAATTTTGCATTCAAAGATCGTGATCATGTAAGACTGTGTGAGTGACGTCATCTAAACGTCTCGAGTACCAAATAAACCCAAAAATATCCATTACAGCTCTTATATAAGCTTAATTAGCTAATTAGCATTTGGCGTTGAAAACTTGACTTTTTATGTAAATCGATTATGCACGAGGCAAAAAATAAATGTGTGTGCGTATTGTTAGGTAGGGTCAGTCAACAGTAACGATTACGAAGATGAAGAAGGTGATCGCTGGCTGGCTGGCTAGCTGGCTAGCTGGCTAGTTGACGATTGCTTTGACATTGATGCTATCGTTGATCTGAATTAAATATTTTTTTTTAACATTTTAGGCTAAGGCCCTGTTGCTCCTACTCTGTTTGATTTATGTTTGTTAAGCATTTGAGCTCGGCTACAAATTGTTTAACATAAATCATAGCAAAAGTATTGCACATTTTATAAACACGTACATTTTTGCAATAGTTTCAAGGCGTGGCATACTCAGAGACTGGGAAAGGGCGCAACGCATACAAATTTGACCCACTAAGCAGACGTTACTGCGGCTGCTGTTGTTGTTGTATTTGGCGCCTCTTCATGTTTTTTCTTTTCTGTTGCCGGTTTTTAAATTTTTTAGCGACACAACCTTGAAATTTGTATATGCATGCACGAGTGTGTGCGTGTGTATGTGATTCAATATTGTTAATGTAACAGGTTTCTTGATTCTCATACAAAATGTTAAGTAATTGATGTAACCTCTTTAAATTAAAGATACTTTGACATCGAAATACTAAACAAAAATACTATATTTAGGCGGGAACAGTTTAATATTAAACATCAAATTACGTTTTGTAACCGGATGTGAAATTGAAAGCGACAAGATTCTATAATAGCTCAATTATGATCGACAAAATTCCGCAGATATCAAATTTCAATAATTTTGGCAAGTGAAAGTTTTGCGCATATGCAATATAGTCATTAAAAAGGGCATTCAATTTTTGTTTGAGTGCTCACAAACACTAACACGTATTAGTAGGTGTGTGTGCTTGTGTAAGTGTTGTTCAATTCGCATTTTTGCACTTCATTGTGTGTGAGATACCTTATTTTTATTTATTTACTCTTTTTTTTTTTGTGTGTAAGTGTGAGTATGTTGCTGTTGCCTTTGCGCACATTGTCTTCGGTTCGTTTTTTCGGTGATCAAAATCTCGCGTTTCGTGCCCGATTATTACGTTCGCTATCAATGCCCGCTGCATTTGAACAAACATATAAACAAATATATATGTATGTATATATGTATGTATACAAACACACATAACATTTAATGTGAGATATGAAAATGAGAAATTAAAATGGCAACAACTTTGCGGTATCTTCGTTTTATTTTTTTGCCTTCCGGCTTCTTTTCTTTTCGCATCCCAACTTTAGCTACGCTTCGTTTGGAGTTGTTGGGTTTTGCGTTTGTTTATATTATTGTTGTTGCTGTTGTTATTATTGTTGTTTATCAGTCAAGTACTTTGAGAAGACGACGTAATCGAAGTGTCGACGTTGACGAGAAAATTACCGCATTAACGTTACGCGTGTGTGCGTGTGCATCTGTGTGTTCGCTTATAACGGTTTTATTGGCATGGCATAGGCAAAGCTATGTAAGTGAAGCAAACCAAGTGCATATGAGTGTGTGTGTGTGTATATGTACATTGTATGTACATATGTGTTTGCAGCGTTGCTGGAAAAAAATATTTGAATGCAGCGCCTAAAATATGCAAAGCCGTTGGATTGTGTTAATTGATTTAAAGCTACTTCAAATAACGCTGTGATTATCTTAATTTAATTAGGTGTTGAAGATGTATTTAAAGAGGAAAAAAGAATAGGGAAATGGAAGGGAGAGCTGCTAATAATAATTATATGTGAAATGTTGAAACCACATTCTTTCAATGTTAGATAGAGAGAGAGATAAACGCCTTTGCTGTCAAGCGAATATCGGCAATGCTATAAATGTCAAAAAATGCGAGAGAGCGAGGAAGACAGAGCTACTTTAGAACTTGTAAGCTACTTCGTACCTTGTCAACAAGAAGAGTGAAAGTGAAAATGAGAGAAAGAAGAATCGACGAAAGAAAAGGAAAAGTATTAGTATTGATGTAAGAATCTAAGAAATTTAGATATTCAACTAGCGAAAAATAGGAACAGGTAGAGTTGCTGCACTCATCGAGACTGTGCGAGCGAGAAGGGACTAGCTTCAAAGGATAGGAAGAATAGTTTGCATGAGACAGGCAAACATAGATACATATATAAAAGCAGTGAGAGAGAGAGAGAGAGAGAAAGAAATAGCTTTTACTGCAAGACACAGAGCTCTCGCATTATTGTGCTCACAAAGAGCGAGAGAGAGGCGAAGAGTTTGAACTAACAAATTACAATTACAATTACACCTCCATTCACACTTGTTTTTGGTAGTTTCGGCGAGCTCTGTGAGCTGTGAGTGGGTAGGCCTCGCCCCAAAATGTGATTTAGCTAATTTGCAAATGATGCCAGCGCAATAAATTATGAATATTGGATGAGAGTTATTGTTAATGTCGATTCGTTTAACATGTATATACGAGATATGCAGATGGTGTATAGATAGGCATATATGTGCATATGTATGTATGAATGTATACATATATTGTGAACTGAAGCTGCAAATTCCCCAATATCTAACCTTGGCTCAAATTGGCGTAGCTGCTGCCTGCCCCGTTTTTACTTATTTATTTATTTATTTTTATTTTTATTTTGATTTGCAAATCTTTTGCAATAGACACAGCTAAAAAGAAAATCCATATACATAGATGTATGAATTTAACTGGTTGCCCAGTTTAATGTGCAACACACGTTTTTCACTGACATTGAAAGCAACTATATAAATGATGTATACAAATAAATATATATGATTTTTTTGGCCTGCAAGTTGGCCAAGTTTAAAACATCGCTGGAAGAGAGAAAGAGAGAAAACAAATTTTGACACGTACTCAGGGTAAGTGCCCAAAATGCATAATATATAAAAACAAGTTAAAGCATTGCAATATGGCAACGGCATAAGCGACTCCATAATACTCGGCAAAAAAATTGCTAAATGGCATAGGCTTAGCTCTATATAAGTAAATATCTCAAAGAACTTAGATCAGTCTCGAGTTCTACCATGAAATCTATGGTAAAAAGAGTTCATTTCTCTTGATCATTTAGTTGATATATAGAGAAGAGTAAACTCATATGCATTACAGTCGACTTTCGCTCTGTGGAGTATTGCTAACCCTCTCCACAAATCTTCAAATTTTGAAATTCTAGCATATAATAGTTGGTCTGTATAATAGTTATACTTAATAGATTTACCCAAAGAGCAGCGTATCTCTTTGCCTTTAAGTTTTATAATCAACAGATTCTGCTATCGGCTTCGATTCGCTTTGCTATGCTTGCTAAGCCATAACCAATTGAGAATTCTATGGTTGTAGCTTCTGTAAATAGCGATCAACTGACTGAAGCGAATGAACTGCTTACCATACTTAATAGCCATATAATACACATAGAACACTATATTGAAAATGAAAGACTAGTTCTTGATTGTTCGATATCCAAACAGCAGTGCAACCAATAAATTGCTAATAATGAACTATGCATACGCAAATATGTTTAAAGTCGCTTGGGATGCCGTAAATAAAATTATGGATATGTATACATGTTGCGTCTGTACGATTTACTTAAAACGAATTTTTAAAACTTTAATTAAATAAGATAAATAAAGTTGAATATTTCTTCTTTATATTGTTAGCACTTTCTTTAGTCGTTTATGAGTTTTATTCGATGTTTCTTACAATTTCGTTATCCTGCACAAGTAAGTTAATATTACCCATTATGTTAATCAACTTGTAAGCTCAATAGACCACTGCACTGCTCTAAGCTTTGAACTGAACTAACTCTTTGGACATCGACTTCAGACCTCAGACTTCTCTTAGCTTTCAGCTTAAGACAATGCAATAATTTACAATAATTTGCAATAATTAGTTTTGTGCAGATACAAAATTAACGTTTTTATGTTAATTGAAACCAAGTCTCTGAGAATTTGACAGACTTCAATATATTTATGTTTATATATTTATATATATATATATATATATATATGAATATATTTGTGTATGAAATGATTATACAATTATGCAACACCTGCTTTCACACCTCTTTTATAGGGCATTTCCATTGGAGTCCATTGAAAGTGTCTAAAGCGGGTATATCGCTTTGTTTATCATACGTGTGACCATACCTCTAAATAATATATTATATATTCTTGATCAGTTGACTCGATCTATTCATTTCCGGGTTCTATATGAACATGGCTAACTTGGGTTGATTTCTTTATTATATTTTTCTACTATTCCTATATATTTCAAATAATAAATTTAGTACTAAAATAATCGCTTAATTAAAGTCTATATTTTCTGATTCGCAGTCAATCAATGTTTAATTCAGGGTATTCTCTAGTCAGGCATTTCCTCTCTGTTGATCGCCTTGTGGCAGCAGCAGCATTGAAAACGCATTCAACGTTAACTAACTGAAAGCAACAACGAAATGTTGCTGCACACGCGAAAAGCCGCAAACAAGAAAAGCGCCGGAAAAGCTACATAAAATAAGCAATTGAAAAGGAGCTAATGGAAAGGGGGGTGGGAAGGAGTGGAGGAGGGGGAGGTACCAGCTGATGTGTTACACCTAGTGCACTTGCTTGGTATCTCTCTAACGGAAGCCAATCTCAAATCTTGTCAGTGTGTCAGCGAGTCAATCAACGGGCAATTCACGCAGTCGAATAAATTTGCCAATGAGCAAAGGATCGTTATGGGCGTGGCACATTACAAATCGACGCCCCCCTTGGCAACTAATTGAGTTGAAAGATTTGGGTTTTATTTGTTGTTTGGCTTCATTGTTGTTGTTGTTGCCACGAGACGTATGAGTAATAATTGTAGCTGACTTACTGCAGCTTCCGCGCTATTCAACGAGTTGCAGGCTATGAATAGATTAGGTTTATATAACTAACTGACAGAGCTTAAAGCTATCAGAGCGATATCTTCAATTTTGGGATAGCCTAAAGGGACTAATTATCGTTTCGAGTAGTTTTAGCTGTAATTAATAAGAGAAATTGATAATGAAAGAGGCAGATAGAGAGAAAGATAGAGATAGAGAGATGGAGAGAGAGAAAGATGGAAAGGGACAGATAGAGAGATGAAAGAGATATTAGTGAAGAAGAGAGAGAGAGGGAGAAGAATAGAGATAGAGATTAACAGAGAGAGAGAGGGATAGGGAGAGAGAGAGAGATAAAGTCCCAGATAGGGAGAGAGAGAGAAACAGATAATAAGAGAGCGGTAGAGAGGAAAAAAAATTTAAAAAAGAGGAAGAGGGAGAGATAAAGAGAGAGATAGATACAGAGAAATAGGCATGGAGACGGATAGAGATATAAGAAAAGAAGTGAGAGAGAGAGGGGAAAGAGATAGAGATAGAGGGAGATAGAGAATAGAACTGAGAAATAGAGAATGATATTGGGAATATAACGAGTCAGAGAAATTAGGAGTTTTGGCAAACAATCCAGAGACAGCTAAAAATTACAGACAGATTTAAAAAAAATGATTATGTTTTTTAGTCAATTTCTAGGCCTAAATAATATTTTCCCCATTTACTTAAACTTGCCGAACAGCTCTCGCTCAGGTACTCTATCGCAACTCTCACTACTCATCTGATCATTTTTAATGCGAGCTGATATAAATTTGCTTATCTAGTTGTAATTAAACAGAATCAATCAATGTTGGGCTTGGGAATCAGCTGAAGCTAGTCGAGCGAGTCGAGCAGCTCTCGCCTCGGTGGACTTGGTGGACTCTCAAAGAGAATGAATTGGCGACAATTCCCCATTTGTCCATTTGTGTCGCATGCTCTTGGCCAAATGGAAATTGGACAGAACGAGCTAAGTTTGTTTTTCATTTTTTTTTTGTATCTTTTTGGCAGCTCGATTTCGTTTTCTGCTTTTGATGGGTGGCTCTCATTGGGCAGCGTCTGAGGCAGCGACGGCAACGGCAACGGCAACGGCGACTATTGCAACACTTTGTGGCAGCGACTGTTAAATGGTAGTAAAAAAAAAAGAAAACAAGTAAGAAAACTCTAGTCGAGAGTGCTCGACTAGATAATACCCTGAACCCAATTTTAATAAAATAAAAAAATAATCTGTACTGTGGTTTGGTTTTTTGTAATTATCTTGAAAATGCATCAATTTTAGTGCTGAAAATGGCAAAAAACTTCATTATTTTGACAAATAGTTAAATATATTGCTCTTGATTAGTACTAAAATTAATCCGTTTTCAAGATAATTACAAAAAACCAGTGTCGAACGTGACAAAAAGTTGACTTTTCTGGAGAATTACCCATATGGATAAATCAGAAAGTATACATAAGAATGTATGAGTGTAACGTTCAAAATGTACATATGTACATACATGTATATTTACGTATGTGTGTATGCATTGCCAAAAAAAATAATAATAGATGGCGCTTATATTAGTTGAAATTCGAAAAATGTTATATTATTAAATATCATTAAAAATAGACCCAACAATTAGACGTTCCTCGATTAACACGCATCACCTTAATTAACACAGACACTTCATAATTGTAAAACTACCAACTGACTTTTAAAGGTATAAAATACAAATGAATAAATAATAATTAAAAAGAAAGAAAAAATTAAAAATAAGAAATTATGAAGGGCTTAGGCGAGGCTAGAACCTACGACACCCTAACATTCGTTGCATCTGTCTAGCCATCTACACCACGGCTCACTTAAACAGCAGAGTAGCGAAAACGAATGAAATTCGCCATATACGAAAGAAACACTAAAGCAGTGGCTGAAAATACAAATACAATTCAAAGACAATTCTAACGCAATTCAAAAACAATTGTGATTCTTAGAATATACACGCATAGCAACATAGAAAACGGCCCAAGATTTTTTGTGTGTATATGTGCACACGCATACGAAAATTGATTTGCATTGCTCAACATTGCTTGCATTTCCATTCTTGTTTTAAAATTTTTAAAATAAATATATAATAAAATATATAATGGAATGTAATGAGAGTTCAGCATATGATCTACATATTCTATTTGACATTTTAGGTTTTTTTTTAGAAATCATAACTCTTTTACAATTAGATTTACATGCACAAATACATACATATGTATGTATGTATATGTATGTACGATTGCAGCCACACGCTGATCTAAGCTTGCACACATATACATACATACATACATATGTATGTATGTATGTATGTGTGCCCGCAATGCGTGTTGCTGTGTCGCCGCTGCCTTTGTTGCTGCGCCACATGGGCTTTGATGAGAAAACTTTGATGATTGATAATTCTGTTTCTAGATGGACAATCGTATTGATTTCTTCAGATTATAATTATGATATTCATATCTATATGCTAAACCAAACTGCATGTCTCTAGTATTTGAAATGCATTTTTTACACATTTGGGGGTGGTGGGGGCGAATTGGGGACCGGAATCCAAAATCTGACAAAAACCGAAATTGTATTAAATTAGTATCTATATATATGCAGAAGACTTGGAGACTCTAACTCTAAAGATGAATTAGCTAGAATTTTATAACTGGTTCCCGATAATTTCAGTTATCGATAACCTTGCAAATATTCAAGTTATCGAATTTCTGAAACAAACTCGTACTGCGCGTGCAATATACGGACCTAACACAAAAAGAATGAACTCTCTAGCTTTTGTATCTTCGGAAATCGACGCGTTCATACATACGGACGGACGGACGGACGGACGGACGGACGGACGGACGGACGGACGGACGGACGGACGGACGGACAGACGGACATGGCTATATCAACTTTTCTCGTCACCCTGATCAAGAATATATATACTTTATGGGGTCTGCCACGCCTCCTTCTGCCTGTTACATACTTTTAACAAAACCATTATACCCTGATTTCCCATTTTCAATGGGTTCAGGGTATAAAAAAAAAAAAAACTGCAGCTAACAGCAACTTTGTCTTCAGTTTTGCTTTTGCTGTTTCGATTTCTGTTTGCGTTTTCGTTTTCATTTTCATTTTCATTTTGGCATTCATGACACAGCAAACGAGTTATTTGCCGGCCAAGCGGTGCGACGAGTTTTCAGCCAGCTAGGGTAGCCAAACGGAGCGTGGTGGGGAGAGGCAGAGGCAGAGGGAGAGGGAGGGGAAGAGCTGAAGATAGCTTTAACTACTTATTATAGTCATGCTGTTTGCTGTTCGTTTGTTTCGTTGTTTGTTTGTGCTTGCTTTCAGCATCCTTCTGGTCTTGGCGCTGGAAACGTCCTTAAAGGTCATTCGTTTTGTAGGGCAACGCAAAAATGCGGCTGGTTGCACCGGTTTCTGATTTTAGTTGCCACTTGTTGCATGTTGTTGTTGTTGTTGTTATTGTTGTTGCTGTTGCTGCTGTTGTTACTTTATCTGGGCTCCAAAATCAATGGCGGTCAGTTGGTCAGCCAGATAAGCAGGTAGCAGAGCTACCTGTTCGTCGAGATGCTGCAGGCCTTTTTTTCTTAACGGAATTTTAAGGTTAACCGGTACCGTTTCTTCATACATAGCTAATACCCTGTCACCATTGCAAGTGTGCTTAGAGTGGAGTAGTGTCATTATAGGAGCTATAAGAACTCGAGTATCAAGTATTGATCGAATTTTGTTCTTTCATAATTTCTATATCTCATATAATATCTTCAATGTATCTATATTCTCTCCGTAGCTTTTGTCATCTATTATTTGTCTTCTTCTTCTTCTTCTATATATCTATCTATCTTCTACTAAATTACATTGAATTGATATATAATTCTATCAATATTATAATATATCATTCAATATTTCTCATCAGTCATTCATTATCCGATAAAATCATTCCCATTTTCATTGCGCATTAATTATTGATTAATGATTAATGATTTTTCATTATGTATTATTCAATACACATTATTCATCATACATTATTTATATTCATTGTTAATTTTTGCATATTCACTCATAAAATTCCTGCAGGGTATCTCTTAGCTGAGCATACCCGCTTATAGCACTTTTGATTGCTAACTTTGCCTTTCGCACTAACTGTTTGACATGAATTAAAGCCCAGTTGCAGCAGCAGCAGCAGCAGCAGCAGCAGCAACAGTAGCTGCAAAAAACCTCAAGTTCAAATCCCGCTTCGTGAACGTGCACATTGACTAGTAAATAGGTAAAGTTATACATATATATGTATGTATACCTATAGAGGAATATATATTTATATATACAGCCGTCAGTTAAGGTGAATAAACCGCAGTCGTGCGCTTACCAATTTCTGTTGCCAAGCTGAGTCAACGAAAACAATAATAATAATAATAACTATTTCGCATTGGCATTGAAAGTGAAAACTCATTGAGATTCTCCATGCATTGGCCCAGAGAGACCGACCAAACAAGGCCCCTTCAAGCCAAAAATTTTGGCTTCATTAGTACAGCGGATATTGCATAATAATAGCCACAAAGTAAGGCAAAGGCCAAAAGCTGTTTTTTTTGCTGCCAAATGGGCCTCGATTGCAATATTTGTATAAAGAATCGAGTTCTGTTTGCGAAATACTCATCAAATGAGTTGACGTAAGCAACAGTGTGGGACAGAGAGAGTGAGAGAGAGAGAGAGGGAACTAGGGAGTTAGAGTAAAAAGAGAGGGAGAAGCTAGGAACATAGAAGGTAGAGACAGCTAAAACTCGGAAGAACAAGAGGGGAGAGAGAAGAGAGACCGATCGAATGGACGTTGTCAAGCGGAAGCTCCTAAGGGACAGCTCATAGTCCACTTTTAAGGAAGTATTTTCTATAGATGAGTATCGATAATTAAGGCAGATAGTTCGGATAGTGTGAGTATAGAATATAATATAAGTTTTCATAGTTGGAGTAGAGACTGGAAATGGAAGTGGGTCTAGAGTATTAGCTGAAGACATTTGAACTTATATTCTATATAGTCCATCAATGAATTTGCAACAAATTTACTCATAAATCTTTTATAGCATATTACTTCCTAACTTCAGTGCAAATACTAGAAGGGTTCTCTTCAGTTCATTTCTATACCTCTATTCCTTACTCTTACTTACTTTAGCTCTGAAATTGTTTGCAGTGTATGTATGTTTTTATAAGAATATTTAGCCTCTTTCTTAGCTATACGCATATCCATGCACTTCTCCTGGCTCTCTACCTGTATATCAAATTGTTTACAGTGTATTCACACAGATTACTTCATATGGGTCAAACATTTAACCTTACCCAATGGCCAGTTGCAATTGAGTTTGCATTGTTGCTACTGTGCGTTGCTGGGCGTCAGCTATTTCTTTTTGTTTTGGCCAACATTGCGTATGATTAATGTCTTTTGGCTAATTGCCACTAAACGTGGAAAAAAAAGAAGAAAACAAACCAACTGTAAACCTAAATCGAGGAGGTCAAGTGTGTCAAAAAGCTCAATTGGCTAACTGTTTATAATAACTGTTATACTCGTTCGCTAAGCTCAAAATGGGGTATATTAAGGGTAAGAGATTTGGATTAAGTAAGGCGACTTTGTAGATCTACAGATTGAGAGCGAGATTTGTGTCATAGAGATACATATGTCTAGATCGATTCAACTAGTCGTAACGCTCTCCCGAATTGCTTTTTTCTATGGGTTATATAAATATATTTATATTTGTTAACGTGGCAAATTGAATGGAAAATCTATATATATATATCTGGAATGTGAAATCTGCTTTCAGTTCGTTTGGTCTCATTCCTTAGATCTCATCTCATCTGCAGTTTAAATTACTTAACACTTGGAATAAATTTATCCTCTCTATAAAGCAAGTGTTTTTTAGTCGTGTACACCCGATAGAAAAATATAGAGCTATTTATTTTATTTATTTATTTTTTGTAGTGCTTCATTGCTTATCGCTAACGTTAGACAGTTTTGGTCGAGGGCGGGAATTGTTGTTGCTGCTGTTGGCTGTTGTGTGAGCGCATCAGTCATTAAATTGGTTAAAAGTGCATCGATTGGCCAAGTCGAAGCTGTTGGCTGCAAACTGTTCGTGCAAACTTTTATTAATTTCATCCTTGGCCGCAATGTGACCGCCAATAAGTAGATGCAACAGCTGCTGCTGCTGCTGCTGACTCTAGGCTCTTGTTGCTTCTAGAGAAGCCGCAACAGTAGCAGCAGCGGATGCCAACACCGGACGTCAACGGCAGCAGTCGTAGCAGTGGCAGCATTGACGTCATTATTATCATCATTATTATTACTATTATTATTATTGTTGTTAAAT
This sequence comes from Drosophila antonietae, assembly GCA_030914385.1. Taxonomy (NCBI): domain Eukaryota; kingdom Metazoa; phylum Arthropoda; class Insecta; order Diptera; family Drosophilidae; genus Drosophila; species Drosophila antonietae. Next base: position 780,209 of record JAUESO010000611.1, on the reverse strand, counting down.
TCATTGACGTTTATTATGCGATACAGGCGATATTATCGCTGTCATGGCCAACGTTCGATTTGGTTCGTGCATTGGCATCATGATTAATGATTAATGATGTGCGTGTGCCGCATGTAGGAGGCTACTGTTCAGATTCACTATCGTATATAATTAAATAAATATGTATATAGAAACATATATATGTATATGTAGACTTCAATGGAAATCTAAGGAATTGCATCAAATGGTTGCATATGCCACAAGTCTTCAGTCTAATTTTACGAAAGTAAGAGAAAGAGGAAAAAGAAGCGAAACAAGAAGAAGGAAGAGGATGGAGGGGGAAGGAGAAGAATAGACGAGAAAGGAAGGAATGGAAAGGGAGGAGGAAAATAACGACGAGAGAAAGAGGGAAACAGAGTAGGAGAAAAGAGATGAAAAGAGGGCAACAAGAGTTCCTCTCTTCTTCCTCTTCTTCTTCTCTTGTTGCCGTCTTTTCAGCTCTTTATATGCCCTTCTTTCTCTTATTTGTCCTTCTTCTATCAATATTTCAAATGTTGTATCAGTGTAGCATTACTTACATATGACAATGTGGGATGTGCACTACTGATGACCAGTTCGGCGCCGCCTCCTGCTCCGCCAATGCCGGCGCCACCTGCGCTATGGCGCTGCTTGCCCAGCAGCGATTGATGCATGCGATTCGTGCCGTAGTACATCTCCCAGATGCTCGGCTTCTTGCGATGCCATTCCGCAGCGCTGTCATCCAACTTATCCAGTCCGTTGCCTAGCCGAGATCTCGACTGATTCGCATGGAATGTGAGGTTTCGCTGCATCTGTGTGATCATCGTCGTGGTTGTCGTCGTCTTCAGCTCCACTGGCGGTGGCGACGGTGTTAAAGTGGGCGTCGTTGTAGGTGTGGGCGTTGGAGTGGGCGTGGGTGTGGTCGTTGACTCGACATAGCATTCAGCCAGTGGAAAGATCTCAGTGATGGACTTGCGTTTCATTTTGAAGTTGGGATCACTGGCACAGCGAATGGTCATAATCTGCTCTCTCGCCGAGATCAGGACACCATCTCGCACCGACTCATATGGATTCAGCTGTGAGTCACCGGCATAGCTGCGCCTTCGCTCGAGTGCATTCTGCAATCGCACCACATGCTGCTGCCGACCCAAGCCGCTGCAGAGCTGTCGCAGCTCCAGTTCGCTGTGCTGATTCATGCGCTGCAGATACGATTCGAGCTCGTTCTTCAGCGTCTCTATCATGCCCTCCAGCTCTTGGGGAATGTGCGTGGTTGGCGTCGGTGTCAGATGCCGTATCTTATCACGGACATCCTCGAGCAACTCCCGGGTGCTCTGAAAGTGCAGCTGATCCTCGTAGCGCTTGGCATAGGCCGAAGACGAATTCGACTGGTCCACCCGATAGGCATTCTCCGGACAGGAATTTATATATTTGGCACATTTGTAATTGTTTTCTTCGAGCTGCAAGTCGTTGAGGTTGTCGAGGCCTGACAGCAATTGTTGTTGATTCAACTGCAATCGTTGTGGCTGCTGTTGTTGCTGTTGCTGTTGCTGTTGCTGCGAATCATTGAGAAAGGCTGGATTATCGATGCCTGACAGCAATTGTTGCTGTTGCTGTCTGGGATGTTGCTGCAAGTCATGCTGAAAACTTGGGTTGTCAATGCCTGACAGCGACTGTTGCTGCTGTCGCTGCTTCTGCTGTTGTTGCTGCTGCTGCTGTTGACTGGGCTGCAGCAGAAACGCATCTAAATCGATGTCCATCAAGGAATCATCCACTTGATCCAATTGCTGCTGCTGCTGTTGCTGTTGCTGTTGCTGTCGCTGTGTCGCAAAGCCTTCCTTTATCGTGGGCAGCTGATTGTAGACGCGCAGCTTCTCACCAATATCCAAGGTGGGAGCAGCTGTTGCTGCTGTCGCTACTGTTTTATCCTGCTGCATGTAGGACAGACAGGGAAAGCTCTTCAAGTGCCTATCCAAATTCTCAATGCTCGTCTCCAGAATTCGCAATTTGTCGCTGTAGTGCGGCAAATGTTTTTGCTGCTGCTGTTGGTGTTGCTGCTGGCCATTGGCATGAGCCAGCTCAGATGTGTTGGCCAACACTTGCTCAGCTGCCGCATCTTGCATAGCCAAATGCTGACTAATCGCCGTCTCATTGCTTGGCAGCTGCAGTTGCGGCCGCTGCTTGGATGCGATTGTTTTGCCGCTCTTCTCTGGCTCGCCCGCTTCTAGGATATCTATGACCGGTTCGCAATAGATATGCTCGTCCAGCGAGTAAGTGGAGCATACATGCGAGCTATAATAACCAGACGAGCCGCTTTTATCTGTCGAATAATGTGAGGCAGTTGCTCGGGCAGTTGCTGCTGCTGCTGCTGCTGCTGTTGCTGCTGCTCCAGTTGTTGTTGTTGCTGCTGCTACTGCTGTCGCTGGTCCTGTGCTGGTGCCCAGTCCAGAGTCTGTGGTCTGTGTGCTGCTGGCATTGGATGCTGTGGATCGTTTCTTGTTTCGTATCGCTGATGCTGCCACACTTGGCTTCATATCATTCGCTCTGCTCAGAGATGTCCCAGCTATTTCTCGACCACTGAGCGACGCTGTCAATGGCATTGAAGTTGTCGCATTGCTAGAAAAGGGGGAGAGAGAAAAACGGAAAATGCGTGTAAGAAAAATGATTAAAATAAAAAAAAAGTTGGGAAATAATGCAAGTATTATCTAGATTAAATCGCTGCAATCTGGCATGTCCGACTCAAAAATACCCTACATAATAATTACAAGCAGCAACATTTTAAATTAGAGAAGGTTTTTAATATCCTTATACTCCTATACTATTGTAATCTGTACTATTATACTCTTATACTCTTTAACTTTTCTTTATAAATCATCATATTCTTAATTTTCCACTCTTATTCTTTATTTTTTACTCATTATGAATGCACATTCATACTCTTATACTAGTATAATAGAGGTGGATCTAGATTTCCTCCCAATACTCTTTTGCAGTCTTATGAAGAGACATGCTATAAGTTGCTATAAGTCTTATACTCATTCTTCTACTTGTAGATTCATAGCCTAACTCTTATACTTTTGCAGCTTCAGAAGTTTAAGCTCATCCTGTCATATGCATACTCTTATTGCTATTCTTATACAGATGGACTCTTAATACTCTCTCTCCTTCTCTCGTACACTCTTATACTCTTATACAGACTACCAAGGCACATTTGATTCATTTGATCAACAATGCAACAATGTTCTTCCTGCCTCGTTACATAAGTTTATATTGAGAACCATTATGCCCTCACTGTCCACTCTTAATGGGTATTACAATAAATATAGCACAGCTGAAAGGGAAACTCTCAGCGCAATGAAAGTGGTTTAACCGGCCAAATGGCCAACCGGCCCACTGTGCCACGAGTGGCATGAGTGTGTCCATGTGTGTGTGTGTGTGTGTGTGTGTGTGTGTGTGTGTGTGTTTTAGTGGGTATGTATGTGGGTTAGTAGTTTTCTTTTCGCTCTCGTTGTGGCACGCGTCTCTTTTATATGAGGCCGGCAGCTGTCGTCAAATCAATAAAAGCTTCTAACTTATTTGAATGTGTCTGGAATCCTCACTCATAAGAGCTCAAAGAGCATAAATTGTTTGCATTTTAACGCATTTTTAAGTGCTGTCTGACAAACACACAAACAGATGGAGAGAGGGAGAGAGACAGAGAGAGGGAGAGAGACAGAGAGACAAAAAGTATTTGGCAAACAACATTTGAAATTCAACATCAAAATTCAATTCGGAATCAAAAGAAACTCGTTCTAAACAGGATTTCAGCTTGAATAACTGTTGCAATTGCTTTTTATTATTATTATTATTATTATTATTATTATCTTTTTGTTTTCGATATTATTTGGCAAGAGTTTGTTAAGAGTTTCTCTTGGACGGAAAACGAATTTACTTTTCTAAATTCTAGACGCAACATTTTTGAGTGAAACTAAATCAAGCCTTGACAGAAGAGTCAGCAATGGAAGGGGAGTGCACATATCTTATTAATTTGAAATTCCAACAATTTTGTCAAATTTATTCATATTCATCTATCCATATCACAGCAGCATACTGTTTAAGTCAGCATGGGCTCAAGTATTACCACGATAAATTCGATTATAAATTGCGTAAGCTAAAGAAAGTGTCTATCTATATAGAACTTTAACTAATGTCAACATTAATATCACCAATTTAATAACTTTTTTACTATCTCTCCTATTATCTATTGATCAATTGCGAGTATGGCATCTGTTCTCCGTTTAACTTATTTCTACATTTCTCTTAAATGACCTTTAAACTAATCAAGTAACTTGAATTAGCATACTCTGTCATTAGGTTTTAGTAGACCGCCTCAAAGGGGCGGGAATTATGCCTATAGGCTAAGCAGCAGCTGCTGTATTATTTAAGAATCGTCTTGGAGTCTTTTACTCTGGGCAGTGGGTCAACAGCAGTTGAACAAGTACTCTTAGTTTTAGTTGGGTATGCCCGACTGGCAGCTTACCATTAGCTAACGATGAGCGTTGATGCTGAGAGTAAAGTTGATTTTATGATCAATGTGTTTTAATTAGCAATCTTATACATTTGTGTTCTAATACGTTTGTACACATAGTCTTACAGAGGTTTACAGAGAGGCAAAAAGGTCGAAGTAAGCTGCGCTGTTGGTCATAAAACTATTCTTCTCTCAAACTTGTATGCTCTTTAAAGCCTTAATTATTATCGACTCTTATATAAAAAGACAGCTCTATTTCAGCTGAGCATTCATCCTTGCACTCTTATACTTTTGCAAACCTTTACTCTTCTTGAGACGAATAGAGAATCGGAGTTGATTCATTTGGTCTTATACTCTCACCACAAAGAAATATCCAAACATTACTTTTCCTTTAAATCGTATAAAGAATATTTACATTTATTATATATATAAGATCGCTTTAACATACAAAAATCCAATATACCCCGCTGAAGCACCTTCTATTGAAGGCATAGCCTGAGTATACAAATTGAAGCTGGAAAATTGCTGGGAAATTGCGTAATAACGGTCTTTGTGTCGCCGTTCTTATACGTATGTATATATAGCAACTGGATCTTGGCGTATCGAAACGAAGCGGACTTGGACTTGGACCGAGGCTTGGTCTTTTTTTTTTGGGAACTCGAGCTTTGGTTATTAAGACTAGCTTGTTTATCGATGCGTTTAGTTTGGACTAGTGCAGGGGCTTGTTTAATATTTATTTATTTATTTTTTTTTATTTTTTTGGTTTCTTTTTTATTTTTTTGGGCTCGATATGTAATGGACAAGGTTAACGTTCCATCGCATGAAAAATATTTTGCAATATTTGCGTATTTATTTGTGAGCCGTGTTAATTAAAATGTTCAGCCTCGTTTGCATGTCGGAACACGGGGCTGTTACCTGTGCTACTACAGATAGCTAGCTGTACGCTTGCCTATTCAGGTGTCTCTCTCTATGTATGCATGTGTGCACGTGTGTGTGTGTGTCTGCTAATTATTGTTGACTTGGCTGCCAAAACAAATTACACAGCTTTTTGGCTTAGTTTGCAGCAAAGCGTCCTTCAATCTAACTAGTAACTGTATGTCTATATATTTATATATTAACTACGTGTATTTAATAAATCAATCAAGCTAATAGCTATTTATTTGAATATATATATGTATATATTTAACTCTTTATGGTTTGCCTAAATGAGGCATTGACCCTGGCATATAGCTAAAAGCTCGTCAAATCTATTGCATACAAATCAAGTATTTGGTCAAATTGAACCTCGATTAAATTGATGCAATCGACACTGGAATGGGAAGTACAGCTATCGTATATATACGATATAATATCTATAGCATAAAGGCCAATATGCAACTTAATACGCATCTACGTCCAAGTAGAACTCAGTTGATATACAAATATAAGATAAATATTTATTATATATACGATATTATATTTCGTATGTATACAAACTATAGCATTAGCTATAAGGTAATTCGATTCCAGATTAGTTACGTACAAACAACGAATATGTATTTACGATATATTGGAACGTACATCGTAGATATACGATATATATTGGGAATATCGTATATAGCATGGTTAAAGCTAAGGTATGGTATGGTATCACATAAATATATCGTATATAATCGTTCTATACTCTTTTTTCTATGCTATTCACACTTTCTACATCCTACAAATGCGATATATATAATTGTTAAATCCCATACATATATATATATCGCATATATATAGTGTGAAGTAGAGCTACTATAAACCTTCTCCATTTGCTGCTTAACATGCATCGCATATAATGGGAAAGGGCATAAACAAACTCTTGTATAAATATATATACACATATATGTAGTATCAAGTTTATATATATATGTGGTATAATTGGATTAGCCTTGATTTTGGAAGGATTTGCTGAATGCGAAATCAAATGTGAGCCATGAGCCATGGACATTGAGCTCTACGAAACTCGTAAAATGGTGGAATTTCAAACATATTTTAGCTACACTTTTGATACTCGTTCAGCAGCTCAAAAAGCGAGTATATTAGTGATAGAGATCGGCATGCCATTGACCATAATGAACAAAAGTTGATTCCTAATTTGATTCTCTCGAATCTGTTCGCATTGTCTTTGAGCTTGACTCAGATCGTTAAACATCTGTAATCAAGATTTATATATATATATGGAGAGAAGAAGAAGAAGCTATGTACAATAAATTGCACGATTTGATGGCAGAGATGTAAATAATAGACAGACATATGTATATATACTCGCATATGCGAGGGTAGTTTGAAGTGTTTTATACTGATATAAAAGAGTTATTAATGCATTTAAATTATTTAATGTTTTGTTTTGTTTTCTTTGTGTTTATCTTTCAACTTGAATGAACTGACGTCAGTAAGCTCTTCAGTCTGCCCTCGCATATGTATGCACGATCAGCTATATATTGCAGCTATATGTGTTTATACAAATATTTCAAACCAAAACTGGCTGTGACCTCCAGCATCAGAGGCTGCTGCTGCTGCTGCTGCTGCTGCTGCTGGCTGCAGTGGAGGCTGCTTCATATGTGGCTTCTTTAATTTCAATTAATAAACGTAATTGTTGCAGCTGGCTGCAGCAGCCGTTGCATTCAATGTTGTTGTTGTTGTTGACCGACGTGTTGTCAAGTGTTTGGCAAGTCAAGTGGCTTCTGCTGCTGCCGTAAAGAGGTGAAGGCTGACGACAGGCGCCAAAAAACCGCATTGCAACAGACAACCGACAACGGACAACTTGCAACGGTCAACGTGTAACGTGCAACGTGCAACTTGAACTTCGCATAGCAGCGCGCATCGCATTGCATCGCGTCGCCTTGCTTTAAATTTACATAGTTGCAATTGCAAAGATTTAGTTAGGAAAACTCAACTTGACAGCAGCTGCAGCAAGTCATGCGCTATCGCGATTCACACTCTTCTCTCTCTCTCTCTCTCTCTTTCTCTTTCTCTTATTATATATGTATGTGAATAGATCCTTCCATTTTCTCTCCTTTTTCTAACTTTCTCTTGCATTTGCTTTGAATACTTATTCACACTTTAAAATTTCTATTAAAAACCCGTAAAAGTCTTTTCAGTGTCCATAGCCAACTGTTTAATACTCGTTTAAGCCAGCTAACTAGCTAAGCCTAGGTTCTGGTTACCTATTGCACCGTATAATAGAAATGATCAGAAGGAAAATTCTTTCTAGCACATTTAGTACATCTAGTACATCTACTACCTGTAGTACTTTTAGTACCTCTAGTACATTTGCTATCTCTAGTACATTCAGTACACCAACTTTTTGTACTTTTAGTACCCTTAGCACGTTTAGTACACTTAATACCTCTAGTGCATTTGGTTCATTTAGTACTTCTAATACATTCTGTGCCTTTAGTGCATTTTAGTACATCTAGTTCATTGAGTACATTTAATACCTCTAGTGCATTTAGTACTTCTAATACATTTAGTACATCTAGTACATTCAGTACATCTAGTACCCCGAGTACACTTAGTACCTTTAGTATATTAAGTTCCTATAGATACCTCAAGAGAGACAGACTCGTGTAGAAAGAGATAGCTACACCAATAGCAAGATTAATATTACATCAATCCAACCAATATACCCACTTCAAAGCACCCAGTGAATAAAAATACATCCCATTAAGAGTTTCGCACTACGCGCCGTATGCGCAATGCCCAAGGCCCAAAACCCTTAGCTGCAGCTCGCAGAGGCAGATATATGTAGGTTTCTTTTTATTCAATCAGCTGATTCGATTTGGCTTAATTCCACGCTAATTGCCTCAACATAACGTAATTAAAATGCTTTTTGGGGGAATCTTTCAAGTGTGGCTGCTCATAATTAAATTTGCTGTTGTTGCGCAGGGCACTCGACGAGTTTCTCATTGCGCCCTGTTCGTTCAAGGGCGCGCGCGCGCGTGAAGGTCGCAGTTGCAACACTCACCTGTGATACGAATACTTCAGCATGGCTCGCGGCAATAAAAAGTTTTCATTTGCTGTTGCAGGCGCAACAGTTGCCGATGCAGCAGCAGCAGCAGCAGCAATTGTTGCTATCTCTTTGCTCGTTGTTGTTGTCGTTGCAGCAGCAACAGTTGCTGCTGTCGTTGCGCCGTTCGTTTTGTCAGCAAGCGATTTCTGATTGAAGAATGCGCCCAATCTCTGCAAATAGGCGTATTTGATGGGGGCGTGGCTGTTGCTGTTGCTGTTACTGTTGGTATTGCTATTGCTCTCTTCATCTTCCTCCTCCTCCTCTTCCTCTTCTTCCTCCTCGTCGTTGTCCTCGTCGTAGGGCAGCACTTCGATTGCATCAAAGTCGTACGAATTGAAATATGCCTGTTCCCTAATCCGTTTCACCTGCGCCGCCTCCGTCACATGATCCGAAGATATATCCGAGGCCGTCTTTTTGCTCGTTGCCATTGCAGGCGTACTTTTGCAAATGGGCATGGTCAACGCCCACGCAAACACATTCAGCTAGAAATGCAGCGAAAACAGCAAGAACTGCAAGGAGAGATGCAATTGAATATTAATAAGATTATTTCTGATTGAATGAGACTAAATATGATTGATTAATGATGATAGATGTTGATAAGGAGGCTGATTAACTGATTGATTTTCATCCTGATAAAGAGACTATGTGGTTCTTAGAGGTTAACTATGATTAGCTATAGATTGATGCTTATATTGTGACGACTTATGAAGGATGATTGACTTTGGTTGGCTGATGAAGAGACTATATGGTATTGAGAAATTATGATTGACTACGACTCACGCTTGATGCTTGCCGAGAGTATTCTAATAAGGTATGATTGACTATAATTGATGTTGATAGACTAACTATGATTGAGTATAACTTTGAGGCTTTGAGCTCTCCTGCATTCCTGTAGATTTTTCCTAGTAGTTAAGGTAAGCAATCTCTCTTTAAACTTTGCTTCAACATTTTCAATTATGTGTTGAATTGAAATTTCGTGCTCCAAAGCTTCAGCACATTCTGTTTGGCAGCGATCCATTGAAATTGGCTCAATAATCAAGAGATATTGTGGCCACATTTCGGTGCCAACCTCGTTAACGCCTCTCCACGTCTCCTTCCCCCTATCCTCTCCCGCTTTCAATTCTATTCAAATCGCATATTTTGCCTGATAAGCAGTTGCAGTTGCTGCATGTTGCATGCTGCATGCCGTTGCATTAATTAGCACTTGCCCTCAATAAAGGTTTGTCTACACACGCCACGCCTCGCCTCTCCACGGCTCCCATTGCCCACCCACCTTATTTCGCATTGCATAATGCGATGCCACGTCGAAATTTATGGCCAGGCTTGCAAATTGTTCGCTTAATAAGCGACTGCACTGGCTGCGACTGACCCACGATGAGCTGGCATAATAATGCGGCATGAAAATTGAAAATTTTCGAACATTTTCAAAATGGAAAATGCAAAATGCAAAATTGAAAATTCACCAGCCACGAGCACTGGCGATTTATGTAAAAGTCGACCTGTCCGCGTGCCAGCGCCTTTGCCTGTGCCTGCGTTCGACTGATGGGCTTCTCTCATATGATGATAGATATAATGGTGTGTGTGTGTGTGAAGTGGGTGCTACGTAATGCAGACAGCCACGCTGACAGCTTCATCATTTGTCAGCAGCAGACTCAAGTGGCGGAGACAGAGTGGGAGGAGCCGCTGCAAGGGAGCCGTGTGGTAATCAGCGAGTTAACAAATTTGTTTGCCAGTCAAAGAGCAAAGTGGGTAAAGCCTCGACTAACTCGATTCTATTGCACGTTGAAGTGAGATGCGAGAGTAATTAATTATGAAGATGAAGAGGAGGAGATAGGATAGAGCAGCAAGATGAAGAGAAATTATGATAAGAGAAGGGACGATGATGAAAAGGAGAGAAATGCTAACGACACTTACATAACAAGCAATACTATATACGATGCCTTACACGAATATCGTATATATATTTATATAGCAATCGAAGAACTTTCTCGATTCTGTTGTTGCCCTTCAGGTGCAGAGTTTGCCCTACAAAATTGAAATTGCTTGGCGACTTTTTTGTTGTTGTTGTTGCTGTCTAATGCCTCGATTCGATTGCGCTTTCTGTGTCAGCTAGAGCCAAAGACACTTAATGATAGCAATAATTGCGAATGGCGAACTGCGAACTGCGAATTAATCATCGGTTGGTTACCATATGACGGTGGCATCGTCGATGCACATTTGTGCCACGGCCAACACAGTCGAGTCTCGAGTCTCGAGTTTTTCTGTTTGTTTTTTTGCCTCTAGTTCTCTATGGAGTGTTGACAACTCAAAGTTACAGCAAATGCATATGCTGAACATCAAAAGAAATTTGATCTTAATAGCGATAAAGTTCAAATACCCTTTAGGGCTTCTTGAAGCAGGTGAATGGAAGACTAGAGTAGAGCTGGAAGATGGCTGAGAAGAGACTTATACTTGGAATAGATGTGGAGTAGATAAGGAGTAGACATTACTATGTAGTAGTTGAATGAATCCGAGGAACAGAAGCATTCATATGTGATGTAGATCGAGGACAACAAATTATCTCTATATACTAATTTTATAGAATAAATGCATATGAAGATATACATACATAGAAATTGGTATTATCAGTTTTCAATAGTAATTATATAAATCACTGTTTATCACATCTTTTCAAGAGAACATTTAGATCAAGATATCAAGAGATGAGAAGTAGACTGGATCGAGGCTAAATCGAGTGATTGTAATTGGTCTAAAGATGCTTTTTGATTAAGCTAAAAACATTATAGAGTAAATAGATTAGACAATTTATAGAGCCATTCAATTCAGCTTTGTGAACTTCCTCGATCACATGCATATATTGTCAATTGTAGAGTCTTAGTTTATGGCATCAAAGATCAATATGAATATAATATTTCAATAGCCTTCATCTTTCGACCTTTTCAACGATTGTTAGATTATGAATACCCTTTGTTAGGGTAGTCAAAGCGACTTCCGTTGCGACTGTTGTTAAACAAATGGGAACAGCGAGTCGGTCTTAGGCTTGGTAATCAAGTTCAAACTTGGACTTGGACTTGGCCAAGGGAGAGGCACATCAATCTTCATTTGAAGGCGGTTAATGAGCGGCAACTGGCAACTGTCAACAGTTGATATGTGAATACAAATACATAGTAAATACAAAGTCAGTTCTTTAACCTCGCCAAATAATAAAATCAATTCACGAGCCAAGCAGAAAATAAGCAGACGAGGAATAAACATATGCAAATATTGCATAAATTTGCAGAGAGCTCAAGCTCACGCTCAAGCGATATCTATATATAGAGCGCTGTATAGAGGAGTTTTTGTTTTTTGTGATTGGCTTCGATGCCAAAACTTATTTCCAATTCTATTTATTGCTTTATTTTCAACAATTAAGGTAGCCGCCACTCGAAACGCACAGAACACTCTATATAGATAGTTAAGCAAGACGTGAGTATACCCTGGAAAACATAGAAAATGGGTATATTAGTTTGAATGCAATGTTATGCTAAAGCCAGAAGTAGGCGTGGTAGATCAGCCTAACATTCTCGAGACTACAACGGCTAGAAATTTGAGACCTAATAAGCATATTCTTGTAGACCAAAAGGATCAAAAACACAAAATTCCTGCATAACTTTAAAACTATAAAAGCTAGGGACACCAGATTTCTAAGAATTATCAAATATGTAATGTTTTCATTATTTTAAATCCCAAAAAAAAACTATTCAAATAAGAAAAGTCCTCAGCTATTATATTTTGAGTACAGAGTATCTTCTAGTCGTTCACTCCCAACGAAATCATTCTTACTTCTCTTATTTATAGATCAATTCATGAGGCTTTGTCGAACTGCCTGCGGCAAACTTTTTGATATGGTCCAGTCGAATTGGCTGATGAGTCAATTGCTAGGCAAACACAGACACAGACACAGACACACAGCGAGAGCGAGAGAGAGATCAGTCAAAACTACAGTCTACCCTCTTTTAATATACTGGGTATACTGTATACTGTTTGTCTTTCTCTTCCTACACCCCTCTTGCTACCTCCCTCCATGGCTTCGCCTTGAATTTTATTTGACATGCAATGAGATGATCGGGAAACGATGTCTAAGCTGTCTAAAACAAAAGACTTAGGCGGCAAACTTTGTCAACTTGTTAAGCCAACAAAGCTACTCAATCTACATACGAATTAAAGACAACCAAAGAGTAATATAATAAAACAGATGAAATGCATAAGAGGAAACAACAAAAACAATAGTTATGTGTTTAGTTTATCTTTATCTTTATCTACTTTACACAGTGGCAACATTGCAAAATGATGTCGCAAACGCAAACCACAACAAAAACTACAACAGCAACTGAAACAGCGGCAAAAACTCTGATCTTAGCATGCAGCAAAGACAGCACAGTGGGGCAAATTAAGAGAAATGTGAAGAGAAAAAAGAAATACGTTTTTTGACTCAATGGGTTATATAGAGTAGATCAACTTGGACTATGATGACATAGTTTGGTTTTAGTTAATGTTTATATAGGTAAATGAGGATAGTTTAGATTTCTGACAGATGGTATATATAATATCAATTTCAAATAGTTGGGATTAAGAATTTACAGAACAATGCTTGATTTCGGCAGTCAGAAATGCATTTATATAGTTGAGCAGATGAGAGCTTCTAGTTCATGTGTGCCTCTCTAGCTCTCTATTCAGTTTTCTATTTCTCTCCCTCGAGAGTGACTAGAAATTAACACTTCCTTATATTAACACTTCCCTTATATAAACCATCTTACACTCATCTGCTGGCAATCGTGGATCCACTATGCTATATAATTTTGCATTTGCCACACATGAGGCACAAAGGCAAAGGCAAACTAGGCTGCAATTCAATTGCATAGACAATAAGCCATCCAGGTGGCATGTGGCACTTGTGGTCGTTGCTGATGTTGCTGTTGTGGCACAGCTATTGTTGCAAGCATTTCAAACGTTGCAAGCCGCCCAAAGATAGAGGCAGCCACAGTGTGAGAGGGAGACGGAGAGAGTGAAAAAGCGGGCTAAATGAAACCGCAAAAAAAAAAAAACACCTGAAAACACATTTTGAATTTGATGAAAAGGTCAAAGAAGACTTTTGAGATTATGCAATTCATATTAGCTGAATGTGAATATATGTTGATAGATATGTCTCTATAGCTCTATATATAATGCCTAAGGAGTTTTGTGCTTGGAAATACCTTGTATATTCCGTTTATTCAATACTCCTCCCTTTCACTCCCTCGCTCTCTCATCTGCTGAATTATAAAAATACTTTTCTGCTTGCTTCTTTCACTTAAAGTTAATTGAAATCCATATACCCCTTTCGCAATGGATTACAGGGCATTTCAATTTATAATGAAAGCTAAAAAACTTAATGAACAGTCAAATGCTTATGATGCGCCGCTTTAGGCCATTGAAGTGGGCATCGCTGGCAGTTTTACAACTCGTTGCACTCACAAGGCGGATGGGAGGTGGGTGGGGATTAGCGGGGGAGCAGGAGAAGTAGGTGGAGGAGGAGACATGTGCGCTGCGGCTTGTCATTGAGGTGTTTGCAACTGTTAAGCTCGATGGCCACACAAAACCTTTAATTAGTCGCAGCCAAAGAGACATTTTGCAATAGGGGCACAAAAAAAAATAAAATAAAAAAAACAGTTGCGACAAAAGCGTCGGGCGTTTTGCAATTAATGCGCCTGAACTCAGCTAATGCCATATTATTATGAATAGGCAGAAGTCTGTGAGTGTATGTGTGTGTGTGTGGTGAATACTTAGAGTGGGTTAATGTTAATTGCTGGCACAGTAGACGCTTTTTATACGCCTAATTGCATCTTTGCATTGGCTGTGTGGAAAGCCGGTTTTCCTCACTCATTTTTCCATGAATGAAAAACGATATAAAAACAGAAAAAAACGATAGGCTTTTTTTTATTAATTCATGTCGTTTTGCTTTTAGAAGAAAACAAAACGTTTTTCTTTTCAAAACAGAATCACAAACGATTTTTTCTTCTCTAGCTGCAACTAGATTTTTCCTTAACTTGCCCCAAATTGTGCCTGGCTGACAATTGTGACGACAAAAACATGCCACAAGTGGCACTTACACAACATACACACACACAACTACAACGCATATACACACACACATAAGAGAGCTCGAAAAAATATCTAGCCAGCAACAAGCCCACATTTATGTCCTCATGTACTTTAGTGGCACTTGGCCAGCTACAACAAGTGAGAACAGAGTGTAAATGGGGCATAACTGACTGCACGATACTCGAGCACGATTCAGAGAGATTCAGTAGAGCATTGCCTTAAGGAAAATTTTTGCCTAGTCGAACAACAGAATTAGGAGAAGTAGAAGTATTATCGATAAGGTATATCCGACCAATCCAGCTTCATATGAGCTCTGTATATCTGTCTCTCTTTTTCTACCTTTCTCTCTCACTCACTCTCTTTCTCTCTCTTGCTATGTCTCTGTTTTTTCTCTTTTCTTCTACTAGATCTTTCTTTTTCGATCGCTCTTCATCTCTGTCTCCCTATCTATATCAAATTCTAACGTTTTCTCTTTATCTTCTTTCTTTGTCTCCCTATTTTTCTTCCTCTCATTCTTTTTTCTGCCTCACTGTCTCTGCCTCTTCCTCTTTCTAGTCCTATCTCTCTCTTTCTCTCTTTAGACGTATGCTGATAAAAGTGGCAGCTTCATTCAACTAATATACCCAAATTTTTCCACTTGCTGAGCGAGCATAGCAACGCTCTAAGGCCAACTGCAGGTCCTTCATTTTTTTTCATAATCTGAACTCAAGCGTGCTACGAAATGTAGCTCTAGCTGCACTTGTTACTCTCTACACATGTAACTGAGAGATGTAACAGCAGCTGTACATGTAGCTATAGCTGCATGTGTGTGTGTGTGTGTGTGTGTGTGTAGCTGTAGCTAAGCTGCTCTGGCTTTGCCTGGTAAGCAAATAATTTTTATGAATGAAATCGAGTCTCATTTTTTTGTGTAGTCTAATGCCTCTTTTATATGTGGACCATGAAGAGGATATATATTTTTTGTAAAGGTTGCAATTTGGCTTTTGAGAGCAGCTTTGCCAGCTTTTACCTGAGAGGATAAACAGGTAAGTCTGTCAGAAACAGAAGCAGAGCAGAGGCGTGAAAGTCGTTGAAAGATGATGGAGAAAACTAAATCAAGTTGAGTTTATCAAATTGAAATTTTAAAGCGACTGAAATGAATGCAAATGCAGATCTAATTAGGCATAGATACTCATATATATATATATGTATATATATGTATATAGTATGTATGTATGTATGTATCTTTAATGTCTGGCCATTCTATTTGCTTGGGCTTCTGTCGTCTTGATGGCCAGCTGAAGCCGCAAGGTTAATTTAGATTGTTGGAAGCGCATCGTTCTTCAAATCAAGACAATCTCTCGGCTTAGACAAATTTTGACAGCTCTTTGTTATGCTCGTCCACTGTGTGTGCCAGCTGGGTATATTGGCTTGCCCATCTATTGTTGTTGAGGCTAGAGACTTGAAATTTAATATATCTATAAGAGTAGCTTTACTTTATTACCTTCGGCTAGTTTTACGATGCTCTTATACTGTGCTGGAGATAGTTAACTATACTATATATCTTATATAGTTATAGAGATATAGAAGCATGGTAAATCAAGAAAAAAACCAAGCTCGAAACAAATTCTTTATTTGATTATAAAAACATTCTTGAATATCAAAGCATCTTTAGATTTATATTGCTTGGCAAATTGCAAAACTCTTGATAATTTTAGTAAACTCAGCTGAACGAGCATTCGAATAGTCGTTAGATAATTACTTTAGTAAGGCTGGTCAGTCGCCAAGTCTATCCAAGGGCAAGGTTTCAACTACTTTTGCTACTGCTTTGAGTGCTACTGGGGCTTTGACTGGAGCTTTGCATAATTTTGTAGCTCCATCTACATAATTGTTCATGGTTCTACATAGTCTATCGTTTCGTGCTGATAACTGCAACTACACACATACACACACAGACACACACACTCGTACACCCCCCTTCTTGGGGCTATTTACATAATCTTCGACTTTGAATCGACGTTGGCTGGCTGCCGTCAGCTGACTGCGATTTATTGGTCGGGTCTTACTTGATTGGAACAGCCTCCAGTTGGCCCGTTTGGCCTGTTGGCCATATTTATAACCAGCACTTCATAAACAAGTAAGAAAACTCTAGTCGAGAGTGCTCGACTAGATAATACCCTGAACCCAATTTTAATAAAATAAAAAAATAATCTGTACTGTGGTTTGGTTTTTTGTAATTATCTTGAAAATGCATCAATTTTAGTGCTGAAAATGGCAAAAAACTTCATTATTTTGACAAATAGTTAAATATATTGCTCTTGATTAGTACTAAAATTAATCCGTTTTCAAGATAATTACAAAAAACCAGTGTCGAACGTGACAAAAAGTTGACTTTTCTGGAGAATTACCCATATGGATAAATCAGAAAGTATACATAAGAATGTATGAGTGTAACGTTCAAAATGTACATATGTACATACATGTATATTTACGTATGTGTGTATGCATTGCCAAAAAAAATAATAATAGATGGCGCTTATATTAGTTGAAATTCGAAAAATGTTATATTATTAAATATCATTAAAAATAGACCCAACAATTAGACGTTCCTCGATTAACACGCATCACCTTAATTAACACAGACACTTCATAATTGTAAAACTACCAACTGACTTTCAAAGGTATAAAATACAAATGAATAAATAATAATTAAAAAGAAAGAAAAAATTAAAAATAAGAAATTATGAAGGGCTTAGGCGAGGCTAGAACCTACGACACCCTAACATTCGTTGCATCTGTCTAGCCATCTACACCACGGCTCACTTAAACAGCAGAGTAGCGAAAACGAATGAAATTCGCCATATACGAAAGAAACACTAAAGCAGTGGCTGAAAATACAAATACAATTCAAAGACAATTCTAACGCAATTCAAAAACAATTGTGATTCTTAGAATATACACGCATAGCAACATAGAAAACGGCCCAAGATTTTTTGTGTGTATATGTGCACACGCATACGAAAATTGATTTGCATTGCTCAACATTGCTTGCATTTCCATTCTTGTTTTAAAATTTTTAAATAAATATATAATAAAATATATAATGGAATGTAATGAGAGTTCAGCATATGATCTACATATTCTATTTGACATTTTAGGTTTTTTTTTAGAAATCATAACTCTTTTACAATTAGATTTACATGCACAAATACATACATATGTATGTATGTATATGTATGTACGATTGCAGCCACACGCTGATCTAAGCTTGCACACATATACATACATACATACATATGTATGTATGTATGTATGTGTGCCCGCAATGCGTGTTGCTGTGTCGCCGCTGCCTTTGTTGCTGCGCCACATGGGCTTTGATGAGAAAACTTTGATGATTGATAATTCTGTTTCTAGATGGACAATCGTATTGATTTCTTCAGATTATAATTATGATATTCATATCTATATGCTAAACCAAACTGCATGTCTCTAGTATTTGAAATGCATTTTTTACACATTTGGGGGTGGTGGGGCGAATTGGGGACCGGAATCCAAAATCTGACAAAAACCGAAATTGTATTAAATTAGTATCTATATATATGCAGAAGACTTGGAGACTCTAACTCTAAAGATGAATTAGCTAGAATTTTATAACTGGTTCCCGATAATTTCAGTTATCGATAACCTTGCAAATATTCAAGTTATCGAATTTCTGAAACAAACTCGTACTGCGCGTGCAATATACGGACCTAACACAAAAAGAATGAACTCTCTAGCTTTTGTATCTTCGGAAATCGACGCGTTCATACATACGGACGGACGGACGGACGGACGGACGGACGGACGGACGGACGGACGGACGGACGGACGGACAGACGGACATGGCTATATCAACTTTTCTCGTCACCCTGATCAAGAATATATATACTTTATGGGGTCTGCCACGCCTCCTTCTGCCTGTTACATACTTTTAACAAAACCATTATACCCTGATTTCCCATTTTCAATGGGTTCAGGGTATAAAAATAAAGCTCGTTAAATTTTATAACTTATTTCGGTCGGTGGCTGGGTGGTTTTTATGACCGAGCGTAAAGCAATTAAATAATGATAGTCATATGCGATATTTAAAGGGCCCAAAGCTAGTTTAAAAGATATATTTATAGAAATGTTTCAAGAATTAATGAGCTATCTATCATGCAATCTGGTTGTAAATCAATTTTCATTTGCATTCCATCAAATCGCACGTCTCTAAATGTCAGAAGTTGTGAGAAACATCTAAAGATTTGATTTTTAATAGAGATATCTGGCCTTTCGATGGGGACTGAAAGATTCTAAATATTAAAGCAAACTTTTCTGATCTCTCACTTTGATATCTGTCAAACAAATATTTACTCTTTATGCTCAATTCTGTGATATTTCTTAAAGATTCTCTGGTATTTCAATTAGCTCAACGAATAGTTTTTCCTACAATCCAATTCAAGCCAATTGTAAACACTTGTGGGCCATCAATTGTTTAACTATTTATTTATAATTATAATCCTCAAGAGAGAGAGAGAAAAAACATGAATGTATTAATAACAAAATATGAAGAGAATGCTCTTCAGCTGACTTTGACTGACTGGAAGATATTACGTATAGAAATACATATAAGAAGCTATGAGAATTGCATAGAAAGATAACCAGATAAATAATAAGAGAGGAAGAGAAGGGATGAGAGAAAGATATAGTGCAGAAACAGAATGAGCTAGAGGGAAGGAAAATAACCTAAAAGTTCTAGAAAGAATCAAAGTGGAACAGAGAGAGTGAGAGAGACAGAGATATATAGAGATATAAATAGAAGATATAAGGAGTGGGAAAGCCAAAGATAGACACATATGAAGACTCTGACCATCTAGTAAAACAGCTTATTTCTATGTTAGTTGAAAGGCATATGAAAAGATAGAGAGGTCTCTGAGAGTTCCTCAGACATTCTTCCTCTCCCTCGGAGAAAAATAGATTGTGACAGAAATAATTAGTTAAGCTACTCAAGACACCAACTAAAAAATGTTTATTAATTGAAGCACCCAAAAAGAGACAGAAAACACTTAAAAACTGAATGGCCTAATATGCCCTAAGCTGCACCTTTAAATAAATAAATAGCATACAAAATATGTAAACTTGAAATTGTTGAGATAATGGAAGCGCCCTTTGTGAAGAAGCAAAGACTAAAGACCTAAAACCACAGACAAAGAAGAAGAAGAAGAAGAAGAAGAAGAAGAAGAAGAAACTACTACTACTTGACATTGTAAATTCGATGAGAGAGCGAGCGAGAGAGAGATAGAAGTAGAAATAACAAAACAAAGAGGAAAACAAAACAAAAAATACTTCTGATAAGTTTTTCTCATTTTTTATTGTATTTTTTTTTATTATTTTAAATATATTTTTATGGATGCTGGAAGTGCTCCAAATGTCTTGAGTAGACGCATATTTCTCTGCTGTTGCTGTTGGTATCGTTCATAGACCAAGGTCAATAACAGTAGTCAAAGTCAACGACGCCACACACACAGACACACACACATATACATACACATACATACATACATAGAGACATCAAGACATCGACATCGACATCTGCTCACATTTGACATTTGATTTTGGTTTCGTTTTCATCAGCTGTGGAGAGACCCAAAGACCTCATTCAGACCTCAACAGTTAGCTTACAGAGTAACAGAAAGAGAAAGAAGGAAAGAAAGAAAGAGAGAGAGGGAGTGTGTGTCTGAAAGTTGGCAGCAACAGGTGGAAATTTGATGAACTTGAAATAATTGTGTAATGGGGAAAAAAGGGGCAACAAAAGTTGGCCAAGAGGCGAGTTGGCAATGCCAACGACACCGGCCGGACATCCGCATTAACTTTTAATTAGTAATAACAGCAAATAGATATTACATGCATGCATATACATTGAATAAGCTATATACATCTGGTTACAACTGTAGCGACATAGTATATATTTCGCAAGTCAATCATCTACGCCTTTCAGCTGCCAATTAGTGAAACTTTTGTTTCGTTTACATTTGGATTTCAATTCATGCATATCATATGTCACTAAAAAGGGGGCATTCAGGGAGTCCACTTAGGCTACATTTATGCTGTGTTTAGTGTGTTCAAAACGGGTATATGCGACTAAGACTATGAATCTAATGAACATCAATTGAAATAATCACTTGTGTATAACTTAAAATATATTGGCATATTATTGAGCCATCATAAGTGTACCTCTCATCTTCTTAATACCCTGTAAAATGCTGTGTATAAGATATATTCTAGGTGAACTTGCTTCAGTTTGTCTATAAATTCATTCACTGTATTGCATATCTTATAATCGAATCGCTGCAGTCTCCATGTTGCTGCACAGGGTATTCTTCAGTCGAGTCTCTTCCCATTTCACTCCATTTACATGCAACAATCCATTTTAAGCGCTGCATTTCTTGTGTCTTGTCTTTGTTTTGTCTCTTGCCCTATTGATGCTGCACACATACATGCATACATATACGTAGACAAATACATAGATACATATGTATATACATATGTATATGTAGCTAAAGAGCTTTTTGTTTACATTATGATCTGTTGTGCCTTTTGGGCTGGCTGTCAACATGCTAATGTCTTGGTCTTGTTTGTTTGATAACTGGTTTAATGGTCCGTCTGTGTCTTTTTTTTATTATATGTTGAAAATTAGCTTGAATTGCCATGGGTATTATCATATTGTGGGTTTCTGGTTCAAGTCTAACTCTGAATGGGGCATTGTGCTCGACTCTGAACAATTAAACATCGTTTAAATCAATTGAAAGTTGATATATCGATGTCAAGACGAGTGCCCCTTCTACTGACTGTGGCTTGACAAATGGTAAATCAATTAATGGATATATCTATATATATGGATGATATATGATCTGTGCAGATATCTTGTCTGTCTACATTGAATCTTGTTTTAAAAGCTAATTAGTTTGACACGCTTCTAAAATTTTATTGTTTAATTGTTTATCAGACTATCTATCTATCAGTTTATCTGTTTATATATATATCTAGTATATCCAGCATATCTATTTTAATTAAATAACATAACGTGCTATTAAGGCAGCTATTTGTCAAGCAGGTCCCATAAACAAATATCTGAACATTTTAAAGATAAATAAAACTTCCAAAATAAAAGCAGAACTTAAATTGGAAAAACTAGTTTAAGCTACGGATATTCTAATTAGCTCGAAATATTATAATTTATATGGCTTACAAGCCATAATAAACCCAATCAGAGGTTTGAATGATGAAGTGCCTCAACTGACACTTGCTCAAAGCTATGTGTCGAAGTGGGTATATTAGCTTGTGACGATTTACGTTACATTATAATAAACTTAAATTGTTAATCTTCGTAAATGCAGAAATAGTTTATTATGATCCATAGTCAATTCTATTAAATCTTGAAATCTTGCAAAAATTGCAATTGATGTCTTGATATTTCTTATATAAAAAGGAAATTATCTAGTTTATATATATATATAATTTTTTTTAAATAACTTTAAATTTGTTTAATTTTAGCATAAAATAGAGTATTAGGCAGTTGTGTGAGCCTGCCGATTCTGAGCATCGCTTTGAGTTTACTTTGTTGTTCATATCTTGCATTCAGTTCAGATATATATCTTCTATATATATATAGTATACAAAATACAATTTAATACTTAGTTTTTGGCACGAAACGTGTTTCTTTTTGTCTGTCTGTCTGCTCTTCTTCTTCTTTCATTCTTTGTGCTTATCAGCTTGTTGTCTTTGCCTTTTTTTTAGATGTTTGTTTCATTTTTGTTTTGGCTTTGTGATTTAAGTATTTAAATATTAATTTTTTTTTTACCAATTCCGGTTCGACGACCCTTTCACTTATTTAAAGCGGTCTGCGAATTCCAATTCAAAAGGCTCAAAATAATTGTGTTTAAGAACTGAATATATATGTATATATCTTAAGATATATGTCTATATACATAAGATGTATTTGTATAATCTGAAATCAGCTGGAGAGCCAGACAGCATTTAAAATTAATAACTACAGTACAAGTACAGTAAAGTCTGCCATATATTGAAACAATTGTATAGATTATGTAAATATGCATATATTTATATTTTTTATAGATTATATATACAAATATAGACAAATCATATACATATAATTATCAATTAGCCAGTTTCAACAGCTTCTCTCATTTAGTTATATCGAGTACTTCCAGGTTCCATATAATCTATGAGCAGACTTTCCTATCAATCGATAGATATAGATTCACAGTTGCCAGGACACTCTTTGTTGTCTGTGGCTATGTCTCTCTCTAACTCCCACGATAACCCCCTTAGACCTCTTTTTATGAGGTCTTTTATCCACGCGTCGTTCCATCGAACCCTCATCTACCGATCGCTCTGTCATCAGCAGACTTCTCTATCGATCGATTCTAAGTTCTCTTTGACTAGTTAAGAATTGTATTGTATGAATCTTCTCGCCTGCGTTCCCAGACTAAAAGAAACATTCACTTTCAGTCTATTTATCGAATGTCATAAAACTGAGTCAAGTGCGCTGCTCTTCAGGTACTAAAATTTTATATATCTTTCTTTTTTCAATAAATAGAAGACCTGAAATCTGCGCAATATATAAAATATTTTTATAACAGTAAAAATATGGATAAATATATTTATTTTTTTTATATTTTCTATTAATCTTTAAAACATAGCTAGAATACAAATTTTTTTAACTTTATTTTTATTTTAATTTAAAAAAATAGTTTTGGTTACATTAAAAGATTTATTTATTTTTTTCATATCTATGATGTATTTAAAAAAATCTAAAAACTATTATTATATGCTGTATATATATGTATTTTCAATATCATATTAGCAAATTTTCGCATTATCAACAGTTCAAATTAGGCATGTTTTACTGTATAAAATAACAATTTAAATAAAACATGCAAACATGCAACAAATACGCGCAACGCATTTTAAACATTTTAAACAGTGCAACAAAATTCGTGATGGCATTGTTTTCTGCTTCTGCTTCTTCTTCATCTTTTTTGTTTGGCATTGTGTTTGCCCCTCTCCAACCACCTTTCCCCTTCCCCTTCGATTTTTTTCACTCGATGCTTCGCTGCATGCGAGCCTCGTTTATTAGCTAATTAATTGATTTTGCTCATTGGCCACGCGTGACGTCACAGTTTCAACTTGAATCAGCTGAATTTCTTCATAATATGCTCAAGTTTTATGAATAGAAATTAATTTTGAGAGTGTCCAAGTTGGGCATATTGGTTTTAGTGCATAATGTGTGTAATCGATGGAGAAGGAGAAGAGGGGATGGGGTCCTGGTTCAGAACATGTATGCTTGAACACGATGAACTACTAAGTTCTTCGATATATGAGAGCGTGTATGCAGGAGTAGAAGAGTCTTTAGATCAACAGCACAATGTGTGATGTAGAAAGACGTGAGAGTACATGAGGTATGAGTACAAGAGTAATGTCTACGGAGTATAAGAGTAAAATAGTTACGGGCTCAACAGCCGACTAGAACTGTCTGTCTGTAAGCAGGTAGAAGAACAGGCGAGTATAAGAGTATTGAAATCATAAAACAAGTAGATCGTAGTCTGACTTTCAGTGAGCCTGTATAAGATGGGTAGAGTATAAGCATTAATCAATGTCTAACTGTGTGTAAGCCTGTATAAGATTAGAAGAGTATAAGCATTTACCGTCGTGTCTGCTTAGGCTAGCCTTCGTCTGTTTGATTCGGGCATTCGGGTATAGTATAAGAGTATAAGACTAGACTACAAGAGTATTCATCTTGGCATTCCAGTTGATCTAGCCCTATATGCTTCTTCTGCGCAAGAGTTAGAAAGTATACATTTATGTAAGCTAATTTCTATTGAGATCTTTCTTGATTTCATACACTTTATATGAGTATAAGAGTGTCAGAGTCTATTTAATAGTAGTTATCTGTCTGTATGATTGCAGCTTGTCGTTAGGGCATCTGCTAGTCGAGCATCTCCTCCCCCACATCGATAACTCTCTTAATTGTTTTCTATATATTTAATATATTTATAAACAGCTGACGCCATCTGTCGCATCTCCATGTCGCGTCTATATATAGAGACGGAGAGCTTAAAAATGTTTATTTATATATATATATTTGTAATCGAATTATTGTGGGAGTCGTGCAAGTGTCAAATGTGATTATGTGATTATTATATTGGAAATAATCAAATCTGTGAATTAATTATGCGGTTGCAGCTCAATTCGAATGTGTTAAACTCGAATTCTGTTAAATTGAAAGATTTGAAATATTGAAATGTTAAATTGTTGAAATATTGACGAAATGCAAATAGCAACCACAATTGCAAATCATAGGCAACCGCTGCATAAACCACAATTTCCAACCACAATTGCTAATTTTACAAGAGTTGAGGGCGTTAGAGACAACAACAATAACGAGATTTGTGGCTAGACGAGGGCTGTTTTATAAGTTGTGAGGCTAGTGCTAGAGATCGAGAAGGCAAATATATATATATTCCGAAATGAAATCAACTAGAGCTAGATTCTTTTGCCTCATTCATAGCATTGCCCTGCATATAGTTGCGAGGGCTAGTCCATATGTTAATGACAGCTCCTCTGCTCTTGCTCACTTTCAAGATGCCTTTAAATGCCAAGGCCCACCAGAGCAGCGGAGAGCGTGAAACATATGCGAAACATGTGTCAAAGTCAAACACACAAAAAACTTATCTAATTTGTGGTTTTCGCATTTATCAAATCTTCTTCCTTTCTTTATTTAGATTTATTTTTTGTTCAATTTGAATTTGATTTCTCGTTATGGCTTTTTGATTATGTCGAAATGTTGATGGTAAAAGTGTTTCAAATCATGCACAAATCAGATCTAAATTTTATGAGGCGCGTGTTCCATTCAGAGAGAATGGAATTCTATATGCTACGATATATAGAGAGACATAAATCCATCGACTTGTCTTTAATGACTTGACTGAATAACTATTTCGAATTGGCTAAATGTTTGAATCTCTGACAAGACATTTTAATGAAACAAATATAATTAATCATTTAAATTTCATAAAAAAAGCAAACATTCCACAAGGATTAAAGCTGCGGTAATCTGTTTTATGGTAAATCATTAAAGTGTCTCTCTCTCCCTCTCTCTCACTCTCTCTGTGGGCTTATCCTGGTTTATATTTGCGTAATGCTGAGGCCTTTTATCTAATTCATGCTAATTTCGTATCTGTTTAATGACAACATTTTAATGGCTAGCAAGTAAGCGCCCTCTAGAGTAGTGTAGCTGGGGACTGACTAGCAAATACCCTGTATGTGTGATGGATCAAAAACTCACATATAGACAAGTAAAACTTGTTTCTTACACTCTTATAACTGTCTTCTATTATTATGCTACAATTATTAGTATGTAGAATATGAAAAAGTATTCTTATACTTTAATGATACTCTTTACTTTATTGCTTCTAATAAACTCGTATACTTAATTACATATATATTCTTATACTAGTATACTTAGCTTATACTTATTATTATCCGCATACACATACATCTACATCGTCTCATTTGTCAATCATGCCTAACTCTATTATTCCTCTTTAGCCTTCAGCTAAATTGACTTGTCTGTTGTTTCTTATACTCTTTGATTTGCATACTTCTTATACTTCTTAAATTAGCACACTTTGTTAATCTCTTATATGGATGCTTAGATTGATGGAATACGCCAGAAAAACTCGCCTGGTGTTTGGGCACCCTTTTATACGCTAACTTATACTGCAACTCTTATACTCTAATACAGCTGAACAATATACTTATACTCGAATACAACCAATTCTTTCTAGATCCACTCAGCTATTAATCATATTCTAACAGATGTGTATTTATAGCCCACCTCTACTCTACTCTTACTATTACATACGTCCAAATATACCCCATTTAGAGTATAAGACTGTTGGTAGGGTATAGACGGAAAAGGGCTCCCCTTACCTAATTTGCCTATTTCTGTTGCAATTAGTTTATGTTAATTGGGTTTTGTTTGTTTTGCTGCTCGTTTGAGTAAAAAGCCAAAAAGCTTTTTTAAATTAAATTAAATACTTTGAATGTGAAATTCAGCTGCATAAAAATGTTGCAGTTGCATCGAGAGCAAAAGGGATGGAGAGAGCATGCGAAAGAGAGGCAGAGAGAGACAGATATGATGGAGCTGCTAAATATTTAATTTAATTAATTTATAACAAGAAATTTACAATTTTAATTAACAAATTCCATTTAGTTTGTTTTTATTTCTCTAATTATTTTTGAGGAAAATGTTTGCGAAAGAGACTCTAAAGTATAATATATAAAATATATATATTTTTATTACTTTTTGTTTATATTTTTAATAATTACAATAATCTTATGTGGAGCTCAAATATATATACATAAAAGTAGAAAAATAAAATTATTTGTATATGTATTTAAACAGTTTTTTGTTTTTTTAATACAGAACATATAAATTTTAACAAAAATGTATTTTATTTTTATAATTAAAAAAAAAATAGTTTTTTACGATTTATTTTATTTATTTTGATCATATTTTAAAATTTAATTTTATATTATCGTTTTATATCCGTACAATTTTTGTGTCAAGTATTTCAATTGGAATTATATATTTATAAAGTTTATAATATATTTTGTTTAATATTTAAAAAGTGTATTTCTTTTTAATTTTTATACTAAACTACAATTTTTTTTATACCAAATAACTGCATCAATGTAGAGACTAAGAGGGAGAGCGAGGGATCTAGGAAAACATGCCAAATAGTCAAATTAGGCGAGGGCTTTAGGTACACACAGATGCTAAATGGCCAATTCAACTTACATATATAAAATGCATACAAAAATGTTCATAAAAACAAAAAACTTGCTAACAAATTATAAAATAATCCAATTTGCCAAACAAGAAGTTGATTAACATAATTTTTGGTTTTTTATTTTTATTGTGTTTTAGCAAACAAAACAACTTTGGCTGCTTGGCAGAAGAAGAAGATGAAGCAGAAGAAGAAGAGGCAGCAACAGCAACAGCCGAAGCAGCCGCAGCAGCAGCAGCTGAAGAAACGAGAAAATAAATGAAGATGCGCCAAAAAGGCGAAAACTTATGCAATTTCTTTTCTGTTTGTTTTCAATTTCTGCTGCTGCGCTTCGTGTTGTTTTTTCAGCTTCTTCATTTTCTCTCTGTCTTCTTTCTTTCTTCGCCGCGCAAATTTAATGCACTTTTTTCAGCTTCTTCACGATTCTTCACAGTTTCGCACGAAATTGTGTCAAAGTTATTAAAATCTTAAATATTGCCTAAATAAATGATAACAACACAAAAGTGGTTGTTGTTATTGTTGTTTCTGTTTTAGTTTTAGTTTTAGTTATTGTTAGTTGTATGCACCTTGTATTCGTTTACACGAGCGACTGCAGCCGCGCGCAGCACTTGCGCTGCCGATGCGTGTGTGCCGTTACGAAAAAATGTTTTATTGTTGCTGTTGCTGTTGCGCTGCTCGTGTCTGCGCTTGCGTCTTCGGCTTCGTTTACGCGCAGCGACTGGCAAACCGATCGACCGACGCGAACGACTGGCAGAAAGAAACTGAAAATCGAAAAACTGAAGACAGCAGCGCAAGAGCTAAGAGCCATTGGGGCGCACGCCAATGCGCGCCGTTAGCTCGCTGCGCAGCTGCTGTGACAGCGACGGCGACGGCGACGACTGCGTTTGCGGCTGCTATATAGTGCTGTCAGCTTAGCCATTTCTAGCTGCTGTGAGCAGATCTTCAAGGATTGCTGCATGCTTTTGTGCGTGAGGCCAGCGCGCTGAGCGCCGTTAGCAGAGTTACTGTGACTGAGACGGCGACAGCGACTTCGACTGCAGGAGTGTCAGTGCTGTCAACTTAGCCTTTTTCAAGTCATTTTGCTAGCTGCCTTTTTTCGATTTATATTTACTGGCTAACTTTTTTATATTTACTGGCTAATTTTTAGCTTGACATGTGTAACTTCTAGCTATCTTTTCACGCAAATCTAACCCTTTATGCTGTTGCTAGATGGGTTTTCCTTTTTTACTGCTTTGAGCATTAACTGTTGGTTAGCTTATCTTAGTTTTTTCCCCACACACACAAATATAGCCTTATTCTAGCTGATAGATGCACAGAACGCCTAGGCATAATTCGACATTATATTTTATGTTTAATTTCCGGCGCTTTTATGTGTCTGCCAGTCATAAAAGGAAAACGGCTACAAGCAACTAGTTTTGGCTGCACTGGCGGTTGAGCTGCAATTTTTAAGCAGCGCCCGAAAGTATGCCTCAATTAAAAGGCAGCCGCACAGTGGCGGCCATAAAAAGCGGCCGACAGACAGCAGGCGCGCAGCATTGACGTCATTTAATTATGATTACGGCAAAACGGTGAATGGGGTTAACTGCAGTGCGTAATGGCTGAGCAATAAAATGCTCCAAACAGCCTCAGCAGCTGCACTCGAAGCCGATTTTGGAAGACCCAAAAATTCAATTAGCTGCCACAGACAGGTAACAGGTAACCTATGACAGGTGGGCAATACACAATATACAAAACACGAAACAAAACAAAAGACAAATGCCTAAGCTCCAATTCCCTGCTTATGTCATCATCATCATCATCATCATCATAGTCATTATGAGTGTTAAATATAAAATCCTATTTATTTGCCAATTTTACAATTGAGTGCACAGTGGACGACGATGACGTCAGCGCCCTAAGGCGCCAAGCCAGAAGCCAAAAACTATTCACAGCAACAAACCAAACAGCCGTCTCTCTCCCTCCCCCTCTCTCTCTCTCTCTCTTTCACTCTGGGTGTGTGTGTGTGTGTGTTTGTGTGCATAATTTCATTACCAAAGCTCGACGTTTGTTTTCAATGATGTCATATGGTCGCACTTAGCCGGAAGTCCCAAGTCCTTGTGGCCAAACACACGGAAAGCAACAACAACAACAACAACAACAAAACACTTGGCGCACGCGCACATTCAAAATGGCGGCCAGTCAGTGCAGCACTGCGCTCTTTGGTCTGTGACGTCACGGTTCTCTTAAGCGGCGTAGCGTAGCGACTGAGCAGCGGCGTTTCTATGGGAATTTAACCGTTGTCTTGCTGGCTGCCTGCTGTGCCACGCAGCTGTTGCGAATGCCCTGGAATGCAGTAGCCATGCGAAAAGGGGTATATTGATTACAAAAGACTATTTTTTGAACGTTTGGGAGTATAGGGCATATTTGACTGATGATCTGATACCCTTTTTTGTAGATTTGACTGAAAGTATATTATACCCTATAATTTATTTGCTGATATAGGAAGTCGGTGAAAAATTGCATTAAATTACACATAATTAAGAAGCATTTTATAATAGATGAATCAATTTTAGTTTGCTGGGTATCTGTGCGTGCAGCATACCCTCACTCTTCCTTGTTTATTATGATGGCGTCTTTAATGCTTCATTTGGTACGGCCGCTGCTGCCGTCGCTGGCGCTGGCTAAATAAATATTTGGCTTAAAGTGTTTCGTGGTTCATTTGGCATTCGATGCTGGACTTTGGAATTCGGACTCTTGTTGGACTCTTTTTGGGCTCCATTTGGACTCAATTTGGAGTCGATTCTATTGACTTTGGTTTTACTTTCCCCGCCTTGCTTGGGAGGCTGTTTGTCTGTCTGCTAGGAGCCACGAGCCCTGGAGCCCTCGAGCGGTGATTTGAGGTATTGAATTACATGACAAGTGGATTGCTTGTGGGCGTGGCAGGCGAATGGGGTAGCCAAATGGTGTTTGTTGTTGCCCTTTTGTTACATTTTGGCCATTAGTCGAAAGCCAAATAAACACAAACAAATCAAAGGACTCTGAGAGACGCCAACGAAACGAGTTCGTTTGACATTGACGCAAATGTAAAATAAATCAAATGCAAAAGTTTTCTTTATCTTCTTCTTGTTTGTGTCAGGCATCTGTCGAGCCCACTTAGAGCGGGGAGGGGGGTTGGGTTGGCTGAGCCATGTGCATAACAAATTTATCGCCGGAAGTGATTTTCGCTGAAATCCAATCAATAAAAAATTATGCTGCCTGCTGCTAAAAATAAAAGCCAAAAAAGAAACGAAAATGGCGACGGCCCGAAAGTAGGCAACATTAAAGCGAAGGCGCCCAGCCACCAGCCACCAGCCACCCGCTCGCCATCTCCCTCGCACGCACGTGTGTGTGTGCGTGACGTGCAAATGTGTTTAAAAATTTATGTTGCGAATTTTGTACGCCATCTCCCTCCCACTCTCACTCCGACTCTCTGCTTCACTGCCTCTCCGCCTCTCGCTCTCTCGCTCTCTGTGGTGGAGTTGCCAGGCATTGCCCTCGTTTATTGTTTTCACAGTTATTTTCAAGTTCATTTCGCTTAATTTATGCAGCATATGTAAGCGCGCATACCCTGTATTTCAGTTGCCGATCAATAAATAATAAATACAAATTGATTTGTCTACAACAACTTTACAACATTTCTTATTCACTGAGATTTACAAACATAAATAAACTGAATAAACAGCGCGAGCAAACAACTTCAGTTCGAAATGGCCAAACAGAGGGAAGAGTTCGCGCTGCCCTGCAAAGTGTGCAACAGTTTATTTATTTGCAATTCCATTTTCAAGTGCAATAAATATATAAATAGCAGCAAGAGAGTCAGAGAGAGAGAGAGAGGGAGAGTGGTAGTAGTAGTGGTAAAGAGAGCGCAGTTAATGCGAAAGTTGAAGTAATGCGCCATTTGAGATAAATCAACAGCAAAAAGCACAATGCAAACGAGCCGCGGCGCAGGCAAACAATAGGACAGTTACAGCTGAGCAGTAGCAGAGGGGAAGCAGCGCTACTGCAGTAGGTGCTAAAGTAGGAACAGCAGAGAAGCAGCAGCGCAGCAGCAGCGGCAGCAACAATAAAAGAATAATATAAAGAGCCGGTAGCAGCAGAGCAGCAGAGCTGCAGCAGCGGTCATTCCAATAAAGAATAACGCAAGAATATGAAGAGCCACAACAATAAGAAACAGTTATGCAGCAAGAAAAAAAACAATAACTAACTGGATAATTGAGTGAGTAAGTGAGAGCGAGATAGCAGTTAGCAAGAAATATGTAAATAAACAAAGCAGCACTAGTCAATGCTAGAGGCGCAAAGGTTGCCTGCTAATTTATGGCCACGCACACACACACGCAATCTCTCATACAGCACACAAACAGGAAGTCAAGCAGCCAAAAAGAAAAAAAAAACAAAGTTCAGCACGTGCAATTTGGCAAATGAGCGCAGCAGTGACGTCACAAGCCGCAACTTTGATAACAATTGCAAGCGAGCGTTCGGCGAGCTCTTAAGAGCAACGCACAAAAAGAGAAAAGCACGCATTGCGGAGAGCGTAAGAGCACCAGAGAGTGTGAGAGCGACGACAGCTGGCATATAAAAAGGCGCGCACACTGCTGCAGCGCCTCAGTTCTTCAGTGGAAGTGCCGGTGTGTTACCAAAGCGCGCTAGCAGAGCTTTCTTGCTATCCAGAAGCAGCTAAGGAAATCCAAATTGAACAATATGTATTAAATGTTGAAACGAATTGTTAAAACTATAACGAAGCGTTAAGTGCGTTATATACAAATATATATTTTTGTAAGATATATAAAAACAAAAAACCTAAAAAAAATATAAAAATAAATTTGATGTGTGTGTGAAACATGTGAAAAGTTAAGAAACCGAAAGAATAACAAAAACAAATAAACAAATCTAACTGTTAATTTACTAAGAAACATTTCAACACTGAACTGCGCAACAAAATATGCTAAAAATCAAAGCTTACAAATTCATAGCAACAACAACAGCAGGAGGTGGAAGAACAAGAGTGTGAGACGCCAAAAATCATTTAAATAATAACGGCAACAGCAACGGCAACAGCAACAACAGGTAAGCGCTCGATTTAAGGGAGTCCAAAACTCTTCCAGGAAATATGTTAATGTGAAAGGAAAAAAAGTAGAAAAGAAGAGCATGCAATTAACCCAAGCACACAGGCAACCAAGCAAATATACACACACACACACACAAACACACAGACACGCGCTGGCGTCTTTCGCTAGTCCCCAAACCAGAGCGAGCAAGCACATAAACAAGCAGCTCAACGCCTACTGCTGCTGCTTGTTGATTTTGCCTCTCTGTCCGTCACTTGCGAAAGACGTTTGCATGTGTAAAGCAAGCAGAAAAAAAAATGCTAACGGACGCTCCTCCAATGATGACATAAAAAAAAAAAAAAAAAACAAAACAAAATCGGGGCACACGAATAAAAACAGAAATAAAAAACAGAAATGTAAATAAATAAAAAAATACACACGCTCGTTAATAGTGAAAAACATGCTGCTGCAATTCAATTTAAAATTCCCAAAAAAAAAAAAGAAAAAAAATGGAATCTGTGGAATTTTAACGAACTGCAGCTCTTTATTGAGGAACAACATGTAGAGATCAGCAGAGAATATTTTAAATCACTTTAATGTTTATGAAGCTGCAAAGAGCTTTGTTAATTGTCGTTCATTTATTTTCATGATGTATATTAAAAAATAAATGAATATTTAATAATAAACTAACAATAATACATATAAAAAAAAAAAAAAAAAAAAAAAAAAAAAAAAAAAACGACGGAAAAAATAAAATAAAAAATTTGTTTCGTTTTTAAATAATCAAAATATATAAATGCATTAAAAATAAATAAAATATAGTAATTTATATTTATTAATTGTTTCTTTATTTATATATATTTTTAAAGGTAATTTACTTATTTATCTGATAAATTCTGAGTATTAACATAAAAAATATTAATTTATAAAAATTATAAAAAATGAGGAAAATTTTTTTGTAGTTTTCTAAAATTGTAAAAACTTAATTTTTTTTTTAAATGTATCTGTAATTTGTTTTTTTGGTATTAAAACATTAAACCATTCTTGCTTTTAATTTTGTTTTCTACTAAACTTTCCATTGATTTCTTTTGTTTACTAAAAATTAAAAAAATATATAAATTCAAAATAAATAAAATTCAATAAAGCATTATACTGCGTATTTAAAAACATCATAAAAATAAAAAAAAAATTTAAATACATTTTAATATATTAAAAAATAAAAATAAACTGAATTTGATTATCTTATTGAAAAATATCCCAATAAACAATTAAACGAAAGCCTAACTAAATGCATTCATACTGAATCAACTAATATGCTCGCTTGTTCACTCTGTGAACTAGTATCTATCTCTCTCTCTCTCTCTCTCTCTCTCTCTCTCTCACTGTTTTTGGCTAATCAATTGAATTGTTGTGTAGCTAATTTCGCTCTATTACGAGTTTTACGATACGCATAAAAGAAATCGCATAAAACAATAATTTGATAACTAATTTAAGTCTTTTATGGCAATGGAGCGCGATAATGTGAGCTAAACTGTAAATATACAAGGAAAATATATCTGAATATTAGTATATATATATATCCATATATATATAGTCTCTCTTGCTCTTTCGCCTTTTGCTCTAGCATTCAATACATTACGTATACGCCCCGTGGCGAGCAGGCAAATAGCAATCAGCTAATAGTAGCCAAGTTGTTGCCGTTGCTGATGTTCTAGAGAAATTTGTTTTATCTTTTAAACAATATAAAAAAGGAAGGGAAATGCATAAAAATATTTAAAACATTTATTTGCTTTAATTCCCGGAAATTTTTCTGCTTCATTTTTTTTTGATTTTCTTTTTCTTTTTCAATTGATTTTGTGGCACATTCGATGCGAGTCCATAAAATGCCAGACATGCCGCACACATACATACATACGCATACGTACTATATACTCGTCACACCTATTTGCTGCATTAAAGGTGTCATATTTAATCAGTTTAACCCAACAGCTGACGACAGACTGACGACACCAGTTTGTGATTCAATTAAATCTTTGCCCCTCACCTCAGATAAATGCCGAAGCCTCTCAACACATATCCATAATTTCATTTATTATAGGAATTCTCTCCCTTTTTTTTATGGAATTTTTGTGTCTTTTTCGGTAGCTGCTGGAAAATGGTGTAAAGTATGTTTCAACTGTGCTACAATCAACTAAGTTGAGGCTTCAATTTAAGTTCAATTAGCAATCCCTAAAACTTAGAAGTTTCCCTGTTTTCAATCTCGATTCTTTAGTGTAGCCTACAGTATTCAATCTATTCTATTCTATTCAATCTATTAGTTTTCCATGTTCAATTTTGCATGTTCTATATTCCAACTCCCAGCTTCAATATTTCATCTTCTAATCTACATTTTCTCCTCTTCATTTTTCAGCACTTTCAATCTTCAATCTTTCAATTTATGGTTTTCATTCATCAATCAAAATGCTTTTAAGTAAAGTCCATCCACTTTTGTAGCTTTGCAGCTATTTCAACTTGATTCTGTCGTATTCAATATTCAATTATTCTATCTTCAAATTGTTGCATTCAAACCACAAACATTCAATCTTCACAAATTCAATTATATGACTCTTCAATGAATGTTTAGCTCAACGCAACTTTATGCTTAGCTCTGCCTGAAGCTTCAATCTTTTGTATTTCAACTTCACTCTTCAATCATCAATCCATTCCGCTTTCATTCAACTGAGAACATCAAATTTAGATCAACAAATTGGATTCATCATCTTCCATTGGAATCTTCCATCTTCCATCTTCAATCTGAAACCTTTTCTCGCTCCCGTTTAGCGCGCAGCTCGCAGCTCGCAGCAAATGTGGCTGTCGCTGTTTGTTGTCATCGTTGTTGTTGTTGTTGCTTTTATCTGTTGTTGTTGTAGTTGTTGTCTAATTTGCGATAAACTGACAGAAGATTGCAGCTACTTTATTCAAATTATGTGATAAGCCGCAGCGTCGCACAGCGCAACGCGCAGCCCCGACAACCCCGCCAAAGGCAAACAAACAAACAAAAAAAAAAAAAAGAAACATGAAAAAAATATATAAAAAATGAAAAAAAAAATGTGGAAAAAATGAACACAGCATTTGTGACACGCAACACACAAGAAAAAGTGGGCGGCAGCTAAATGCTGGGCGTGCCGCTGATTGCCTTCGCATTCAAAGTTTTCCATTTTGTGGCCTCTACAAATTCTCATCCGCCCCCCGTCTCGCTCCACTTTTTTGCTGATTAGCGCTGATAATTTTAGATATCGGAAACTAGAAAACTGGCTAATAGGATAAAGTAACTACAAGTTGAGCATACTCGACTGCCTGATACACTTCATTTCAGTTGCAGAGAGATGAGATGAAAATTGAGAAGGGGAATAATGTTTGATGAGGAGCAGTTCAAAATTTGGAATTTTAAAACTAAAGATTGAAGTTCAGATGTAACTCTACTATATAGATGCATTATAGGTGTATAAGTATGTCGAGTTGTTGATGGAATCAGTCAACTGCAA
The DNA here is from genome assembly GCA_030914385.1 of Drosophila antonietae. Lineage (NCBI taxonomy): Eukaryota > Metazoa > Arthropoda > Insecta > Diptera > Drosophilidae > Drosophila > Drosophila antonietae. Next base: position 744,099 of record JAUESO010000611.1, on the reverse strand, counting down.
CACTTGGCATTGAAACTGTATAAGACGTGCCTTAAACCCCAACCCAAAAACTTGATGTTTAAATGTGTAAGAGATATACAACTAAATATATACTAGAATCCAAATCTCTATCTCTAATAGCTTCATAATTAATAGAGTTTAGATTAAGTAACTCCACTTTTTGTCACACTTTCAATTGAAGTATTTCAATGCTTGCTTAGGCATAGATCTATACAACTCTACCTATCAACTCAGTGCAGTATCATATACAGTATCTATAGATAACTAATATACCCAGTGTCACAAGCCTTAACCAATATAACAAGTTCAATTGCCAAGTCAGCAATATTCAATGCGATGACAACAGCTGAGTTCTTCCTTTAGAGCTGTGACTGTAAAGCAGCCTAAATCAATGCTAGACACGTGTCTTCACTTCACACACTCACACACACACACACACACACACACACACACATTCACATATTCAAAATAGACATTTCACTTAAAACAAGTAGAACAGAAATATTGCGTATACGCCGAGTCGAGTGGCATTTCATAAATATTGAAGCGAGCGTTGGGCATATTTTATAGACTTGATTAAATTGCCATATTTAAGTTGTGCCCAGGCAAAAGCACTCCGGGGAGTGCGTCCTGCCACACCACTTCACTATAGACGCACGCACACACGCCGCACAATTTCAAATTCACACATTAAACAAGTGAGTGACAGAGAGAGAGAGGGAGAGCGAGAGAGAAGAGCTGGAATGCTAAATACCCTACGAAAGTAACAAATTTTATCAAGTAAAATTAAGATAGGGAAGCTAAATATTCTATATAATTGCAATATGATCTTTAAAACATAATTTGTCTATTAAATTACGACTATTAAATACCCTGGGAATGAGTTTAAAATGACAACAACTTAGGTTGATTTTTTGTGAGCCATCATTAGCATAATTCATGCTCAAAATAAATAAAAAGAACTTTAAATAAATAGAGACTCTATCAACTAGCGATAATTTTTCATGTAGCTACAACTTTACAAACTACCCTCGCACACGTTGGCTCTATATATGCTTTTAGTGCCAGCTACTCTGTTGGCTTATTAATTAGAATACTCTTCGCAAGGACAAAATTGTTTGCTGAACAAACTTTTACCAAACACACACACATACATATACACACACACACACACACACCTTGGGCTCACGCACGTGTGAAGTTTCGGTTGACAAACACATGTTTCGAGTGGCTAGCGTTAAAAAGTTTGAGGCAGCTGCTGGATTTGAAATGCATGTTGCACGTTACACGCGGCACGTTGCACGTTGCGGGTTGCTCGTTGCTCGTTGCAGGTTGCAGGTTGGCTGAACGTCCCACAAAGCATTTGACATTCTTTGCCTTTGCACTTAACTTTATTCAGGGCACTTTGTGCTGTTGACTCTGACAAGTTGTACAACAAAGGCTCAAAGGCAAATTGTTCTGGGTATTAAATAATGTTTATGCTAAAATAAAATATTTCAAGTATTTGCTAAGAATTTAAATAGAATTAAATGGGAAGTAATTTAATATATAATTGCATTGTTGATCAAGAGTTCTCTTCATCTGTAAATATTAGAAAGTAAGTGAAAGTATAAGAGTAGATGCATAAAAGAATAGTAAATTAGAAGGGGCGGCCAATATAATAGTAGACTGGTATAAGACTATTAGAATACAATTCTGGAATACTACAATAATATAGTATTATGAGAGAATGCGGGTATAAGACTATAAGACTAAAATGGCATACAAATATAAGAGTAATATTTAATAAGAATAAAATATGTATTCGTAAAAGTATCCATCTACATTTCTTACACTCAGAAAGTACGATTATAAGAATGAAAGAGTAAAAGAGTATGAAACAATACAAATATAAGACTAGAAGAATATAAGACTATAAGAGTATATGAATTTCTGAATGGAGATGTATGAAAGTGAAAAGGCATAAGAATAAAAGAGTAAAAAGGCAGTAGAAGAAGAGAAAAAACGGAATGATATAAGAGTAAAATAAGTGAGAGTATAAGACAATGAGCTTATAGCATGTGAGCATATGTTCCATGCTTATAATAAGAATACATAATATATGCAAAGGTATATACTTATACAAACTATTAAGAAACATACGATAGTATTTGGAGAATCGAAAATAAGGCATTGTTAGAGTCGAAGAGTATATATATCCGGTTATACCCTAGCACACTTAGCGGCCCATGATTCAGTATATCTCCCAGTGGGGCCTTCCTGACGAGCCCACTTAACTGTTGACAAAGACGCACATATATGCATAAATATATATTTATATATCTGCTTTATTGATTCATACAAAGCAAAACATAGCTCTTTTTCGGTCAGGTTGAGCATTCAGAAATTCCTCTGTAATCTGTTTATTAAAGACTCAGAAATTGTCTTATCTAAGCCAGCGTTTGCCGTTGTTTAACATTAAATTTAGTTCGCAATTTATGATAAGCTATGTAAAACGGCATTAAAGGCTTAAAGCCTTGACATGGGCCAACTGACAGAGACAGACAGACAGACAGTCAGGTAGGCGTGGTGGGCGTGGCAGGGACTAAGATGACGGTCAGCCAGGCAGTTAGCGGAAATTGTTGTTCCATAAAAGAAAAAAAAATGATAGACAACCTTTGAGCTCTTGTGGCTTAACAGCAGCAAAAGTTGCTCGGAAGGCAACAAACTAAAGCTGAACATTTAATACATTTAATTCTTTTATGGATTAGCTCAGACGGGGTATACGGGGCTTTCTCTCTTTGAAGTCGATTTAGCGTCTGTCTGTGAAACAATATAAGAAGTATAAGATGATAAGCGTATAAGAGTGTTAAGTCAAGCAATCTAGTCAATATACTGTATAGAATTCATAAACACCTAAATGTATAAGAGTTCAGAAGTATGCAATTACGAGCGCTTACAAGTATAAGAGTCTAAAGCATGAAAGATGTGAGTATAAGAGTATGAAGAGAAGTAGCATCGACAGCTGAGTCGATCTAGCAACACGTATACGTATGTCTGTATAAGACTATAGCAGTCTGAGCGTATAAGTGTAGGAGAGCAGCGCGGTCGACAGCCAAGACATTCTCTATACACATAAGATTAGGGTACAGAATTATAAGAGTTTAAGTGTATAAGAGTATAGAATTGCCCACCAGCCGAACACCTACTGCAGAGTATCTCTCAGTCGGGCTTACCCTATGGAAGCACTTTTGCTTGTTGTTTATGTTTTTTTTTTATTAATTTATTTATTCAATTTTGTTTTCGTTGCAGCATGAAGCAGTAGACTCCGAGCACTTTTCCTTTATAACCTTTGACCGCTTTGGTAAATCTTTAAAGACCGCACAGACCAAAGAGAAGAAGCAGAAGACGAAGCCGAAGCAGAAGAAGAAGAAGGTATGTAAACAGTGCATGCAAATATGTTGAAATCAACATGTTCATAAAACGTAAATAGCCAACGGGTCAAAGGGCAAGCGGATATGAATAAGAGTTGAGAAAATACGAGTAGAAATTGGGCCTAGGCGCAGCCTTAACCCCAGGGTCCAGCACGCACTGAAGCCTATATAAATACATATATATATATATATAACTATAGGGTCTATATATATAACTTAATATATATATATATATATATATATATGAATTTATATATATGCACATTTGCCTCTTGGCCAGAAGCTAAGCAACTCGTAAATTATTTGCGCGCGTGTTCAACAAAATGCTGAATAAATAAATGTGCCATGTTTGCCATAAAAAATAAATACAAGTGAGCGTGCTGGAGGCAGGGAGTGCCTAACTAGAAGATACTCTAACTGCAAGTGGTTTGTGAATGATTAATTAGCTATACATTCCTATATATATGAACAACTCTCAATATGACAGTCGAATGCGAGTCTATATTTATTAATAATTATAAAATCCCATGAGTTATCGCTTAAATATACTATAATTCTGTAGGGTATGATAGATAAGAATATATATTTAAAATTTCAAATCTTAACCTTTCGCAATTCTCGAGATCGAATCATGCAAACAGATAGACAAAGGGACAGAGAGACAATAGATGGGGTTCTATAGACGCCGTCTTCCTCTACCAGTGCTTGTGCTCCAAGTCAATATATCTTAAATACTGATTTTCACGGGGTATCAAAGAGTTCGCATGCGAATGGGAATATTTTTTATTCAGTTTTTTATATCCGTTTTTGTTGGCACTTCAACAACTATTAGCATAATCACACATTTACGACACATATAAACTAAGAGAGAGAGAGAGTGGGAGAGAGAGAGATAGAGAGAGCTATAGCGAGGGCGGTTCATAAAAAAAGGAACGCCATTAAAGCCGCACATAAAACAATTTATCAAAATTTGTGACATTAACTAGCGACGTCGATGAAGAAGAGGCAGAAGAAGAACCAGAGCACCAACATCTATCATGGAAAGTTAACGAGAATGCCACAGGATAGCAGAATATTACAATATGTGCAAGTGTGCGTGTGTCTGTGTGTCTGTATGCGTGTGAGTGTGACATGGACATGCTCATTAGGCGTTAATATGTCACTAATACAAACACACACACACGCACGGACACAGATACAGACGCAAAGAGCCTATTGTGAAATACAAATAGTTGAAGCGCGCATTTCGTTGCTGTAATTATGTATTTTCTCTGCTGTAAGAGTGCAGTGAATTGCACTACCAAATACCCTGTAAAAGTTGGAATCAAAAGTAGAATTAATGTAGATCTCAAATGAACCGAACTTTCTTAAGCGCTCTACTCCAATGCGTTTATCAACTCTCGTTTCTCTTAGTTCCATTGATTCCCATTAGAATTTTAATCAGAATTCGAGTATTAGCTGTACTTACAGTGGAGCTTACTTATTCGTATCTTATTGGAAGTAAATTTGAAGAGAGCAACCAATTGATTAACAAACTCTCTCCCTATATCAGTCTCTCTCCCTCTCTCTCTCTCTTAGTTGTCCAGCGCCAATTAGAGCTGTAATTCAAATTGGAATAAGCTATGCAAACAAACTTACATGAACTATCTATTCTAATCAGCATTAGAATTGATATATATAAATATATAAATAGATTGGAACATGTTCCATCATTAACTAATTGGAAGTTTATTGAATGTGAACAAAACTGATTTAAGCGCTTAATTCCAATTCGTTAACTAACTCTCCTGGTTCTATCAACTCCAATACAAAATGTAATTGGAATACTTTAGAAAATAAATTATTCAATTGAATGCAGAGGCAGCTAGCTTCAATTTGTTAAGTAACTCTTTCGCATTCTAATTGGAATCAGAGTAAACATTGAAATTATATTAGAATTCCTTTTATATGTGTCTAATTAGAAGTTTATGCAATGTGAAGTGGACGAATTCAATGTCAATTCGTCCAATTTGATTTAAACTCTAATTGGAACTTCAATGAGAATTTCCATTAAACTTGGAGATTTTGTTGTTTATTATTATTAACTCTCTCTGGATTTCAATTAAACAACATCTCATTTCTTGCCAAGCAAACAAATATATATTTTTAACAAAATAATAAGATAAGTTAAGAGAGCTTAGCTAGAAATTTAAAATTTGTCGGAGTACAGTTTGCAATTGATTCAAGAGCATTCTTTAAAGCTGAAGCTAAACTTCCATTGCCATCCATATGTACATATATCCAACTACTTATAGAATATCCCATATTAACATAGCTGCTCGATAATTCCATTTAAATTGCTTCATTCGCCTGACTTGAGTCTAATACGCGCTTTCCTATGCAATTGCTGTAGAGCTCTAGCTCTAGCTCTGGCTGTTGCTGTTGCTGTTGCTCTAACAATAAAAACTAACACGCAGCTAGCAACAACAATTGACAGCAGGCGAGAACAGCAGCAACAACAACATAGAGCAACATTTATAGCAATGTAGAGCTGCGCCATTTGCTGCAAACTATTTTGTATGCCCTGGAAACTATTGGTGTGAGTGGGGTATATTGGTTTGATGCGAAGGTTTATATTTTAGACATGGATGATTAAAAAAAAGACGATCCATTGTCAGTTAGGGTATGTACTAGTCGAGTAACTTCTCACTTGTTAGCTATCGAACATGATTTCAAATAAATGAGACTATGATGTAGATATCAGAGCCCTATCTTGATGATTTGAATGTGCTTGGCTTTCAGTCATTGCAACTGTTCGTCAATCAAAGTGAGGAACAATCTTTGACTTGAATATTTTATTCTCATATTCTGATACTCTACATGATTGCATCACAAACTCTCTCCTACACAGAGCATCTATTAGTTGAGCACTCCCCAATAGTGGCCTTTAAACTGCTTTTAAGCATCATTTCTAATGGGACAGACTTCAATATGAATATCCAATTCCACTGATCGAAATGATTCCAGAACAGACTCTATCCCAGTCTTCGATTTTGATTAAAAGACTCTGAGTTGTCTGCTATTGGACTTAAGTTCAAACAGAAGCAGAATCTCTCTCTCTCTCTCGCTCTCTCTCTTACAGTTAGGGTATCTTATAAGTCGAGTTGACTCGTTGTTGTGCGCCAAACAACTTGTTAGCTATTGGACAGGCATTGATGACGCCATCTGCGGCCGCCGAGTGTGGATGCCATTTATGCCATTTGTTCCATTTGTGCCATTTGTGCCATTGTCCACTGTTCTTTTATCCAGTATCGTCCTCTCGCTTTTGTCCGTTCTGTCCGCGTTTTTACGAGTCCAGTGCGCCATGTTAATGAGATGCAAATAAGGTTCTCGCCCACACGCTCCATTTGCCGATATGCATATAGTAGTCCCATACCCCACCCCTAATCCGCCTCACCCTGCCCACCACTGGCACTATGCTAGCCGTGCCTCCTTCTACATTTACTTGAGCATATTTACGCTATCTTTGTGAGTGTGTGTGTGTGTGTGTGTGTCTGTGGGATTATTTTGCCTGTCTGTCAAGCTGTGTGTGTGTGTGTGTGTGTGTGTGTGTGGGGAAGCCAAGGAGTTCAGCGCCTTTTGTTACGCTTTGGCAAATGGCAAATGGCATTTGTTTTGGTATTTGCTCTGTGACACACAGACACACAGACACCAATACACAAACACACATCTACATATACGTGTGTGTCAAATCTGTCAGTCAAAGTCAAAGTCAAAGTTTTGCCTTTTTTTATACCTTGTCTGTGTGAGTGTGAGAGTGTATGTTTTGTGTGTGTGTGTGTGTGTGTGTGTGTTGCACACTCCAATTAAGCGACAAAAATGCTGCTCAGTGTGTGCCAACATTTTGTCATGTTTGTTGATTTATTCGATTTTATATGCCATGTTGGGCTGTAACTCGAGTGACACACTCACACACACACACACACATATACAAACGCACACACACAAAGCTGTATACTGTTCATATTACGTATACGCCGCGAGGTACTTGAGCTGGGTTCCCTAAAGCCTTTCACGTGTACCAAAAAAAAAAAAAAAAAAAATGAAATGAAACGACGAGCGCTGCAGTCAGGCCTAACTGACTTGTTAATACTCGTTTCAAATTTGATATGCAAATTGAAATATTCCAATTAAACATGCGCCAAATGGACGTAATTGGAAGAGTGCAGCTGTGATGAAAGCTTTTGAACTTGTTCTAACCAGAAATCTTTAGAAGTCGAAGTTTGATCATGCTTTTAAATCTTTTAATACTTTAAGACATTAGTACTTTAGAATAGATATATGAAAAAATATCAAGTTTCTCAAGTCATGCAAAACAAATATACTCTGCTTTTCAGCTACCGAATGAGTATTAAAAATAATTTGCCCTGTAAATGGACGCACTATCTTTGGCTAATGTGTGACCTCATGGTGGGTATATGCCTAAGTATACCCATGCATACACAAATATGCACATATATATAAATATTTAAATTTATATATATAGAAACCTTTATATGAATGAAAGACCTGATGCGGTTACTCAACATGGACTCAACTTCATGTCAATAAATAAACACGCAGACGCTGCGTATGAATGCAAGCACTCAGAGCAGCTGAAAACAAAGTCAAACATGGGAACGAGCAAATACCCTATGATCCGTATTGATGAAAATTATTAGCATAAATATCCCAGATTAATCCAATAGCGATATTAAGCTAGAGTAAAAGTGATTCTGCAATTGACATATAACAAAATTCTTGAATACAAAGTTGTTCATCACTTTCAAGCTGAGACATAAAACTGACTTGTAGATACTCTGTAAATATTGCATATATTTTTGAGTTCTTTAAAATCTCCGAGTTTATTAACTAATTCAAGAAGTGAGCTCTGTATATGACTAAATTGTACATATTTTTAACTATTTTGGTTGGCCTAAAATATTAATAGTAATTATCTATCTAAGCTGTTCGTTAAATGAAATCTAAGCATTGTAATGCGTTTAGCTATACAAATTAACAAAATCATATATTATATAGATGCCTAAATACTTGAATAGATGCTTGAATACAGATACTTGACTTTTTTAGTTTATCTAAACTTAGTTCGGGCTTCCATGTTATACATGAACACGTTGCATCATACCCGCTTTCACTCAGCTGGTTTCAGCAGTGGCATCTCTTTATATTACCCAAAAATATTAATAATGGCTAGAAGAAGAGGAACAACAACAATCAGTGGCCAAAGACAAATCCGTTACACGCAGCAGCAACAACAGCTCTTCATCTCTCATCTTCTTCTCTCTCTCTCTCTCTCTCTCTCTCTCTCTCTCTCTTTCACTGTCTCTGTCTGTCTCGATGTCAGCATCCTCGCTGACGTCGCTGTAACATTTCATTGGCCATTTTCGTTGCGGTTTTTCCAGCTAGCTCTGACGTCAGAGCCGATGAGTGCCATAGAAACTATAGCTAAAGACACAAACACACACACACACAGCCATGTGTATATATATATGTATGTAAGTGTGTGTGTATGTGTGTGTATTTGCTTGTTTGTATTTTTTGGTGGCAGCCGAGTGCTTTTGCTATTTCAGTTGAGTTTTCCGCTTTCAGTTTGTTGTTTGCTGCAAGCTAAATCGATTTCGATTTCGATTTTGATTTCGATTCCAATTCAGCAACAAAACTTGCTTAGTTTATCTAGAGTCTCACCTCTGCACCACCTGCCTGCGGCTGGCTTATGAAGTGTATTGACGCCATTGCTCATTGGCTAATGATGCTCAAGTGCAAGTGCAGTGCACAGCTTCCGGCAGGCTGCAGCTTGCAACAGATTCCACATTTCGTATGGCTTCCGTGCGGCCAATGATAACAAATAGTAAATGACTTCATTCGCTCATTCATGCATTCAGCCAAACTAAGCAGAAAATATGTCTGAAATGTCGAATCGAGTACAATGCGGCCATTAGGCCTGACATCTAAATGCAATTTTAGAATGACGATGAATGACGAAGAAATCTTGAATTTGTTGAAATATTCAGTAGCATATTTGAGATTATTTATATCTTCTTAACAAGAACTGAAACTCAGGCAAAATTTTCATATATTTATGAATATTGTATATATATTACAATTGCCAATTAATAAAAATTATAGAAAATTCGCTTTTCATTTTGTAATAATTTTGAAAAGCCAAAAATAAAGAAATAAATGAGTAAAAAAAAAAAAAAAAAAAATATGCATAAATAAAAATCACCTTTGAAAATATCAAATTTGTACTTTTCATATATAATGTGTGTAGTTAAATATGTATATAGATAGACACATATATCTAAGATATAAAATTATATTTATATTATAAATATTTTCTGTTTTTATATTCCTATATATTTAACTAAAAATTTCTCAAAAATGTATGCATATAAATAATTTTATTTTCTTCACATTTGCTTAAAAATAAATATTTTAATTGTTTAATATATATTTATATATTTCTCAACTATCTTTCTCGTTTTCTTAGTACTCTTACCTTCACCTTACCTTAAATTGTACACACTTTTCAAACTACCCTCGCCCAACATAGTTTCATAAACAGCTCAATAGACATTTTAGCTATGCAGCAAAAGCTTCACACTTGAAAGCATTTGATTGAAGACTGCGACTGCTGCTGCTGCTGCTGCTGCTGCTGCTGCTGCTGCTGCTGCTGCTGCTGCTGCTGCTGCTGCTGCTGCTGCTGCTGAGACTGCTGCTGAGGCTGCTGCTGCTGTTGGCAGGTGTTTTCAGCGATTTGGCTAAGGTTAGACAGATCAGATCATTTGGTATTTCTATAAATGAGCCAACTCGGGCGGCTGCCGCTCAATTTATTTCGCTTGTCCAGTCGAACAGTTCGACTGACTGACTGACTGTCTGTCTGACCAGCTGTGTCTGTGTCTGTGTGTGTGTGTGTCTGCATTTGTTTGTTTATCTATTTTTATAACACGCAATGGGGGCCCCCATCCCAAAAGTCTTCTTCTATCACGCCACGCTTGCTGTGTTTATCGAAAGACAAAACTGTTTTTATTGTTTAAAAATTATTTTCAGTAGCACACACACAGACACAGACACACTCTCACACACACACACACAGACAGCTGCCATGGCATCAATTTTCATTGAAAAACTGTCCGATGCGTCGATCAAAGTGAGCAACGTGAAAACGTGAAAACGTGAAAAGTCAAAGGCCGCCAAAGGCTTTAGCCGCAAGAAAACTTCACACCAAAAAGCGGAAATGTGTTTTAGCACAATGTCTACTTTATGGCCTGAATACCATTTTCCGGCTTTATTCTCTCCTATTCTCTCTCTCTCTCCCCACCTCCCTCCCTCCCTCTGTTAAATTTGCATTGAGTCAACAGAAATTGTTTGGGTATTTTTGGCTTTCAGCATTCATTAGGCATTCAGCTCGAGTACTCGAAATGTCTTTAAATAATGCTTTGTCCACAAATACAATTGTAATTGCGTTGAGCCGCTCGGTTTAGAGGACTAATTAACAACAATTAGCCACAGCGACAGCTGGCAAAGTGCAATTTTAGCTGCAAGAATTTCGACTCATTTTGTTGCCACTCGAAAATTAAAGCTGAAGCTGAAAATTGGGAAAGAAAACCCCAAAGGCAAACAAAAGCAAATTGAGCGTAGCTTTTCACATCTTCAGTTTCCTTGCTTCTTTTTTTTTCTCTTTGTCGTTGTTCGCTCCATTTATTGCTTGCCTTTTTTGTTATTGTTTGTATTTGGAACAGAGTTGGGACTAAGTGGACTGGGGTATATTGCTGTGGCTAAAGACTTAAAGGCGAGAAAATCGAGTTGCGAAATGAAATTGAGGCAAAGTTAATGGAGAGAAGGAGAAGCCAAATTAGTTATAAATAAAGCAAAGTTCAGCTAAGCATAAAGGCAATATAATTATAATATAATACTTGAACTTTTCAGTCTAAGGGACTTTTGTTTTCTTAAATAACAATTAAATTGGTTCAAATCACAAATTTTAACTATAAAAATCTTTTATATTAAAGCTCACAATAAAGAGAGAATATAACTTTTTTCAACTTATCTTCGTTCTTTGTATGCTTAAGTAGCACTGTAAATTATTATAAAGGGTATATTAGTTCTATGCAACTATATGTAATAGTTTGAAGTTAGCGTATATTATCGATAAAGCCTCTTAATTGCATATTATCGATTAATATCGATGTGTCCAATCAAGGTTTTCCAGCTGAACTTAAATGCCATAGAAATGAGACAAATATTAATCTATCTCTTAAGTTAGCAGAAAGCTTTTTGAATAAATTATAAGTATTTAAAAAAAACTACTTTAACTATATAGGGAATACCTTAAATTCTGAATAACCTGCTACTTAACAAAAATCCATTTAAAACGATCTACTTTTAGCTCATGAGTTTCTCGAATTCATGCTCTCTTAACTATACTAATTCAAATGAATGCTCTCCTCCAGACTATAGGGTATAGCGTAGTCATGCAGTTTCTTTGTACTCCGCACGCTTATTTGCTTTCTTTTTTGGCCAACTTTGGCTGCAGTTGCAACAATTAAAGTGTAATTGGCGTCATTTAATGTGCAGCAGAGTATTGTGCAGTCGTTTACATTCATTTTCATCTCATTTTCAGCTCAGTTTATTCTCTTTAGTTTAATTTCTTTGTGCTTTCTTTTTTGTCAAATGGTTTTGGCTGTTGACATTTTCATCGCTGAAGCGTCGATGCGGCACTTAGGGAAAAATCTACGCGCAAATCCCATTTATATTTAATTTTTCCATTTTGAAAACTTCGTCGTCGTCGCCGTCATACTCGCTGCACTTGATCCTCGTACAGACAGGACGTGACATTACATGCCAAGGCTGACAATGGACAGGCGGATAGGCGGACAGGCGGACAGAGAGTAAAACGGTCGCTGGGCATGACGTCGGGTCTAAAAACTGCACGGACATCGTCATGGGCATCGGATGTGAACAATAAATTTGATTCAATTGCTCTTGAGCACTTGGTCGCTGAATAAGAAACTCACGCTCTTTGTCCTCGCCTCCATGCCTTCCTTCTTTCTCTTTTGCTCTCTCTCTCTCTATCTCTCTCTCTCTCTCTCTCTGTTCCTGTCCCTGTCTGTGTCTGTCTGTGTGCCTGGCTGTGTCGCCATCTGATTGTGCATGACCAGCTTTTGATAAAGCAGCTAAGCCAAAGCGCAATAACAGTGACAATGCGCCTTTAGCGCCAAGGCTCCTTCTGCTCCTGCTCCTGCTCCTGCTCCTGCTCCCTTGGCTCTTTCCCTCGGAAGTAAGCAGCACAAAGAGAGACAACATGCACCGCACTAAATCGCGTTTCCTGCGGTTCCTTCTCCATTGTCAGCTCTCACGGAATTTTCTACAATTTTTATTTAGTTGCACGTTCGCTTTTAATTGCCATAGAATCGAGATACAGATACAGATACAGATACAGATACATATACAGATACAGATACAGATACAGATACAGATACAGACACAGATACAGATACAGATACAGAATCAGATACAGATACAGCGAGGCAGAGGAAGCTTAACATACAGTTTATGGTCGAGTTAAAGTCGTTTAACAGCGGGTTACCACATGCAAAGCCCTCAAAGTGCAGCAACAACAAAAAAATACAAAATAAAGCCATGAACAAGCCAAAAGTTGTGAGGACGACCTTATATACAAATGTGTGTATGTATGTGAGGGTGTGTGTGAAAAATACGTGGCATAAATCCATGATATATTGTCATTTGCTTAACCATGCAGCCAGCTGGAAGATGTTGCTGGTTGCCCCATGGCCCAAAGGACCAAAACCCAAATACACTTTGGCGTCCTGTGCACTCAACTAAAAGAAAAGGAAATGTATGCGACGCTTCTGTTCGCTCGTTGTTTCCTACACATATACGTATGCATATACAATACCAACATATTGCCAAGATATATATCTATAACATCTATATATCCATATGCATAGCAGGACGCTCAACTGATAAACAATCATGTCAATTTCATAATTGTAAATATATGCTCTCGCATGCAACGCAAACAATTTGCATAGAAGGCGAATAACATATGTCTGTAGATGTACACTGAGCGAAAATTCGAAGTGCAATTGCAATTGGAGATGGATTTTGATTGCAATGCAGTCAGGGAGGAGATGCAAGAAAATTGCTTACGTCTTATCTATATATCTATAGGTCAAGTTCATAGAGCATCTGGCTCGTCGAGCCGTTTGTCGTCTGCTGCTTAATAATTTATTGAGATATTCGTGCGAAGCGCACGAAACGCTATTGCTTCGTTATAAATTATTTATCGCCGCTTGGCAAATATGTTGGCATTTCAACAAACTGAAATCAAAAGTCAAGCGTACAAAGCCTTTAAATAATTTAATATGAAATAGAAACATTGTTCACTAGAGCTGCAATGCGTATAATACAAATAAATATACATATATATATTTATATTTATATTTATATTTACATATATGCACATCTATATGAATATTTGAGTTTTCCATTCGATTGTTAACAATATTGCAAAATAAATGTTTTCCATTTGGCTATTTCGCATTGCGAGTCCAATTAAATGCATTTTTTTAGTCGAGCGTTCAATTGGCAATTTTATTTAATTATTTTTACATTTATTTCGCACACATTTATATATATCTATATGTTTACATTTGATTTGCATATGAATTGACAATGCCTGACTGTAGCCAGATATCCTTTAGCCCTTATCCCTTTTTTTTTTTTTTTTTTTGTATAAAATCAAATTGTTATGGCTCAGAGCTCGCATCAGATTTTATGCGTTTGACCGCAGGACATGAAACAAAGTTAAATGCAATAAAAAGTCTCTTCCTGTTTTATATGATATTTAAAATTATATTGCTATTGCGCTGCATCTACAAATGAAATGCTTCCAACCAAATCTCAGCCAGAAGTTGCATTCTCATTTCTCTCATAGACATTTTATTTGGGCCAAAAGTTTGCAGAGCTCAGAAAAAGGAAATGCCAGCGGCGCTCTGTGCCCGGCGAGACCAACAATTAGGAAGTGCCCTAGACAGGCAGACAGAGCTCGCCTGGGAGATGCTCGGAAGTCAGTGTGGAGCTGTTGTGTCTAGCATTGTCGAGTCAAGAGATTGCAGGCTGCAGGATGAGAGCCTATTTAGGAAATTCTAAGGGAAGGGCTGGAGGTTGATGGTATTTTGAATATGAGGATAGACAAATAACTCTATTGAACTATTTTATTTACTTGGAATCCTAATCCTATATTTCTAATCAAGTAAATCTCAACACACACTCTCTCTCTCTCTCATTGACTTCAAAAATCATTAAATTTTACATAGAAAACTTGAAATAAATATTTCTGCCTCTTTCTCTCACTCTCTCATTTTCTAACTCACTTCCTCTCTCTCTCTCTCTCTCTCTCAATATCCTTATGCCACTCCATTGATTCCAAGTAACATAAAATTTTTAATGCAGAAAAGATGAATTGAATATTTTTTCCCTAAGCAACTTTTAATGATAAAGTGCGAAAGAAGAAAGAAAAGAAATTTGGTATCAGTTCAAATGTTAAATATCTTAGCATATAAATCATTTTCGAAATCAAATTCATTTTCAGTTCTGAGAATTTCAGAGCTTCCTTCAGGAAATCTGCTCTCATTTTGGTCTAAGTAGCTGCGGCTGCTTCACTTTTCGAATATCTCATTTGAAATTTGAGGCATAAAACACAAAATGTTTGCTATGTTGGACATTTATATGCGTGTGTGTGTGTGTGAGTGTGAGTGTGAGTGTGTTGGCTTTAATGGCTATTTTCTTAGGGCCAAAAACAATAAGAGCCATCAAGTTGCTTTTTTTATACATTTTATCAAAGGACGAACAAAAGCGAGCGAGAGCTCGTAAAAAGGACAAGCACACAGACACACACACACATACATTCACACTGAAAGCCATTTTCATTTCATTTTCCATGTCTCTGACGCTTATTGTATGCGAATTACATGCTCTGAATGGCGAAATACAACACGCATAATCTAATAATATTTTATGGCCAATGGGCTCTAGCACTCCCACTCCCACTCTCTCCCACTCCCACTCTCCCTCCCTCCCCCACTCTCTCACTCTCTCTTTATCTCTGTCTCAGCTGATGGCATAGGAACGTCCACTTGGCACTTGAGCGTTCGTTGAACTGCGTCAGGAGATGCCATCGATATATGTTGTAAATAAATGTCATATACAGGAAGTAGCAGGCTGAAAATGGAAAATGGAATGGAAAATCTCAGTAATTTTCTAGATTTTAACAATGCTAACATCTTCCTTCTCCATCTCCATCGCTCGACCTCGCCATAGCTCTCTGTCTCCTTCGACCTTAATGTTGCAATTAACGAGCATTTTTATTGCGTATACGCCACGTTTGCCAGTGTTTTATTTATTAGCATTTTCGTTGTGGTTCTTAAGACAAAGTGAGTGGTGGAGTGAGAGGGGGAGAGAGAGAGAGCGAAAGATGGAAAACAGCGGCAGCTGCAGCAGCAGGAGGCAGAGATTCGAATAAGAAATGTAGGCAATCGATGTTCCTCTCTCTCTCTCTCTCTCTCTAAAAATATCATAATTAATGAGGAATATTATTACGTATACGCCTCATATGCCACACCTCATTTAGAAGAAGAGCGAAGAGCAGGCAGAAGTCAGAGATTGATATCAATCTTCCCAGTATTGTTAAGATTGTTGAGTTTGTCTTATATCAATTCACTAGCTCCCTCTGCTTCTGGCACTACTATTTCCATGAACAGTTCATTCTCAGTGCATCTCTCAGACATGGTCAAAAACAAATCAATTCTGACGAGATTTTTTCCCACTTTTTTCTCTGATAAAAGTTTTCTGTAATTTTTATGAGCACTGCTGAATTTGCTTTATTGTTATTTAGATGAGCATTTGCAATATTTGTTACTGTTGTAAGTAGAGAATTTAATGCAAAGTCTGAAAAAATACTTTATAGATTTGTTCCCCTTCGCCCTCTATCCCACTCTCTCTCGCTCTCGCTTTCTCTCTCCTCCATCTACTTTAATGACACAAAATAAAGGAAAAAGAATTGCGAAATCTCTGCAAATTTTCTACATTTTAACAATGCTTCACACTCTCCCTCTCCCTCTCTCTCTCTCTCTCTCTCCCCTCTCTCTCTCTCTTCTCTCTCACACACACTACACACCCATAAATGTTGCAATTAACGAGCATTTCACATTACGCATACGCCACGTATGCCACTGTTATATTTATTGCCATTTTTTATTAGCATTTTCATTAGTTGTGAACATGGAGCGCGCGAGGAACGCCAAGCGAGCTGTGAATAATGCTAATTCTCCATTATTCTCTAGCCAAGGAGGCAACTATATACAAATGGGCGTGGCAGCACGTTAAGTGCCTGTTAAGTAGCTTTTTATAGCCTCAGCGACAACAAAGTCGCAAAAATATAGAAACATATATGCAAGTCCGTATATACATATACAATATATATAGTTCAATCAGTTTTGATATATTTTGGAATAGTTGAATGCGTCCAAAAATAGAATTTGCCAGAGACAAAAGCTTTATAAATATATACATATATATGTGCATATATACATATATATTTGTGATACGTATAAAATGCCAAAAGGCCGCAAAGATACGAAAATAAATAAAAATTGAGAAAAAGCCAAAAATACAAAAAAAAAATTCCAACTGAATTTTATATAAATAAAAAACTTTGTTTGCTGCGCGAGTCCAATTATCAGTCTATCACTTGAGCACCTGCCCACAAAGCTGACAATGCGTGTGTATGTGTGTGTGTGTGTGTGTGTGTGTGTGTGTGTGTGTGTGTGTGTGTGTGTGTGTGTGTGTGTGTGTGTGTGTGTGTGTGTGTGTGTGTGTGTGTGTGTGTGTGTGTGTGTGTGTGTGTGTGTGTGTGTGTGTGTGTGTATGTGTGTACAAAATGCCATCAAATAGCGTAAGACAAATGACAAGCTGAAAGCCAGATGAGCATCAGATGACGCCATAGCCATGACGAACCACAGCGAGTGAGAGAGAAAGAGGGAGGGAGGGAGAGAATGAGTGGGGTCATCGATTAATGTGCGCGTCTATCACAACTAAACATAATTATTATATATAGCTAATGATCATTAGAGTCGAGCAGAGCTCGAAGCTCTACCGCTCTAATGGGCGTTGTTTTACAGCTTGTGACGCGCATTGGGAATTGGTCTAAAAATACAATCGAGTTGTCAAGTGTGTTGGCTGTCCATGTGTGTGTGTGTGTGTGTGTGTCGAGTGTATGCAATGCACGTGTGTGTGTGTGTGTTTGTTATGCCAACACTTTTCAAATTTTATTGGCTACCAAAAGGGGGGCACGTCCCAAAGCGAGGCGCAAAAGAAAAAAAAAACAATAAATTATGACGCGCAATTTGCACTAGTATAGAGTATCTGTGTGTGTTGCTACGCTTATTTACAATTTGTCATAATTTCTCGTTTGCATACTTTCAGGCAAACATGAATATTGCCATCGCACACAAATGGGATAAATTATCGCCGCGCGAGTTTTTGCAACTGCAGGAATTGGCATCATGTAAGTGCAGAGTGAAAACTCTTAACCCCAACCATTAATGACATTATGCACGATGAATAACAGCTATGCGTATATGTATGCGAGGGTGGTACGAAGCGTAACGATAAATGAAGCGTAATATAATTTAAATCTGAAAAGTTTCAACGAGATGCAGACAGCAACCAGGCAAGGCAACTTAATTCTGTTGAGCATCTGTATAAGAGTGATAGAGTACTGAACTATAGAGAAGAGCGTATAAGAGTTTATTTAAGAATAGTCATTTATAAACGTAACCATAAACCAAAGGTCTCGTAGTATAATACAAGACAAAGAGTATGAGAGCTTAATAGCACATGAATATAAGAGCAGAAAAGTAAGAGATGATTTAAATATATTAGTATGAGTGTAACATCATAATATATTTGTATCGAATAATGGAGGAAAATAGGTTCTTATACAGTACGAGTATAAGAGTATTATTGTAGAATAGTATAGTAACATGATTAAATGAGTAACAAGTAGAAGTGTTTAAAAGTAGAAAATTGGAATTCAAAACGTATAAGATTGAGTATAAGAATAAGAGTACAGAGAATATTAGGAGTGTATAGCGAAATAAAAGTATAGAAAATCATATGAGCAGTATTTTAGTATAAGAATAGGAGAGTGGGCCAGTACTGCAATATAGAAATATAAGAGAAATGAGTGATATGAGACAACAAATGAAAGCCTAGAAGAGTAGAAATCAATCAGAAGACATGCATCTATCTACAAAGTAGTATAAGAGATTATATACGTAGAATGTAAGAGGAGAAGGCACAGTAATAGTTTCTAGTCGAATAGTGCAAGGTATCGTCTCGTCGGTTACTATCAACTACGCATTTATATAAAATTGATTTCCCTACTAATTGAGAGCTTAAATCTACTGGCAAATATTTAAGCATGCATAGTTGATTTAGTGACTTTATATATGCACAGGAATATATATACATAGGTAGATCACTACTAATGGCTGTAGACATGGATGACAGCTTTACCAGGTTATTCAGTTGTTTTTTGGCTCTCTCATCTGATTTATTGGCATGATGCGAGTCAAGTTACGCAATTTGAAATCGCATTGCGACAAGCTGAAAGCTTGGCATTTCAGGTAATGCTAGCTGGCTTAAATGTTCATGCTGATGATGATGCTGATAATGATAATGATGATGATGATGATGATGAAGTCTGGTAAATGCGTGTGCAGTGAGCTTAAATGTTGAGATGCTGCATTGGGTAATCCCGTGCAAAGTTGCAGCTGGAACAAAAGGGAAACGGAGAACTGTGTGGCAAGCAAAGCTGCTTGACGTTTCATAAAGTAGTTACCTTTGCATTTACTCTTAACTTTACCTTTACCTTCACCTTTTCGTTTGCCTTTGCATTTACCTTTAACGTATTCGGTTTGAGCTGAGCTGAGCTGAGCGGCTTTCGGATGTCTTTGGAGCTGGGCCAGCAGCACTTGTCAACAAGACAGTGCAAGCAGCTGCTGAGTGTGATTAAAAATGTCAGCAGCAACAGCAACAGCAGCAATTGAAGCAGCGTATGGGTGTGACAGTTGCCACTTGCAACTTGCCACTTGCCACTTGCCAGAGAGTGGCTCTTCGAGTGGCATCGAATACGAAGTGTCAACGACAGCGTCAGCGACAGCTGAAGCATTCAAGTGCTCAAAGCACTCAAAATATTCGCACGAACTGCGGCTGCAACGGCAGCAACAGGAGCTCAAGGAGCGGCTGCAATTGTCGCCCAACAGTGCATTGCATTCACAGAGTTAATAAAACTTTGCCACAATTTGGGCCACACACACACACACGCACACACACGCACACACCTCTGTGAGCCACAGAGGCACAGAGGCAGCTCGTTGTCATGCAACGACTCTGTTTCCATTAGTTAATTATACGCAAAGCTCTGTCTCCATCTCCCTCTCTCTCTCTCTCTCTGTCGTCTGCAATTGCCTCCTTTTACCTGTCAGGCAGGTGACACGTGGCACTCGCTAACAGCCACTTGCCACTTGCCACTTGAGGCGTCGATTAAAAACTGGCGCCATGGCAGCAATTGACGCATTTCTGTTCAGCTGCAACAAGAACGAAAAAATAGCTAAAAGATATGAAGCTAGAAAAAACTCTAGAAATAACAGTGAATAGACGAGGTATATTGGTTTTCGATAGCTTTAGATTGAGGGTATCTCTCAATCGGACACTACCGATTGAAACACATATCATATTTTAAGTGAATGAGATCGTAAATAATATCTCTTAATTACAATAATAGAAGCCATAAATCTAATTCATTTTTCTTCTCCTTATTCATTTGCAGACTCCACACGCAAGCTACAGGATGTGCTGCAGGAGTTTTGTGCGCCCAGCGCATCAGCTACGCCAAAATGCATACCAGATGGGGTAAGTACGAAAAATAGATAGATAGTCCAAGAGAGAGAGAGAGAGAGTGTGTGTGTGAAAGAGAAAGAAAGATATGTATAGAAAATGTGAGAAAGAAATAGAGAGATATAGATAAACACAGACAGAGACAGAAAGATATATAGCAGAGAGCTAGTTACAGTTAGTTAGTTAGACACACAAACAGAGAGACGAGAAACAGGCTGAGATAGGAAGCTAAAGAGAGAAATAGAAATACGGAGAATAGAGCACTCCTTTGCTAGCTTACCAAAAGTGAATCTAAAAGAATGAATGAATTGAACAAGTCCTTGAATCACACAAACACAGACATACACTCACGTCTACACTCACGCAGTCACTCACACTCACACACAGAGAAAACTGACAAGGATGCGGGTCGGCCAGTGTCTGTGGCAGCTCAAGAATCTGTTTTGTATTTTATATATCGTATTTGCGGCAAGTGGATGGAGTAAAAGATTGAAAGTAAATCTTCTTATACATACTATAAATCACCGAGATTTTTCAACTTTACGCCCCGAATGCCAAATTGAAATTGAGCAGCAAAATCCCAGACCCCTCCCCAGCCCAAGCTCAGACCCGACGCCATGAAGCGACAAGATAGGAGCAGATAGACAAATACAGGTAGACAGCTTATACTAAATTAAATTGAAAATGCACGCCAGAAAGGGGAGAACGTGAGGGGGGTGAGAGAGGGAGAGGGAGTTGGAGAGCGAGGAAGTAGTTTTGTTAGTAAATCGTGGAACTTCAACAAGCTGCCAAAACAGAGACAAAATCAAATTAATAACCAAGTCGGCAGCAACTTAATGGGGGCCATAGCCATAGATACACATACACACACACATACGTATACAAACACTCCCATACACACACACATATACACATGCTCTCAGTGGAATGTTGATTTCCGTTCAGGCTTAGCACACGATTTAAGCCCCATTATGAATTCTGAGCTCTGCTTGCCCTGAGTGTATTTAATGACAAAACTTGAAAGCAGACAAAGCTCACATATCGATGTATTTATATACTTGGGCGGGCTGGCAAGCAGCAAGGGGAAGGATACCACAGGCTAGATTAGGCAAAATCATGCCTAATCAAGGGCTTAGTCCTTGAACAAACTTTGCGAGATATAATCAAAGTGATTTCAAAGTGATTTAATGTCAACTCTACATTAAAGCCAATGAAGAAACGCTACTCAGAGATTAGATTTTTTAATTCACATAATGTATATTTATAATCATGTGCATGGATATATGTATATATGTATATATTCTATCAGCACTCGCAATTAACTACTAGTCGTCTGAACGTTTACGCTCTATTCTGTGTCGAGATCAACCGAATAAAATATCATATTCATTCGGTCTCGCTCTGAGCGTTCGGTTCTGTTCGGTTTAGCTTACCCGAACATCGTTTAGGGAGCGATACGGTTGATGCTCCTAAAATTGCGTTCAGACTTACTGCTCACTTAGCAGATGAGATGCATTCAGTAAGTGAGCATATGAGTTATCGCTCTATGAGCACAGAGTCTATGCAAACGATCTCCACTTTTACTCAATAGCGTTCGGCTATTAATGTGGTTAGCGAACAGAAGCCTCGCTCACAGACCAATACAGACTCAAGAGACTTTTTGCTTCATAAGAACAAAAATCAAACCGAAGATTGATCGTATATAAATTCGTTGAACACCCTAGGCAAAGTGTGAGCTAAAGATTAAGCTCAACATGTATTTGCGAGCAGAGCTGATGAAATATTATAATATTCATGATAGCCATATGTATATATATACCTAATCATGTATCGTGTATTATGTATATACATAACTATGTATATATTTCTCTTCTCTGTACTCTTACTGTCTACTCTCTATTCTCATAATTCTTATCTCTGCAATCAATCTAAATTTGTATATACAAATGTTGACTACTATTGGGCATTTGATATTCGTTTATTCCCCTACAAGAAGTTGGCATGATGAAGGGAATGTAACAATTGTGGTTTGTGGTGTATGATAAAAGATAAAACAATTAATATGTAAAACTTTGATTTAGCTCAATCGATCAACATCCACACATATGTATGTATGCATGTATGTGTACACACAGCATACATATGTCTGCTTAAGCTGAGTTGGGAATTGCAATTTGTTGTTAAATCTATTCAGCCATGCTCATTTAACCTCACTACAAATGCAAATACAACACAGATAACAGACAGACACACACACCGACACACACACACACACACACACACACACACACACACACACACACACACACACACACGCACACACACGCTAGAGTTGTTTCGGTTGCTGCTGCTGCTGCTGGTGCTCTATCTTTTGGCCATGTAACCAAATGGAAAAAAATCGTATAATTAAGTTTGTTTCTGTCTACTCCTGCACACATATACATACATACATATACATATATATATGTAAACATACAGCATATACATACATATATATGTATACAGATGCAATTTGTTTGGCTGTCGAATATATTTTTGTACGCTTTTAGTCGATTCACTTTGATATTGAACACGTTGACAGCGAACAGGAATATACGCGCTTCTACACTGTCCATTCGGGGTTTTCTTTTCTTTGTTTTAACACACACACACATACATACATACATTCATACAAATATATCGAGTGAGATGCTGTTGCTGTATACATGTGTTTCTCTTCGCAGCTTCGAATGATAGTCATTTCTGTAAATATTTTATTAAATGGAATAAATTGAAGTGCCATGTTATGTTTCAGCTTCTGTTTGTGCTACAGCGCATACATATAAATATACATTGATATATATGTATATTCATAGATACATATATATCTATATTACATACTACAAGTACGTCATCGAGACAGCGTGAACAGACTGGCAGACAGATAGACAAGCAGACGGACAGATGAACAGACAGACGGACAGAGAGATGAATGTTGTCTATATTTTATTTATTTATTTGTGAACTGAATATTCGCTAGAATATATACTCTTTAAATTGCATCGGTCTACATATACAGCTCATTTCTTATTGAAAGCGAAAGGAAGGGAAAAGTATTAAATATTTGTATAAGTAAATTGAAAGAGAGAGAGAGAGGGAGAGAGAGGCAGAGGAAGATGAGTGTATCCGGTTTAATATTAATCTGATAAAGAGTTAATGTTGTATACGTTGTAGAAATAGCAGTAGTATTGTGGCAAAGCATATACGAATGAGTTTATACTCTGCAAATCAGACTCAGGCCTTAGCCTCAGCCTCTGCGCAAAAGCTTAGGCAAAGGCAGAGTCTGAGCACAAGCTAGAGCCAGAAGCAGTAACATCAATAATAGCTCTTTAAAGTTCTGCCAGCATGACGAGCTATGACCAAAACCAATATACTCTTTTTGAAGCGTAAAAATGAGTAAAAGAGTTGAGTGCAACCAGCCAAAAGACTCAATAAGTCAGCTAACAAGACAGAAATGGAAAGAATAAATAGAATCTAACTGCTGTACTATATACCAGCTAGGAGAGATTGATCACAAATAGAAACCAACTTTAATCAACAGCAAACACTCTTTCAAAATTGCCCCAGCAACAGACATAATAGTAGCTCTCTAGCTACACTCTCATTATAGAGTATGCGCTGCTCGCTTTCAGCTTGCGCTTGATGTAAATTTGATACATTATTAGAGAGGCAGCCTTGAGATTCTGTTGTTGTTAGAAGAGCGAAAAGTTTTCTTAGCTGCGACACTTCAATTAAGTTAATTAAAAGCAGCTGCTGAACTGAACTGAATTGGCCTCTGCAGCAGCACTTGAACTCTCTTCAGTTTGATTCATCAAGTCTTGAAAAGTTTGCGTTGCAAATTTGTGGATATTTTATTGCAAGCAGCTTTGTTTTAGTCCTAATTAGCTGAGCTAGCTGCAAGCAGACAACGATTTCATCTGCTGCATCGTCTTCTTCTTGTTTGTTGTCACAAATAACGCGCAAATCCTTGAAAATCCTTGACTTGAACTAAAAGCCCCAGCGCTTCAACTCAAGTGAACTATATACTACAATATATTGAGCCACATGGCAAATCACTTAACCTTTTAAGCATGATCCGAGATTGTGCAGAATAAATGGTGGTTTTTTATACATTTTTGGCTACATGACTCAAATGTGATTTATGCTATCGACCTCTGCTCCTTCCCCATGCGCTGCTTCACACGCTGCCTATGCATAATTTACGCGTTTGGCTTTTTGACAACTCCGACGCCCCAAAAAGTATGCAATAGATGAGTGGATGCCTTGAGCTGGCTGCAAAGCGTGCGATAAACAAGCTAAATGGTCCAAAAGCGCGACATGCTCGTGTGATTATCAGCGCCCAGGCTTTGTGCCCTTCTCCCTCTCTCCCTCTCTCTCTCTCGCTCTCTTTCTCTGCGAGTATGTGCGTACAATGGATATCACGCATACGCACTGTGCGCCAATATATGCTTGAATATTTATTCATTAAACCACGCACTCACGCATAACACACACACACACGCACTCACACACTCATACACACATTAAACTAGAAGCCTGAGCAGATTTTTAGTAATAAAAGCGGAGTAGCAAAAGGCAGTCAAAGAGGAGTAGAAAAAGAGCTGCTTGTACTACTCCTGCTGCTGCTGCTGCTGCTGCTGTGCTTCGCACGCGTATCTCGTTGCCTGCTAAATAAATTTTGTTAACGCAATTCGCGTGCCATTATTATAGTGCCAGCCAGCCAGTCTGTGTGTGTGTGTGTGTGTTCATTATGCCTTTATACTTGAGGTCCCATTGCTGGCCGTGTTTAAGCCATTTTGCTTTTGCTTTTGTTTTGGCCATGGTATAAATTTCCATTTGCGTGTATTCGGTTTCATTATGTAGCCAGCACAAGTAGAAGAGAATGAAGAAGAAGAGGAAGCAGAAGCAGTAACAAAAGAGGAAGAGAAGGAAGTGCCAGCCAGGCCATAGTTAACTTCAAGCTCAATGCCGCAAGGCGCATATTCTTAATGTTTGTCGACTTGTCATATATATATGTATATGTATATATATATTTTGTTTTATGCGCGAAATTTAAAACGCCACAAGCTTTAGCAGAGATTGTTGTTGCTGCTGCTGCTGCTGCTGCTGCTCTTACCATACTGACCAGCATAATAATGAGGATAGTAATAAAGATGCGGCGCGTAGTAAAGTCGCAAGGGGGCCAAGCTCTCTGCATATTAGCTAAGAATAGATTCTCAAATAGTATTTACATATATAGCGAAACTGAACTTTGATAATAATTACTATTATGTTAAATAAACTCAACTCTCAGATTGTAATCTTCACTAGAAGATCAGCAAACTTTTGCTTTATTAGAGAATCATTGAGTTGAAGAGGCTCAGCTGTAAATTCAAATAAATATTTCTTTTCATGTCTTGCTTTATCAGATGATAATTAGAGATCTTTAGGTAGTTCAGCATTTGCTCTCGTTTCACTTCTGTCTCTGTTTAACACACAGATTAAAGATCGCTTTGCTCTTGGCTTCATTAGAGAATCATTAGGTAATCATTCAAATAATTTGTACTCCTCTATATTTAATTTATCAGATGGTAATTTTAGTTCTTTCTCAGTTTAGCTTTACTTCCTTAGGGAATCATTGAGTAGAAGAGGCTTCTTCTACTTCTCTTAACTCCGATCACTCTTATAATACGATTTATCAGTGGATATTTAAAGACCTTTAGCTCAGCATTTGCACTCATACTACTTCTCTCTTAGCTTAGACTCTCACATTGCTCTCTTTATTAAATAACTGATGAATACATCAAACTTTACTTTCTTTAGCTAGATCAAACTTCATCATCAAATTACTTCATTAGAAGAGTATCCTCAGGTTCAGCTCAGTGTTTACTCTCATATTACTATCTAGTTTCCCGTATAGTGTATTCCCTTGTCGCCTTTGCTTTATGAGATGCCCTCGCATTTGCGCTTCATTCGCTTATTTGCCAATTAGCGCAGCGCTGGGCACGCGCCACGTCTCTTGCAGAATGCCCCGGCCTTGATTCAAAAGTGTAATCATAAACGTAACCATAAGCACTGTAACTGCTGTAACCGTAACCGTATCTCCCCAGCCGTAGAGAGTCGGGCGAGAGCTTTAAAGCGCGCATTGATGTTTACACAATGCGGACGGTACATCTGGATGATGGTCGTGTCCATCAATGTCAACATATCAATGCGTCCATCAATGTCATCAATGCGCACGCTACACGTGCTCGCTCCAACTGACACATAATTCCTGAAGGACCCCAAAGGGGGCGCTACCATTGTGGCCATCAACAGCAACGGCAACAGCAACAACAACAGCAACAATAATAAAATTCTCAGAGCAGAAAAAACTTTGGCCAGATCCTCAGAGCACATTTACAGTCACGTACTTTGCGAATCACTGGGAATTATATTTAACAATTGTCGCTCTCTCTCTCTCTCTCTCTCTCTCTCTCTCTCTCTCTCTCTATCTGTGTATTTATGGCTTGTATAGAATATAATATAAATATAATTATAGATGCAAGCAAATTATGTATTAAAGTTTCTAATCAGGTTGCAAGTTTTTTTTCTTACATTGAATTGAAAAGGAAAAATTGAAATTGAAGTTGAAGCTGAACTTCAATTGAATTGACATTAATTAAATTGAATTTGATTTGAAATGAAGTTGATGCCAAGTTGAAGTTGAAATATAATTAAAAATTTAATTAATTAAAAAACTATTTCCCAGAGTTTCCCATTTCGTTGCATTTTCTTAGGGATTTTTCGCCAGACTTTAATTGACCATTTTTTGTGTTCTATAAATTACTTTTGCAGGACATTGACTTTGATGGGTTTCGTCGGTTTTTGGACGCGTTCCTCGACTGTGAGACGCCGCTGGATCTGGCCAAGCATCTATTTGTGTCGTTCCTTAAGCCAAATGTCACACAGGCCCAGCTGCATGGCAAGGCGCTCAATCAAATGGCGGCCATTAGCAGCACGGCCGCCTGTGCACCCGTCACGTCCCATACGAAGGGTAAGCCAACAGTTCCCCTCCATAGCCCCATGGCTCCCTCTATCCATATACATACGTCCATATCCATTTCCATTTCCATTTCCATGAACATGGCAAATGGCACATGCCATCCGAGCCTCGACTCGACTCGACTCAACTCGACGCTCTTTTCTTCTCATTCTCTCTCTCTCTCTCTCTGACTGTCTCTTTAATAATTGCAACACATTTCTCATTGGGCAACGTCGTGGTTGGGGTCTCTGTTGTAATTAGGCTCCATACCGAACATCAACAGCATCGCCGAGCTGATGCCGCAATGCAGCATCGGTGGGGATGGCCACTCGCATGCCCACTCACAGATCCAGGTCCAGACCCAGGCACAGGCACGCACCAGCTTTGTGGACAAAATCCATGGCATTACGGATAAGTTACAGCACTCACTTGGCGGTCATTTGACCCACGATCCCAGCAAGACCGGTAAGTGTGTATGTATGTATGTATGTATGTATGTGCTGTGGGCATTCCAAATATCAGATTCGTTTCAATTTAAACTTATCTGTGATTGAATTGAAATTGAATTGAAATAGAACTAAAATTAAATATGAATTATGAAAACGGAATAAAAGTTGAATTGAAAATTAATTTCAGATTGATATTGAATGAAAATTAAATAGAAATATAAATTGAAATTAAGCTTGAATTGAAATTAAACTGAATACAAATTGAATTATAAATGAATCGAAATTGAATTGAAATTGCACTGAAATTGAACTGAAATTAATTTGAAATTAAATGAAATGAAATGTAAATTCAAATTAAACTGAATACGAATTTAATTGAAAATTGTATTCTACATTCATCAAAATTTTATACGAATTGAAATGGAATTGCTGAAAATCAGTTACGCATTGAACTGGAATATATATATAAACTACTCAATTACGCTCTTCTTTTTCTTGTGTTTCTTGTTAATTCCATTTTCTCGTATACGTATATACGTATATATGTATATATATATTATTTGTGTGCTTTGCAGGCAGCGTGCATCCGATGTTAACGGTTACGCCCAGCCCATTGGCCAGTGGACCGAGCATATTCCAGAGCAGCAATGCCGCCCGTCGTTCCGTGGACTCGAGCCCCTCGCACTCGCAGACGAACCACTCGCAAATGTCGCGCAATTCGTCGAAGAAGAGCAACAATTCCGTTAATTGCAAAATTGATAGTGAGTATTAATTAGATTCGAGTGAAGCAGGGCATAAAAAGGGTTGAGCGCGAAAGGCAATTGGGGGCTTCTATGCTAGCCTCGATACAAGGAAGGAATTACTCTGGGCCCAGCCCATTTTTGGGGCTGTGTTGCAGCACGAGTTTGACTTTCAATTAGGCGCACATTGTCCGTCCGCTTGGCCCGCAGTCAGCTGCAATTAGCCAACTTGCCACACAATGTGGGCGTGGCTGATGAATAGCTCTATGCCCTCTACTAGCACTGAATGTAAAAGTGTACAAATGTATATCTATCGATTTGGCATATACAGTAAGGCTTGCATCTAGAGATCAGGCCGTTTAACTCTATAAAAATACTATACAGAAAAATCTGAGTGATGTTCTGAAATGAAATTTCATTATAATAATATCTGACAATAAACTATATAAAGCGCTCTTCTAAATAAAAATACTCAGAGCAAGAAAGCTATAGACGAAAGAGTCCAACTAGGAGATGCCCGATGCTTAGCAAAAATGTCTTTACAAGCATATTCTAAATGAGATGATAGATTATTATCGATAATTATATCGATAAGCTTGTATACTGAAATATTCATTCACGTCTCTAATTAGACTCAGCTCAGCTAAGTTTCTAGAGCAGGAATCTGCCACGCCTTCTACTGCTGTTTGTTGCCTCAACTTTCACATATGATTATAAACTATGTGCATACATTTTCTTTTACTAGAATACTTTTGCTCGCCCATGGCAGGTTTCACTGTACATATATAAAAGCGACTTATGCGCGACATCTTGAGAATTTCAATTGCAGCTGCGGGCTGCATTTGCAACTGTCAGCATTTGCGGCTGTCACTTGCAAAACAGATTGCTTTGGCGACAGGCAGACAGGCAGGAAGACAGACTGAGACAGATAGAGATGGAGATACAGATAGAGATGGACAGACGGGCAATTCAGAAGCGAAATTGCATGGCATTGGCATAATAAATGAGCGCTGAAGAAGCTCAAGTGCAAAGTGCAAATGCCATGCGGCGCAGTTGCAGCCAATTGGTGGCAACTACTTAATCCCAAACACTTTGGACTGTCCAATTACTACACTGTCTGGCTCTCTCGCTCCCTCTCTCTCTCTCTCTTTCTCATTCTCTGTCTTTCTCTTTTATTGTCCAAAAACTTGCTAATTAGCTGCAGCTAAAATCACTAAATCCGTTGCGTTAAGTCGCAGTGAGTGCAAAAGTTCATAATTTATACAACAAAAAAAAGGGAAAAAGGAAAAGGAATGGCAAGAGACCGTAACTGAAGAGTGAAAGGGCGCAGAAACAAGGGCCAAAAGGCCACCGGAAACGGAAACGGATATGCCGGCATAGTAAACAAGCTGTGTGCCAACATTTTGGCAGTAGTCGACCTATTAGATATCCCTCATAAGCCAGTCTCAATATGATAGAAGCGCAGTTTCATTGACTCAAGTCAAATCTACCCAATGATAAATATGCAAAGTACCGGGTGTTCAGATAAAGTAACTTTTCTCTCTTTTGGCAGCTTGTGAACATTGTATGATTAGTCAAGCATAGCTAATGACATATATCAACACTAATTGCAGATTAAAGCAGTTTGAAGTCGTCAAGAAGTCTCTTTAATTAAATACTTCCACTAGTCATGTATACCCAATACCATATGTAACATTACAGGGTATTTTAAGTAAGCAGAAGAAGCTGAAAGTCATTGAGTCACAAATCAAGTCAGATAAAGATCAAAGCCAGTGTAGCTAGTCGTTCATGCCACAAATTTACAGGGTATCAAAGGTAGCATATATAAAAAGGCAACCCTCTTAGACAAACGAGTGTTCGACTAGTCATGCATACCCCATGACAGATTGCACAGATTACAGGGCATTAAAGGTAAGCACAAGGTAGCTTAAAGACAAAAACAAACTCTCACAGATCAAGTTGTCGTAAATCAACGCCCAATTAGAACATTTTTGCATTTTTACCAAGCGAGCAGCGCCAATGCGTGAAATTAGCACAGAGAGAGAGAGAGAGAGACATAGAGAGAGATAGAGAGTTAGAGTTAGAGTGAGAGGAAGACAGTCAGACGAAGCGCGTAAAAGTAGGCAGCCATTTGTCTGGCTTCTGCCTGCTGCGCCTCATCTTCTTCTTCATCTCATTTTTTGGCATTTCTTCTTCTCTTTCTTCGTCTGCCCTTCCTCATTTCGGGTTTCATTTCATTCATTTCGCTTCGTTTGAAATGTGCTCGAATGATTAATGAACGTAAATTTCATTTCGTATTTTTTGTGTTTTATTATTATTATTTTTTTTTTTGTTGCTGTTGCTTCCTTCTTGCATTTCCTTTTGCTTGTTGTTGCTGTCTCTTTTGTTTCGCGTTTGCTTTCACGCATTTTAGCAGCAATTGTGCAGCATTTTTTGTGCTGCCTCTTTTGTCCTGACCAAAAGGCGAATAACAAATAATGAGAGTCTGCCTACATTCTATGCCTGTTCAGTAGAGCTAAAAAAAAAAGGTATATTGGCTTCTATCTTGCAGTTTCAATAGCTTCTGTTCTGTCCTCTATGCTCTACTCTTTTGTATCTGCTATTATCTATCCTCTATCCTAAGTCCTCTATCTCTCGTTCTCTATCTGCCCTCTATCCTCTATAGTCTATCTCCCTATCTAACCTCTTTCCTATATTCTCTATCTCCCGTTCTCTATCCTCTATTCTCTATTCTCTATCCTCTTTCAACTGTTTTTACCTTACCTCGAGGCAGCTATTCCTGATTTTCTTAAAAATTATAATAAATTTAATTGAGCGCGTATTATGCAGTCGCTAGCACCCGATTGGGATATTCTTACTTGGTTTTTATGGGGGACCATTGCCATTAGCATTATATATTAAGTAAGTAAAACATGAAATAGGCTTCCTTTATCTCTATACATGTGTGTGTGTGTGTGTGTGTGTGTGGGTGCTGTAAGCGCTAATTGGATTAGTTTTGCTTTGGTTTTGCTGGTTTCGGACTGAGGCAGAGAACAGTTTATAAGCGTACGAGATATATGCAAGGATATTGTTACGCCGTCTGTGTGTGCTCAGCAAATTACACATATTGGACAAAATGCGTTGACATATATACATCCACACACACACACACACACACAGACACACTATGCATTCATCAAGTTGGCAATTGTTTGGGCTGCCTTTCAATACAGTTATTGATATCGAATATGTAAATATTAACTCATGTTTTTAGCCAAAAGTTCAATTTAATTTGTGGCCCAGCTCAAGTCGATAAGTTATATATGTTTCTATATATATATAGGAATGCAAACATAATTAGCTCTTGTGCCAACATAATACGTGTGTGAAAGGGAGAGTGAAAGAGTGTCAGAGTGAGAGAGTGAGAGAGGGAGAGGCTCAACTTAATGCAATAAGTTGAATGTAAGCCGAAAACACGCAAATGGAATTTTCGCCTAAGCCAATTAATGGAGCTCGCATTGCGTTTAGTAATTAGAAAATTGAGAAAATTATGTGAAATTCTATTCCCGAATTTGCCGCTTGGAAAAGTAAGAATTTTGTTCTTTTCGACCTACAGCAAATCGATATAAATGTCATTAGCAACAAAGCTAAACTCAAAAAAAAAATAAATAAATAAAAGAAAAGAAATTAATGCGGGAAATACGAAACAGCTGGATGACTCTGTGTATGTGTGTGTATGTGTGTGTGTGTGTGTGTGTGTGCGT
This sequence comes from Drosophila antonietae, assembly GCA_030914385.1. NCBI lineage: Eukaryota > Metazoa > Arthropoda > Insecta > Diptera > Drosophilidae > Drosophila > Drosophila antonietae. Next base: position 711,687 of record JAUESO010000611.1, on the reverse strand, counting down.
CGTCTATGATGAGCAAAGTTTGGTTCATAGGTTTGCCATTAATGAGACTTGGATAGAACATTTTTGATTGGGTTTGTTTCGAGCTGGCGTTAAATTGCAAAAATTGTGAAATGAAAAAGAGCAAAAAGAGACAACGCTCCGGCTCTCTCTCTCTCCCTCTCTCTCTCTCTCTCTCTTGCTCTCTCTCTGATTAAAAGCAAAAATGTCAAAGTTGAGCAGCTCTTGGCTCAAATTGCGGCAATCAACATTAAACATAATGAGTGTCAAAGTGTAAGGCAAACTTTCAACTTTGCCCAGCTGTCAATGGCAACTGCAACGATATCCTGTTTATCCTGCAATAATGCCAAACAACAACAACAACAATGCCAGCCAAGCGCCTGCCACTCTGTCAATGAGAAATGCAATGGGATTTTCTGTAAATTCCTTCATTTAAGACTCGCTAAATACTCTAACTTTTACACTGAGCTACAAGAACTGGCAGAAAGTAGAATTTTAATAATTGAAATAGTAATTCATAAAAATAAAGAAATTTAAATTAAAAATAACATGCATAAATTCTACAATTTTACTTTGAATATTATAAAACCTTGATTAAACAACAAATTGAAATTAACTTTTAATATTATTTGAATTATTATTAATTATTTTTCAATTAGAAAATTAGTAACAATTTAAATATTTACACCATCATCACATATTAAAAGTCTGTCAAGCTAATTGCCAAAGAGATTGCATTCTATATTCTCTATAATCTATATTCTATACTTAATAAAGAGCTGGAATTTGATGTAAATATGAATGAGTTATTGTGTTAATGATGTACAGATTGAGTTGTTAATTCGATTGTTATGTTCTTAATTATTATTTGCAGCTGACATTAAGCTGCTGGCACGCAAATTCTCGCACTTCGATCCTTTGACACTGAAGGTGCCCCTGAAGGATGTCGTTTGCTATTTATCGCTGCTCGAGGCTGGCCGGCCAGAGGACAAGCTCGAATGTAAGTGCTGAGACGGCAATGAGGCATGCCACAACACTTGACCTTTCCCCTCTCTCTCTCTCTCTCTCTCTCTCTCCCTCTGTCTCTTCATTATGATAGTCATGTTCCGGCTGTACGACACGGACAGCAATGGAGTCCTGGACACAGCCGAAATGGATGCCATTGTTAATCAGATGATGGCCGTGGCCGAATATCTTGGCTGGGATGTCAGCGAGTTGCGTCCGGTAAGTGTCACACCTTTTCTCCCCTCTCCCTGTCTCTCTCTTTCACACACACTCTATCTCTCTCTCTCTCTGTCTTACCTTTAAAAGTCTTTATAGTGCAATCAAAGCCAGAGACAATTTTTGCTCATTACGCACATAAATACGTAGGAATCCAGAGTCCAGAACAATCAAGCAATCACTGCTGCTGTTGGGATTCGAATCGCGAGCTAAAACTTTTTCAATTACTTACAAGCACTTAAAATTAATTCCATTTTTATTGCCTTACGGTTCCAGTTGAAGCTGTGAACTTTAATAGTTTTTTACAACAAGCCAAAGCAAAGTAAACTGATTTAAGAGTCGACTATTATATGCCTGCACTAGTTTCTCTAAGAGTCTATCGAGTTTGGCTTGGGTTAAATCAGATGAAAGTAAATGCTATATACCTTTGCCACTCTCTTTAGTCTACCTTTTGGTCTTCAGATCAACTTTAGTTAGTGAGACCTAACAACTAAATTAAATAAACGAGAGAGAGAGAGAGAGTGTGGAATGTGTATGCTCCTTTCACAGTACTCGACTATCGGATACCTACACCAATTACTTTAACGAAGTTTTGTCTCTTCATAATCTCTTTACATCAGGCTTGGCTAGAGATAGATACATAGAATGATTACAAAGTAATCACTCAAGTTAAGCTGAAGCAGCAAGGAATTAAGAGCAGCAACAGGTAGTCGACTTCACGTGCTCCCATAGCTGAGTTTGTTTAGAGAAACAATTGCAGTGCTCAGCATGATCCATAAAAGTAAGAAGAGAAAGCCACAGCACACGACTATAAAATACCTTCACCAAACCCCTTACATGTCTCTCTTTAATCAAGTTTAGCTGTGAAGCAGAAATAGCTTTAAGTAATCAAACAAATTGTCGATGAACTGGGCAAAATAGAAAGAGAAAAAAAAAGGAAAACAGAAATGGGGACAAGGAGGAAATGTTGTTGCTGGCGACCACAAATAAAGTCAAAGCGTCACAAAACTCAATTAACAAAATACCCTCGGGTTATGCTGAAACGAGAGCGCAGAGCTGGTCGAGCGGCAGCTGGATCAGCGGGGGGCAACTGAATGAGTCTAACTGTGTTAAAGCCAAGGCAGGACTTCGCCGAGCTGCCGAGTGGGTTTTGGGTTAAGCTTGTGCGCACTTTCCGTTTCCATTTCCATGATGGCTTTATGACACTGAGCGCAGGACACAGGACTCAGCTAGAAGGCGCCACATACTTTAAATTCTAAGCAGATACACAAAAAATATTTTAATCAAAATTCTTTCCGGGTTGGAAAAGGGAATAATAATAAAAAACAAGTAAGATTAACTTAATTGGGTGTGAACGACTCGGAGATACCCTAAAAACTAGAGAGAGTTGTAAATAAATGTACTGAAAAAAACTTAGATTTATAGCCTAGTTAAGATATCTTTATATTTATCGATAATAGATATCTGTCGATTGTAGTTATGAACTTTTACAACATATATGATAATAAAGAAACTATATATATATAATTGATCAAGTCTCTAGCTTTTGATGTACTCGACTAATAAAAGAACGTTCGAGCATATCTAGATGTAGTTAGTCCCTTTACCCTTTTTAATCTACCATAACCTCTCCTATACACCCCTTTTTAGTAATTTTCAATGGGCAACGAAAGAGTTTTGTTTGCCACAGCAGAAATAATCAAAACACTTAATGAATTGCATAATTCTGAAATTCATTTCCGGCATAAAACCAAGGGGGGGGAGTCAAATAAAAGGATGCCGCATAAATTCTAGTATAATGAATTTTTCAAACATAAACAAGTTGCGGTTCTAGTCCATCAAAATTTCGATCTTTCGTGCTACAGCAAAGGCAAAAAGTAAAAAAGCAAAAGGCAACAGCAAAAAGCAAAAGGCAAACAGGACATCGCATTACAAATGGCACCGGATATTGAATATTTCTGCTGCTGATTCCTGGAAATGTTCGCTTTGAACTGAAGCCACAGCAAATACAGCTACAGGATTTAAAAGAAAAATGCCAATACGGAACGAGGACATACAGGAAATACACTTAAAATGCTGCATGATAAGTGACTCGTCTAGCAAATCCGATTTGAACTGCCTTAAAGCTAATTATAGTCTGTCCTTGACAGAAAGCGAACTACAGCTCAGCCTACTACAGCTCAGTGGAATGCGTTTAGTTTGGTAGTTTCTTAGATAAGCCTTAAGCTTTTGATGACGATTGAATCAATTGATGCTTCGATCTTAGGACAACCTGTCCATGATGACTTATGTATTTCGTCCTTTAATCCCAGCTCCAGCTCGCCCGTTTTTTTAGCCGTACTAAACTGCTTTACGAAATATATTGAGATCGTCTAAGAATCCAGAACTTATAAAATTTCAATAATTAGGAAACACTTAACTCTTAATAGAACGCATGCTAAAAGTATGATTTCAATATCCTTTTTCCATCTTATAATGCTGGACGGCACAATTTTGTTGTCACACAGTTTGCCAGGATCTGCAAGGATATGCACGACTTATAACCATAAATCGATAATATTATTAACTTTGATCCTTAGATAAGCCCAACATATTTTAATGCAAATCGTTGCATTGTATCCCTACAATCTTAATGCACCATGTCCTGCAAAAATCCGTTAAGATTTGACCTAGTTAGGGCCTAAATTCAAAATAAGGATTTTTTTACATAGCCATAGCTCGGCCATATCCTTAAGGATCTCCGCAGGACATACCTTTTTGAGGTCGTGAGCAGCCATACTATCCATTGGCATCAAAGGATTTCCAGGATTCCGTAAAAAATTTCACCTCAAATATTTGCAAGGGATATGGTCGAAAAATGGCCAAAAAATCCAAAAATGCACTTTATCTCGGCCATTTAAAGGACTATTGGGATGTCCTTTGGACCAAATAAAGTGCTAATGGTACCACTTAATAATTAGCAATCAAAAGGACGAAAGTCCTGCAAACAGCTGAGTTATAAGGACTTTTTTGTACTGGAGAAAAATGCCCATAGCTCGGCCGTATCCTTGCGTATCCTGGCAAGCGAGACATCAAACGATGTGGGGTCACCAGCACTACCAACTGACCAAAGGACATCCAAATCGTCCTTGTAGTTTCGGAGATATGGGCGATTTTGTGTGTTTTTTGACATTTCGTTGCCTGCCAGGCTCGGCCTGAAGCGGAAAAAGACAAGTCCAAGATTCTTAGATGACCTCATGATGTTTTGATGAGAATTAATAGAGTAGGTCCATACGAACCTAACGTACGCCATCCTTTCGTCCTGCGCAAGGATATGGACGAGTTAGAGGCATTTTGAGATGTTAATTTTCGCATGTAATCGCTACCCCTGAAAGTATGCAGCAAAAATTGTAAAATGCAAATTTACCCCATCCAAAAATCAATCAAATAAATACTCAATAATTGTTTAGTATTTTCAATCTTATTTTTATCAATAAATGAAAAATTTATTCAAATTTTGTTTTATTTATTTCTATTTCATTTAAGTTTTTAAATAAACATTGCAAAAAATTACAATTTAGCTTAGAGAGAAAACTGTTATCAGCCATTGGCAGTGACACTCAAAAGCTGCCTGCTACGGCAAGTATGACGCGTTCCTCAGCTGGCTATGCTCTGGCTCACTGCTATGTTACTCGGCATTGTTTGCTTAGCCAATGCGAAAGCAAGACTCTGGCTCAAATGCACAGCTCGTTTAGATGCTTTTTAAATATTTACAAATCAAAGCAACTTCATTATCTGCTGCTCATGCTTACAAGTTAGATGATTTCATCCTTGAAGTCCCTGTTGAGTATCCTAATGCAAGAAGTAGTTAGCTGCTAATCCTTCCATTAAATGCTCAAATATTAGCAGGCAAATATTGCGTATACGCCGCATTACGTAGGGATTGAGTAAAGTTTCTATTGTATTTCCTGAAAGAAATCAATACACATAAGAATAGAGTAATATTCGTTTATTCGCTTTATACGTGTGTCAGACAATCGTAATAAGGTTATCTATATACATTTTGCTCGAATTACGCGCTCTCCTCCTCCATTGCAGTCAAAGTTAAAAGCCGAAAGTCGCAAAGTAAAATTACCTTTATCTGCCTTACTCCACCGCAGAACGTCAATCAGGATGTCATACGGCAACGAAAATTCCACCTCGAGCCTATTTTTACACGATTTTTTATTTTCCCATATTTTTTTTTGCTTTCACAGATACTGCAAGATATGATGGTTGAAATTGACTATGATGCCGACGGCACAGTGTCCTTGGATGAATGGCAACGTGGCGGCATGACAACCATACCGCTGCTCGTCCTGCTAGGTGAGTTGAGTGTGTGAGTGTGTGTGAACGTCGAAGCCAAGTAGCTGTGAAGCTTTCAATGCATTTATCGCCTCGCTGCCTCTCTGCCACCCCACCCATCACCCATCTGCCGTGACTGTCTCAATAATCAAGTCATTTGCAGCAGGCACACAGAAATTCTGCAAAAAGAGTAGAACAAAAAATGTGAAAATAGTAAACGTGGTATTTTTTGCCTCCTGCTGCACGTATGCAAAACCGTGTGAGGCTGTTGCCTGCATCTACAATGCATCCATATATCAACTACTACTCACTTAACACACCTCCCATCCTCTCCACTTTCCAGGTGTCGACAGCACCACACTCAAAGAGGATGGCATTCATGTGTGGCGCCTGAAGCACTTTAGCAAGCCAGCATATTGCAATCTCTGCCTAAATATGTTGGTCGGCCTTGGCAAAAAGGGACTCTGCTGTGTTCGTAAGTATCAGAGAGACATATGATATATATACACTATATATATATATATGGTATCACTATACATATCTACTATCTATACCTAAATGCCTAATGTCTCGTTAAGCTAGCGCAAATTGCTTTTATAACAGATTGGCACTATTAATAGAAGAGGATGGTCTGAAAAATACATAAAATTTTCAAACCACCCTCTTAGTTTTTCTCACTCTCTATATACTATATATACCTGTACATATATTTCCTATTTCAAAGTAAATTAAAATGAAATGTTCATGAATAATTTAGCTAAGCTTTTTTTGAATTGTTCATTATTCTTAAGTTAATCATAGGTAAGCTAATCTAAATATATCTACCATATCTACTATATCTTCTATTTAGTCTGCAAATATACGGTGCACGAGCGTTGCGTGCAACATGCCCCTGCCTCATGCATCACAACCTATGTGAAGTCGAAGAAACCCAAATCTGGGGGAGATCTCTTGCATCATTGGGTCGAGGGCAATTGCTATGGCCGCTGCTCCAAGTGTCGCAAACGCATTAAGGCCTATCACGGCATAACGGGACTCACCTGTCGCTGGTGTCACATGATGGTAAGTTATATAACTCTGAGCCCTCGTTGTAGTTAAAGCGAAATGTAGTTAAATTTTACATTTCAAAACTGTTTGCAAATTGCAAATAAAAATAAAATTCTTGGCATTGTCGATTGTAAAGGGAGTTGGGGATTGGAGGTTGGGGGTGACAAATGCTGAAGGCATTTTTCCCTTATACTTCAAAGCATTTATTTAACAAGACAGTTGCCAACTGAGATACTGAGATACTGAGACACTGAGACACGGAGATACAGAGAAAGTCAGAAAGAGAAAATGAGCAAGCGACTGAGAGAAGGCATTCCGATTGTGCACAAGCTAGTGGAATTTGTTCAATATGTAGAATTTCAATTATTTTGATCAACACAGAGCGACGTCTGCTCCTATTTGTTTTGATTCAAGCAAAAAACTTGTTCAGCTCAACTGATTTTAACTACACGCAAAAGCAGAGGCAAAAGGGACAGTAAGGCAGTTGCACACTTGTGTTGGCTGGCTGCTTTTGGCTCCTTTCTCTCTCTTTTTTTTTGGATGGCGAATTGTCACGTCTCAAAGAAATTATGCTGCTGCTGCATGCCACAGCATGCCTGTGGCACAGCCAACCGCTTGCAACAACTTTGTCTGGCTCGTTGCCTGTGACAGACCGTGCAGCTTGTCGCAAGATAATGCCGAATTCGTTATCTGTAGTCAGCAGCTAGAACAAGCAATAGCAACAGCAACAACAGCAACAGCCACAGCCACAGCCACACTAATGCTGCCAAAGCAACGAAAGTTTCTGTAAATGTTTCAAAAGCTGAAACGTTGCTGCAATAGTCAATAGTTGAGGTCTCGAGGCAAGCCCGATAAGCACAGCCACAACACAAGCCACAAGAAGTTCGCCGTAGATGCTGTCATAACTATCTGTGCGATAAGAACATGAGTGTGCCTCGTAATAATACCCTGGAATGCATTGGAAATGCATCAACTGGGTAGATTAGCGGAATGCAGCAGGAGGCGTGTGTGAGAAGAGACTGAATATCCTTAATAACTATCAGCAGTTGAAATGACTAATATTATAGGAGCATAAAAGTATAAGAGTATCAATATCAACTGATTAGTTCATAGAGCGAGTATCAGAGAGTAAACAAATATTAGACGTAACAGCCATATTGGTATACGAATATAAGAGAAGAGAATGCCCTATCTGCTAGTGCATTAGCTATATTTAGCTCTAATTTTAATTATTATTTACTTTTATAGTTGTATAGTAAATGAAGAATAACAGAAGAAAGAATAAGTTGATGAGTAGAAGAAGAGCAACAGAGATCCTCGTAGATTCTCATACGAATAGATCTAAAGCACACTCCATATGCATACAATATCTATATTCATAGAATGTTGTCAATGGCATGCCGCTCTTAGGGTAACTGCTAGTCGAGCATCTCTCTCACTCTGCCGAGCACTCTCACTACCATTACATTTACATTAGGCCAGACATTAAAGGTGCATGCAATTTCACACGTCTCTGCCATGCGCGATAATAGCTGCACATATTTGCAATACACTGCAGAAAATAAGTAGCTACTCTCATATAGGTAAACAAACACACACAGACGCATACATATATACTCATTTACAATGTAATTATGTATGTATGCGTAGCAAAATCAGGGCGTGCTTAAATTCCATTTAGGCGTAAATTAACAGCATTTTGTGAGGTGGGGAAGAAGGCGCTCGTTGCTAACAAAGTTTTTAATCGAATTCATTAAAGCGAAATGAGCGCTTAAGCAAGCGTGCGAAGAGCTCGTCAAATAAATACGTATACGCCCGGTCGGACAGGCCAAGCCAGGCCAGAAGTGAGGCATTAATTGAATTTAAGCCGAGCGCTAAAATTCACTTTTTATGATTCAGATTTTTGTTCTTTTTGGGAGGGAATCTACTTTGCATCTTGCTGGCTAATTGGGTAGCAGAATTCGTTAAACTTTACAGCCATCTCACTCGCACTCTCTCTTTCTGTCTCTTTCTAGCTGCATAATCGCTGCGCTTCGTCCGTAAAAAAGGAATGCACTTTGGGCGAATATGCAGAGCTAATTGTGCCGCCCACAGCAATATGTCCCGCTGTTCTGGATCGTCAACGTTCCGTTAATCAGGCACATAAAGTGAGTTGATTCCATTTTATAATCTAATTAAAAACAATTTTCCAACTAAATCCCAACAATTGGCAAAATTCTTACTAATCCGCATTCCATTCATACTCTTCTTGCTTACTGTACATTGTATAATTCCCTTGCAATCGCCTAAACTACATATAATATATATGTATCTGTATCGTATGTATATATATATATATATATCACAATTCCTGCAAAATTTAACCCAATCGTAACTCCAAAACCTGTCAAAACTTGAGTAGAAATCACAAATGCATCATCATCAGCAGGCAACACACTTTCAAATTACGCCACCAGATGAACTCAGCTGCCCGTTGCTGGTCTTTGTGAATCCCAAGAGCGGAGGACGCCAGGGCGATCGCATTTTACGTAAATTCCAATATATGCTCAATCCCAGGCAGGTCTACGATCTGTCCAAAGGTGGGCCCAAGGAAGGTAGGTCAGCTAATGCAATGAATAAAGCAATGCGAGTACACAATATCCGCCTTGAGCGTTTGATTGTCCTCTGCTATAGCTAGAGACAGGATAGCGTAAACAAGCATCGACTTGATTGTATTTTCTTTGACAGGACTTACGCTCTTTAAGGACTTGCCGAATTTTAAAGTCATTTGCTGTGGAGGCGACGGCACCGTTGGCTGGGTGCTGGAGGCAATGGGTAAGCAGCAGCAGAAGCAGCAGCCGTAAAAGATAGCTAATAGCAGTAAATGATAACGATGTCAACCACACAGATTCCATTGAACTGGCCACACAGCCCGCCATTGGGGTGATTCCGCTTGGCACGGGCAATGATTTGGCACGCTGTTTGCGCTGGGGCGGAGGCTATGAGGGTGAGAACATACCCAAACTAATGGAGAAGATAAAGCGCGCCTCGACCGTAAGTCTGGACCGCTGGAGCATCGAAGTAACCAACACGCCGCTCACTGTAGAGGAATTACGCCCTAAGGTAAGCGAAATTTCAATTTGATCGTTTTGGTTAGTTCCATTAAATGGCTCTTCTGACTGAGCTGATCGAACTATTTTGCTATTGGTAAATAATTATCGTTGATAATTGAGAGTTTGAATTGTGCTTCATTATTAACGACAGCTAATTAATGTAATTAATTAGGGACAAAAAATGTCAATAGACAATAGTTGAAGTTGCGAATAAATAAAATATTAACAATTGAGTTAGTTCATTTAACTAAACCAGAAATTCAAAGTGAAAATATCGTATGTATGTATCGATAGATTTATGAACAACTTCACATGTTCCTTAAAGAACTAAACGATAATGATTATTTAATAAACTGAACTAGTTATTCAAATTCTGCCAGTTTGATGTATCGATAGATACGATAAAGTGATTAATAACTTGAATCTGAAAAATTGAGCTGTTAAATGTGCAAACTCTGACAGACTGTCAAACAGTTTGCAAAAGTAAATTAAAAAGAAAAATCCAATTATCTGGAAAAGTTTCTGCAGTTTCCCTAACGGAATGTGGTTCAGAGTGGAATGCGAAAGCATTCCCATTGAATCGGAAACTGAAAAAAACGATTACACAAACTAATTCTGAATGTTACCACACATGAAATAACTATGTCTCTAACTCCCTCTCTCCCTTTCTCCCTCTTTGTGTTTCGGTCTGTTTGACAGGTAACTTTGCACTCAAACATGCAGAAGGTGATTGAATTGTCGCAGAGCGTTGTGGTCGACAAATCGGTGATCGAACGTTTCGAGGAAATCCAACGACAAAACTTCATCAGCAACAGCGTCAGCAGCTGCACCGACAACATGTCAACGGACAAACCGATTATGATGGAAACAACAACAACAACAACTCGAACGGAAGAGGAGGACGAAGAGGAGCAGCGGCAGCTGGAGGTGGTACGAAGTGGGAATGTTGTTGTAAGTGGCTGCACAACCACGAAGAGCATTTCGATGTCCACATTCGAAACGAGACGGATTAAAAAAAAAACATTAACTGCCACAATGAGCAACAAGAGCAACAGCAGCACCAACTCAAGTGGCAGTGGCAGTGGCAGCAACTCCGTTGCCAGCAACAGCAATCAGCCACAAATGCTGGCAGCAAGCAGAGCAGATGCAACGGAAAAGCAATCGCTAGAGACATTGCTGGTGCAGCACAAGCAACAGCAAAAGTTGGCAGCGGAAGCAGCAGCGGCAGCGGCAGCGGCAGCAGCAACAGCAGCAGCAACTACAGAGCAAGCAACAACAGCATTTGAGCATAATCAAAGCGATGATCATAATAGTCAACTGCAGAGCATTGTTAAGCGGCAAATTACATTGTCATTAGATTTGTCCGACACCAGCAGCATTGACAACGAGCAGCAGAGCAGACAAAGTCAAGTGGATAGCACGCCACAAACACCCAAAACACCAACAGCAGCAGCACCCTCTGCAGCGGGAGCATCTACGCCAGCAACACCAAAGACTCCTTCAGCAAATGCATCGACAGCAACAGCAGCAGCAGCAGCCCACACAGCAACAACACCCACATCACCATCAGCTTTAACTACAGGAGCTGCAGCAACAACACCCACAGCAGCAACAGCAACTGGCAGCAGCAGCAACATTCCGCAAAAGCCCATCAAAGTGCAATCGGACAAGGATTGCACAGTGCCCTATAACATTATCAACAATTATTTTTCCGTTGGCGTGGTAAGTAAACTAGCAATCATTCTCAGTTTCCTGTTTACTTGTCTCGCTTGTTGTTTTCGGTTTTCTTGTTTTGGCGAATCAGTTAACAATTTGTGCAATTTCAAATTGCAGAAGAAAGAGTTTAATGCTAGCCACAACAGCATATGAGTGCATACCCTAGCTGAGAGGGCATAATAAGCATGCCTGACGAGCTCTCTATGAACTCTGATAATCTTAAGAAATATATATATAGCAGCTCTCTTTCTTTCTGTTTCTAAGAGAACTACTAAACTAATTTGATGTGAATATTATCGTATTATCATATTCGCTCGTAAATATATATTACATGTTAAAGAGCTAAATTTTCCACTTTATTATTGAGTATTAAAATTTCACTACTCTATCAAGTTTTCTCTTATATAAAATAAAATTAGCTCAATATCTTGCCAGCCCATTTCATTTAATGCTTTTTGACAACAAATTTCCAACAATTTTTGTTCACATTTTGCTCTGTGCAAGATTAAAGCTTTAGTTGAAAGACTTTGTATAGTTGAGGAATTTCAGGGATTATATTTATAGCAAATTTATAACAAACAATGAAATATCTCCACATAATCTCCGCTTAATGCAGCTTAAGTTTCGAAAGAAGCTTAAACATAAAGTCAACCAACTGCAACAATATTCGCTGCGAATGTCTTGGGGTATATTTTGGCTTTAAGTCAATATGCGAATGCAGGACTCCATTCACACTATTCAATAATTCACATGGCTATATATTCATTTGCTTAATCATTTATTCAGCATTTGTGATTTGTGTATGGAAGCAAAACGTGGCGCACATTTCCGCCCTTTTCAGCTCACCGACTTTGGCAAATGCACGCGAAATGAAAAATGGAAAATGCTCGAAAAGCTGAAAAAGTGCAGTTCCTTGCTTTCTAATGCAAATTTCGCCATAAACTTGTAAGCCGCGAGACAGAGAGAGAGAGAGAGAGAGAGAGAGAGAGAGAGAGAGAGAGAGAGATAGAGAGGGAGCTGCAAAGAAAATGAAATGAAACTCAAACAAAAGCGTCGGGGAAATAGATAGCGGCGAATGCAGTAAACTCCCGCTAGAGCGAACAGTTTACAATTCTCTGGCAAAGGGTGCTTATACGAAACTAGAAATATGAACTCATATATGAGCTCTTAAACATGTTTTTAATAGTTGGAAATGCTGAAATCATAGATGATTGACTTGGAGTTACCCTGGTCTCTGATATTAAATTTCTTGCATTGCAATGCAGACTTCACTGTACCCATCTTTACAATTCACTACTCTCTATATACAGGGTATTCAGACGTAAGAATAACATTGCCTACAAATTTCCATATTTCACGTTTGCCTCAAATTACCAAGAGTGTTGCACAAAGACCTGCAACATGCAGTGTGCAATGTGCAGCATGCCCCCAATAGCAAATGTGGCTAAAGTTGATTGCATACACTCAACAGCAACAGACCAACCCACGCACCCACACACACACACACACACACCCATATAGAGAGGGAGAGACAAACACAGTTACAAATAGCTGGCATTCAATCAACAACAGTCGACGGCTCATTTGCATCATAAATGCATCGATAGAGCGCTCAAACAGCGCAATCATTAGCGCGCGCGAACATCAGGGCTCAAAGGACATCGGAATGCAAATAGACTTCAATCAATAGGCCACATAATTGGGCGTGGCTTCATAAGGTTAAATGTCGAGCTCGAAATGCCAAACTGTGAACTGTGAGCTGATTGAAAAGCGATTTAGGATTGATTGGGATGGAAATTGAATTGAATTGAAATGCAACCCAAAAAGCTAAGCAAACACTAAATTGTGCATAAAGAGTTGATATATAATGGTATAGAAATTATAGTGCGTAAAGGGATCTAATCAACTACAGCGTTACTGAAAGCTAAACAAAATTGCATTGTGGAACTCGAATCTAAAGTCAAGCTAAAGTGATAAGAGAGACAAGAAGCCTACATAGAATCTCACAAATGGATTGCTAATAGTCTAGAGTAAAAATCTCATTAAATCTATTTTTAACTTAAGAACAGAATTTAATTTCTCCTCAGACACCATTCCGAGATCTAGATAAGCAATTAAGACCTCAAGTTCCTCTAAGTATAGAAAGTATAATTGCAGCAATAATTGCCAACAACTTACAGTAGAACTCTAATATAGTAGACGCCCATACAGCTTCCCTGGTCACATCAGCAGTTTAGTCTAATAGCCCAATGTCCACTGGTCTAATGTCTAAATGTCCAAATGCTCCCAAATTGTAATGGACGACAGTTAAGGGACATCAACAGGATATGCGAACTATGCACTATTTAAATTAATGAGCAGCAGGCGACGGGAGGCACTTGGCAAGCTCTCTAATTACTATTTGCCGACAAGTGAGGGGCTTAAGGACCCGTCCTGGGTAACACAGACTCACATTGAGCCCCAGGGACGATTTGACAGAAATAAACCCAATCGGGCAATAAATTCGAGCATGTGAATCAGATGGCCAAAGTTTTGGTTTTCTTTTGGCTAAAGGATCTTTTGAATAATTTAGCACAAGATGCAGAAGGTCCTGGGCCGGGCCAGGCCAATCCAAGCCTCGAAAGTGGAAATCAAAACGAAAGCAGAAAAAACGCACACGACTAAGTAGCTGGCGAAGATTTAATGCGGCCATAAAGAAAGGTTAAGTGGCAAATTTACAGGCAGCCAGGCAGGTCATATAGATACGAGCATCAGCGAACGGGAGTCACGACAAACAAAAAGCGAAAAGCAAAATGCGAAAAGCGAAGAAGTGGCAACTACTAAAACGGATATGTTGTACAAATCAGCAAGGCGCAAACTTGACTCGTCGTGTCCTGCGTCTAATCAGAACGAAAACACGCCCACATGGGACCAACGAAAAAGGGGAGGAGTTAAAGTCGAATGTCCTGCGATAGTGTTTACTGTTTATACCCATTGCAAATAACCGAGTTGGGCATATAGGTTTATGTTGTTGTACTAAAGAAAGCTAGAAATATTTGGACGCTTGGCCGAAGCCAAAGAGCCTAGTCGATCTAGCTATGTAGCTGAATAATATAATGTTCGATCTGCCTGTCTGTATACATTTATGACAAAAATGTATATGTATGTATATATATGAGATGAGTGAAAAAGAGTATAAGGCAATATGTATATAGAAGCCTATGCATACCAAATTATTAGAGCAGAAGTGTAACAGAGCATTAGCTTGTAAAGCAATAACAGTAAGAAAGTACAAGTTCATAAATCAGAGTATAAGAGTATATAAGCATAGTCGATGCAGCGCTGGCTACCTGCCTGGTTCATCTGTATAAGTGACGGTACAACTGCAACGAGTATATCAGTATGAATATAAGAGTTTAGGAGTATAAGATTACAATAGTATTAACGCAAGAAGTCTACACGTTTACGAGTATGGGAGTATAGAGACTTTATGCGAGTCTATGCTTTAAGCAGCAGTGAAATCAGCAGCCCAGCCAAGCTGACAGTAGAAGTACAACAGTATAAGAGTATAATAGATTCTCAAATATCGACAACTCCATTTGATGTATTATTTGAGTCTCTGCGAATGTTTCTGCCACAACAGCTCAATGGAGATCTGAGGGATTCAGCTAGTCAGGCATTCCCCAACTGGAGTATTTCTATTTCTTATATTTGCACTCACATATCTATAGATGGGGCATATAGATGTGTGCGTGCTTATGTATTTTGTAATGCTGCACCATTTGTCAAGTGCGGCTAAAGTTGAAATCCTTTTTGTGCAAACATTTTACACTCTCTGCAATCCCCAGCTCTCTCTAGTAGAGGTCTAGACCGCAGTTGTTGTCGTTGCTCCCAAACGTAACTAAATATCAGCCTAATACGCAGTGAGCACACACAACACACAGACAATTGCCAGCCATGCGATTAAGATCCACAACAAATCCCAACCAAAACAAAATA
This sequence comes from Drosophila antonietae, assembly GCA_030914385.1. Classification (NCBI taxonomy): domain Eukaryota; kingdom Metazoa; phylum Arthropoda; class Insecta; order Diptera; family Drosophilidae; genus Drosophila; species Drosophila antonietae. The sequence continues at coordinate 696,313 of JAUESO010000611.1, read as the reverse complement.
TATAAAAATACTACAAAAAGATGCCATCAAATTTCTGTCTCTGTTTCTTACGACATGTGTGTGAGTGTGGGTGTGGGTGTTGGTGTTGTTAGGCTATCTGTGTGTGTGTGTGTGATGGTGTGCTCTAGTTTATTTATGACCTGATGTGTGTCTGTTTAAACTGTAGGCGTCTACAGCAAACTGTCGACGATTTTGTTGTTACAAATACCTCTTAAAGGTAAACAAATGCCGAAAAGATATGCCCACCAAGCGAAAAGGACTCTGACAGACATATGAGATATAATAGATGATAACAGAAATATATACATAAAACAATACAAAAATATATAACAAAGTTTTATAGATGCAATTTATCGAAAATCGTATATAATTAGTTATATATAAAAATCATGGTTCAGCAGAGTACGCCTTAGCTCACTCATTCTTCGAAACTCAGCACAGGTTGTTATAGCTCATCACATATCTATATACAAAACTTCTAGTCTCTTACTCTTATACTCTAATAAGGTGATTTATATTTATATAGACAGACAGACGCACTGCCAGTCGGGCATTACACAAAACCAATAAACTCGCTGCCTGGCAACCTTAAGCCTCTTCGCTTATTTTCTATATTTCGTTGATTAGCTTGTAGGAAATTTCAATGAAACACTTACAGGGTATTTCGCTGTCCATGCCTGTCGTCTCCTGTTGCTGTTGTTGTTGTGGCTTATTGTTTGTTGTCTGTTGTTGTTGTCATTGTGCGTGTTGTTGCCGCTGGGATTTCACTTGTCGGCTTCATTTCGCACAGCCTCCGCCTCAGACCCATCTCTGCCTCTGGCTTTCCATTTAGCACTCATGTGTGCGCGCGTGTGTGTGTGTCTGTGTGTCTGCATCTTGAGGACTCCCCAGTAACTTGTCATATATACATGAGTGTGTGTGTGTGTATGATATGCTAGTTCAAGTGGCAGCAGCAGCTTACAGGTTGAGTGTAGGGTGTGTGCGGAGTGAAGTATGAGTAATGCGGCATGGCAAAGTATTTCACGCTGACGCTTTGGTTTAACGTCAACAATTGACGTTAAGCGCGAACTTTCTGCATTACACGATGAAATGAGAGAAGAGCAGCAAGTGCAGGGCAAGGGGTAAACACACACAAACATATATATATGTAATTGCTCTTTTGCAGTGCCAAAAACAGATCCCAGAGACTTAGCTGCACGTTTCATATATAGTATATTATTGTGTTTGAGGCTCACAATTTTTATGACTTCTCCAGATCCACATCGTCCTTTGCTACCCCAGCTTTATGGCCTTTTGGTGTCAATTCGTCAGTTTGCCAGTTTGTCAATTTGTTTAACAACATTTTATGACTCACATTTTATTTATGCTCGTCCGGTCGAAACAGTTGCTCAAGGCTTTAAGCGGCTCTCGGCATATATATTAGTTATAAATTTAGTTGAGCTGGCACTCAGCGCGCTGCTGTAGCTAATTAAAAAGTTTTTCACCTGCTCTGCACACACGCACACACACCCGCTGACTGCCTCACACTCGCTTACCTTTCAGCTTGATAATTCAATTTTGGCTTTGCAGTCGTGTAATTAATCTTATTTTGCTTTGTGAAAGCAACAGCCACAAAACGTAAATGCCAAAGCGGCTTCCCTTATTCCAGTAAGCCAGGTGTGGGCGTTAACTGTGTGTGTGTGTGTGTGTGTGTATGCGTGGGTTGGGTTATTTGTGGATGCTCTGTGCTGTGTGTTGTGTGGGCGCTGTGACGTGCATAATAAATGCGCCTACAAAATGTGCAACGTGTCGTATGCGCAATCAAAGCCCTGGGCCACAAAACCACTTGCTCCTCCTGCGGCTTTCAGCTCTTGTTGTTCCGGCTCTTGGTTTTTTTTTAGTTCTCTTGGGCTTTGCTGTCACTCCTGCTTCTGCCTCTCGTTCTTCTTCTGCTGGCTCCTCCTGCTGCTTTTATATCTGCTGCCCCGTTGCTCGCCCTCTGCCACTTGTTGCTCCTCTCCCGACTGCTGCTCTGTCAAGTGCTGTGTCGCCAGCCGAATATGCAAAAATTAAAATTCTGCCAGCTAGCTTACATGCACTGCATGCATTGCGTACACTGCCTGAATGTGCCTCACATAATCGAGCTGTGGCCTAGGCTGCGTATGCCTCCATCCACTATCAGCAGGCGATGCAATTGAACTGGTAGCCCAATGCAGTTGGCAATAACTTTTGTAGCACGTTCCACATGCTTGTATCTCTGCATATATTTGTGCATCATGTCACCTGCACTAAAGGTGCAAATGCAATTTCTGTTGTGCTTTGTTTGTTGATTTTGCTCTTTCTATTGCAGGACGCCGCAATTTGCGTAAAGTTCCATTTGGAACGCGAAAAAAATCCGCATAAATTCAATAGCCGCATGAAGAATAAACTTTGGTATTTCGAGTATGCGACATCCGAGACTTTCGCTGCCTCCTGCAAAAATTTGCATGAGCATATTGAAATTGTGGTACGTTAAAAAATATCAAATATAAAATAAAATATAAATTCAACAAGACTTTACCTATTTTTGCTCAATTAATAGTGCGATGGCGTTGCCTTGGACTTGGCCAATGGACCACATTTACAGGGTGTAGCTTTGCTGAATATACCCTACACCCATGGCGGCTCCAATTTGTGGGGCGAGCATCTATCACAGAAACGCATTCGCAAAAGCGCCGGACCCTTTGGCAAGAGTAAAAAACTCAAGTCGAGCGACAAAGAATTCTCAGCAACGAGCTTCAATTCCGTGGATCTATCTGTGGCTATACAAGGTATGTGTGCTGTGTGTTATCAAGAGTGACTGTGCCTTTAATGGAATTTCAATTGCAGATTTCGGTGATCGCCTGATTGAGGTAATTGGCTTGGAGAATTGCCTGCATATGGGCCAGGTGCGCACAGGTTTACGCGCTTCGGGTCGTCGCCTGGCTCAGTGCAGCGAGGTGATAATCAAGACCAAAAAAACATTTCCCATGCAAATCGATGGCGAGCCCTGGATGCAAGTGCCTTGCACTGTAAGTGAAGCAAAGGAAAATTCATTTAATAAGATATTTGAGATATATATATATCCACCTTTCAGATAAAGGTAACTCACAAGAATCAGGTGCCGATGCTAATGGCGCCACGCTCAGAGAAAGGTCGCGGATTCTTCAATATGCTGTGCAGCTGATTCAGGCGCAGCGCATCGAGCGACTTCATTGGCCAACGCAGACAGTTGGCATCGGAGTCCGCCGATGAGCTGGAAGATAATGAATTTCGCATTGTTACCAGAAGCATCACCGTCCATAATTTACCTTAGCCTTAAAAGTCCCATAGATATTATATATATATTGTCCATAGGCGATGTACTAAACAATTTTTTAGCAAAATTCTCGAATCGTTTCGTATCGAGTGAGTTGGTAGAGCTTTACACACATACATTTTTTTAATGCAAAATTTAATATTGTGAATGAGAAATACAACAAAATAAAGTCACATGCATTCCAGATAGTACAGTTATATATATATATATATATAAAGATATATATACATATAGTTCAATTTAGACATAAGAAATCTCAGTGTTAATCACGTGAAAGCTTTAGATATGGGTATATGTATGTATATAGATTGGTACACGTATTTATTAGACAATGTAAGTCACACATACACTCACACTCACACACACGTAAAACTTGTCCAAAAATGCAACTTAAATGAGACCAAAAACAAAACAAAAATAAGTAGTGCGAATTTTCAAAAATCAAATGCACAATGTTAAACACGAAAAATATATATATTAATTTAGACATAAATAAATTATATATACACATTTACATAGAGACATATTTACATTAAAATCCGTCGCAATTAGCTTAAATGAACAATTATAAAGCTGGCAGTCGGTCACAACCGACTGCTTAATGCTCGCTCATGTTACAAAAAGAGATGGATTGGCTTTAGTTATATGATTTATATATCTAGCCAAGCTGATTAGATCAACAGTGGTCAGGTCATCAAATGATTTGAGATGAAACTGCAGACAGAGTATATTTGCCAGAATTTAAAGTCTGTAGACGCGAATTCTCCGTCTCTTTATACAGTTTTAAATACATTTTTCATGAACGAGCATAAAAATATTGCAAATTGCTGTGTGTATACTTAAATAAATATAATACTTAATAAATTGATTTCTTTTCTTTGATTTTCAATTTCATAAAATATTTTAAAATATAAATTTAAAAAAAAAAAAAAACATATCATTGGCTAACTTTGAATTGAAAATTTCCAGTTGAAAAATTAAATTGTATACATTTTTGAAAACTTTGAAAGTTTTTGTTTGTAAACACGCAGCAGTGCATAGAATCATACATATATTATATGTTGTTTATTTATTATATTTTGTACATAATGAAAAACGAAAAAATAAATGTAAATTGATATATAAAAATGAAAATATCAATGAAATGGTGAAGCTTTAAATGAATTTTGATATGAAAAACAAAAGAAAAAATTAAATATTTATATATATAATATGTTATAGTACTATACACAAACATGCATACATATATATGGTCCATAAATACTCGAAACGTATATACACATATATATAGTAAAATGCAACTGAACGAATCTAAGAATCGAATCAATATCTAAAGTGAAACTTAGATAATAGATTTAGATTCTCATTAGATCCTATAAACATAAAAAATAACATATATATAATACAATATAATTGCAATAGGAACAATATATGTATATAAATACAATCACAGATAGATGTGAGTGAGTTCCTAAACATGTGTGCTTATGTATGTACATATGGATATATTAAAATTTGGAAATTTAATTGATATATTAAACAAACAAAAAGTCATTCCTATATATAAATATATATATATCTACATAAAATATATATATCAAAGATAATACTAATCATATATATACTTACACACATAGTACCTACTTTAATGTACTAAACAAAAGCATTAGCAATACTCAGTTGTTGTATTATCGTATATGCGAGGTTAAACTGTTCAAAAATATATATTTATTAAATACCAAAAATTTATATTTTATTCTTTATGCATTCTTCTGATTTTATAGTTTAATTAAAAACCAAGCGAGAGAAGAGTATTCTTATTAAATGATAGCGTAGTTAAAGAACATATAGAATCAAAAATTTTAATATCTCTTATTTTCTAAAATATTTGTACACAATACGAGAGCAGCTTAATAATTTTTACAATTCGGCAAAACAAAATATATGAATTTTATAAAGTTTACTTCCATTTTTTTAACTTTGATTTCAACTTAATTTATATTACTTGAAGCTTGACTATTTTCTGCATTACCCCCGTTCATGTCAACTTTAAAAAGGTAAATTCATAGATGCATATATATAGCATTTCAACCATTATGTATTAGCTTATGTTAGACTAAAGTTGTATTTAAATACAAAACAAATCCGTAGCTGTCGGTAGTAATCGACTGCATAATACTCGTTAACATCACAAAAATGTTTTGTTTTCCGATTGGCCATGTCGTAAATAGAAAGATACGACTGAAAATTGCAAACATAGAATCTCTAGTCAGACAGACAGACGAACTTACAGCCAGACACTCTACAATGCCAATATACCCATTTTCATTTTGTGAACGAGCATAGGGAATACTTTTAGTACTAGAAATGGATTGATTAGAATAACAAAAACGCTTTCATGACCACACGAAATACACATATATATATATCCAAATATATATCAATTTTTGTTTTCGTCTATAATGCAAGAAACTATATATGTATTACATATATGGATATACATAAAAATCCAATTAATTTTGTTTGCAAAGAAAACATTTTTTGAATGCGAATCCTAAAGCCCACAAAGCTTTCAAAAGGGATGCAAATGCCACACAGTAGCCAGTTAACATTAATTATAAATGAAGAGAAATATAAACAAACTACTATTAGAAGAAGCAAAAGCTAACAAATATATATACTCTATATATGGATAAGCTAAAGAACTATGTACTATAGAACAGCAGACTAAAAATGTATTTATTTACAGCTACAACTATAGAGCAACAAGAAATATATATAAAAGAAAGTACTATATATACATAGGTACATAAAACCTGATCAGTTATAGAAAAAATATATAAAATAATCAAAGAATATTCAAAGTAAATATACTAAACTAAATCAACTATTCTATGTAAACAAAAAAAAAAAGAAATTACAAATTAAGTCATCCAAATAATCTTTTCCAATTTGTATATATAAATATATTAAAATACATATATACTCGTATATCATCTTGATTATAGATTTTATTGTAGAAAATTCATATATGTGCCATTATGCAGCTTCAAGTGCTAAAAACTCGCTTTTTGATTTTGATTTAAGAACTTCTTCATTTGACTTTTCAAAATTGTGCCAAGGCTTTTGAAAAATTTGTATTAATATAGTAGATTATTTAGCATTTAACTAAAGATCATAACCATCTATGTAAGCCAATGCCTATAATCAATGTTTAAAACAAACTATATATAATAAATACAATCTATGTATATAGATGTTATTAAACAATACATTTTGTTTTATTTCGTAAATGAGACTTGGGTTCTTTGATAGAGTAAAAAACAATTTACACAGACAGAATTTAGCAATAATATTTATATCTAAGCTATGCTACAATCTCTTTATATCTAGCCTCCATATATACAATTTTACATTTTAAATTACATTTTTCCATTATCTTCCCTAATTAAGCCGTAGGCATTTGATAACTCTAGCTTAACATATGGTCCATAGATACTTATAAAAGTGAGTATGCGATTTTTACTCTTTTTGCCAAATTGGGCCAAAATCTCGCCGGTGCGGCATGGATGCAGTGTCATGAAGGGACGAAACAGCACCGGATGCTCCATTGGCGTTAGCATTTGATAAAGATCGCTACGAGGCGCATCTGGCATAAATAAATTCCAGGTGGCCTCTATATCCAAGAGGCCACCATCTGGCAAAGCTTTACTTAATATCAATCGATCAATACATATAGAAGAGACGTAACTTACCTGATTGATGAGCTTGTAGATAGAGCATGGGCACTTGATAAGAGATGCTGTATACAACATGATATTCCACATTTATTAGCTCATCTTTGCATTTGACTTTTTGAGTGTATTTCAGAAAAGTATTGGGCTCTTGGTTGTCCTATAAGACATAGAATGGAAGATATAGAATCGATAGTATCGAGTGGATATATACTCACCTTTTCAATAAGCTGCCAGCTGTCATTTAAATCCGAAGATATAGCCAGAAATTCTTTAGCCTGACTAAGGAACTCTAACCAAGTCATTGAATCACTCATCTAGAAAGAATATAAGTAAGATTTAACATAACAAATATATATATATGTAGCCTAAATTACTCAACTAAATATAAACACAATTGTTTTTTTTTTTTTTTACATTATAAGCGCGTATGCCTCATATACATATATATATTATACATAATGGAAACAGTTTACATTTTTAAAGCTCCTCAACTTGAATACTTAAGCTAAAACACACACAGAGATAATTAACTTTTTGTTTTACTACGCAAGTGAATCAGTTTTTAAAACCTTTGAAACTATTATATTGTGTATTATTCATATTAAATGCACGGCTCCATCAGGAATTGTTCGGCTCTCCAGCATCCAAGACAGCAACTTGAATATTCTCATTGCGCCGCACTTGAACCACAGTCACAATTCCAGCTTTATCATCAAATTTGCAAGTGACAGTAACTTCGCTTAGTTGAAATGTAAATATTTGTGAGCCATATTTTGTGCGCAGATATACGGAACGTGGATCCGCCTCCAAGATGTCTACAATGCATTGCTTTTGCACTTGCAGCTCCAGCAATTGCGCCTCAGCATGTTCGTTGAAGCAAACAGTCAAACGATGGTTGGCCACAACCCAGTTGGGCACACGCACTGCACTCGGCAATGGTGGCTGTCCACTCAAGCCATCCGTATTTATATTATTGGCCGTATAGCCAGTCGCTCCATACAATTCCAAATCGGACTCTTCGCCATCCGGCTCTTGGCGAGACCCATAGAAGTCAGCATTGTTTTCATTGGGCATTGCTGCAGCTCGACCTTGTGTTTGAAGACAACGGAAAATCAATAGAGGCAACAAATCTAAAGTTTATGTCGACGAACACACCTGAGTCTACGCTTAGCACAGGTGCATCATAGTATGGTATATATGGTTTAATATCCAGCACAGGCGTGCCATCTACCATGTCAGTGCCAAAGAAGCTAATGCGGGCACCCTCAATCCTCTCGATCTCCACCAACGACAATCCAATGGGGCAAGGTCGATGCGGCGAGCGTGTGGAGAAGACGCCAACTCGCTCTCCGCCTAAGCGAGGCGGTGCAACCTTTGCTTTGGGATGTGCATTGTTACGATGAAAGTGATAGATAATCCACATGTGCGAAAAATCGGCCAAACCCTCAAGAGAATGCTCAGGATTGGTAAAAGTGCCATCACTAAGCTGTATGAAGCTGCGTAGGCGATTGCCCACGCTCGATTGCCGGGGCACGGCGCGTTTCTCTGGGAAGTCGGTGCTTATTATGCCAATGGGCTTGAAGTGGGCGAAGTCCTCGTTATCATTGCTGCTGTTCTGCTGTTTGGCATTGGCATTAATATCATTGCATTAGCGGCCCCACTCACCTGCAACGCACCTGCAGGTTGTCCTTGGCCTTGGCGCAGCCTTCGCAGCGAAAATCCTGCAGCAGCCGGTTTATTGTCTCAATGTCCTTGCGCTGCACATGCTGTAAATTGCGCACCTGCTGTCTGCGTAACAAGGTACACAAAATAACATTGAACTTGAACTTCAGCAAAATGATGGAATTTTTTTTCATTGTACCTCAAGTTGTTTATCTCGTTGCGCGCAATGGTTAATTGATTTTTCAGGTCATCCTCATGCATGTTCGTAATGCCTTACAGCCAGACCGTGTCAACATATACTTAATTTAACACTTTTAACATACATCTAAAATTATTTTACTTCTTTTTTATATCGCCTTATATTTACCTTATTCCACTTCGCTTGCCATTCGCAGACGCAATAAATTTCGATAGTCAGACGATAAGTTGACATTCACACAGAATGTGTACGTGCGTGTGTGTCATCGGGCAATAATTCGATATCTTTATCCATCCCTAGTCAACAATGACTTTATAAATTTCAGCCGTGAGCAAAACGAACCCAAGCACTCTTAAAAAACTTGTAGGTTGGAAATTAAAATAAAGTTAAGGTAAGAGCAATAGGCGAAATGCCATAAAAATAAAAGTACCAATTAAGCCGAACAATTCTCTGTTTTAGGCAAATTTAAAATATACAAAAATGTCCCGAGGAAGTTCAGCCGGTTTCGACAGACACATTACAATCTTTTCGCCCGAGGGACGCCTCTATCAAGTGGGTGAGTATCTGAGAAACTATACAAATTTGTAGAATGATTAACTAATTGGTGGCTCCAGAATATGCATTTAAGGCCATTACTCAGGAGAACATCACTTCTGTGGCTTTGAAGAGCGGCGATTGTGCCGTTGTGGCCACCCAGAAGAAGGTGACAGAGAAGAATATTGTACCAGAGACCGTAACCCATTTGTTTGGTATTACCAAGGAAATTGGATGTGTAATGACTGGACGAATTGGTAATTACATTTATTAATATACAGTATATACTATTTAATTTCCATATTCCCTATTAACAATTTCCAGCCGACTCCCGGTCTCAGGTGCAAAAGGCACGCTATGAAGCCGCCAATTTCCGTTACAAGTACGGCTACGAAATGCCCGTGGATGTGCTCTGCCGTCGCATTGCAGACATCAATCAGGTGTACACGCAGAACGCCGAGATGCGTCCCTTAGGCTGCAGCATGGTCTTAATCTCCTACGATGATGAGTTGGGTCCGTGCGTCTACAAAACGGATCCGGCTGGCTATTATTGCGGTTTCCGAGCCTGTTCTGTGGGCGCGAAAAGCATTGAGGCCAATAGCTATCTGGAAAAGAAGTACAAAAACAATCTGTCCGAGGAGAAGGCCATACAACTGGCCATCACTTGTCTCTCCAGTGTCCTGGCCGTTGACTTTAAACCAAATGGCATTGAAATCGGCTTTGTGAGCAAGACAAATCCGCAGTTCCGCATACTCGATGAGAAGGAGATCGAGGATCATCTAACCAAAATTGCTGAAAAGGATTAGGCGCCTAGCGTATGACCCCCATGTAGATGTTAAATCAACTTTTTATAAACATTAAAAATGGAATTGCGGAAAGATTGGAAAAACAATTCAAATTATTTGTGCTCTTTTTGACCTTTTCAGTTAGATGCTTAACAATCAGGAAATGCCTTAATAGTCTAAAAGAGTTGAGCAGCTTAAATATTCATAATTTCCCTACTTTTCCTTCTTTTTGTGGACCTTTCCGCCATAGCGCATCACATAGGCATTGACATCGAACTTGCGCTTACAGCCCTGAAGATTCATATAGCGAATCTTGCCGAAGATGGCGCGTTCTTTCCAGCCTTGGTCGTGAATGCCGCCAATGGACCACATGCAGCCCACGTAGCCATTTGGATCGCGTCCGTCAAGGCTGTACTTGTCATTTAATAATATGCTGTACTCTAGCGCCTGCTCCGGCGTTTCGGTCCACTCTAAAATCTTTTTGGCCCAATACATGCGCAGGAACCCGTGCATTTTACCCTCCTTCACCAGCTGTATCTGGGCCGAGTTCCATAAGTCGTCGTAGGTGCGAGAATATTCCAGTTCATCCAGACTATAGCAGGGACTGCGCTTATCCTTGCGATGTGCTTGAAGAGTTTCGTATGCCCAGCCATAAAGACCCTTTAGGCTGTCATAATGCTCGTTGTAGTAGCAGAAGTTGTCAGCCAATTCTCGACGCACAATCGCCTCCTCGCAGAAGGCTTCAACCGATGCTTTGTGGCTGGTTTTATAGCGGCACACTTCAAGAATGCAACGTTGCGCAGATATTTGACCAAAGTGCAGCCAGGGCGAGAGACCAGACAGAGCATCCGCCGTGGGATCATTGCGCTTGTCACAGAAATGTCGCAAGCGGCGAGTGCAAAAGTCGTAGAGCTGTCTGCAGGCAGCTGTGTAGCCCGGCTTAGCCCACTCCACAACATCCACAGACATATCACAGCTGAGCATCTCGTGTGCTGCAGTCCAATCCACACTTTGACTGCCCTTGACTTTGCCATGCGGATGCTTTATCAGCGGTGGAAACTCGGTCAGATATTCGCTCAATTTGGAATTGATCTTGTTACGAATTGTGCGCGCTGCGTACTCTTGCTTATCTGAGGTCACCCAGAGGGGTACCACATTGTGGGCATCCACCTGCGTGAGCGGCACATGGGGTGGCAAAGCTTTGACCACATCTTCGACCCACTGGCGTGGTAGCCTCAGCGGCGCAAAGTCACAAATTACAGCGCCCATTTTCTCATCCTTCACAAACTGTGGCAGCCGCTCCACAGCTGGGCCAAGCAGCAGATGGAATGAGATGTTCAGCTCACGGCACTGCTGCTCCACCTCCTGCAAGCCGCCCATCAGAAACTTGTAATGCCTCAAGGTAGCATTCAGGAACTTGGGCACCAGGCAAAAGACCACCGTTAGAGGCAGTTCCAGTTTCAAAGCCAAGCGCTGGGCGAACAACAGTGCCCAATTGTCTTGAACCCGGGCATCCCGTGACATCCAGTAGACGACGCCTCCATTGCAATGCTCCTTGACTTCGCTAGCCGAGCTCAGGACTCGCACTCGTTTCTTTCTGAAAGCAAATTCATGTACGTTGGCAGCAGCCTTCAGCCGCTGCTCCTGCACGTGACTGAGAAATTGCTCAAAACTGTTGTAGCTCGGTTTTGTTTTCTTTTCTGGCGTAATTGTAACTGTTTCTTCATCGCTCCCGCTCCCGCTCCCACTGCTGCTGCTCCCATTACTTTCGGTCTTCTTCGGTTTCTTTTTGGCAACGCCTGCTGCGTTGCTTTTATTGCGTTTCATGTGTAACCTATACATAAAAATAATATAAATGACAATATTGATTTTTATTTTCGATTAATACTCACAATGGCAATAAAACACGACAACCGCCAAGCAATGCACATTTACATATTTCTACAGATCCTCCAATTTGCATTGCGCATTATGCTTAAATATTTGTGTTTTGCTCCGTGTGAGATGGTCACACTTTTTCAATTAAAACAAGTAGCCGTTAGAAGTTATATACTTTAGGGCGCTACTTCTGCTCTTGCTTATTTTACATGCAATTGCTGGATATAATGAACTTATAGAAATATATAAAAAATACTCCCATTTGTAAGAGAACAGGACAAACGGTAAGCAGGAAAAGCGTTTCTCAAGCAGATACTCTAAATTGCGAACTGGTCACACTTCCCGTTATTTACCGGTTGGCATAACAACGCAGCTTAACATAGTCTGCAGGAATGCCGACACTTTTGACAGCTGTTAGTAAATACAATTTTTATTTTTGTAATTATTTATATATTTACTCAACTGCATACAGGTTTTTGTTTTGTTTTTTAAATAACTCTCTTTGATATACAGATATATTCTTTCTCATACATATACATTGTACCGTTTAGCAAGTGTTACAGTTTAGCCTACGCTGGAAATTATCTTTCGAAATACGCTTACACCCGATTTGGTAATAATTTCATTTCTTCTTTTCCTTTTTTGTTAATAAATGTTTAAACGTGTATGTGTATGTGTGTGTGTGTATATACAGCTAAGAAGTTTTGTAGTCTGGCTAATAATAATAAAATATATATATATATATAGAAAATATTTGAATTCGCATTAAAATTTGCAATTATGTATATAAATCTAATGAATTTACACTACAATCAACGGAGACAGAATTTAAAAAATAAAATTACAAAATAATAAACAAAATTATCACAAACAATAACAGCACACAAAGTATGAGGATGGCGGCCCACTGTCGCTTATCTGCAATGAGAGACAGAGAGAAGGAGAGAGTGAAAGGAGGGAACTTCTCAAACTACCTACGCGCACAATAATCACAATAATTACCGTTATTCATGTGCAAAACTTTGGCAACTTTCTTCATAGTCGTATCGAGCTTCGATTCGGTCGTATCGAACTCGTTACCAAAATCGTCCAACATGACCGCTTGCTCGTCCAATTCGACGCCAATTTGACGGGAAACAGTCTTAAGGGTGCCAATGGAATCACTGATCATGTCCAGCTGCTCGTCCTGACCCTGGATCATGCGCTGCTGTATGGACACCGTCTCGCCGACATATCGATGGCCTGGACTATCCAGATTGCCGCTATAATGACTGGGGCTATCGATGTCCAGGGCGTTCTCCAGTTTCGAGTATTTGGTACCACTGTGCCGAGTAGCAGCCGCCGCCGCTGCCGTTGCCGCCGACATTGTTCCAGCTATAGTATTGGCCACAGATTGCGTATTGGGACAGTCGACTAGATAGGTGCGATCGTTGTGCGAGTGATAATCGTTGCTCTGATTGTGATTGTGGTTGTGATTATGATTGAGGCTGGGATTGCGTTCGTTCTCGAGCAGTGGCTGATGTGCTGTTATATCTCTGTCCCTGTTCCGATTCAGGCTCATCTTATCCTTCATCTGCTTGACCTCATCCCGAGTGTTGTCTATGAAGTGGCGCCGGCTGGACAGTTCTCGATTATCGATGCGAAACTTCGTAGGATTCTTCTCAACAATGCGTGCTAGAGAGAGAGACACAGAAAGAGTTAAGGAAATGCAAGAGAGAGTAGAAAGTGGAGAGATTCTTTGATCTGTTTTGGCAAAAGGATATTGATGGTGTCCTCCAGATCCTCGAGATCCCATTCAATGCTGCGCAGCGAATTACGCAGTTCCGTCGTGGTCCATTCAACCTCGGCACCTCCGTTCTCGCCCAGCTCACGCCAACGCAGGTAAAGGCCGCGTGTCTTATTCAGCGCTTTGAAAACCTCGCTGCAAATACAAGAACAAGGCAATGGGTGAGGGAGAGGGAAGGAAGATTGAGACAGGTGGGTGGGAGACGGGGGCACAGGGTTGCATCAGAATTTGTTTGTGTGGGCATCAGAAAGGGTTGTGAAATGCATACTCCTTGACAACAAAAAACGGATCCTCCAGCGACATGACCCACGCGCGCTTTCCTCACGTATTCCAACTGGCGTTCAAATGAAATTTTACTTTTTGCGGTAACGGTACACTTGACTTTTATATTCATAGGATTTCCTTTATTTTCGTATTTCGTGCCCCACTCTCACATAAAGGGTGCGAGCGAGAGAGCAGCAACCCCCTTCGTTTTCGCTTTCGTTTTTGTTAGTAAGAAAATATATGATGAGAGTTTGCAAATGTTTTTGTTTCGTTATATCGTTTTAAACGACGTAAATTTGATTGAAATATTTCAACGAGCACGAAATACAGTGTATAACAATTTTGATCTAATCTACGATTACTTTTATTGGAAGTTTTTATTTTTCAAACAGCACGTTTATTGATTATTGCACATTGCCGTCTTATCTTCTTGTTGCTGTTGTATCTGTGTGTGCGTGTGTGTTGGTGTAAGTGGGCGAGGGGGCGTGGATACGAGAGACCGCACTCGCGGCCAGGCTATTGCGATAGCCAGAAGTAAACTGACGTTATAACAGCTCAAAAGGAGTCTAAAGGTGGAAGGCACGTTTGTTTATGCCGCTCCAGCGTCTGCGCACTGTTCGATTACCCACTGATGAGATAGTAGCAGTTGCTAGCACAGCTACCCAGTCACACGCTACTATTGCTATTGTTTATTAACGAAAGCGCTGTTAAACCATAACAAATGTCAATTAGTCGCCTGCTTCTTCTTCTTCTTTGCCTGTTCAAAAGTACTGGCATTTAACCGTAAGTAACCGTAACCGAAGCGCTCTCCCGCTCTCGGTCCCCATATTGCTCTCTCGGTGAGCGAGTGCAGCAACTCATTACAAATGCCAATCTTTCTTCTTCTTTTATTGCTGAACTCAACTCTCTCCCGCTCTTTCTCACTCTCGTTCGCCCTACTTTTACTCACTCACTCACCTACTCCTTAGCTGTTTGTGTTTGGGCGCATTTAATACCTTCTGTTTTCATCGTAATTTTAATTTGTAGATTTGAATCTCACTTAAACTCACCTGCTGCACTATGCCTGTTCATTGAGTAAATTTCTATGCACAAGCAATCTGGGCTTTGACTCTAAATTATTTTATATTTTGCCAATAATTTTGCTACAGCTGTGCCTGAGCGTATTTGTTGTGGCCACCTGTGTGGTCTTTTCTGCGTACTGTTAACGCAAGCATGAGCAGCAACGCAATCAGGAGCAGCGTAATCCATATAACTATTTTTGAGTATTCAAATACTCGATAGCTTTGGTCACACAGTTTGTCCGTTGATCTGTTTTTGTAAAGACGCGTTCAAAAAATCGGAGTCTCTCACTTAATAAAATAGTTTAAAAAAGGAATAAAAATGCTGCAAAATGATGCAGTGCGCACATTGCAATACGACAGCGAAATACGTGTAGCGCAAACAAGTACGGCTAATGAGCCAAGAGGTAATCCTTATGTTAGACCATATGAAAATTCAATAGGACCAATTGGAATGCTAATGATTCATGTTTAATATTTCATATTAGTAACTGATAATTTTTGCTAGTTGTATATGTTACAATTGGATTATATGGACGAGTGTCTGACTCTATATATATATATATGTGTGTGTGTCTACAGGTACAAACTGCCCTTATCTATATCTTATCAGTAACTGTTTTTGTTTCTGTTTTGGTTTTATGAACGCCTTATCAACAATTTCTTTGTTTAGCCCTCTCCAATTGACCAAATGATCGATTTATAAGAATTTCGTTAACCCATTTAAGTCTGTCAATTAAAATTTCTTCATTTCTTTTTTTTTTTTTGTAATTTTGTATTTGCAGTTTATGATGGTCAAATCAGCATAACCTCACAGCCGCGACCAACCACAGGTGAGTTTTACCTTTCGATTGCTAGAAAAAGTAACTGATATATACAAATATGTATTCCTATCAGCAGTCATATTTGCTAGTCAATCATTCCTGTTAAATATATCTCCATTTCTATTTATAATCGTTCTATTATCTAGTTATATTTATACTTTTTCATTACCATCGTATTTCTTCTATCTATCTTCGTAGAGGTTCCTCGTATACCGTTACCCATTTCAACAGTCGCTGGCAGTCGTACTTTTATACCCCTGGCTGGCTACGATTGCCTCGCCGATCTGCCTTCTGTGCACATTGAGCAGACTTTTGAGCTAAACGATTGTGAGTCAGCTGAGTCTATCGTTGATTTCTTACTTAATCGAACTCTATTGCTATTCTCTGTAGCGCTCACAGCTGTTTCGTCGGAGAATCGTTATGTGGTGCGCTCACCCCTGGGCGATGCCATCTTCGCAGCCTCCGAGAGCTCCACGCACAAAAATCGCATGATCTGGGGCGCCGGACGACCCTTCCAGATGCACTTGCTCGACAAGACGCACCAGGAGGCTTTGGTGTTCCGCAAGACGCTCGCACTAGGCGCCATTTGCTGCCAGCCCAAGAACTTGGAGATCTGGATACCGCCGGGCAACGTGCTGGGCCGTGTCGTGCAGTCTCCCACCTTCACACAGCCGGAGTTTTACATCGAGGATGGCAACACGCATCAGCCAGTCTTTTGTGTGGAAGGACCCGCGAATTCTGGCTTCTGCTGCTACTGTTTGCCCAAGGAATCCTACTTTAAGGTGCGTTTCACATCTATTTAGCTATATTTTTTAAAATTATATTTATATATTTTTGTTATCTAGATTCATTCTGGTGGCGACCTGCGCGCTTCTATAGACCACAAATGGTTGGCCAGTAAATCGCAATATACCACAAATATTTATTTTAGCGATCCAAAGCTAACGGCCAAGGAGCGTGCCTTGATATTGGGCTCAGCATTTATGCTGGTAAGACACTCTCTACCTCTCTCTGTCACTCTATTTCTTCTTGCATCTCTAATCTAAAAAATTTGCGTTTTTTTTTTTAGGAATACATGTACTTTCAAAAGCGTTTTTAATACTAACATGGCAAATGTTGCGGTCACTGTACGAGTAGCTGAAGTACTTCCACATACTCTTTCTTTCTTTCGTTCTTCCTTTCAAACTTTCAAAATGGCCAATAAAATATATAATTCAACCAATATCTCCATATATGCATGAGTATGTGTGTGTATGCGAGCCAATGCATATATGCGTGTATGCAAGACAAGCAAGGGAGACACAGATCACAATAATTAGTTAAGTTATCAATTATGTAGGTTAGAGCGAGATGACCCTATTTTGAGTGTGCAGTGAGCTGTTTAAAAGAGAGCAACGCAAAATGGTCTGCGATATTTGCATACATTAGCATGTGTGTGCGTTAGTCTACTTTGATATTTGCAGTAGACAAATCGTCGCTCGGCACAAGCAAAACTAATTCAAATATATATTGAATGAAAAACATTAACATATTATTGTGTTTTAATACTTGCACTGGAATGAACTACAAAGTAGTCAATAGAATAAGGAAAATATATACAAATGTATATATATAAAAGTCTTATTTGTTTTTCGTGTTCTTCTTGATTGAGCACAATATGGCGCTCACCTTTGTTGCTGGTGAGTTAAGTTTTGTCTCGCTCCTCCTTTCTCATGCTTCCCCTCTGCCATCCTTCTCTCACTTCAACGTTTTTCAAATATCTTTGCCATTATAAAAACCAATATAAATTAAAATTTTTCACATTGATTTTTTTTATTTTTGTCATTTTCTTTTTTTGTTTGTAAAGTTTTCATGCTTTTTTTTGTTTGATATATTTTACAATAATGTAATAAATCACTTCATTTTTTGTTGTTTGTTTAATATATATATGTATACATTTAAATATATATATATATATTGTTTTGTTTTGTTTTTGTTTTTTTTTTCTTTTTGTACAATAATTTGCATTATTTCTAAATCTCTATAAACTTTATCTGCGTGTATTTAACTAACCTACAAAACTTAATATATATATGACAACATAATTTTTAACTAGAGTTAATAATTTTTTAAATTGTTTTTTTTTTTTTTTAATTTTTAACATAATTCATATCGTTAATTAATTAAAAACAAACAATTGAAAAAAAGAGTCTCGTGGTCTCGTTGTTTTTTAAAATTTAAAATCAACATTTTTTTTATTTTAAATAAAATGAAATTTTTATTTAAATTCAAATAAAAAGGATTTTTAACATTTTAAAATTTATATTTGAATTTTTTTTTTAATTTTAAAACAAATAAAATTTTTTCAAATTAAAAATATAACATAATTCTTAATTTGAAAACAAAATTGTTTTATGTTAAAATCAAAATAAAAATCAATTTTTCACTTGAAAATTAGGAAGAACTTGGTTTTTGTTTGGATAGTTGGATTTTTTTTTTTTTTTTTTATATATATAGGATGGTGGGTGGTTGGGCTAAGCCTTAGAATAAACTAAAAATAAACATAGTTTTTAACATATTTACATAAGAATTATTATTATTAGTTTGTTATATTATAGATACGACTCACAGCACTTCAGGAGTTTTGTAATATTTTTATAGCATTTCGAAAAAGAAATTATAAATTATGTATATTTTAATATTATGCGTTGTGTATATATAGATAATAACTAGGACTAACTGTACACATATGTATGTACATATATATATATCTGTATGTAAAGTAAGAGTTGAAACAACTTTTTTTCTTAGCTGAGAGTTGACCATGAACTAAATTAAATACTTAAGTTGCAAACTTTAGTTGCCCTTTGACATTATATATATAAATATATGGTATATAGTAGATAGTATATCGTACATATGCTTGACTTTTCTATATATTAATTCACACACATCGAAAGCCACACACACAGCTTCATTTTTGAGTGGAGGCTTTAAGTGTCATCTAGAAATGGCAAAGTAAAATGTTCTTTTAACTTCTATTAAAGTCGAAAGCTTTCACAATTCCCAAAGTTAGGTGGTGATAAAAAGCGTAAAATTTAAACATCTTATAGCTAAAGCACATGAATGCATTAAGACCTAACTAAACTTGAGCTGACAACATGCAATGTGCTTGTAAAGCTCTTCACTCAAGCATAAAACTGCTGAAAGCTTTAGCTGCTTCTAGCTTGTGCTGCTTCTAGCTTTAGCTGTTTCTAGCTCTAGCTGCTTCTAGCTTAAATAAAACATAATTTAAAAAGATTCAGATTTATAAAACAGTGAGTTTCGTCTGTAAACTAAAAACGAATTTCTACCTTTGTAAGCTCATTAAAGTGAGCAGTTCAAACTGAATACTACAATAAAATTTCCATTGAATTAAAAAACTGTAAACCTTCAATATCGAAAAAGAAGCTTTTCAGCTGCTTAATTGAACTTTTCACTTACATCTCTGTTCGAAGCGCTTTTCTACACTATTCGTAGCAGACTTTTGGAACAAACGTTTTATCGAGATAACACTTTAAACAGCTGGTAAAAGTCCTGTGTGTGTGTATGTGTGTGTTTGTTTGTTTGTTTAGAGTTTTTTCTTGTGTGCCCAAATGCGATATGCTTAGACATTTGATATGCGCTCGTTGATGTTTTGGTCATTGCCGCAGCCAGTGAGGCTCGCTGATTGGATTTGAATTGGTATCTGATTGGGATGGGGAGTGGGGCTGGTGTTTGGCATTATTAGATTGGGCTTGGGGCCCGCTGGCGCCAGGTGTGGCCAGGCATAAGGCCACACTCAGGTATGCTGCAGCATATACATATATTGTCAGTTGCTGCCGACAATGGGCAGCGTGAGTTCATTCGTGTTGCTTCGCGCACGCTTCTCGCTTGTCTCTAGCGGATTGTCGCTCTCGTCGCCGTTGCTGCTGCTGAAGCTGCTGGCGGGCAGGCGCCGCTTCAGGCCCAGCCCATTGGTGAGAGTCTCGTCCTCGGACATGGAGCTGGCGCGCTGTGGCGTATTGCCGGCGCTGTCGTTGTCCAGCGAGGCGATGGCCGAGGCCGCGGCGCTGTTCGCCGCACTGAAGCCGTCCTCCGAGGCGCTGTCCTGGTTGGCAGCGGGCAGCTCGCCGGCGCCCACCAGCTGCAGCATGCCCGAGGGGGTCGTGTAGCCGCTCAGCTTGTTGGGGTCCTTCTCGAGCAGCTTCTGGGCCAGCAACTTGAGCGAGATCAGCGAGTTCTCGCAGTCGCTCGTGTCGATCTCCGTCAGGCTGATGCCCGCCCGCTCGATCTCCGCGTATGTGCCGAAGGGCAGCTTCTGCAGGCACTCCAGCTTCTGGACGTGCGTCTTCGAGCGCAGATGCTTAGCCAGGTGGCCGTGTATGCGAAAGGCTATCTTGCAGTCGGTGCACTCGAACGGACGCGGATTCGAAGTGGTTGGCACTCCAAAGGTCGACGTCATCATCACCTTGTTGCGGTGCGCCTCGGAGCGCTCGTGCTTCTGCAGATGGCCCTGTGTGCGGAACGAGATGCTGCATGGCTCGCACTTGAACTTGCGCTCCATGTAGTGGATGTTCATGTGCAGCGTCAGCTGATGCTGCCGCTGGAACGTCTTGCTGCACAGCAGGCACGTGGGGCGCGCATCGCTAGCAATGGGCGGCGGCGGCACTGGCACTGGCACCACACGTCCTCCATAGCCTCCGCTGCTGCTGGCTGTTGTTGTTGCAGTTACAGTTGCAGTCGTTGGTGTTGTTGTTGCCGACTCGCTGCTCGACTTGTAGCTCTCCTCAGGAGCCAACACTTTGACTATGGCCGTTGCTGTTGCAGTGGCAGCCGCAGCAACTGTTGCTGTCGTCACAATGGGCTTCGTGTTGCTGCTGTTGCTCAGCACGCCCTTGAAGTCGATGGCATCTGGATGCTGCACAGCAGCTGGTAAATTGGCATTGTGTGTGGCTGGAGCAGGAGCGGGAGCTGGCACAGCTAATGTTGCCTCGAGCTGATGTTGCTGCTGCTTCTCCTGGCTGCTCACAGCAATTGTTTTAAGCTGTTGCTGCTGCTCCATTGGCTCTTGTTCCTTCTTTAGCTCTTTTATTTCTATCTCTGGTTCATGCACCTCTATGCTGGGCACCTCATGATATATGATACCCACCTTGGGCTGAGTGCTGCTCACAATGGGCATGTTGCTGCTGCTGCTGCTGCTGGTAGTCGTGTTGCTGCTGCTGCTGCTGGTGGTGGTAGTGGTCATCAGGTAGCTGCTGCTGCTGTTGTACAAGCTCTGCTTTCGCTTGGCATTGTGCAGCGCCTGCTCTTTGATGTACGTGTGCAGCAGCACATCCTCGCCCTCGCTCTCGCGCTTCGCCTGCTCCTCCATCTCGGCCGAGATGCGCACCTTGTCCGACACCGAGATCAGAGTCTTCATGAAGCCGCACTCGTTGTTGCCAGCGCCAAAGATGACATCGCGCATTTGCTGTGCCTGCGACTTGGGCAAGTCCACGACAGCAACTGTTGCTGCTGCAGCCGATGTTGCTGCTGTTGGCGTTGCCGTTGCCGTTGCCGTTGCTGCTGCTGCTGCTGCTGCTGTGGCAATTTGTCTTGGCTTTGTCAGATCCATTGGCGCACTGCTCTCATCCGTGGGCACTTGACGCTTGGGCTTCGACTCCTCGGGATTCGAATAGTATTGCTCCTGTTTCTGATAGTCGAACGGCGGCTTGGGCGACGTGAAGGAGCACACCTGACGCTTGGGCTGCGTGGATGCGCCGCCTGCTGAGCCAATGCTATTCGCTGGACTCGCTGCGGACATGGTGGCCTCCAGCTGTGCGGGATAGGGCGACACACTCTGCGGTATGGGCGGCGTCATCGAGAGCGACAGCAGGCCACGCGCTGCCTCATGCTCCTTCAAGCGCGACTTGGATTCATCAGTGTCTGTGAAGGCAGATAGATAAATATATTAATAGATGTGCAGATAGATAAAGATAGAAGGATCGATAAATCCGTGCAGATCTTTAGCTATATCATATATACAACTCTCACTTACCACTGCTCTCCGATTCGTTATCGCTGTAATCATCCGAATCTGCAGAGTCGCCAGCCATTGAGGAAGTGCGTCCGCCAGCCGAGGTTGAGGATTGCTGATCGAATTCCACGTCGACGTCCAAGAATTCACCATCCGCTGGCATGGGACCTGGATTGATGCCTAGTTCAATGCACTTCTTGAAATGCGTCTTCGATTGCATGTGCTTGGTCAGGTTGCCCTTTGTCTTGAAGCTGTAAAACAAGAGAGGGACACAGAGAGAGAGAGGGAGAGTTAGAATTGAGTTACGCCTAAATAGGGAGAGAGAGAGAGAGAGACTCACCTGAAGCTGCAGTGGCTGCAGGTAAATGGACGCACATCCGTGTGCGTGCGAATATGCTTCTTCAGCATCGAGGGCTTCTTGCAGCGAATGCCGCACTCGGAGCAGACGTAGCGACCACGTCCACGTCCGCGTATGTAGGTATAGTGCTCGTTGGACTCATAGCCGCCCACGAGCAGCTGGCCCGATTCCAGCTTCTTGGCCGCCTCCTCGTTCGCCTTGGCCGCCACATTGGCCTCGCTGAGCGCGCCAATGGCTGGCGCCTGCTTCGCATTCTGATGCTGGTAGAACTTGCTCTGGGTGCTGCTCGTGGTGGAGCAGCTGCTGATCGTCTGCTGGGAGCCGACGAGCGCGTAGCTGTGCGCATTGGCGCCAGCCTGGACCACAGTGAAGCCGGCGCCGAACATCTTCTGCCTGGAGTCGTAGAGTGACATCACCTGCTTTGGCTTGAGACCGAGCGGATGCGGCTGGTTCTCCTCGCAGACCTGCCACACGCTGTACATCGACAGCTTGTGCATGCCGGCCACGTACGAGGGCTGCGGGCAGTTCACTGTACAGTAGAACATCTTCGTGCTGCACTTGAGGCCCAGGTAGGTGTAGGCGTGGCCATTGAGGTAGAGCTGCACGCAGGACTTGGACGGGCGCGGCGTCTCGGGTGAGATCAAGGGCAGGGTATTGGCAGTCGGTGTGATCCCATGATGGCGCTTGGGCGTAAATGTGCCCGGCTTCAGCGGCAGACTCGTGGGACGCAGGAATTTCGTTTTATTGGCAACAGTTGTTGCTGCGCCAGCTGATGTTGTTGCTGTGCCAGCTGATATTGTTGCCGCAACACTTGATGTTGCTGTTGCTGCTGCTGCTGATGATGTTGCTGTTGTTCCATCATTTTCTGGTGTTTCCACATGCAGCGGATCAAAAATGAAATGTCGCACCTCCTGCTGCTGCTCCTTTACATTGTCTGCCATGCGCAGGAAGTTAAACTTTTGCATACTCAGACCATCGGCTGCAGGAGCAACTGTTGCTGCCAGCTTGTTGCTGCTGTTGCTTTGCCATTGCAAAGCATTGCGCTGGGCAGGCGTCGGCGGCTGCCGGCTGAATTCGCTGGGCAGATTTTGGACACCGCCAAATGGAGATAAAGACTTCTTGAAGGGCGGCGCATCGATGGCGGGCGGACGCGGCAGCAGCAACTGTTGGGGCGGCGGAGGAGCTGGCAGCATTGTCAAGCTGCTCGGGCCTGGAATGCCCGGCACATAGGGAATAGCTTTGCTGCTCGACTCGCTCATAACGGGCAGCGTGAGGGGATTGAAGGCGGTTATCGAATTGATGGGCGGAAACTGGAAATGCTGTGAGTTGTTGCTATTGTTGTTGCTGTTGTTGCTGGCATTGATTAGAAATGCGGGCTTCGGCTTGGGCTCACTCAGTCGGGGCGACATTTCCTGAAAGCTGCCGCCGGAGAGTAATGGAGTCCGGATCATCTTTGGGCTCTTGTCCAGCTCGGGGCACTCGGAGATGGGAATCATTGAGCCACCCGACGATGTGAAGCGTCTCAAACGCTCCTCCTTGCCCGTACTGAAGCCAGGCAGCTCCTGCGTGTTGCCGAACAACAATTGTTGCACGCCTGCTGCTGTTGACGCTGGCAGGGCAAAGGCATTGCTCTCGTTGCTCAGCTTGGCTCGCTTCGCCGAGCTCTCGCTGATGATGTTCTCCAGGCGATCCTCGTGCATTTTGGTGATCACGACTTGAGTGTCGGCAGCTTTGCGCGGAGCGGCATAGTCGACGAGTGGCGTCTTGCCTAGCAGCGGGCCAGGCGAGGGCAGAGGAGCGTCCACGAAGCGGAGAGCAACATTGTTGGCATCGATGCTAACGGCAACTGTTGCTGGCAGATTGTGAGTGTTGTTGTACAGATTGTTGCTGCTAGCAATTGTTGCTGTGGGATTGCTGTTGCTAGCACTGCTGCCAGCAACAGTTGCAGCCAGATAGTTGTTGCTGTTGCTGCTGCTGCTGCTGCTGCTGCTACTTCCAGCAACTGTTGTTGCTGTCGTGCTTGTGCGTGCCGGTGACTGCGCCGCACTCAGCCGACTCAGCACCAGGCTGCTTGGCTTCGTCTTAAGCTGCGACCAGGCCAGCTTGGCCAGGGACAGCGGATTCTTTGAGTTGGCCATGTGCGACTTGAGCTCGGGCAGGCTAAGCGAGATGGAATTGGAGCGAAAGTACTTGCTGCTGGGCGAGGAAGCGGGACTGATGGGCGCACTGCTGCTGGCATCCTGGCAGTAGGTGCTGTTATGCTGCTTCAATTCGTCGGCGCTGCGGAACTCGTTGGCGCAGATCGGGCACGAGTAGACGGCATCGTCGCCCTCGCCAATGGGTACGGCTAAGCCGCGTGCGTTCAGCAATAGATTCTTGATAATCGAATTATTGGCGGCTGCAGTAGCAACTGTTGCTGGTTTGGCAGCAATTGTTGTTGTCGCAGATGTTGCTGGTATCGCTGTTGCTGTTGCTGCTGTTGCTACTGCTGTTGCTGCTACTGTTGTCGCTGGCTTTGCTGGCTTTGGTTTGGCGGAGAGATTTAAGGGCTGCGGCGCGGGCGTGACTTGTTGCTGTTGCTGTTGCTGCTGCTGCTGCTGCTGCTCGAGCTTGTTTAAAGGCATTGCTGGATCCTGACGATAATGCAGCAATTGCAGCATTGTTGCTGGCAGCGGCAACTTCGCATTCATGGCAGCAGGAGCAGTAGCAGCTGCAGGAGGCGTGGCTTTTACATTTGGATAGGCATTATTGCTATTGCTGCTGCGCTTGAGCATGCCATTCACTGGCTCAACGACTCTATATTGTTGTATATGTTGCAATTGCTGTTGTTGCTGCAATTGCACCTGCTGCTGTTGCTGTTGCTGCTGTTGCTGTTGCTTTTGTACTATGCTCTGTGCTAGATTTACTTTTGCATCGCCCAGCTGCTGGTTGCTGCTGCTGCTATTGCTGTTGTTGTTGTTGTTGTTGTTGTTGTTGTTGTTGCTGTTGCTGTTGTTGCTATTGTTGAAGCTGCGCGAACGATTCAATTGCTTGGGATATTTCTTTTGCAGCAATATTTCCTTATTCTCCACGATGGCTTCGTTCTGTGAGATCAGTTTCGAAATGTGCTCCTGCACCTTTTCCACATTCTAAGAGTGAGAGCAAGAGAAAGAGGGTAGTTTAGTAAGTTATACATTTTGTTTATTGGAGTGTTGTATACGCACCACTTGCATGCCGCTGGCAAAGCTGCTCAGATTGCCTGCAGGTGTGGGCGTGGCAGGTGTTGCTGCTGCTGCTGCAACTGTTGCCTGTTGACTATTAGAGCGAGATAGCTGCTGCAAGAGAAAGAGGGATATTTATTAATCTTGACTTAGTCACGGGACAGCAAAAACAACCGAAGTCTTTACCTGATGCTGCTGCTGCTGTTGTTGTGGAAGCAACTGTTGCTGATGCTGCTGTTGCTGTTGTGGCAACAACTGTTGCTGCTGCTGCGGTGGCGGTGGTGGTGGCTGTGTTGGCACCTTGAGCAATGGCGAGTGTTGCTGCTGTTGTAGATGTTGTTGCTGCTGCTGTTGCAGCTGATAATGTTGCTGATATTGCAGCTGCTGCAGCGCGAACGCATGCTGATGCATTGCTGCTGCTGTGGGGTTGTAATATGGCGGCTGTCCTAGATAGTAGACGCCCGTCGGCAATGGCGGTGGCGGCAGAGCAACAGAATTGCCTGCAGCAGCAGCTGCTGCCAGCATCAATGACTGCTGCTGCAACTGTTGCTGCTGGAGCTGCTGCTGTTGTTGTTGCTGCTGCTGTTGCAACTGCAGCTGCAGCTGATGCGAGTTAATGTGATTGTTCAGCTTCAGTTGCGTGCTAGGCGAGAGCGTGGGATGCACGAGCAATGGTTGCGGCAGTTTCTGTTGCTGTTGCTGATGTTGCTGCTGTTGCTGCTGCTGCTGCTGCTGATGTTGCTGCTGTTGCTGCTGCTGTTGTTGCTGCTGCTGTTGTTGCTGCTGCTGTTGTTGCTGCTGCTGCTGCTCAGTGCTGCTGCCTGGCGCATAGAGCGCTGCATTATGAAATTTTGGCTTGTATGGCTTATAGTCTATGGACTGTCGATGCAGCGCTGTCGCCGAGTGCAAATTCTCAACTGTTACTGGCGGCAATGTGCCAGCAGCAGGTGAGCCCAGCGGCAAAGGTTGTATGACCCGCGGCTGTTCCAGGTATGCAGGTATGAAAGGCAGCGGGGCCATCGACTGCTCATCAAATGGCGAATCAGTGCGACTTTGCTGCAAAAGAGAAGTTGTTGCCTGATTAATAATTGAAAATTGGATATAGTAAAAGGATATCTACTAGAAAATTACAGGCTGTTAACATAATTGAGAGATAGACAATGTCAATCAAGCAATCAATCCCAACTGCCTAACAGGAAAATTTAACATGTTGTATTTAACATTTTTACATATTTTTATCAATTCACATCAGTTTTGCTTACTTTCAGCAGTCCTAAAAGGTCTCTGGCCTAACATGCTCTTAACATTTCTCTGTAACATACTCTGTTATTTAATATTGCTCATTGCTCTTATTGCCTCTCTTCATATCTAACCTAACATGCCTTTTACATTGCTCTGTAACTTAACAGACTCTGTTAACTAATCACTTACGATTTCCACACTCAACAGCTCCGAGCTGCTATTACTGAGATCTCCGTCGCCATCCTGATCGGATAATCCATCCGCCTCATGGGCCGGCACATCCAGTCCGCGCATGCGCGCCGCATGGGAGCGGGAGCGGCAATGCTTGTAGAAGTTGCTTTTCGTCTTGAAGGCAATGCCGCATGTCTCGCAGGGATATGGGCGTTCGTTCGTGTGGGCACGAATGTGTTTCTGCAGGACTGAGGGCTTGGCACAAATCAGACTGCAATACGGGCAGGTGTAGCGACTGAGGCCAGTTGCTGGCGTGACTGTTGCTGCTGTGACAGATGTTGCTGCTGGCGCAGCAGAGCTTGCAGTTGTTGCTGGCATGATTGTTGCTGCTGCTGCTGCAGTTGCTGCAGTTGCTGCTGTTGTCGTTGGCTGTGTTTGCTGCTGATGCTGTGCAAACGTTGCTGGCGACAATGTTGCATTGCTGGCATAGTTGCTGCTGGTGCTGCTGCTGCTGCTTATGTTGTTGCTGCTGTTGCTCAAAGGCGTACGCGTGCGCGGCACGCCAGCAACAGCAACATTTTTGCTATAGCTCTCCCCCTCATGATTGTTGCTGTTGCTGTTGCTGTGCTCGTGTCCATTGACCAGTGGCGATTGCGTTGGCGGCGACAATGAGCTGTTCGATGACAGCGATGTGCTGCGCAACGTTGTCTCGCCAGCTGCTTCCGTTTCTGTGGTGCTGGCCAAACGTTTGAACTTCTTGTGCAAATAGCGCGAATTGTTGGAGCTGCTTTTCCAGTCAGCAATGGTTGCATCAGCAGCGGCAGCAGCAACATCATTGTTGTTTGTATTTGTGTTGCTGTTGCTGACAGTGTCACTGTCGCTGATGTTGTTGTTGTTGTTGTTGTTGTTGTTGTTGCTGGTGTTGGTGGTGGTGCTGCTGCTGGTGTTGCTGCTGTGCTGTAGCGTCATTTTGCTATCACTTACGTTCGCTTTATCTCTAGCCTTAAACTCATAATTATTTTCACTAATACTATTATCACTGTTGTTGTTGTTGTTTGTGTTGCTGTCAGCAATTTTAGCTGGCAATTCGCTTAAATTATCTCGCTTGCTTTTGTTGTTGTCAATTGCTGTTGCTTCAGTTGTTGTTGTTGCTTCACTTGCTGTTGCTGTTGCCTTGACTTTGTTGTTGTTATTATTTGTTTTCAGTGTTGTTGGTGTTGTTGTTGTTGCAGCAGTTGTGTTGTTGCTTCGATATGTTTGCTTCTTAGTTGTTGCCGTTGCTGTTGTTGTTGTTGCCTGTGCTGCTGCTGCCGCCGCTGCTGCTGCTGCTGCTGTTGCACGTCGCGTGTTGCTCACTTTGTTGTTGTTATTATTATTGTTGTTATTATTGTTGTTGTTGTTAGTTTTGTATTGTTTGTTTGCTGTTTTGTAATGTTGCTTCGCTGTGTTTGTTGCTGTTGCTGTTGCTGTTGCCGTTGTTGTTGCTGCACTTTCCATAGTCTCATCAAATTTGCTCGCCTGCGATGTGTTTGCTGCTGTTGGCTCATCTGTAAAAGTTATAAATAATTGAAATATGAATTAGTTTGATGAAGAATTTGAGAACTTGATATATAATTCACATTGATTGATTGATTAATTGAAGAGCAATGCAAAGTCTCAAAGAGTAATAAATGAAAATGTTCTGCGAAATATTTGATTGACTGATTGATCCATTAAAGGGAGAAGACCTAAGGCGTATCTATTAGACATTTGCCTATATATATTTAATGCTGATTGACTGATTGATAGTCTGATTGAAGAACAATAGGTAAAAGCTAGACAAAAGTATATTCATTAGGCAGTACATTAAGGCAGCCCAATTCGATTTCGATTTCGACTTCGAATCGATATTGATTTTAAATGTTTCAAGTTCGCGCTGCACCAGGTAAAGCTTATTCTATGAACTAAATAATTAATTAGGGCTCTCAATTAAAAATTTAAATATGTCTGAATTTGAAATGTTTTCACCACATTTCGAAATTCCCTTAATGCAGGGCAGGTAAGGTAGGAAGACAGCCTAACAGTAAAAAAAAAAAAAAAACGTCTAATTGAGCGCTCAATCTTATCAGAGAACAGAGCCAGAGCCAGAGCTGATAATGCGGATGGGCCAAATTTTTAAGTTGTCAAATATGCGAAATTAAAAAAAAAAAAATGTTTAAAAATATGTGAATATAAACAAATGTTCAATACAAAATTGTGTTTTTTTTTTATTATTAACTTTCTATTTCGCATTTCAACTGCTTAAGGTTCACCTGTTGCCGCAGCCGAAAATGAAATCAAAATCAAAACAACAACAGCTGCAAGAGAGTGTGAGAGAGACAGAGAGAGCGGGGGACAGGGAGATAGATAGAGCACGCAGTGAAGTGCGCTGATTGTTGTTGTCGGCTGTCTTATCAGCTCTATAAATACCCAAAGCACACGCACAGCCACACGCACACACAAACACGCACAGATAAATGCATGTAAGCATATGCTAGTGTAACCAGAGAGAGAGCAGGGCAAAGAGAGAGAGCGGCATAGAGAGAGCGCGTGGCAGTTAGACTTCACTCAATCTCATACACACACATACATATATAAATTCCCTTTTGAACATGTCTTTTTCCATGTCTTTATCAACAAGCTATAAATATAAAAAATAAATAATATAGCAAAAATAAAAAAAAAAAGTGTCCAAAAATTCCATTGATAACGTTGCGCTCGTTGTTTATCAGCTAAACATTTGTGAAAATCATTTTCAATATTTTTATTAGCTGCCCCATTCCACCTGACTCACACAATCAGACAAATTGTCCGATAAACTCTATAACCTCCCCCTTCCCCCAGCCCTTCCTAACTACATATACATATATGTACATACATATATATTTTCGTAGACCCATCGACGACACCTTTGACGTCAGCCGCGGCTGTCGTTGTAGCAATTAAACGGTATTACGGAAGAGATTAGTGGGCAAATGTTAAGAAAATACTCACTCACATAGCTTACGCTATGACGCCGATTAGTTATCGTATTAAATAGTAATTACATAACCTCACTATTGCACTAACGACATAGTACGCCCCATTGTGAATGTGTGTGTGTGTGTGTGGGTCAAGTGGGTGAAGGAGGGCGTGCCATAAAAGAATTTCCCATCAACAGAATTTCTGTAGTGTATAAATGTTGTGTATCGGATTCCAATTGGAATTGCCAACAAGGGAAATTACTGCATTGCAAATGAGTGTCAGGCACACACATACACAATGCATATGATCAGGTTAGAGGCGCCAAAAGGATTTCCCATTAAGGGAATTTGTCTCTATAAGCATTATGAAAAGGGAATTTCAATTCACACACACGCACACACACATACAAGATCGCATTACAGTTATGTAATATTCATTATTATTGATTAATAGCTTAGCTGAATTGTTGTTCAACCAGCACTCGCTTAATAATAGGGCTTTCCTTTTGTTTAAACACAGCGATAAGCGTAATCAACAACACCAACAATAGCTAGCAGAAGAGACAGCTCCGCACACCAGTTTTTCTATATTTACTTAAAAAAAGAGATAGAGAGAGAGAGAGAGAGAGCGAGAGGGAGAGAGCAGAAGTGAAACAAATATTTAAATGACTTTATTATCACGACTTTGACTTTGTTTAACGATTCCGTTGTTGGCTTTTATTATTAGGCATTTAGCTCTAAAGCTAAGGTTGCTCAAATACAAGCACACACACACATATGTATGTACATACAGACAGTATGTATTGGTGTATAGTATGTGCGCATTTGCATTAGCATTTACATTTGCTCAGCGTGCAAAGTGCAATTCGCAAGTAAATAGCGGTTTATCAAGTGCCTGGTCACACTCTCAGTGATAGCCGCCGAGCGACGTCACATGAGAGCTGCTTAATGCAAACACTCGCTGATTGACGACCTCTCACTCACTCACGCGTGGCCCACTCACGCACACACACCCACCCACATTCATACACGTAAACGAATGCAATAAGCGAAAAGGAACGCGCAATACGCGGCGCCTCAGTCCGTCTCTCTGTCTGTCTGTCTGTCAATAAAATTTAGTAGTACGTCATTTGCAGCTGCAAAAAAAAAAACAAAAACAAAAGTGTAAAGCGAGACGAGAAATAAAATCCAAGCTTGGTCACTTAACAATTGTTAATAATTTATAAGCGGCCCACATGTGTGTACTCACAGCAAAAGTATAAAACACGTAAAATTCGCGGAAATGATACGGAATTCCAATGAAGACGAAGCGTCTGATAAAATAAAAACGGCAAAGCAAAGGAAATGACAACTAACAACAGCCACAAATGACACAAACGAAGAGCAGCTATACACAAACACTAACACTAACACACATACACTTATACGCACGCACACTTGCGCATTGAATTTGCATTGAATATGAATAGTGCAATACGCAATAATAGCTCGTACCTGTGTGACTCAGTCGCGCGCGCTCTCTTTCATTTACGCGCTCTGATTAGCAATATCGATAGGCAGGGCTATCGATAGGTTTCATCAATATCTCAGTTGAGTGTCAAAGACTCCAGAATCAAGACCGAAATTATGACAACAAGCGAATTGCGTGCATTGAGTCGAGTTAAGGCGCTCGCGACAACGAAACGGCGACCAGCGAGCATGAAACAGTTAAAGACAACTAGACGAGGCAAGCTGAAAAATTCATTCAAAGACCAGTGCCCAAGCAGCAACAGCAACGGCAACGGCAGCAGCAGCAGCAGCAGCAGCTACAGCTACAGCTACAAAAACAGCAACGGCAACGGCAACAACAAAAACCAGACAAATCACTGTGTGTGCGCGAGAGTGTGCAAAAGAAAACGAAGAAGCGTCGCGACGCAACGCAACGTAAAGCGACGCGACGCGACTAACTGGCAAAAGAGTAGCGCGAAAACAAAAGCACAAACGTATATATGTACATACGTACACACACATACACACACATACTCATGTTTGAAAGCCCAAAGACAGGCAGCGGCAACGGCAGCAGCAGAGTGTAGAAATGAGTAAAAACCGTACAATAATCAAAAAATTGAGCAGGAAAAGGCACAGGCAAAAGCGAAAAGGGGCGAGGGAGAGCGAGAGGTAACGATAGCGAAACGTCAACGTCGCCGCATACCGCAATATTCGCCAATTCGCCGTCCCGCACACTGTTGCAATTGTCAATCAAAAGTAAGCACAGGGTCGCCGCCTGCTGCCGCTGCTGCTGCTGAGAAATGATCAAATCAAGCAAAAACGTATCTCCCCAACAACAGCAACAGCCATAACACCACCAACAACAACAACAACAGGTGACGCGAAGTGGGGGAACACAATACGACGGCTGTCGCCAGCCTGTACCCGCGCTATTGTTGATTACGTACACACAAACACATACATGTAAACATGCATAAACACGCGCACCCATACATGTACAGGCCCCCAGCAATAAATGTGTGTATATATGCGAATTTTTGCTGACTAAGGAAGGTCTGGGGAGCACCAGCAGCAGCAGCAATGGCAACGGCAACGCCAACGATAACAACAAAACCATTTAAAACGTAGAAGCACAGCACAAAACGTAGCAGTGAAAAAAAGTGATAATAAAATAATAATTGCTACACATACACACGCACGCATACATATGTATGTATGTGCGCAGTGATCGACTGAGAGCAAGAGCGAGAGCGAGAACATGAGCGCCAAACGGCTAGAGTTGCCGCAGCTGTCTACACACACGAAGACAGAGGCTCTTCTCTTTGCACGCCCAGCTAGCCCAGCCAGCCAACGATTACACACGAGTGAAGCACGAGCAGCCATGTGGCGACGAACATGAATATATATGTATGTGTGTGAGTATTTAGCCTGTTTTCAATACTAGCCCCCACTCACACCACTATACATGTATGTGTCTGTATATATGTACACACAAGCAACATGACTAATCCAAACAACTTGACAACACTGTCGCCGCCGCCACCGCCGTCGTCGTTGGCGTCGCTGACGCTGCCTGCGCTTTGCTTTTGTGTATTATATTGAGTCAATTCACAAGAAACGAGGAAACCCGCCATCGTCGTCGACGTCGACGACGTTGTATTGTTGTTATTGCTTGAATTTTGTTTATATTTATGTGTGTGTGAGTGGGCATATGTGCGCTTAGCTGTATGCTTGTACGTCTGTGTATGTGTGTGCTTGTGTAGTGGCACTGTGTGTCAGTCAGGCTGTGTGTGAGCGAGCATGAATCAAGCTGAAAAATTTTAATAATTTTGCTCGTTTTGTTGTTGTTGTGGTTCGACTGCAAACGAGTTTAGCTTGTTGCGCGCGTGCATGTATGAGTGTGTGTATGACTGTGTGTGTGAGTGAGTTCACTGCTGGGCTCGGGTCTGGCCTGTGCTTTGGGCAGTGCTACTTGTTTTTTTTTTTTGCGAGCGACACACGATAATATGACGACACCAATACAAATGCAATTGGCCACTTGGAGCTTTCTAGAGCGCTTGATAAGCGCTTTTTTTATTTGCTCAGTCTCTGCTGCTGCTGCTGCTCTCTCCTCGTCCCTCCCTCTCTATCGCACGCGCTCTTTCTTGCTGAGCTCTGTGACGTACTCGTTGCTGTTGTTGTTATTGTTATTGTTGTTGTTGGTCCCTCGGCAACACTTGAGCGTTTGTCGGAAATCAAATTAATGCGATTAAGCAGCGCTAACGATCGTCGCTCCTCGTCTTCTTCTTCTGCTTAATCGTTTCTTCTTCTTTTTGCATTTAGTCCACAAAAGGCCAAAGGAATTGCAAGTGCATATATGTATGTATGTGTGTGTGTGTGTGTGTGAGGATTTAGAATTAACAGAGTTGTGCCTTAGCATTTTTTTAGCTTTAAGATATAGCCTTTTTTTAGCCACCTCTGAAATTTAGAACCTAATTAGTTTTTTTTTCGCTTTTGTTTACTTTGCCTGGGGGTTTCCAATGGAATAAACAAATCTTCATATAAATATACAATTCAAAAATTCATATTAATTTACTGATAAATTTATAAGAAAACCGCAAAGAGGTATAAATTACTATGAGCTGGCGATATCTTTCCGTCTCTATTTCTTTTATGGCTAACTGATAAAGCAAATTCTATAAAAAAAAATTTGTTTTTATTTATATTTTGAAGTGGGTTTCGTCGACAGTTGAAGTGGGTGTGCGAAGGTACCTTTGGAAGGTATTATCAATGGGCAATTGGACAAGATACGGGCATAATTGAAATGTGAAATATGACTACGAAACTCCAGTTGCCACTGAGATACGGCGGGATGTGGGATGTGGGCTATGGGTTATATGGGAAAGAAAAGCTAGTGAAGAAAAGGTAGCTTTAAAAGAGAGAAAATATATTGAATATTATTTTTGTTTATCAATCAACAAATTAGACAAGTAAAATCGATTTTATCAGGTCTTCATTCATTTCAGATGAGTAATTTAGCATATTTCACCATTTAGGAAAATTCAGAAAAATCATTTTGTAGAATTTTTCAATTTTCTAGCGCGGAAATTCCCAAACAAAAAAAAAGGAGAAAAGAAAATTGACGTCAACGAAAAATATTTGTATAGATTTTTGTTTTTGGCCAGTGCCAAGGCCCCAATTTAGACCAAAATATAATATATATATAAATAGAGTCTAATATATGGGCGCTACATTACAGATCTATAATATAGATATATATAGGTATATATATATGTATATATATATATATATATACAAAGCATAATTCGTGTGTATATCGAAATTTGAATGAAAACGGAAATGGGGCCAGAAATAATATACAGACGAATTCAGCTATTAAAGATATTTTAGCTATAGTATTTTAGCTATATTTCAGCCAATTGTGTGTATAATTGAAACAAGATTTTCAGAAGAGAGCCAAGTTCAAAATAAACAGAGAATAATTCGCAAAATGAGAATCGAAATGCCAAAAATAGTTCAATTGAAAAGCTGCCAACAAAAAGAAAAAAAGGCTAGAAAAAGTGTTAAATAATTTGCCAACATTTTGTTTACATTTGAAGGAAAACACGAAAATGAAATTATTCGAGACGATTGAGAACACAAATATATATAGTATATATATAGACGATATTATGTATATATATATATATATATATATCTATCTGTTGATCTTTCGATTTTTTTGCTTTTGCTTTTCAAATTTTCAATGTACCAAGCAAATAGTTTTATTTATTTATAAATTTTCAAACTACGTAAGACGACATTCAAGTGTTTTGTCTTCTTCTTCTTCTGTTTCTTTTTTCGATTTATTTATTTTAGTATTTTTATTTCAGTTTCGTTTCTTTTTTTTCGCCTTAGCAGTTCTTTTTAGACTCTAGCTAATTATAGTTGGTGTCTATTGGCCTTTTTAGTTAGCACATTTCAATTTGGCCATTTTTATGACAGTTTCTTCAACAGGTACAGTGAGCACCTCCAACTAACGAACGAGTACTATGAAAGTGAAGTATTATTTAATATTCTGATTGTTTACTATATAGAAAGTTCTCTTGTATAGGAAAAATCCATTTTGACTTGAATAAAAGCCAATTAAATTGTTAAAGAAATAAATTTCAATATATATAATATGTGAAATATGTATGTATGTTAGCTATAATTTATACATATCTATATCAATTAAATATTTCTCAAATCGTGCATTCAGGCGTTAAAAATCTTCAGACATATGAAAATATAATAAGAATAAGAATAATAATTCGAAATTCTTTTGCTAAAATATTTTTTTTCTATTTATTTTTATATTTATTGCTCATTCTTCTTCTTTTTCGTTTTCTACTTTTTGGCATTTGAAGGACGGAAATGCTTTCAGCGTGTGCGTGTGTGTGTGTGTGTGTGTGTGTGTGTATAGAGGTGTGTGTATGTGTTAATTTTTGCATATTAGCAAAAAAAGAAAAGATGAGAAACAAAAATGCAAATTGAGACACAGTCGAAATACACTTTCTTGACTTGGTATTCCCTGGAATTTATAGTAGCTCTGAGATGAAATCCACTTGATTTCGCTTGTTATACAAAATATGGGAATACTCGAACTTTAGCTTATATATGAGCTCTCAAGTCTTTGTAATTATTTTGAAAAGAAATTTTAGTTAGTTAATTATTATTATTTTTGCATGTCATTTGGGCCAACGCGTTGATCGAGTCATTTGATTCCTGAGTTAGGGTATAATTTATAATATTTGTTAAATTAAAAACGCTTACGTAGCATGCACAAAATGCTTGCCAAACTGGTATTTTCTTGTATAATTTTTTTTTTCGGCAGCGACTAAAGCGCAAAACAAACAGAAATCTATAGTTAATGGCTATATAAATGTGAGTTATCCAAGTGTGTGTGAGTGTTATGATGGCTGCTGATGAGCACGCTTGAATAAACAGTTAAAAACGCTATGCTATAGAGGAAAAAAAAGAAGAAGAGAAATAGATGTAGAAAATTATCAACGTCTGGCTGATGGAATTTTGCGCCCACGCAGCGCTTTAGCTATAGCTATAGCTACACACTCACACACACACACATGCATACGGACGTACATATCTAGCTGTTACTGTTGCCATTTATCATATGCTTAGCGCGCATCTCGTTTCGTATCTGTTGTCAAGGTCAGGGGTTGCCTAAGCCCAAGACCATCAAAACATGTGTCGTAATATGCGTAGCAGGGCATTCCTCGCACACACACACACACACACACATACATACACACGGGCACGATGGGACATAACTGTTGCACACACTTAATTGTTCCCACAACGGGCATTCCTCATACTCTCGCACGCTCACCCTCTCTGCCTCTCTCTCACTCTTACTCATGCTCTTGATCTTCGGCTGTGTCTTTCTTTTGTTTTGCTTTTAAGTGGATTTTCACCTTCTGCTTTGTTCTATGCCGTTTTGCCTGCTGCCCTTTTTAGTTGTGTCAATGACGTTGCAAGCCTTTTGTCTCGCTCGCGCACGTTGACGTCGTCGTCGTTGTTGCTGTTGCTGTTGACGGCAGGTATCCTGGCGCCGGCTTAATTTACGTTTAGTACATCGGCTCTCATGCAGTCAGGTAGAGAGTGAGTGAGTAAGTGAGTGAGCGAGCAAGAGAGAGAGAGAGCGTGTGAGAGCGCAACGTATTTAGTTCAAGTCCAATGTGTTCCTTATTGCTGCAATGTGAAATTGAGCGCACAGCATGACATATGCTTACTCTCGCTGTCTCCCTCCCTCTCGTTTGATAGCCTGCTGCTACTCACCCGAGCACATTTGTTGTGGTTGTTGTTGTTGTTGTTATTGGTGTTGCTTGCTTTGAACTTAGCAGCAAGATGAAGTAGGGAAAGAAGAAGAACAAGATGAGCAGACCTCAAAATCACGACGAATACAGCGGGGGTTGCCCTGCCAATGCCGCTACGGCTTGTTGTTGTTTTTATTATTATAGAATGTGTATGTGTGTGTGTGTGTGTGTGTGTGTTGTTGTTGTTGTTGTTGCTGCCGCTGTTATTTTTGTGGCGCGCTACAAAACGTCGCCGTCGTCGTCTGCTTTGCTTTGGCTTTGACTTTTGTTTATTTTGAATTTTCACAAAAATTTCTTGGAATTCCTGCACTCGCACTCAGCTATAACAATTTGTTGTTATTGCTTTTCATTTTCTAATTAAATAACTCTTACACACACACACACGCATGATACATCTATTAAAAGTGAGGTGAGTTTTTGCACTTTGCATTTTGGTTATTTGATTTATTACCATATTATATATGAACAAACATTTTCACTCCAAAACTACTCGAACTTTAGCTCAATCGAGCGAATAAAACTCACGTTGCCATCTCTGCTTCGGCTTCTGCGGCTGCTGCGACGGCTGCTGCTGTGATCTAATTTGATTAATTCAAAACTTGTTGGGTACGCACTGGCACTGGCACTGGGTCTGGGCACTTGCACTCGCACTAGCATTCGAACTCGCATTCGAACTCACTCTCGTAGTTGTAGTCGCATATGCATTCGGACTCGCATTCTCGCCTACACACACACACGTTTTGCCCGTCGCTTGTGTCGTGCTTTTTTAGTTTGTTTCTTATTATTTGCTATTTGTTTATGTTTCACTGTTCATGCTTGCGCCTATCGCGTTATTCGCTCGTTTTTTTTTTCACTGCGCTGCGCTACGTTTCGTTCCGTTCCGACAGGCCAACTTAACAGCACGACGTTCGATCTTCGAATGTTCGATCAACTGTTGCTACTGTTGTTGTTGCTGCTGCTGTCGCTGTCGCTGTCACTGCCGCTGCCACTGCCGCAGCCGCTGCCTGCGTCTGTCGACGTCATTGTGTGCAGACCGGCTGCGGTTAGATTTATCAAGCGCCCAAAATATACACGCGGCGTAATATAAATGTGCATGTGTGTGTACATGTGTGTGTCTGCTATCAGAGAGGCATTTACATACATACGCATATGTATGTAAATAAATTGTATTAGCTAGCATTGTTTATTTATGGCCCGCTATAATGTTGAACCGGCCCTGTCTCTCATATGTACTGGGTCGCCACCAACAACAAGAACGACGACGACGACAGCAGCAAGAACAACAACGAGCAAAGCTAGTCAGCAAGTGCCAAGACGTCGTCGGCTGTTGCGCGTCGTGCCCACTGTATGTGTGCATCTGTGTGTGTGAGTGTGTGAGTCTATATGCTCTGCTTGTTGCTCAGGGAAGCCCCAAAACACCCCTCGCACACATTTTGTTTTCTATTGTTGTTGTCGCTGCTGCTGCTGCTGCTGTTGCTGTTGTTGTTGCATGAGCAAAGGCGAATGAAAGAACTCGCTGCCCGAGGCTTTTGCTTAAATGAGCGAGCGCCGTCTTCGCCGTTGCCGTTGTCGTTGTCGTTGTCGTCTGCGTCTGCGTCTGCGTCGCTGTCGCCGCGTTCTTGGCTTATTAGATCAATTGACTTTGTTTTTGGTTTTTTTTTATTTTTATATTATATATTTATTTTTTTTAGTGCGCCATTTTCTGCTGCTTTAGTCAAAGGGGGCGGGAAGGGTTGCTAAAATTTTTGCTATACAGTTTTTTTTTGCGTTAATTTATATCAGATTTTATTTGGCGCTTGCAAATTTTTGTTTTGTTGGGTGAACATGCGATTTCGCTGTTGATTGATATTTTATTAAGCAAGTGTGTGTGTGTGCGTGCGTGTGTGTGTGAGCTGATTTCTTTTTTTGTTTTTGTTTTTGTTTTTGTTTTTGTTTTTGTTTAGGCCTGTTTAAGTGGCTGCCTGATTATGATATGATAATAGAATATTTGAAGTACAGTAATGTAGTTAGTATGTGCTTATCGAGCTATCGATAACACTGCATGAGCATGCTATAATCTAACTGCAAGTGTGAGTTGACAACAGTTAGAAATTTCCGTTGTCTACCTCCAAATATCAACGCAAATCGAACGGAAGCGAATCGATAAGAAAGAACGTCGCTGCTCGTCTATCGCCAAATGCACATCCCTCCCCCGCCCAAAACAGGAATAGTTTCAATGTGCATACACACACACACATACACATGTATGTACATGTGTAAACATGTGTGCATACACATACATATGTACATACATACATATTTAGACAGTTGACGTACGATAAGGCCGAACAGTAAGAGCCGTTGATGATATCACAAAAAAAAGGTAAACAATCTAATCAATAAACACAGTATAAAGCCATGACGAACACACACACAGACACGACTGTGTGTGTTTGCTTGTAATGTGAGCAATCGGTATAGTCGAATAGGCTGATCCCCTCGCACTCTTTGCACGCGACGATTGATTACAGGCAATAAAACGTCTTTCGAACCGATTGACTTAAAAATAAACACAGACAGGCACACACACGCACACAATTAACACAGCTGAGTGCGAGTGCGAGTAGGAGAGAGAGAGAGAGGGAGTGGGAGCGAACGAACGGGGCAAGTGGCACCTAAAGAAACTGCAGCGTTGACGATGTCTTATTCATTCACGCATTGAGTAATCGATATACAAACACACTCACTCACACAAACACACACACACAAACATGAGGCAAATGAAACCATTAAGCGCAACATAAAACAGACGTTGCAAAGAGGAGAGGCAAAGAGAGCAAGAGAGCAAGCGCGCACACGATGGAAGAGAGACACTGCAACCAGAAGCTATGGTTCGTCGGCCAGTGCCGCCAAAGTGGCGGCTACAGCGCAGACGGACAAGCAAAGCACAAACAATCACTGGAGCCAAAGGCAACAACAATAGCAGAGACGACAACGGCGACGGCGACGGCGACGCCAACGACGACGTGATCATGTCTGGACAGTTCAGCAATGCTGGCGACGTTGTCGGCTCCAACTTTGTTATTATTAACGCTCGTGCACATGCCCACGATTTGAATGTGTTTGTTGTTGTTGTTGGTGCTGCACTCGAACAGGTTTGAACTCGGTACGTTTCGGTCGATATTAAACGTAATCAATAGAGTTAACTTCTTTAATTGAGCAAGCAAGAGAAATGTTGTTGTCGTCGTCGTCACAAACGAAAAAAAAATACGCACGACATAAGCGAAACGATGCCACAATCAAAACTAATTGAAAACGCAAAAAAAAGACAGCAATAAAAATAACAACGGCATAAGCTGAGTAACAGAAGGAGTGTGAAAAGGGAGTGTGAGAGGGCGCGAGAGAGCCGCCACTTAAGTGTGACCGAAACATAAGATGACCTGTTGAGCTTCAAAGGCATGCGAATAGCAATTGTTGTCTCACTCGCTCTCTCGCCCTTTCGCTCTGCTGCTCTGCTTCACGCTTCATAGCATTTGAGCGGGGTGTCAAAAGAGCTTTTTCGTGAGTCTGCCTTACGCCTAATCAAATGCAAGAATAACAACAACAACAACAGCAGTAGCAACGATGACTATTAAGAGTATTGCTTACTCATGGGACAAGGCTCA
The DNA here is from genome assembly GCA_030914385.1 of Drosophila antonietae. Classification (NCBI taxonomy): domain Eukaryota; kingdom Metazoa; phylum Arthropoda; class Insecta; order Diptera; family Drosophilidae; genus Drosophila; species Drosophila antonietae. The sequence goes on along the minus strand of JAUESO010000611.1, from coordinate 655,315 downwards.
TTGAGCATTGCCTAGTTTAGGGCGTTCTCTTAGTAAGTGCTTAATGGTTAAGGATGTGGTTGAAGGAGAAAGCTGTGTGAGTGTGCTTGAATAGGCATTGAAAGTATGAATGGGGTATGAGAGACTTGTTGAAATGTATGAGACAAAGAGTCTTGAATTATCTAGATGACCTCCTTGTTGTGCTGCCTACAGGGTATGCCCTGTTCGTTCATTGTGCACCTCCCACTCCTTGTGTCGTCTAACTAGGGCTTCCTTAATGGCTCTAGCCAATCGATCTATGCGTCAGCGGTAAATATTTTTGGACCTTAGTCAACATTGGACCCAACGACCGCAAGTTCAGTCAAATGGATAAAGTGGAGGGGAAAAATGAAAAGTAAAACGAATATTTTGGAGACTCGAGAGGCTCAAAGTCGAAGCTCGTTTCGGCCATCTGAAACGATTCGACTGGGAGCCACTAAAGTTGGCTATTAGAAAATGTTGATTGCTCATTTGTTGACACGCAACGTTTGCCGTGTTTCTATTTTCAGACAGCCGCAGCGCACAACAAAAGTCAAGCCAGCAGCAAAAATTAGTTAGCTAAGAGTATGACAGCTATGGAGATACCCTGTAAGTCAGTGAAAAGTGTGTTGGGAGTGTATTTGTTGAACTGTTTAAGTTAATTCATATTTGGCTTGTTTTATATCGACTAAAGATACCCTGTAAATCAATATAAAACTGAATTGTTGCTCATGCTAAGCTTAGCCTAAGGCATAGTAAAAATGCTTTTGTCTGGCATATGTGCTAAACATACCCTGTAATCGCTTAAATACGTTATGATAGACTCTACTTCAAAAATAGTCAACTTTAGCATCTTTGATGATTATAGTTGCTTATCTCCTTAACATTTTCGACTAATATATGTTTGAGATACCCTGTTAAATACGTACATGGAGGAATTCTGCAACAAAGTTGAATGTCTACAGAGTTTTTTTTGCTCTTTTAACATCATATGATATATGTTTAATGGGATTATCAATTTTCAGGATTTAATTACTATAATTCTAGAAATTTGTACACATTTAAGCTATTTTTTTTGCTTTAATTTCGGCGCATCTATATTCAAATTATTACTCTTTGATATATGCTCTTAGTCATGCGTATCGAACAATTTACAGGGTATTTTTAGTGTAAATTTTTGGTTAATATTTGCACAATTCAATCCAAGCCAAAAATCAAATAAAATTTGTATACACAAATTGTGTATAGAGCTAGAGCTCTTCCTCTCTCACTCTCTCACTCTATCTATCTCTCTCGCTAGTCGTCTATGAATGACGATGACTGCTAGACCATAAAACTAGCTACAACAACAACAACAACAGCAACAACAGCAACAGCAACAGCAATTGAGAATCGACAATCGCTAAGTGCGCGCACGTCATGAGCATTTGCATATTTTGTATTTTTTGTATTTTTTGTTTTTTTTTCCGTATTTTTTCGTATTTTGTAGATAGAGAAATACGTGAATTGTATCTACATCTACAACACAGAGCGATTGAACATTGAACCGCGAATGGAATTGCTATTGGGGCTGGGTCCAATCGACAGCTAAAAACTGTTCGACAGTCAGACGGACGGACGGACCGACGGACTGACTGATTGACGGACGGAGTGAGTATTTCGTGTTGGCGTCATGCAAAATGCACTGAAAACCACATTCCTTCTCAGCTCATAGAGCACGTCGTATATTTCGTTATATGAATAAATAAATGTATATATATATCAAATTTATATTTAAAATAAATTTGTTAAACGATTTGTCAAGAAATTATGATTTATGATCAAGTTTTCCTTAAGCCTTTTAGCTCCATCCATCATGGAAAAGGTGTGAAAATTTAATTGAAATTCACATGATTTTTTCAACTGCTATAAATGAGATTAATTCAAGCTCTTAACTTTTTTTACTACCAAATATTATTGCTCAGAAATATTTATGATCTAACTATATCTGGGCAAAATAATTTAAAAATAATTGTGCAATAATTATAATATACTTTTAGTACCTTTAAAATGATCTAAGTATAATTTTCTAAAAATGTGAATATAAAAATATTCGCCTAAAGCAATGATCTACCAATTATTATATACAAATAGTGGTCTAAAGAAATTAGCTATGCAACAAAAATTAGCTAATTATAATGACCCAAAAAGAACGATATACCAATAATTACCTAAAACAATGAACTAAAAATAATTGTTGAAAATTGTAGCACACAAGAATGATCTAAAAATAATAAACAAAACAAGGCGCTAAATGTGATGACCTAAAAAAACAATTAACTAAAAACAATGATTTAAAAGCATGTCTAAAATAGTTAATAATATTAATATTTAGCGAACAAAGTCTAGAACTTATCTTTGAAAATGATCTAAATATAGCTTGCAAGCGAGTGATTTAATAATTATTAATACTATATAATTAAGCGTCGTATCTCTTGCTGTTATAATCTGCATGAAATAGTTGAAATAAATCTTAAATTTTGAGCTTTGATCATTTAATCTGGCTGTCCATAAAATTTTTAGCAGTTTTTTGTTTAGCTTTCTTTTAAGGTCTTCATTAATGACAATTATTAATTGTAACTATGCCAATTCGAACTATATTCTCGCTTGAATTCCTCAGTCATGCAATCAATCATTCAATCAGTCAAACAATCAATCAGCTCCACAAAAATGCGTCATATGAGGTGTTGTCTGCTCATAAAATGCGCGCAAAAAATATTAAATCAAATAAAATTCAGAAACTTAACTCGCATTCAACATGTGTTGGCCGTGTGTGTGTGTGTGTGTGTGTGTGTGTGTGTGTGTGTGTATCTATTCTATACGTGTGCGTTTTAGTGTTTGCCCTGTCTATTGCTCGATTATAATTCTCTGACACTAGAGTCTCACTTTGCAGTGTCTCTGTCAGCTTTGTTTGTGTTTCTATTTTACTTATTTTTTTTTTTTTGTGCTGTGTCGAGGTATCAGAGCAGCGCATGAGTTCATTCTGTGTCATGTTGTAGCTCTGCTAGTATATATATATATATATATCTGTGTGTGTGTGTGTGTGTGTGTGTGTGTGTGTGTGTGTGTTGGCTGTGGACTTGCCTTGGCGGCTGCTGTTGCTGCTGATTGGGAATCGCCAGTTGGGCGTCTGTTGAAGAGCTTTGCCAGTTGCCAGTGTAAGGCATGCAGAGAGTGGCGAGAGGGAGAGAAAGAGAGGAGAGAGATACACACACACACACACACGTACACGCACACACGTACACGCACACATGCATACATTTGCTATGAATTTGGTTTTATATTAAGCAGTCGAGCAGCTCTACAGACGATCGCAGACTTGCGACGCCAATGAAAATATGCTGTGAATGTTCAGCTGTTGCTGCTGCTGCTGATTGTCGTCTGTATCTGTATCTGTGCCTGTGCAAATGTATATGTTGCTGAGCGAATGCATCTGTAGCTATGGAAATGTATCTGCATTTGCTTTTAGTGTAACTGCATAAGATCTAGAAATGTATCTAGAGCTTGTCAAATGTATCTGAAGCTCTGTTGAGCTATGATATGTCAGAAGTATGTGCATAACTGGAAATGCATCCATACCTGACGTAGATGAATCTGTAACTATTCTCTTCATGTATCTAAATGTATCTGCATCATTAGAAATGTATCTGTATCCACATCAAATGTATCTATAGCGCTGTAAATGTATCTGACTGTATGCAAATGTATCTGCAGATGTTGCCAAAGTATCTATAGCTCTAAAAATGTATCTCATGCCATAGATATCTATCTATATATTCGCTATGAATGTATCTATGGCTATACAAATGCATCTCAAGCTATAGTTAATGTATCTATAGCAATATATTTGTATCTTTAACTTATTTTTAATGCATCGAAATGTATCTCATATCTTGCTATGCAAATCTTTTGATATCATTGCTCTAATTGCATTCACACTGCATTGGCAGCTGTTAGCCGTCGAACTTGTGATGCGAACGCAGCTAGACAGCAACGAGACAGCAGCGTAATGACGTGTTTCGCTGCATTCTGTTACCTGTGCAAATAATCCCGAGCTCAAACTGCAGACAGGCTGGCATTATTAAACCTGACAGATTTTAGCGGGTAAAAACCCATAAAATCATCAATAGAAATCTCAATGCTGAGCGAACAAACTTAGCGCCAAGAGCGAGTGGTAGAGAGAGAGAGAGAGCGAGAGAGAGAGAGGGAGAGAGAGGGAGAGAGAGAGACGAATTGAAGCCACTTGACTGCCAGACCGGAGGGCAGCAGTGGCAGCCGGACTATTAAGCGGGCTTAGGCCCGCTGCCAGGTAGCCAGGTCGCAGAGGTCGCAGAGGTTCTCAATTGCTTCTGTGGAAAAACCCAGCTGTGAGTGAGCCATGGCTATGACTAGGGCAAGGGCTGCGACTCTGGCTGTGGGTGTTGGTGTTGCTCTCAGCCGAGTTATTGCAATCGCATATCCTTGCACCTTAAGCAAATGCTCGATCCTAATTAGATTTGAAGTGTTCTCGGAAAAGGGCTTGAGAGCTGGTAAACAACATTAAAACTATTTACGAAATTAAGCAAATGAGTGAGAGAGAGTGTGAGAGAGAGAGAGAGAGAGTGAGAGAGTGTGTGAGAGAGAGAGAGAGAAGAGTGCAAAGTTAAAGTGGTTCAAGAAACAGGCAGAGCAAGAGGAAAAAGTTGTAAAATTTCCTAGACGAGCCGTCACAACTAAAAGCTCGTTTAGTTCTGACTATAAAAGTGTTATTAGTAAAAAGTATTTGAATTAGTTTTGAACCCTAATCTTTCCCAGTTCTAGTTGACTTTATGCTAAATCATAAATTCCATTTAAATTGAAGAATTTTATATCAATGCCAATTTTCAATTCAAGTTCTGAATAATATTATGTGGCTATTTCTTCCCAGAAAATCTATTTGCAATATAGATATACCTCTATATATTATTCTTATATACATTTATACTTTCATATATTTATTTGTCTAGATTTCACGCTAAATTGAATTGTTCTCAAATTTGTCTTCCAACTAAAATTGATTTATTGTTCGCACTTCTTTTTGCTGTTGTTGCCCTAATTGCCAAACTTGATCAAAAGGTACGAATTTGTTGGGGCCAATCTAAATTCCATTGCCCTGCCCCAGCTCTATGCACACATGTATACAAATATACATATGTATGTATATATGTGCGTGTCTTTATGGAGGTCTATATATATCATATCGTATCTACGTCACGTAAACGCCTATCAGTAGCTTTGATAACGAAAGTGAAATGACAAAAGCAGCTGGCAAAAAAAAAAGCTAGCTAGCTGGGAACATCTAGCATGCCCTGCTTAATCTCTTGTTGATATGCGTATTAAATTCATTCCAAGTATGCGTGAGTGAGTGCGTGTGAATGGGGTATATTGGTTTTGTTGGAGCGGTATGTCACAGAAGAGCATATAAAGCGTGCCTGGCTTTTCCTATATTTGATTCTCTCTCACTTCCTCTCTTCTCCTCATCTCCTCATGTTTATCTCATTCTGTATTCATCTCTCTCATTTTCCATATATTGTATCTTTCTCGCTCTCTCTCTCTTTTTATTTCTCTCCCTTTTTCTCCATTTCGCTATTATTTTTTGTCTCTTCTTTCTCTCTTCCAGCCATCGTTTCTCTCTTTTCCATTCTATCTCTCTCTCTATATATATATCTTCCTCCCTCTCATTCCCGTCTGTCTGTCTATCTAGATCTGTCTCTATCTATCTCTCTCTCTCTCTCTCTCTCTTAATCTCTCTATCTTTTCTATATTTTTCATTTGTCTCACCCCCCCTCCTCTCACTGTATGTCTGCCTGTCTAGCTCTGTCTCTCTCTTTATCCCTATTTTCTTCTTTCTTTCTGTCTCCACTCTCTCTCTCTCTCTCTCTTTTCCAGTCTTCTCTTTTTCTTTTGCTGTCTCCCTTGCCTACTCTGCCTGCTGTTCAGGGTATCTGCTAGTCGTGCATGCCCTGCTCAAGCCCACCGATTTGTTCTTTTCCATTGGCTACGCATATTATTATTATTATTATTATTATTATGAATATTATTTTATGTACATATTTATTCGTTGCTTTGGCTGGTGCGTACTTCTATCATGAATCACGCCATTCGCATTTTTATCAACTTCTATTTTATGCTCACACTTATACATATGTATGTATGTATGTATGTATGTATGTATGGCTATATATATATTTTCCATATCATTATTGTCGAGCATTGACATATATATAGTATATATATAGCATTTAAATAGTCGCTCGTTTCCAAGTGTAATTGCCCCAACCACAATAACTGTATTAAATGGTATTCAACGTTAGAGGGAGAGGGCCATAGAGATCAAGGGATGGGGGAGTGAGGGAGTGGGTTATGGCAGGGGCTGACATAGAAATTAGAAACTTTGACCTAACTAGAGGCGTACTTCGTTTGTCACTGATAAGGCAAACAAAGCACAAACTGAAACCTAGTCGAAGGTCAACGATATATAAATAAATATTAATAAATATAAGTCTATATATGATTTATACGTTCTATGCATAAATGGGTAAAAAAAAAGGTAAGTCTGGCTGAGGCGTATTAATACTTGATGAAACATTTTTACTATATTTGAAGTATAAGATTGTATTCATATGATTTCAGTGATAAATTAAGCTTAATGCCAAAGTATTTCTCGTGATTTCAGAGCTCCTAACTATTCCCAATTTCAGCTTTCGAGCTCTTCTGATCAGCAGTTTATTATTTAATTCAGACTGATTTGAATAGTCAATTTGAGCTTTCTAGTTCCAGATTCCATTGCTCTTCAATCGGTCAATCTCTGAGTTGATTTTGCTGCTGATGATTCAGTGTGGCTCAATGTCTAGTCTTATCTGTCCCCATCCACAAGAGATAGCAAAAACTTTGACATTGATATATATCAAGCGAGATAGCGTGAGGCATAGAGAAATTCCCATAGATTAGTGATACTAAACTTACCTTTCAATTTCTCGCGCGTTGACTCCAATGTATTTTTACGCGAATTAACAGTGGATTCTGAAAAGAACGAGACAGAAAGAGAGAGAGGGGGAGAATGTAGTATATCAATTTAATAGATGTTTAGATATATAGAATTATGGACGACGCATTTCTACGAAAAAATTCCTGAGTAAAAAATTAATTTTGATTTATAGGAAATATATATTACGAATGTATTTGTATGCCCTGTAAATGAATTATAAAGGCAATGCAGGGTATATTGGTTGCTGAGTAGTAGTAGTAGAGGACAAGCTATATATTGATACCAGATCAAGTTTGAGCAGAGTCTAGATAGTTTAGTTCGTCTATCTAAACACAACTCAAGCGCTATTAAATATAGAGATCTATATCTACACAGCCTATAGCTACAGGGTATCCTCTATTACAAGAGCTTGATCTGACCTTTCTCTAACTCTTACTAGATCCGTTTCTATTTATCAATATCGTTAGTCTTAAATGACTTTTTGAAGCAAACACTACGACTAAATATATCAAATTAGCTATATAAATTCTTGTACCATAAAACGACTTTAAATACTTTGAAAATGTTGCATAGCTTTAGCCAAGCGGCGCCGAAATTGTATTGTATCAAAAATTGGCTACAAAAGAAAATCTTAAAATATTTTATTTAGACTTGATGTCGAGGCCCCCACTCATTGACACTGACATTTCACTCAGTGACGTCAGCTACGTGGGTGACTGTATGCGTGCGTGTGTGTGTGTGTGTGATCTACAGATGTGTGTGTGTCTCTTAGTATGAAAATTGTTGCTAATTTTCCATGGGCATACGCAAAATGCCAGGCAAAGCAATATTTAAGAAAGATCTAAGCAAAAGTATAAAACATACAGACAAACATTAAATCTATATACATCTCTATATATACACATGTATGTATATATATTTTATAATATACTTCTACTTTTATTTATTTATATATATTTTTCGCTTTCAGAATGTTTACAAGCGAATTTCTTGGCTCGATTTGCTAATTTTAAACGTCTGCCCAAAAAGCAAAAAAAAAAAAAAACACTCGAATGGCCAAGTGTGTGTACACCTGTGTGTGTGCATGCCCACACACACACACACATGTATGCATATAATATGTATGTGTGTGTGTGTGTCTTCTTTCTTGTCTGTGCCAAAACGCATAGACAATGTTAAATGTTCTATAAATAAAATGGCAACGCTGGCAAAAAAAATTCCCAAAACAAAACATAATAAAAGTACCAAGGGAAATTAGAAAGGCTTAATTAGTCGCATAGTAAATGCCCTGCAAACACTTGACAATAGACATTTAAAATGACAATGCTTAAATCAGCTTAATTTAAAATATTATATAGCTGTAACTATATAGAAATATATATATCTAAGGTATATACATGTCAACTTGATTTATTGAAATAAATTCTCTCTTTGACAAGTTGGTATAGACTCTTAAGCAGATGTGACAAGCGCTGCGTTTATTAATAGTGCAGGGTATTCATAATTTTTGGCCAGCCAATTGCGAATGACGCACTTTTCCAATGTACGGCACATTCCACTGTCTCATTCTCATAATGTGCCATTCTCAGATGTTGCGTCGGCTGCTCTATTGCGCGCTCTCTCTCTCTCTCCCTCTCCCTCTCTCGCTCACGCTCAGTTTCTTTGTCAATCGCCTCTATTCCGCTTGATTGGGCTGCGCAGTTGACTTTTGCACAATTTTTTTTTGCTGCTGTTGGCTAATGTGATAAGAGGGCATACACACACACACACACACACACAGGCATTCGTGTGTGTGCGTGTGTGTGTAGAAAAGCGCGTAATTACAAAATACTGCGAGATTAAGGGTTCTTATCAGCGCAGCACAAACTGAATTATTGTCTTGCTTTCAATTGTAAAGCACACTCAAGAGTGTGTGTGTGTTTGCTTGCACAAGTATTCACACACGCACACACACACATTCGAATTGTAATCACATATTGAGCTGCACTTTGAACGCGTTCACTGATAAACCGTAACTTTAAATATCGCCTTAAAGTATGCTGTGCGGTTTAATACTTCGCTAAAAACAAGTTTGTGCGCATTGGCAATGTCCTATAAATAACTGTCATTAAGAAAAAATATACATACATATATATGTATACATTTCCACACAATTTATCTAACGTTAAAGCTCACGCAATCATTGCTCAGTGACGTCACATGCTCAAATACAGCGGAGCTCACACACACACTGACACAGGCTCAGAGTGAGTAAGTGAGTGAGAGAGAGAGAGGGAGCGCAGCAGAGAGCGCGCGATTCATGCTAATTGTTTTTTTATTTTTTTATTTCAACATTTGCAGCAGCAATTAGCAAAGGCCGAATATGTAGCAGAATCAGCAGCAAAAAGAACGTAACAATAAGCGGCTTCCCCAGCACACGTTCACACTCACACACAGAGAAACGCACGCAGACAGAAACGACGTAAAACTGGTTACGACGTAACCAGTTTTAAACTAAAGCAAAAGAAAAGAGGCCCAAAGCAAAAGCGCATGAGTCGCTGCGCCGATGACGACGACAGCAATGACTTTGCCAATTTCCAGTCATGTTATTGTTGCTCTTCTTCTTGACTATTTTTAAAGCCTCTGCTTTGGTGCTTCTGCCTCTGGTGTTGCTGTTGCTTGTGTGTCATGTAAGCTCATTTATATACACACATACATACATTCATGTGTATGTGTGTGTGCATTGATGCGCATGTTTCCGCTTTCATTGGGCTGTCCCAGTGTCCAATCGTGGCGAGAGACGCCAACAAGTCGGCGGTCATAAACAAGTGCGGCAGGTGGTAAAGCAGCAGAGGCCAAAACAGCGGCGAATATCTCCTCTGCCTCTGCCTCTGCCTCAGCCTCTGCCACTGCCTCTGTCTCTGTCTCTGCTGTTGTTGTTGCTTCTTCTTCTAGTGCTGCTGCTGGTGCTACTCATTCTGTGAATGATGCTTGCGCAAAACGCGGTCGCGCGTTTTATGCCTGCTACCTGCGTGTGCACAACTGCTTGTTCTTCTCGTTCGCCTGTTTCCTTGCGCCTGCCATTCGCAGTCGCCTTCCACGAATGCTGCTTGCCTGGTCGCTGCTTTAATTTGCATGCAGTCTCTTTGCTCTCTCTCTGACGCATACCCTGTTAATGCGCGTTGGGGCGAGCGAGTTGCTTTGAGATATTTAGAGAGACCTTATCTGATGATTTGATTAAATAAATATGTCGCTCTATTCGTGACTCAATGTTGTTCATGGAACTTGCAAGTTACAAATAGACCTATACTATGTAAAATCCACTTAAGGTTTGTAATGAGCATTGCATGTTATACACATATGTAGGCATTTACGGGTTGTACAGTTGCAGTTGAGTCATTCATTCATTCAGGCATTCAAACAACCTCATTCCATAACTAAAGTTCAGACGGCAGCATTAAGTGACAGTTAACCAACTGACCGAGTGAGTGCGGGAGTTAACTGTATATCCACACAAAAGTCACAGTTAAATCTGCTGAAAAACAATAACAAAGAACGAGAGAGCGGCAGAGCAGAAGCAGAGGCTGCGACAGCGACAGCAGATCAGGATTGCAGCTGACGCAGTGAACGGAGCAATTCCAATAGTTGATTTCAATTTCATTTACATGCTATTGCGGGCGCTCTCCCCCTACCCACCTATCCGCCTACTCCCTCTCTCTCTCTCACTCTTTCTCTTTCCATTTAAATCGACTGTGTGTCGTTCCCAATTTAATCGGCTTGTTGCCTGTGACGTATGACAAGCGCAAAGCAGCCGCAGCAAATGAAATATGCGCGAAGCAGCACTAAAACCAAATGAAATGAAACGTTAAACGGCAGCAATAACAACAAAACAAAAGGAATGAAAGAAACAGAAGCGCAGCAGCAGCAGCAGCAAACAACGGGAACAACAACAAGAGCAGCATTTCTTTTTTTGTTTTTTTTTTTTTGCATATGCGCCTGTTGATTGCGTAATTAAAGTGCTCGACTTTACAGCGGCTGCTGCTCCTCCTCATCTACTACTTCATATTGTTGTTGTTGTTGCTATATTTATATTTTTATACTCTTTGCATTGTTTGTGCATAACTGTGTGTGTGTGCATTCTAAACGCAATATTCCTTGCTCTTTTCGCTTGGAATTCGTAATAAAGTCAAACACAATCAAATAAAGCTGAACAAAAATGTGAAAAGTATAAGAATAAAAATGCATGAGCTACATTTATTTTTATTTTATTCATTTTTTTGTAGTTCAGTTGCTGGCAATTTCTGCAGCTGCTAGCACATTTAATTAAAAGAAACATAAAAAAAGGCGAATAGAGAAATATGCATGCATATGGGGCGGAGAGGTGCGGAATGGGTGGGAATTGAACGGGGGCTGTGGCCCGGCCCGGGCGGGCCCAAATCCAGTTACGCTTACAGCTGCAACACAGGCGGAATCAACGGAATCGGCATTGCAGCCGAGACCCACGTGAGACTTTGCGAATTATGCGCGGAATGTGTGGCAAAGTGCGTGGGCCACACAAATGCAAAGGAAAATATGAATGTGTGTGTGTGTGATTGAGTGAGTGTGTGAAAATGGAACGGGGCTGAGGGTAGGCGGCGAATACGAGCCGACGAATTGAAGTCACAAATTAGATTAGAAATGGAATTGAAATAGAGCTCTTATCATCAATTGCTAATTGTTCAGTTCTAGTAAATTCCACACACACAAACACACACACACACACACACACACACACACACGTGCATATAGCTTGTGCTATTGAACTTTATTAATCATTTGCAGTTCGCCTAAATAAACTGTTTACAATTCTAATCACAGCTGATAATAGAAAATATTAAAAAATTATTCCATGGCAAAGTTATTATCATATTAATACGTTTCAAGTAGCGCTAAAAAAAAGCATTTAAATTACAATTTCATGGTATTTATATAAACGTATTTATTTTGTAACATTTTTTATAATAGAATTTCGCCTTAAGCAAGAAATGTAATTTCCCAGCTTAAGAATATGCGTGGGAAATTTGTAGTACTCTTGCTTGCCAATTAGAATTACCCCAAACTTTTAGCAATTGGCCGCCGCGCGGTGTATTTAAATATGCAAATGCACAGATGCTATGCAAACGTAAATGATTAACCCATGTGACCACGTACACACACACAAACACAGATGCATATGCATACTTATGTAAATGATGAGCAAACACAGTTAACGAGAATGAGATAAACTTTCGCACACTCTCACACACACGCACACGTACTCACTCAACTGTTAACAGTGGCTAGTCACACACACACACACATAGGAATCGACCATCCAAATCTCGTTCTGCTTCTTATTTGTTCGCACTACAAAAGCAAAAGGCAAAAAGCAAAATACGATGCCAAAACGGCTGACAACGCGTAAAACGCAATTATGAAAATTTATTCACTTTAATGCTTAATTTCCTTTGAATTATACGTTGCTCACGCTCGTTCGGTCGCCTGCTCACCCGCTCACCCGCTCTCGTATCACTCACACTTGTATGCTCGCTCTCTTGTTGTACTCTCTCTTAATTTGCCTTTCAATTTTGCTTTGGCGTTCAATCGCTGTGCCGCTGCCACAGCCGCTGCCGCTGCTGCCGTCGCAGTCGCAGAGGGAATTCCCTGTTGAGTGTATATTGCTTATGCTCTCTCGCTCTGTCTCTCGCTCTGTCTCTCTCTCTCTTTCTCTCGCTCGCGTGTGTATATGTTATCGCTCACTCAAGCTGTGAGTGTGACTCGTTAGGCATCTGTTTGCCTTTCAGCTTTCAAGCTTTATTACACGCACATTGTGTTCGTGTTGTTGTTGTTGTTGCTCTTGTGTTTGTTTTGCTTTGACGTTTAGCGTTTGCTTTGAATTGCTTTCTGCTGCTGCTGTTGTTGTTGTTGCTGTTTTTCGTTTTCGTTTTGTTTTTATTGTGCAGTTAATTGCTGTGCATTTGCGCTTCAACTACTTGAGCTTTGCATTTCGATTGTGTTTGTTTTGTTTAGATAAGATTTCACGCCTTTTCCTCCCCATATTTTGTGGTCTACTTACAAAAATATATTCAACTGAATTTAGCTCTGCTTATTAGGCGAGCGCAACATGTTTCTTGGGGAAATCTTTCAGATTGATTAAGCTTTAAATCAATTCTGACTAAGCTTTAAGATAAAAACTAATTTTAGCTTTATCATTTAAATATATTATTGCTGGAATTTCTTTTAATTCTGATAAACTTTTCAAACTGTAATCTGTTTTCAGTTGACGTAACTCCACTTGAGCTTTCCTTTTGATTTTCCACATTTTAATTTAATTTTACTTCACCTCTTTTGCGCTTTTCTCTCTCTCTCATCTTTGGCCTTATCAACAGTTTCCAATCCTCAATTTGGCCTTCATTTTGCCTTCCGCCTTTGCCCCGTTTGGGCCATTTTACACTGAAATTTATAGCCCTGGTACGTTCTGGCCAAGAGATTTATGCCATGATCTGCGTTAACATAAATTACAAAAGAAAAGCGAATAAGGAAAAGCGCAAAAGAAATGCGAAAAGTCAGCACAGCAGACTTGGCACAGACTCCGTTGTATCCGCAGCAATGTATCTGTATCTATAGCTGTGTGTCTTCGTTTGTATCTGTATCTATAGGTATGCAAAGCTATCTGTAGCTGAGCTAAATGTATCTGCAGGTATAGCAAGTGTATCTAAGGCTCTGCACTGCTGTCTATAGCTGTGGGAAACTTATTTGTATCTGTATGGAGAGTATCTCTAGCTGTGCAAATGTATCTGTATCTATGTAAATGTATCTAAAGCTATTCAAATGTATCTGTAGTGGTAGAAATTGTATCTGAAGTAAAGCATTTATATCTCTGCTGCGTAAAATGTATCTCGATTTACCTGAATGTATCTTTAACTATTTGAAATGTATCTACAGCTATGCAAACTTGTATTTATCTATAACAAATTATTTATAAACGTATCTTTATCCATACATATGTATCTGAAGCTATGGAACATTGGCAAATGTATCTATAGCTATGGGAATTGTATCTATATCAAAGTATGTTACTTTAGCTATGCTGAAATTAGTTAGCTAATCTATGTAAATATTTACAATATCTTTTTACCTACCTGCAGTCCATATATTTCTATCTATTTATAGCTCGCATAAAGTATCTAAATCTATAAATCTTTAACAGTATCTGTATCTACTTAACTCAGTATCTGTGCCTCTGCCTCTGGCTCTCTGCCTGAGCTTGAGCTTGAGCATCCGCAGGGACACACAATTTCATTTCATTTATATTTTATGCGTTCGCTTCCTTTACATGCGCAAAATATACAAGCACACACACACACACACACACATACACTCACAGACAGGGGCATCGATTTAGATTCGCGTCTGTTGCTGTGGCCTCGCAGTGGGCATAAAAAAGTATCTGTTGCTCCATCCTGTGGCAACAGCTGCTGCCAGCTTTTGGCTCTTTCTCTCAGCCAAAAGGCGCAAAATAAGAAACGTCTCTCAGTCCGTCCGTTTACCACTCCGTCCGTCCTCAATCAACTTCTACTCAGATACACTTGTGCCCTGTCTTTGGCTTTGCGTTTGCTCTTGCTTTGTATCTTTGTATCTTTGTCTTTTTGTCTCTTTGCTGCGTTCTATAAACAGAAGTTTTTCTGCCGTTTCGTTTTCTTTCTTTATTTTAGCTTTTTTTTCTGTGCTTCTGCAGACATTGGCGGCGCCTTCGACTTGGACGTGCTTTGCGCTACAACGCGCTACGTGCCGCATTCGTAACGTGACTTCCTTCTAATTCGCTGGAGGGGGGCGTGGCAGTTGGGCACATGTTGAGTGTTTTGGCTCTTTAGAGCGAAGAACTTGTTGTTGGCACGAAAGTCTGCGCGGATGGCAAAAAATTATTTCTAATTCAATTTCCGCTTACGCTTAACAGCTGTTAAATCTATTGGCAGAAGCTGTTAGGCGAAGGCTGTTAAGTGTCAAGTGTTAAGTTAGATGCATGTTAACAGAAGCTGTTCCTGTAAGGGTGTTAGCATAGGCAGTTGCTGTTGCTGTTAATATGTTAGCTTATGTTATTTCTCTACTGTTAAGTCTTTAGCTGTGAGCTCTTGACTGTTACTAATCATATATGGATGTCCCTTAGTCTAAAAGTTTTTACTTATTCTTGCAACAGTTCAAGCAGACCTTTCCAGTTATTATCTTGGAGCCTCGCAATTGCGCATAACATTGGGCAGCATAAACTAAATCAATGCAGCAACAACGTAGTTGGCCTTATTTAGCAACATGGCCAAAACATTTGCCAAAGGCAATGCCATAAACTTGACTTTTTTCAACTGCTTTTGTCGTGTAACAAATCCAAAAAACGAAAAACAAAAACAACTGAAACGCTTCACTTTGAACAGGCCGCCGACTGCAGACACTGCGACGTCGCGACGCGACGCGACGTCTGTCCCGCTGGCCGTGCTTCTCCCGTCCACATGCAGTGCAGCCACCGGCTGGGTCTTTAACCCAAGACGAGCGAGATGCTGCGACGGCGACAACTGCGGTTACATCTGCTGCTGCAACACAAGGATGCAGCCAAAGAGCCAAACTTAAACCTGTCTCAGCTTCAAGTGTGTGAGTGTGTTTGGTGTATCCCTACACTGAGAGAAGAGCTGAACATTTAATGAGCTGAGATTTGCACATGTTACCTAATTATCTAAGTAGCTGTATTATTCTAGATATATCAATATGAATAACTAAATACGTCAATCAGTTCAAATGTATTTCTATCTAGTTATATCATTTTTGTATGTCTTTTTCTCTACCTACCAAGGTACTAGATCAGTCTACTGAAATCTGTCTATCTGTTTCATTTCAACTTCTCGCTTTGCTTTTCTGTCAGTGTAGATCAGTTTTGATTGTCTGCCCAGTTTGTTTTGTTTTGCACTTTTTTTTTTTTTATTAATTCTTGTTTTTTTGTTGGCCATTTGGCTGGCCCTTTCGGTTGGCCCTTTGGCTAGGCCTAAACACAGCGACGAAGACGGCTTCGTCGGCGGACTACCTGACGCCTTAGCCCTGCTTTCGTATCTTTGTATCTCTCGTGTCTTTCGTTTCATTTTATTGTATCTGTATCTCCTGCTCGCTGTGCAACATATTCATATTTATGATACACACACCAAGACACACACACGCACACACGCACTTGAATGGAAGTGAGATTGAGGCTCTCCTTTTGCTTTGTTGAACCTGTTTTTGGGGCCCTTTTCAGATGCTTGTTCATTAGGTGATAAGAAAGGGTATATTGGCTTGTAAAGTTTGTCTGTTTGGAGAGTTGTAGGATAGAGTATATGTAGAGAATCTTGCTCCAATCTCATACTTTCTTAGAGCTTAAAGCTTTCTACTTGACTCCTAAAAGCTTTACATTTTTGGATTGCCATTGAGCCAATTTACACTTAAAGCTATTAATGCTATAGCTTAACACCTTTGAGCTATGGGTAATCGATATTTATCGGTAAATAACCTAAGAGATGAGTTAACTATTTATGTACAGGTACCAGACAGTCGCTTATGCCCATCTGAAATGTTCTCACTTGTTATTTACGTCTCTGGTTTTGACTTTGGCTTTTGGGCCACTTAACTTCACTTTTTTTGTTGTTTTTTATTTATCAGAAATCACTTTGCCCATTCTGCGAAAATGTTATAAGCATGTATATGTACATCTGTAAATAATATATGGTATACATATGTATGTATTTAAGTAGAAATATATATATACAAACGTTGAGCACTTTGTGAAGACACTTACTTTGCTCGCCATGGTTATTGCGGCTTAAAGCCACCCGACAGGTGTTAAAGAGGCTTTTCAATAAGAGAGAGAAGAAGGGTTACAGTTACTTAACATTTGTGTGGTTAACAGAACTCTGAGAGCGACTGCTAGTTAAATAATTGAATATTTTATACGACAATTCGAGCCTGACATATGACATTGCCTTTAATATGTTTAAGTTTACAGAAATATTAAAGAGATAACAGCTGTTGGAAATATTATGTTAATTAGTTATTTTTCTTAATTTCTTATTATCATTGACTTTTTCTTTGAGGAGTTTCTTATGAGCAGCAGAAGTAAGAGATTTACTATGCTGTAAGCTATGCAGAAACGAAATTGGGCTAACAGCTGTTAAGCAATAAATGTTAAATATTGAATTGCAATTGAACTACCTAACTCTTGTAGGTTAAGCGTCATTCAGTTAAGCACTTTAGTATTCTTATGTGGGCTAAGCCTTAGAGTGCTCATAGATATATTAACAGATGCTCACATACAGTAACTTATCTATCAATGCATCAATCTCTTTGATTTTTCATCATTTCATCAGTTTAAGCTCTATGCAATTGCTTATCTTAACATAGATACACACACATATATATATATATATTTCCTCTATATCTATGCGAATTGATTGATGGATGTGATTGATAGCTCTGCTTGAAATTCAATTAAATGCCAATTGAACAATTTGTGGAATGGTAAACAGGAAAGACTATATAACCACGTGTCTGTGTGTCTGTGTGTATACTCTAGGGTTTACCTATTCAAGAGAGCCACGACAAGAAATGTCCATTTGCTGTAATAATTTTGGCAACGTTCGGGCAAGCCATTAAATTGATATGAGCTGATAATTTATTGATTTCTTTCTAATCAAAGACAGCCAAATGGAAATTCTAAGAAATTATATGCGCGATAAACCTCAAGTGTGTGTGTGTATGGGTATGTGTGTGTGAATTGTTACTCATCGAAAAGATGATATAAAACTTGTTTGGTTCGCTGCAGTACGTTAGAAAACGTATTTCACATCAGGTGAATCATCGACAACAATGGAAACTCTCGATTCACAGACAACAAACGTTTTGTGGGGTTACGGATATAGACAGAGAGTGAGTGAGGGAGAGGGAGACTGGGAGAGTGGGAGAGGTGAAGGCGGGGACTGTAGGGGGAGTGGAGATTGCTGTGTTGTCATTCAAAATGATTCTGTGCTAATATTTGACATGACTCTTGTGTGGGTGCGGCTGAGGCTTGCTCTGAAATCATTTTTGGCCGAATGTTGGGAGTGAGAGAGACAGAGAGAGAGAGAGAAAGAGAGGGGGACGGGTCTCTGCTCAACTGGGAACAGGTTAAGCTGCCATTTGGCATAAGAATTGTGCTACGTTTGACCAGAGCCAACAAACGATGCAGAGGCGTAGGCTAAGAGGAGAGAGGGAGAGTGGTTAGCTCAGTGAAGTCAGAGCAAGGAAAAGCTACAAATTAAGCCACAGAGGCGTAGACAAAAAAAAAGGGAGGTGAAAAGAACTCAATTGATAATTGAAGGGGCGGCCAGCTAGAAAGGTTTTTCATCAAAGTAAAGTTTTGACAAGTGAAATGCAGAGGCGTAGTCAAAGATGAGCAATAGGTAGCAAGAGCTATCAGGGCACAGAGGCGTAGTTACAGGGGATACCCTAAGAGTAGAGTGGAGCGTAGTTGGCGGGCGAGTAAGTGAAAAAATACGATTATGTAGACTAATATAATAAATAGATTACCTAAGCAAAGAGACGTCGTTGTGAAAGAGAGAAATGAAGGGAACTAGAACTAGTTCATCTATCTAAGAAGTTGTTCTATAAAATACAAGTTATATGATTAAATCATTTACATGTGTTAAGGAGAAGCGTTGTCAAACGAGAACGAAGAATATCAAATTGTTTATCTTTATGGAAGTTAAGCTTAATTATATGACAATGATATGATAAATGATTCATGAAGCAAGTCGAAATAGTAGCAGGCATACTTTGAAGAAGTTTTCATTGAATAGAAAATTCTAGCATTACGTAGATTACACCTAGATCTCTTGAGCAGTAGCTTGTAGTTGCGATTATGCAAGAAATTCATTTATTTTCCATTATAATTGGTTTATTAGATGATGCAATTTGAGTTCAAGTTGATTGTGAGACGAAATCACAGAGACGTGGTCAACGGCGGGGATTTACCTCTAAAAGTTCAGTTGACAATTCCGCTGCCTGTGAGCTGTTAGCTCATAGTTGAATTTCCAATATTTTGATGAAATGACATAATTTCATATCTAATTTCGATTTTTTGTCAGTAAAAGTTGTGCAGAGGCGTAGTCAAAAAAAAATTGCTCTACTTAATTCTTGCAAAATTGTTTGGCTTAGAATTGTGCAAGCTGACTTGGAAAAGTATTCCATTCATTTATTTAAATAATCTATAATATATATAAGTACAATTGAACTCCATTTAAATACTTAATAATTCTTTGTATTATATCATACCGAACCCCCCTTGAACTACGTCTCTGCCGTTGAATTTGCAGCCCAGTTTAGAGCGCGTGTTTGTCTCTCAATATTTTTGTTGTTGTTGTTTCATTCTTGGCTTTACTTTGTTTTTTCTTCTTCTTATATTGTTTTCTGTTGAGCTTCCCCCATATATTTCTGTGATTTTAGCAACAGGCCCCAAACGATGATCGAAAAAAAAACCGGAATGAGATTTTTGTTTTGTTTTTCTGTTTGTCTTTTTTATTTTTATTCGATTTGATTATTTTTTTGGTATTTGTATCTGGTTTGATTGGCTATGGCTAAAAGCTAAAGCTTTGCTATGGCATATGCGTATGATATGATATATAGTATTTCAGGAATTTTCCAGCTAAATGGTATTACAGGGTACACCATAGTTGCTTTAGCTTAAGATTAGCTTATTATGATATATATTGGACTATGGGTATTTTAAGTTTGGGCGAGACTGCTGAAGAGACAGAGGTAGAGGGAGAGAGTAAGGTACAATGAAAGAGAGAGAGGGGGGTAAAGCTCACGAAACTCATATACCCATTTGAAGACTGTCTGAAGAAGTATATTAGAAAAAAGGCAGTAAAAAGACGAATTCAAATGAAAATGAATATCAAATACACTCACTTACACACTCATACACTCATACTAGAGACTCCCACACACTCATTTCAAATTCTACTTGAGTTTTGGCTCCGCACAACACTTCAGACAAACACACATTGAAATTGTTGTTGTTGTTTTTGTAGTGATTGTTTATGTTGCTGCTTTTGTTCAGCTTGTTCTTTTTTTTTCCTTTAAGTATTTTATGTGGAAATTGATACGAAAATTTGTATATATATATATATATATATTTTTTTTTTTTTTTTTTGCAGTTTTCGGCTCAATGTAATAGTTTTTTTTCTCTCTATGTTCTATGAGTGTATTTGCTCAGCTGTCTTGTCTAAAAAGACACTTTTGGCAGACAGAAAGACGGCCAATTGTTTGTTATTCGTGTAGAGTATATCAGAAGGGAGGAGGGAGATGGAGAAGATATGGTAATGAAATACCAATTCATTGGCTTATTATATAATGGGAATGTACAGAGAGAGAGGTAGAGAGAGAGAGAGCGATGGAGTAAGAGAGAGAGAGTCAGATAGATAGATAGCTAGATGGATAGATAGATAGATATATAGATAGATAGATAGATAGATAGGAAGAAAACGGTTGAGAGAAGGCGGTATAGATAGATAGATTGATAGATAGATAGATAGAAAGAGAACAGACATAGATAGAGAGAAAGACTTTGAGAGAAATATAGAGACATCAAGGGAGAGACAACAGACTAGCACTGATGCATATATACAAAGAGAAAGAGAAAGGGAGAGTGCCTAAGACGAACTCTGTTATCAGTCAAAAAGTTTCATCTACGTAATTGTGAATTTAAATTATTTTTTGTATTTATTTAATTTAATTTTTTGTGTATTATTCTTTCTTTTTGTTTCTTTCTTTTTGTTTCTTGTTGGACGTGATTTAAAGTCGCTGGCAAATGAATTTTCGTTAAGATTTTGGTTTTTGGGGCGCCGTTGACCGCATTCAGCATTGAACTATTTCGGGAAAAGGTTATCAAAGAAAGTGGCACGAAATAAATATAGATTGGATTTCGAGTTGTTTGCTTTGGCTCAGCTGAAAGCAATTAATACGTATTTCATACGTATTTCCATTGATTGATTGTGTAAGATGGACGTCAAGCGAATGTATATACATACATATATGTATATATTTATATATGTATATAGACTTGATGCATGCATTTGGAATTGAACACTATCAAAGCTCGCTACGTGATGGCTTTGATTGGCATTTGAGCTGTCGTTGAGCAAGTCGATTTTCAATTTGATCAACTTTGTATACCTAAACAATACTGAGTACATATAGAGTAAACTTACTATAAGCTATTGGGATAATTGATAATTCCTATATGAGACCACATTGTTCATTTGTCTTTATCTCTAGATCAAGCCCAGTTTGCTCTGCTTGCATTTCGGAGTTTGTTGTAGTTGGAGCGCTTTTCTTAACTTTGTTTAAATTATGCGCCTCACTGGCAAAGGAAATATTTTGGCAGCAACAGCTGCTGCTTCAACAATGGCAACAACAAGAACAGTTGGAACTACGCAGAGATAGATAGATACGTATCTGGTAGATACGCAGCTTTATGAGTCCATGACACGAACGCATTCCGGCACGTCCTCTGGCAATCGCAAAAAAATTTGTATTAGGTTATCCTTGCCACACACACACACATAGGAAAACACACTCACACACGCACACATACACACACACAGGCAGAGTGGAAAAAGGCAAATGGCCTTTCACGGTCGTTGCCGTTGCTTCTGCTTCTGCTGCTTGAACAACTTTTTTTTTTTTTTTGCCCAGTTACAGCAGGCAGCTAGGTCGGGGTGCAGATGAAAAGGCTTCCTAGCTGCTTTTCCTGCTCGCTCTCTCTCTCTCTCTCTCTATATATATCTCTCTTTCTCACTCTCGCTCTCGCTCTCTCCCTCGCTCGCTCATTGCCTGTTCTCCGTCATCTCTCACGCTCTTTTTGTGCAAGTGGCCCACACATTTTGGGTTAAACTTTCTATGCCCTGTGCTCGAGGCAACTCGTGCTATAATGGGCTATGCTAACTAGAAAATGATTTGCAAAGCAGAGTTACGTAGGATTCTTGTGTGTATCATAATTGAGTCAATATATTTGACGAAGCCTTTTCAACTGCGCAAGGAGAAAGAGCGAAAGAGAGAGGAAAAAAGAGAGATATATTAAGATATAGGGAGACTTCATATAGTTATCTATTCTTATCTATATATGTATATATATTCATATATTAATTTACAGGGTATCTTTTAGTTTTCCACCCATAGCTCTCTACACTTGCATAAGCATAATTGATAAACGAATGAGAAATGTAGACTTCAAGCAGATTCTATTTCCGTAAAAACCTATTACAGGGTATCTTTGAGTTATTGCAGGCCATATGATGATTAAACTCGTTTTCATTGTTGTTGTTGTTGTTGTTGTTGTTGCTGTTGCTTGTTGGGTGGGTGGTTAAGCTGGCTTTTCATTGCTTTTCGCCTGCTGTTGCCACGCTCGAGCTGACTGTCGAACAACGTCATGCCCAACCTCAATCTCATCATCATCATCGTCATCATCTTCATTGGGGGCCGTCTGTTTGTTGTTGTTGCTGTTGTTGCATGTTCCCCATGCTGACGTCGAGGCAAAACTCGAAACGTGCAACCCGCAAAAGGCAAATAAAACTTTATCATTTGGGGAAGCCCTGCGCTTTCATAGACCTGCCTGACTGTGTGAGTGAGTGTGAGTGTGTGTGAGTGTATGTTGTGGGTGTATACACTCACTCTCTCTCACTCTCTCACTCTCACATACACTTGTATTTAAACACGCGTTGCTTTTGCTTTGTTTTGTTTTTCGTTTTTCGTTTTCGCCTGCTGCCAACAATTTTCCTCAATTTCTTTTGCTTTTTCTTTCATTTTATTTTATGTTGTTTTTTTTTTTTTTTTATTTTGCTCAGGTATGAGGTTTTATTTTGGCTTATTGCGGGAGCTGATTTTCTCTGTGTGTGTATGTGTGCGAATTTGTTTTTTTGCCACTTTTAGCTTGGCTGTGTTGACCTTTTTTGTTTTTTGTTTTTTCTTGTAAATTTTCTGGGCGTGGCTGCTGGCAGTTGCTTAAAGACAGGAATTGCGAGAGCAAGCGTGCAAGGGGCAGGCTTCACTGTAGCTGGTTTTAGCCGGTTGCTGAAATGGGCACGAATTGCGGGAAATTAAGTTTTAATTGGGTTCATGAGCGCACTATGAAGAGGGAGTACTTGAGTGGGGCTTATCGATAAGTTATCGATTGCGTCTGGATGCGAAAATAATTGGGTTCAATTGGCGGCAGTTCATAAGCAGGTATATAGAAGATGTACAACTGTATATTTAACTGAAATGCATCGATAAAGTTCATTATATATTTATCGAACCATCGAATATTTGATTAATCGATCAATAGCTTACAAGTTTAACGAATTAATAATTAATAATAGAATCATTCACTTGCCTTTAATATTGTGCAAGATTATACTCAACTATAATATATCGATCAATTATCGATAACTTATTGTTAATTTCTCGTAACGAAAAATAATGTATCACTTCATCGATTAGTTATCAATATGTTTTCGGATATATGTAATTTTTTGTGTGTCTTTCTTGCTCGCACTTGGGGGTCTTCGCCTTTGCATGCGGCCAAGTGTCTATTAGGTCATCAGACAGGCTGCGGGGCTGCCCTTAAAGTCAACCATTAAAAGACCCTTCAATCGAGCTAAGCCACGCCTAGCTAGACCCGTTACCCGTTGCCAGTTACCTGTTAACAGTTACAGTTACAGTTACAGTTAAAGGTACTTTTGCAGTTGACTAAAAGCTACCCCCAAATCAGGGAAAGGGCTCGAAAACTATGTACAAAGTGAATCACACACAAATAACTAAAAGCCCCATTCCGCGCTGCCAAAGCGGAATGCGTTGCCAAAGGAAATGCTCAACAAAGACTCAGCGAATGTGATAGAAAAGGTAACAACAACAACAACGACAACAACAAATGTAATAAAAACAAAGAGCTGTATATAAGGAATTGCCAAAGAGGCGCAGTGAGACGCCCAAGAGTCAAGTCGACACCCGCTCTCCCTCGTCCACTGCCACTCGAGCAAAACATAAATTATCAGCACAATGGGCAACAGTCAAGGCAAAGGCAAAGGCAACGGCAAAGGCAACAGCGAGAAGCGCAGAGACACAGGCAACAGGGCAAAGGAATGCCAAATGACAACAACAAAGGCGCACAAGCACAAAGGGGGTGGGTTTCGTTTTGCATGTGACGTTAAGCAGTGCGGAAGACAGAGACGGAGAGAGCGCGGCAGTGGCAGAGGCTCGGGCAGAGGCAGGTAGAGAAAGGGACGCACTGAGAGTGTAAGCAAAAAAAAAAAAGCATGCCCGGGCCAAAGTCTATTTTAATTTTGACGTAGTTAGTGACACAGAACGTTTGGCCAAAACAAATGGCAACAATTGTGCTATAATTATGTGATCGACTGGCAAATACCCTGTACACATATATTTTCTTTAATAAATTTTCAGTTTGTGTTTAGAGTGAGGCGAGGAATGTATTTGTGATATAAAATAAAATAGTTGTCATAGTGAGAGATCTATTAAACTTTAACTAAACTGCTTAAGCATAAGTAATTTTGAATTTTTGCTATATATTATCTAAATTATCTCTTGCCCTTACATGCCTGTCAAACTGCCTATCTTTTAAATGCTTTAAATGTTTGCAGGGTATTCAAAAGGCAGAGATTATAACAGCATCAGAAGCAAAGCAGCGGCTCAGGCAGCAGCAGACAGACGTAGTCAAAGCTAAAGGCAGCTTAAGTGTCCCATTCGCTTTGAACATGTTGCGCCTGCTGCTGCTGCTGGCTGAGTATCTGTATCTGAATGTAGCAGCTACACAGATACCGATAGAATTGTATCTGTGTATCTGTGTAGCGCAGACTTGAATCTCGACTGTGGTGTGGCGGCGCGTGGGCAGCGAGGCATAAGAATGCCGCCTCATGCCACAAGCGGCAGACTGTGGTCCGGCCAAGCGCTGTGGGGGCTCGCAACAAAGTAACACAGAAAATTGTTGCACGTTAACGGTTAAGACAGCTCAAAGGATATATCAGCTATGCCAGACAATTGGACATCGTTAAAGTTGAGCTAGATACAAAAGGGTGTAACTAGAGATATATATAGAGATGAATATGAAGTTACTTTTATCTAGAAATGTGTTGTAAAGGAAGTAAAAAGAGAGATATATAGAGATAGATATATAATGAGGTATACAGACCTATATACAGAGACAAATATACTTTTATCTAGAAATTTGCTATAAAAAGCAAGGGAGATCTATCTCTATATACACAATAGAGATAAATATGAAGATGCTTCTATCTAGAAATTTGCTGCATAAGAAGTTTGAGTTGGGGTAGAGCACTTATAGGGTATCTATAGACTTTGTATGTGGTATTTAAATGCATAGTGTATTTTGTCTTCGGCTTGCCCCAATATGGGCAAAAACTTTAATTTCTTGTTAATCAGTTTCAAACTGTGGCTCGAACAAGTCTCTGTAGCAAGTGACATGGCAACGAATGGCTGCGAATGCTTGAGTGTCTGCTTGTCTGCTCGACTACAACAGCAACAGTAACAACAACAACAAATGACGCCCACCCATAGACACACACACACACACACACCGACACACGCACAACAAGTCGTTGAAGTGACGTTAAAGTATCTGCGCATTCGCTTTGAGTATCTACAAAAGTTGACTTGCTTTGGTATTTGTATCTATAGCTCTCTCTATGTGTGTGGGTGTGTGTGTGTATGTGTGTGTGCCAAAAGTTCATGTGGAGCCAGGCAACATTAACAAGGCAGCCAAGCAGCGCTGCCCCTCATCCCCCCGTCTGTTTCCGCTGCGCAGTTTATATACATAATTTTGTTGTTTTCCCTCTCACAGCAGCTGCTAACCAGGCGTGTGTGTGTGTATTGGTGTATTGCTGTGTGTGTGTGCGCGCGCGCTTGGGGATTACGTAAGGGAATCCCCAGCATTTGCAGCGCAGTCAGCAACAGCAGCAACAACAACAACAACAGCAGCAGCAGCAGTTGAAGCGAACGCTGTGAACTGCGTCAGAGTCAGTTGCATGTTTTATGCATGAATTGTGCTGTTGGCACGCCCCCTTCCACCAGCCGCTTGCCGCCCTCGCTCAGCTAGTCGCCCTTTAACTCTGTGCGCAGCAAAAAATGAAAAACAGCTAAAGAAGAAGCAGCAGCAGCAGCAAACGCAAATAAAGTATCTTATA
Organism: Drosophila antonietae; assembly: GCA_030914385.1. Classification (NCBI taxonomy): domain Eukaryota; kingdom Metazoa; phylum Arthropoda; class Insecta; order Diptera; family Drosophilidae; genus Drosophila; species Drosophila antonietae. The sequence continues at coordinate 629,032 of JAUESO010000611.1, read as the reverse complement.
GATACTTTTGTGCATGGCTTGCGGGCGCAGGGCACAGTTGACTGGGGGGCTGAGGGGCGTGGCAGCTGTGTAACAAGTGCGCGCTTGGTTGAGTTTCAAGTGGAAACATTGCTGCAAGCTGCCACGCCCCTTCCCTCCACTGCCCACACGCCCACGCGCAGCAGCAGCGCGACCTCCTGCAGTTTTACAGTTGTTTTTTTCTTTTGTTTTGCTCTCCCTCCCTCTCTCTTCCTCTGTCTTGCTTCATTTTTCCATAGTTTGCAAACTGTAAAATATTTTACTTTGTCGTAGAACTTTTGCCTGCTTGCAAAAAGGGGCGAAGGTGGGCGGTGGGCGTGTTCGCTTACTTTTGCATATTGTTTTTTTCTGTTTTTGTTTTTTATTTCTTTTTGAGTATAAGCGCGGCCAAAAAAGTAATCTTTTAGCTGTAATTGAAAATGTCTGTTTCGCACTCTCTCTCTCTCTCTCTCTCTCTTTATCGTTCTCTCTTTCTATCTCCATCTCTGTTGCATCTAGCTCGCTTTTGGCTTTTCTATTTCTATTAATGTTTGGTTGCCTGTGGTGAACTTTTGTTTCAGCCTTTGTCCTTGCGAATACCCTGTAAAAAGGTAAGAGCTAGAGAGCTGTTTGTTTGCTAATTAAACTTTGTTTACATAGCATTTTCAAGCATTTTTCTGGCTTTCCAAGTTTCTATATATTTTATATAATTTTTCAAAATTATTTTAGTTTTGATTTTTATTCAAATTTTTTACTTTTAATATGTTAATTGATTTTGAACTGCATTTTTGAGTCATTTCAGCATTTGCAAGTTTTGTTTATGCTTTGGCAATTGTAGCTGACTTTCTACAATGGTTTGTCATCTATGTGCAATCAGTTAATCAATCAATCAATCAAAGCTGTTTAAGTATTATATCCGATTGATGCGTGGTATCTGCTAGTCAATATTACATTCAATTGGCCTGCCATTTGATAGACAAGTAGTTTCACGCATACCAACGCTTGCTACACACACACACACACCCATCCACACACACAGCTGTGGCTCTGTTTATACGACTGCGGCCTTGAGCTCAAGTATCAAGTTTTGAAGTTAACGCATGTCAACAGGCGCAATAAAAAAAGGATGTTGTATGTGTGTGTGTGTGTGAGAGTCTCGAATGTTCAATTGTTGTAATGTGCATATACTTATGCCACAGGCTGTACACATGTATATATACCTATATATATGTATATGAATATAAGAGAGATATATGCAGATATATATGTATGTATGCAGAGCTCTTAGTACATTTGTGTATTGGGTTAGGTTATGGGAGGAATGGGAGTTAGCTTCCGTTGCTCGCATGTTCAATTGCTGAAAGTGTGCATATACTTATATTAAAGACTGTTTGGATACACTTGTAGCAGCAGCTGTAGTTGGGACTAATTATTAGTTTCTTCATGTGCAGACTGTAGATATATTATTATTATTTAAAAGACTCTTCAGATACTTTAGCTATATACTGTTGGGATGGTATTTGAAGAGAATTGGAATAATTGTATAGTGAAGTTATCGATATATATTTTATATTAGATTATTATATGTATATTCTTTTGTCATAGACGATATATAGGACTTTCTCTATAGACTATGGTATGGTATTAGTATATTTCAATTGGAACTAAAAGCATTGTGAATGTATATGGATATTATATATGGTACACATTGCTCCATAAACAGATTCAAGTAATATGTTAATTTATCTGAAATATATATTATATTCTTATACGTCATTTATATATATATATATGTATTAAATTAATATGCTCTCCAAATTTCTACTATATATACTCAATACTTGTATCTCCTACTCTTCATATACTTTATTAGCTGACTGTAGAGTTTTTGGCATATAAATATAGAGATTAGATATAGATACATATATCTCTATCAATTTAATCACAATTTCCAATTGGAATACATTATTATAAATATATATATTATATTATACATATACATATGTATATATTCATGTTTCTATATGGCTTGACTATGCACATACTTTCTCAACAGACTGTATATTTGTTACCTTCTCTATCTACATATATTCCAATTGGATGCATTCAAATTAGATTTAGCTTATAATTTGTACTTACTGCCACGTCCGCTGCCCTTGCGTCGCGCCATATTCCGAGTCTATCCACTGTCTGTCTGTGCGTGCGTGCGTGTGTATGTCCTGTGTCCTGTGTCCAGTGTCCTGTGTCCTCTGTCCAGTGTCCTGAGTATATCCTTTATGTTGCTTCCGATTGGCTGTTTGTTTACAAGGCTCTAGCAATGCGTCGACATCGTCGTATGACTTGGCTCGGCCTCTGCGACTTGATTGATGTGCAATATAGAATATATATATATATATATATATACAGATATATATATATGTATATATTATATTAGATAGTCACGCCTGCCACGCCCACTGCTAGGGGTGTGTGTGTCCTTGCCACGTTTCTGTTGTCCAGGACCAAAGCAAAGCGCTCGACTCGACTCGCTCGCTTCTGTGGCCTGATTCCGTTTGCCTTTATATATGTATATATCTAGTATAACTGTAAATATGTGCCATGTGTGCGTGTGTGTGTGTGTGTGAGCTATGATGACGTGGCTGTTGCTCGCTTGGCTTTTGGCTGCCCGCAATTCGCAGTCAAAGGCAACATTTTGCCTTTAATACAATTTCCATTGCATTTCTCTCTCTCTCTCTCTCTATCTCTGTCTCTCTCTTTATATATATATAAGTGTATAAAATGCTTTAAAATATTTCGAAAAAAAGTTTTTCTTTGCTTGATTTTTTTTTTGTTAAACTTTTTTTTTTTATATTTTTGTTGTATTTCGTTTTTGTGGTCGTTTCTTTTGATATGCTTTTTGCGCGTTTTTCTTTTTCTTTTTCTGTTTTGTTTGTTGTTTGTTGATTTTAAATTGTGGTCAAATTTAGCCACAAACCACGTGGGATTTGTCTGCTTCTTCGACTACTCTTACTGCTTCTGCTTCTTCTCTTGTTTTTTGTTTTTTTTTTTTGTTTGTTTGTTTATTGTCGTAGGCCGCGTATTTCCCGTTTAGCCACGCGCGTGCAACAAGGACGGCAAGCGTCGAGCATGACGTATGACAAAAGCAGGCCAAAAGCAATTGCGTTTGCTTTTTTGCGTTTGTTTTTGCGTTTGTTTTTTTTTTGGGCAACACGTTGCGTATACGCAATTCACTGACTTAACAAGCAATTCAACTACTTTAATATATATATGTAAATATAAATATATATTTGTATATTGATAGTTGAAGAAATCTACATGTATTTGTTATCAATTCTCCCGTGTGTGTGTGTGACACTTTCAATATGGCGCGTAGATGTGTGCGTGTGTGTGTGTCTGTGTATTTGTGTGTGATTTCTATTAATATAACTGAAAAATATTCGCTCTTGCTCGCTGTTGCTGCTTGCTGCTGCTCTACGAATTGTGTGTGAAGCGCGCGAATAACGAGAGGCGTGCGTCGACTTCGGCGTTCACGAACAAACAAGATGCGATGTTAATACAAAACTGAGCGCTGTTAACACTTAAGTGCTTCGTGCTTGCACGGCACGAGCCGAGCAAGCCCACGAATCCACACACACACACACACGCATAGTGAGCGAGCGAGAGAGAGTTGAAACTTGAATTGAGCGCGCGTATAACCTGCTTGCTGCGCTCTGTCAACGTTCTGCTTACGCTCTCTCTCACACTCTTTGCTTGTGGCTTTCAATTGCGTTTGCTTTCAATTTGTCGTTGCTCGTTTATGCTTTCAATCGTTTTTGTCGTGTTTGTTTACATTTTTTTTTGTTATTGTGCGCGCTGCGCATGTTTTTGCTCTTTGAGTGGTTTTCGTTGATTGAATGCGCATTTAAGAGAGCGCGCTTGCTTTGCTTGGGCCTTTCGGATTGTACTCTTTGCTTTGACTGTGGCTCTAATTGAGTGTATTTTTATTGAATTGTTATTTAATTTATTAAGTTGAACGGTTCAGTTTGTTTACGAAGATTTAGCATAAAAGTGGTTCAATTATTTTGTATTTGAATAATTTCTGTTGCAATTGTGTTTTGCCTGCAGATTGTTAATGGAAAATCAAATAATTGCATACTTTTGGGCGTAAATAAATTAAAATTTAATTTTAAAAATTTAAATATTACTTGTTATTTATTTAATTTTACCTTTGTTTCAGTTTTTAATTAACTTATTATTTATTTTTTCATTTTTTGGTTTTGGATGTTTTTTCTTTTGGTTCTAATCTTATATTTTATTCTTTATTATTATTTCAATTACTTTTGTGTTTTGTTTGGATTTTTGCTCTTCTCTTTCAAGAAGATACTTGGAAAGACATTTATCAAAATAAACAAAATTTGCTGTTCACAAAAAAAGTTGATAAATGTGTTTTATGTACTACTTAGGCTTAGGCTTAGGCTTAGGGTTGGGCTATTTCTTCTTTATTTTCTTAGGGATAATACTTAATCTTATGCAGTTAATATTTTTTTATTTCAAGGGTTATTTATAGACGAATTCATTTGTTGTTGTTTTGTTTTGTGCGTGGGCGTTCAGAGTGTCGCAAGCACACACACAAAAAAGGCGTGGCAAGCATGCAATAGGCATTAAATACAGAACAGAATACCCCTACTCTGCTCTGCTCAGCTCTGCTTTGCTCTGCTCTGCTCTGCTCAGCTCTGTCGTTGCCTTCTGCCTAAGCACTTACAGTGCCCACTCGCTCTCACTCTCTCTCTCTTCCACTGTATTACTACGCTGCCGCTGCGGCCCCTCGCACAGTCTGCCTCTCCCTCACTCTTGCTCGCGTAAACGCAACGGCATCAATGAATGCGGCAACAGCTGTTTTGTGTTTACTTCTAAAGACGCAAGCGCCATTTTGCCGGTCCTTTCCATTGTTCCAGTCGTTCGAATTTCGCACTGGAAAAAGAGGGGAAATTCACTTTCGAACATTGCCCAAGTTTGGCGCCAAATGCTGAGTGAAATTGCCACGCAGTCGGGCGATAAAAGCGCAACCGAAAGGAACGCCGAATCGAGCGCGGATCAAAAGTTGCGAAAAATATTGAAAGAAGAAAAAATTTTGAAAAATTAAATAAAAGTAAATTAATGTACAATAACAAATGCAAAGCTAATAAAAAATATATGCATTTAAATATAATAATTTAAGAAATAAATTAAATTTAATGACTACAAAAATTCAAATGTAAGTTTGAGAATAATTAAAAAACATTTTTATCACAGAGAAAGTGAAGTAAATTCTATATTATTTTCTATTACATGAAAGATTAAATAATAAAAAAAAATAGAAAAATCAAGTCTATGTATAAACAAATAATATTTAATACTAAATAAATAAGGAAAATAGTCTGAATGAATTTAATCATTAAATAAATAATAATGGAAAATATAAGGGAATAAAAATAAAATAAAGAAAGAAATTTTTTATTGTATTCAATAAATATTTTGACAAATGAACAATGAAGTAAATTAATTTGTGTATGCATTAAAAAATTAATAATAATAAAAAAAAAAAATATTTAAGGAAAAATATAAATTTATATTTAATACAAATTAATATATAAAAAATAAATGATTAAGTAAAAATATAAATTTGTAGTTAATAAACATTAATAAATAAAATATAAATTTTTAAATTTAAAATATAAATTTATATTTTATAAAAATTAATAATTAAAAACAGAACAAAATTAAGTAAAGGAAAAAATGTATATTTAATAAAAATTAATAAATGAAAAATAAATGATTTAGTAAAAATATAAAATTTATATTTAAAAAAAACTAAAAAAAAAAGATTTAGTAAAAGAATTAATACTTAATAAAGAGTTCAAAACTTATATAAATTAATGTGAATAAATTACTAAATTAGTAAACAAAGGATTACAAAATAAATTTTTATAAAATGTTAAATAAATTCGTTAATTAAAAAAAAAAACAAAGCAAAGATGAAATGATTTAGATGAAACAATTTTTATTGTATAACAAATTAAAAAATATTTATAAATAAATATTAAAGAGCAAACTTTAATTTGTTAAATTTATAAATTATGAAATAAAAAAAAAACATTTATTAATTTCCCTGCAGTTGCATTCGCATTAAAAATTAAATGAAATCTCCATAAAAATGTAAATATCGCTCTCTCTCTTTCTCTCACTTTCACTCTCTCTTTCTGTTTACTTTAATGTCATATTTTAATGGCATTTTATGCTCGCTCAAACCGTGGAAAGGGGTATATTAGCACGTTTCTCATATTTATGAATTTCCTTAGAAAGTGTTCAGAATCTTTTGGCAAACGCCCACTGGGGGCGTGGCAAATGTGGCGTAAATCTTTTACATTGAGCTTGTATAAGCCGCCCACTGGGGGCGTGGCAAGTGTGTAAAATGTTGATTTATGTCGAAACCCAACTCAGGTGCAGAGCGAGTGTCATGCAGTCGGCTACGCCCTGCAATAATTTTCTCTGCTTTACTTTTGATTATTTTTCGCCTTGAATGTGAATGAAATGAAATTTTTATTGTCTTAACAAAAAAAATGATTGTGAAATTTGATGAGTTTTTGATTGTAAATTCAAATTTGTGAAATATATAAAAAAGAAATTATAAAATTTATATTATAATTTATGAGTTTTAATTTTAATTTTCAATTTAAATGAAAGTATTTAAATTGCATTTTGATAAATTTGATTCTTAAATAGATTCAAACTTTTACTTTGCCCAATTCTATATTTAGTTACCTTCATTTTTTTTAAAGTAATAAAAAGGAAAGCAATATAAATCTGGAGGCTCTATTTGCTAAGCGCAGCAATATTTCACACTGATTGGAAATCCTTGCCAGAGGCGAATTTTGATTTGTTTCTTAGAGTGGAAAACAAATTGGATTTGGCCTTGATGCAAAGTGTAAAAAGTGAAATTTGGGTATATTGATAGAGCTGCTGTTGCGTGAAGGACTAGAAAGCCATTAAACAGAGATGTACAGGGTATCTGTCTAGTCAGGCATACAGAATTGTTATTTTTGTGCATCTGTCTCTTGTTCAAGTAGCTGAAATAAAATAAATCTCATTCTAGTAAAGTGCACAAAGTTGTTTTTCATGGAGTACAGGATATCTACTAGTCTGATATGTGTGGCTGCAGCATTTGCACTTTTATTTATTGTCAATTATTCTTTAAGAATCTTAAGATATTAAGTTGATTTTACATTTATTTTATATGTATTTTCTCATTTTCCTTTTCTGCTTTTGTCTCTTGGCTTATAGGGTATCGTTTAGTCGTTCATTGGCACACTCCTAAGTGATTTATGAGTTTTACAGTCTAGAGTTCAGTTCATTTTCTCATCTCTCAATACTTTTGCCACTTTACTTTTTGCTCTTTTTACTCTTTTACAGGGTATCCTTTAGTCGTACACACTACAATTGCTCTTATGTAATATATTATTATTATTATTATATATATTGTTTCAGTCCAGCAAATCGACTTAGAATCTGTTTGTATATTTGCTCATTTTGCATTAATCCTTTCTCCTTTTCCATTTCCATTTGCCATTCCTCCCAGCTCCCCCCTCAATTTCCCTACTAATAAATTATTTACATTTGAATTATATAATTAACGACTTGAGTAAATGTTTCTAATTCAACCAATTTGGTTCTCATTCAGTCGACTAATTGAATTGTTTTATGGCTTGTGCTGATGTTGTTGTTGCTTTCTCAATTTTTAATTGCAGTCCGAATGGACATGATAAATGGAATGACAACTGGAAGCTAATATACCCCATTGCAACAACAGTCTCTAGTGCCAGCCCTTGTTGCCTCTGGCTGTAAATTGAGCGCCAAAGTCAATACTTAATTGCCTTTGTTGGCCATAAACATTATTGTTTATACAGCGCGCGAGGGTGGGCATACATATAAACAAATATTGTGCAAGAGAGAGAGAGAGAGAGAGGGAGAGAGAGAGGGAGAGAGAGAGAGTGAGTGACGAGCAGAGTCCGGCCACTTTTTCGCCTCATTCACAGAAATTTCAATTGGAACAAGCAAAAAACAAAATATATACAGAAAATTGAAAAAATATCTATAGGTGAGTACAGCAACTGTTTGTTTTACTAAACAATACACACACACACACACACATATATGCACACAAAACTGTTAAACAATGCTTAGTATACTTAACGAATACCAGAATATTGCGCATACGCAACGTTAGCTTTGCATGTTATTGAAGTATGATAGGAGAAGGGCGGAAGGAGGAGGGAGATAGAAATAGAGATAAGACATACATAGAGAAAACACGCACACACACACACACAAATATGTTGCTAATAGCTAGGCATGCTTGACTAGCAGATACCCTGCATGCTGAGCTACGTTTGATCTAACAATCAAAGTTTTAGAGTTTTTTTTTCCTACTTGTATAGCTGCAGAGAGAGTCATACATTTACACATACACTCATCTATGCACACACACACACATACACACGTACACAACTGCTTACCTGACGTATGCTTAACGAACATCAAAACATTGCTCATACGCAACGTTAACCTTGGAAAACATTACCACACACAAACATAAACACAAATGCACCTAGGGGCCAGACACACACACACACACATGCTAACAACATATGATATAATATACTCGACTAGCAGATACCCTATATATGTGCATAAATAGATAGCCTTAACAGTGCTGCTCTGTCTATCAAACTAAACAGTTTCTAGGCAAGTCTTTAAATCGACTCACCCACACACACACACACAGACAGAGCTCCCTGCTTTCGCTTCCCTATAAAGGAATAACTTCGTTCCCAGATAGACGTGCACAAGTTCATGCCAGAAATATGACAGCCAACAGATGTCTAAATTAAGTTAGAGCAAAATGGGCGTTACTTGAGTTGGCATTCGCAATGTTCCTTCATTTTTATCAGCAATGTTGAGGGACCATTCGACCATAAAGGAATTTGTGCTGCTCGCATTCAGTTCTTTAATATCGCGAATAGCCGTAAATGAATGCGACTAACACACACACAAGGAATTCGCTTAAAACTAAAGCCGAAAAGTGGCTAAGGCAAGAGATGAGCCAAGATTTAAATAAAAGCCAACTTTTGGTGTGAATATGAAAAGGAAACAAATTTCATTAGAGTGGAGATAGAATCGTTGAGTTTGTGGCGAGAGAGAAAGAGAGGGAGACAGAGAGGGTAAGAGAGAGATAGAGAGAGAGAGAAAGAATCTGAAAAGGAAGTCAATTTCATTAGAGTGGAGGTAGCATCTTCGCAATGTGGCGAAAGAAAGACAGATAAAGAGAGCAAGAAAGAGAGAGAGAGAGAGAGCGAGAGAGAGGGAGAGGGAGAGAAAATATCTGTCTTTAGGTCAAGCTGAGGCATGCGAATTGCTTGCAATTGAAACACTTAAATAGGATCTGGAATAGTTTATATAGCTTCGATGACATTACATTGGGTTGGAATCTAAAAGAAGGAGAGAGAGAGGGAGAGAGAGATAGAGAGAGATACACTTAGATAGGATCTAGAATAGTCTATAGCCTCGATTCGCTTCGTAAGCTCATTAGTAAAGAGAAAAGGATTTGTATGAGTATAGAATTTAAATATTAGATTTTCGACTTTTTAGCCACGTTGCTCTACAAAAAATATGCCCTATATCAGTAAAACATTTCCCATGAGTATCTAATAATATTGCGCATACGCAACGTTCGCCTCGTTTAATATTGAAGAGCTGCGACGCAGTTTAGCCGTTTTTTTTCCCGATTGTTTTCTGTTTATTAATGCCCGATTTGCTGCTTGTAATCGAAATTATTATATAATACGTTTTGGGGTCCATTTAACGGTTTTGTTGTATGCGTTTTGATCGTGTTTCGAACATTCATTGATTTATGAATTCCGATGAATTATGTGCGCTTAGCTACGCAGTCAGCTCTGCCAGGACGTGAGACGGGGCCTGAGGTAGTTGGGCAAGCAGGTGTGGTTAATGCGCATTCCGCCATAAAAGGTCAGGCGGAGATAGCAATTGAGTACATAAGCACAAGCAGCTGGAAAACCCATAAACCGAAGTGAAAGAGCGGGAGAGAAAGAGAATCGGAAATGTGAGAAAGTGGATGGAACGGAATTTGAGAGATGCCTAGAAACCAGTCGAAAGCCTTTAAGCTATTGTTAAAGCACTTTTCTTTTCCTTTTTTTTTGGCTAAGCTGTTGCAAAGAAATTATGAAACTCATGTGGAAGAGACGACGAGAGAGTGAGGGAGACAGCAGTAGCAGCAGCAGCAGGGATTACTGACTGTTGAATACCCCTTAGCTGGGCAGATGGATGGGAAATGTGTGGGAGAATAGGAATGAGCAGAGATAGGATTGTGTAGGACTGATGAGTATGAGTTGCAGAGTATAAGAGTAGGGAATATATAAAGAAAAGTAGTAAATGCTATGAAATGCTCTGGGGAAATATGAGATATGCTCACATGCTAAAGAAAAGTCATTATAGTATATCCGAGGCGAGGGCGCTCAACAGTCGAAGTTGAGATCGATAAGTCAACTTAAGACTTGAGTAAAGTCCACAAAGAAACTAAGAATGAATTTGCTGAAGAATAAAGCATATCTATAAGAGACTTAGAGCAATTGAGCAACAGCTCGGGAGCTACGGAAGGAGCCAAGGAAAGAAGGCAGAAAGAGGAAGAAATCTGAATTCCAGTAAGGAATCAATGTGCGACAATTCACATGCTATATGAGCTTGCCATATGTATAGAGATATTCCTGTGTTTCAGGGCTACTTCACTTTAACCGCTCTCTAAATCGTCTGGAACTTCAGGGATCTTTTTCTCTACATCTCTCTGAAGTAAGAACACAAACACTCGTTTCTCCTTTCGACAAGAGGTCTGCCTATATATCTCATTCTCGATTCTCTCTTAGCAACAACTGGGGATCATTCTCCACTCTCCATTCTATAACTCTCATCATATTCTCGATTTATGTCTCTCTTAACATATCTGGACAACCCTTCAAGCAGATCTAGATATTGCATTCTAGCAAGAGCTAAGCCCAAAATATTTCTATTTGCAGTTTAGTTGGTCAAATTGGATATTAGTGTGTGCAATTCCAATCAGAATTGTTGCAATGCCTTAGCAGGTCAGAAACTATTTGTTGTGCGTGCGTGCGTGTGCGTGTGTGTTTGACATGTATATAGCCGGAAGCACAGTCTCCGGTCAAAAAGGGAAATGGAAAAAACCACAAAAGGCAATGAAGTAAACTGGATTTGGTTTGGCTTTAAGTTTTGGCTTGAAGTGTGTGATAAGTGGCTGTGCGTGTGGCAGAAAACTTGTGCAGCTAAGACATCAGGACTTCAAAGAGATCAAATGAAAAATGGAAAATGGAAAATGAAAATAGATCTAAATCGGAAAATGAAAATGTTGTATGCGAAATAGGCAAGATTCCTAATGCCAACTGAGAGCTCTGCAAATACGCCAGACAATGGGGGGCGGCTAGTGCAGAGGCGTGGCACTCAGCTGGACACTTTTTAATATATGCCAGAGCAAGCGGACGTCATTTTATTAAAAACGAAAGAACAAGCACAACAAAAAAAAAAACTCATAAAGTAAACGAAGATAAAAAGTGAAAGAGAATTGAGCTGAGGCGCGCTGCATGGACTTTGACTCACTTCATTATGCCAAATCTTTATTAGTATACATATACATATATATGTGTGTATATATATATATGTGTGTGTGTGTGTGTGTATACAATTTGGTAACTATGCTCTACTCCGCCCACTACGCCAGCACGCCCCCTGTGCGCACTTAGTCTTATTTATGTGAGTTTACTGCTGCTGGACATGAGCCGCAATTTATTTTGCCTTGCATGTCAGCTAATTAGCTGTCCGAGACATCCCTCATTTAACCTGATTGGCAAGTGAGCTCACAGAGCGAGAGAGCGAGAGAGAGAGGGAGATAGACCAGCCGAATTATTGACAAAAATTCTAATTACCTTTTTACGCAAACTTCTCTTTTATAGTTTATATAGATAGCTAGAACTATATATCAAGATTTCGATCACAATTGCAAATTCGCTAAATGGCAGAAAATAAATTCCGATGTATGCCCTATTGCAACATGAGAATTCGGGGTATATAGGTTTTGTGAAGTTGTAGAAGTAGAAGGCGTGCAAGAGAACATGAACTAAATGCAATGGAACGGAACTTTCTACGAATTACAGAGGTTTTGATTATCGCAATTTTTATCCATTTTTAGATTTTTTTCTGGTTTATCCAACTACCTTTCTACATTCTTTCCAACTTTCCTATCCTACTTTCTAATCATATTTCTATCTCTTAATCACGATTCTGTTCATTGGTTGATGACCAGTCTTATTTATCCATCCATATGCCCACCAATGTTCAATCTACGTTTCAGGCTATTTTCTAGCCATTTTTAGCCGTTTTTAGCTTTTTTTCTGGTTTATCTCACCAACTACCTTTCTACCTTCTTTCCAACCTTCCTATCCTACTTTCTAATCATATTTCTATCTCTTAATCACGATTCTGTTCATTGGTTGATGACCAGTCTTATTTATCCATCCATATGCCCACCAATGTTCAATCTACGTTTCAGGCTATTTTCTAGCCATTTTTAGCCGTTTTTAGCTTTTTTTCTGGTTTATCTCACCAACTACCTTTCTACCTTCTTTCCAACCTTCCTATCCTAATTTCTAATCATATTTCTATCTCTTGATCACGATTCTGTTCATTGGTTGATGACCAGTCTTATTTATCCATCCATATGCCTACCAAGGTTCAATCTACGTTTCAGGCTATTTTCTAGCCATTTTTAGCCGTTTTTAGCTTTTTTTCTGGTTTATCTCACCAACTACCTTTCTACATTCTTTCCAACCTTCCTATCCTACTTTCTAATCATATTTCTATCTCTTAATCACGATTCTGTTCATTGGTTGATGACCAGTCTTATTTATCCATCCATATGCCCACCAATGTTCAATCTACGTTTCAGGCTATTTTCTAGCCATTTTAAGCCGTTTTTAGCTTTTTTTCTGGTTTATCTCACCAACTACCTTTCTACCTTCTTTCCAACCTTCCTATCCTACTTTCTAATCATATTTCTATCTCTTATCACGATTCTGTTCATTGGTTGATGACCAGTCTTATTTATCCATCCATATGCCCACCAATGTTCAATCAACCTTTATGGCTATTTTCTAGCCATTTTTAGCCGTTTTTAGCTTTTTTTCTGGTTTATCTCACCAACTACCTTTCTACCTTCTTTCCAACCTTCCTATCCTAATTTCTAATCATATTTCTATCTCTTGATCACGATTCTGTTCATTGGTTGATGACCAGTCTTATTTATCCATCCATATGCCCACCAATGTTCAATCTACGTTTCAGGCTATTTTCTAGCCATTTTTAGCCGTTTTTAGCTTTTTTTCTGCTTTATCTCACCAACTACCTTTCTACCTTCTTTCCAACCTTCCTATCCTACTTTCTAATCATATTTCTATCTCTTATCACGATTCTGTTCATTGGTTGATGACCAGTCCTATTTATCCATCCATATGCTCACCAATGTTCAATCTACGTTTCAGGCTATTTTCTAGCCATTTTTGGCTGTTTTTAGCTTTTTTTCTGGTTTATCTCACCAACTACCTTTCTACCTTCTTTCCAACCTTCCCATCCTACTTTCTAATCATATTTCTATCTCTTATCACGATTCTGTTCATTGGTTGATGACCAGTCCTATTTATCCATCCATATTCAATCAACGTTTCGGGCTATTTTCTAGCCGTTTTTAGCTTTTTTTCTGGTTTATCTCACCAACTACCTTTCTACCTTCTTTCCAACCTTCTTATCCTACTTTCTAATCATATTTCTATCTCTTAATCACGATTCTGTTCATTGGTTGATGACCAGTCTTATTTATCCATCCATATGCCTACCAAGGTTCAATCTACCTTTATGGCTATTTCCTAGCCATTTTTAGCCGTTTTTAGCTTTTTTCTGGTTTATCTCACCAACTACCTTTCTACCTTCTTCCCAACCTTCCTATGCTACTTTCTAATCATATTTCTATCTCTTAATCACGATTCTGTTCATTGGTTGATGACCAGTCTTATTTATCCATCCATATGCCCACCAATGTTCAATCTACGTTTCAGGCTATTTTCTAGCCATTTTTGGCCGTTTTTAGCTTTTTTTCTGGTTTATCTCACCAACTACCTTTCTACCTTCTTCCCAACCTTCTTATCCTACTTTCTAATCATATTTCTATCTCTTAATCACGATTCTGTTCATTGGTTGATGACCAGTCTTATTTATCCATCCATATGCCCACCAATGTTCAATCTACGTTTCAGGCTATTTTCTAGCCATTTTTAGCCGTTTTTAGCTTTTTTTCTGGTTTATCTCACCAACTACCTTTCGACCTTCTTTCCAACCTTCCTATCCTACTTTCTAATCATATTTCTATCTCTTATCACGATTCTGTTCATTGGTTGATGACCAGTCTTATTTATCCATCCATATGCCCACCAATGTTCAATCTACGTTTCAGGCTATTTTCTAGCCATTTTTAGCCGTTTTTAGCTTTTTTTCTGGTTTATCTCACCAACTACCTTTCTACATTCTTTCCAACCTTCCTATCCTACTTTCTAATCATATTTCTATCTCTTAATCACGATTCTGTTCATTGGTTGATGACCAGTCTTATTTATCCATCCATATGCCCACCAATGTTCAACCTTCGTTTCGGGCTATTTCCTAGCCAATTTTAGGCGTTTTTAGCTTTTTTTCTGGTTTATCTCACCAACTACCTTTCTACATTCTTTCCAACCTTCCTATCCTACTTTCTAATCATATTTCTATCTCTTAATCACGATTCTGTTCATTGGTTGATGACCAGTCTTATTTATCCATCCATATGCCCACCAATGTTCAATCTACGTTTCAGGCTATTTTCTAGCCATTTTTAGCCGTTTTTAGCTTTTTTTCTGGTTTATCTCACCAACTACCTTTCGACCTTCTTTCCAACCTTCCTATCCTACTTTCTAATCATATTTCTATCTCTTATCACGATTCTGTTCATTGGTTAATGACCAGTCTTATTTATCCATCCATATGCCCACCAATGTTCAATCAACGTTTCGGGCTATTTTCTAGCCGTTTTTAGCTTTTTTTCTGGTTTATCTCACCAACTACCTTTCTACCTTCTTTCCAACCTTCCTATCCTACTTTCTAATCATATTTCTATCTCTTATCACGATTCTGTTCATTGGTTAATGACCAGTCTTATTTATCCATCCATATGCCCACCAATGTTCAATCAACGTTTCGGGCTATTTTCTAGCCGTTTTTAGCTTTTTTTCTGGTTTATCTCACCAACTACCTTTCTACATTCTTTCCAACCTTCCTATCCTACTTTCTAATCATATTTCTATCTCTTATCACGATTCTGTTCATTGGTTGATGACCAGTCTTATTTATCCATCCATATGCCCACCAATGTTCAATCTAGGTTTCGGGCTATTTTCTAGCCATTTTTAGCTTTTTTTATGGTTTGTCTCACCAACAACCTTTTTACCTTCCTATCCATTTTTCTTTCTTTTTACGAATTAACGAAGTTTTTTCAAGGGACCAGCACTTGTGATTTGTTTAATTTTGTAAACAATTTCTTTTTGATATGTTTTGACAAGATATTTTGGCAGTCTGGCAGACTTTTGCTAGCTTTGGATGTTAAGTATGAAGAGTATTATGAGTCAGATTTGATTTATGTCTAAATTTAACAGAGCTCAAATTTCCAATTTGTTATGAAACGTCTTATCCGATTACGTCAATTGATGCGTGTAATACGATGTGGCATGGAAGAGAAAGAGAGACAGAGAGAGAGAGAGAGAGGGAGAGAGAGTGTGTGCAAAGAGGATTATAAAACGTAGATGGAGATAGAAATAGATTCCTTTGGTTTAATTAGGCAAATTCTGATGGTATTTAGTCTTTAACTCTTTGTTCTCTGCGAATGCTTCATACGTTTCGTCTATGAATGTTGTCTTTATGCTCGTCAATAAAAATTCTAAACAATAAACACGAAACAGAGAAAGTGGCGGAGACATCCGCGCTCTCCCTCGCCCTCTCCCTCGCCCTCTCTCTCTCTCTGTCACACTCTCTTGCTCTGGCATATTTCATTATTAATTTTAATTAAATAGCTTGCGACTTCAGCTTGGTTCAACGAAATTTCATTTTGTGGCCCAACGTGTTGATGCTCAACAAGAGCCAACACCCAACAGGGGAACATAGACATGAACAGACAAGCAAACAAATAATAAAAGAACATTTTCCATAAGTCGCCAGCAGATGTCTTTAAGTACACTTGGCGAAACAAGTGTGAATACACTTAAAATTCAGTTAAACTCGAATTGCTAATGTTTCTTTTTATTCACGTTTGTATGCAGTCTAGTTTAGTTTTTGTTTCTGCATCTGAAAACGAGTCAGAAATTTTAAGTGAAATCTTTAGTTAATTTAAAGGAGAGAAAGAAGAGACCGAGAGAGATAGAGAGAGAGAGAGAGATTCTTAGAAATTGAAGAGGTTTCATATAGACGTATTTTCATATCATATCATTATTCTATATGCTTGAAGTTAAAGAAGGAATTGTTTTCCAGTTCCAATCGAGTAATATCAATATTAATCCTGAGCAAATTAATTTGAAGTGTATTAAAAAAATGTAATAAATATATTGTACTTTAATATCAAGTCTGGATTATGTTTCAATTATGCGAATAATTGCTTGTGCGAGGGTTGCTCTTCATATACTGAAAGCCCAGTAGAAAAAGCAATAAAGACATTGCTTTTAATTTGCTTGAATATCTCAATTCAAATCTAATATGAATAGCTTCAAAGGCTTCAGCAGCTGCTGCAGACTTTGAACTTGATATTTTATTTCGGGACCAAAAAGGGAAATTATAAAGTGTCGAATCAGAGCTCTAAGGCGAATAACCCTTTTATATCTATCTTACTCAAAAGATATCTGCTTTTAATAACTGAGCAAATCTTAAATCTGTTTCAATTTGTTTAATTCATATAAATTTTATAAATTCTCATTTCATATATATTAAATTTTTGGGCTCACCTGAGCAATTTCATTTCAACAGAAATTCAATTACTTCATTTTTGATTCACACTCAGGATAAACCAATTTTTTTCATAATATATTTTGCATGCATTAATGTAATGAAATATTCACTCTTTCATAAATGCGCTACGTGTAAATTACGTGTAAAAAAGGTGCACTTTGGATTCATTTCATTTATTTATTTTTTTTTCCATTGTGGTTTTGTGGCAGTGAAAATAATTTTCATTAAATATTTTTCATATGTATATGGGATTTATATGAATTTTGATTTGTGTTATCTCACTCACCTGCTGGTGTTTAATTTCGCATTTAAATTTGCAACTCATTTAAATCTGAAATCTGAAAAGCTTTCAGTTTCATAGCTTTGACCAATCTCAATAGACTTTCATGGTAAAAATAAATAAATAAATAATAATAATAATAATAGTTGCTAAAAGCTAAATAAAATAGATGTCCTGGAGACATCTTAAGAGCGAAAATGAACTATAAATTTCTCTAGTGAAAAGTGAAAAATATTTGTACATAACTTTTGATTGAAAATTAAATTTTTATTCAATTATCACAATTTTCCAGTTTCGCAACTCTGTCAAATCTCCAAGGTCTCGCAAGAAATGCACATTTGGCTTTCACTTATATTTTATATTTACATCAGAATAATTTAAAAGAAAATTTTTTATGCCTGAATTTGAACATGGGCAAAGGCATTCAGTGAATCAGTCGAGTCAAACAGTTCTAAAGGAAGCATTCACTTGTCTCTTAGAGTGTATTGCTTCCCACTCACACATATAAATATATATGTATGTTGCCCCTTTGAGTTATGCGTTTTATTCTTTTGGCCGTCTGTGTTTATTGCCTTTGGTCCACTTGGCCATGCTTCACTTAGTGGCAGTGGCGCAAAGTTTTTTCTGTTGTTCTTTTTCTGCTTTCTGCTCTTCAATAAATAACAAACAATTCCTTTCAGTCCAGCCACATTTCAGCAATCTACCTCTCTGGCTCACTGGCAACGTGAGTTTATGTAAATGCATGCAGATTTTTTCATTGCCTAGAGCATTCGATAAAAAAAGTAAAATAATAAAAGCAGACTAAACACCAGTGAAAAAGATATACATAGTTGTTGAGAATTGCTTGATTAGAGGATATTGCTGCGAGTAGCATTAATATTTTGATAGAAATGGGAGAGAAGGCGTCTGAAAAGTAAACGTTTGCTCTGAATATAATATACAAATTTGTCCATCATAAATTTGCATAGAAAATATTTGCTTTCATAGATGAACAAAGGTTTGCGTGAGTTAAAGATGAAATTGACGAAATCTTAACAGAGAGGATCTCTATAAAGAGCATAATCATTATAATTTGGTTTATTTATAGTCTAATCTCTTAATTATCGATATATATCGAAATATATCTTTGCTTGACCTGCACGTTTTTATTATCTTCACCCTTAGTCATGCTGAGATGTTTTCTTTTCTGTCTTACAATCTCTTATCAATATTTATCGATACAAAATATAAAACTAATTCGTATTCCCTCCCTTTACAGGGTATTTAAGTACTGAAGCAGATAATATAAAGTTGTTTTCGAACTCTGAACTGTGGAATTTCCATTATATTTTTTTTTGCTTTAGTTTATTTTAGCAAACTCTATATCTATCTCTCTCGCTCCCTAAATTCGAGCTGTGAACTGAATTTGTGTTAGTTTGTGGCTCGATTTACGTCTTTTGGCTTTGTTCCTGTCATTTCATTGGCTGGGTACGCAGCGTCCATTAATGTTGAGTGCCTGAACGTAATGTTGAGTTGTAATAAATTTAGCATTAGGCATACTAAATAATTAAACAAATTTCCATTACGTTCCATTGAGGATCAAGGTGCGTGCTTTTGGTTTTATATATGTAGCTATATATACTTCGACTCTTTATATATGTATTTAATTTGGTTTTCAGCAAGCTATCATATTTATTTTAATTGAGAATTTGTTTTGCTCTTAATTTACTCTGTGGGTGTTTGGTAAGCTCTCGCTTCATTTAACCTTTGAACCGTGGAAGTTCTGAAAATTTTATTCGGTTCTGGGAAAATGTGTTGAAGTCGGGTGAATAATTATGTTTAAATACTTTCCGGTTAACTCTTCGAATTTAAATCACTTTTTGTTGGCCAAGCTCAATCTGTTAACAACTTAAATACAATTATTTTCATAACATTATATATTTCAATAAATCGATTGATTTGGAGAATCAAGCATAAGTATCCATCAATTAAGTCCGTTTATAGTCTTTGACTGTGCCATATAATTTGGTTTATTATAATTATTTCAGTCAATACAATTGGTAATCATTTTGTCAATTAGAATGCCAGTCAATCAGGCAGTCAATCAGTTTAGTCAGTTTCTACCTTCTTCATCAATCAATAGAAGAATTGATTATCTCCCTAGATTTCTAGAGTTTCCAGTGTTAGTTTGTCTGGCATTCAATTCAACAGTCAATCAACACAGCTAACGATGTAACAAACTCAATTAGTCAGTCAGTCCATCAAAACATATTTTTTTTTTATAAATTGAATCAGTTTCCAGACTTCACTCTTCGATTATTTAGTTAGACAGTCTGTCATCATACCTCAGACTTTAATATAAATTAATGTTGTCTTGAGCCTCATTTAGCGTGCGTTCAACTGAACCAATACGTCTAATATATTTATATCAATCCAAAGTCTACGATCTGCTTCAATGGGCATTAGACGGCAATCAAATGACTTGACAAAACTGAATTTAAAGTAATTTTCAAGTGCCTGACGAGGAGGATGCCATTAGTGTTTGGCTTCGTCATTAGTCATGCGGGAAGAGAAATGGACTTGTGTCACGCGCAAAGCCACTTGATTGGCCTCCATTTTGTGGCAAGCGTGGGTCAAGGACGTTGTCAAACAAATGCATCTCATGACGAACAGCAACAAAATAAAAGCCTCAAATTACGCATACGCCGCATGATACGGAAGCCCTCATCAATTTACAACTGTCAATGCTCATTAACACATTAGCGAAAAGGGAGAGCAAGTCGGAGCGAAAGAGAGTGCTAGAGAGAGATAGAGATGTATATATATATATAGAGAGAGAGAGAGCTTGTAAAATAGTGCTCACTATTTGACGCAACCCTTGAGGCATCTAAATTTTATTAAGTGAGCAAAACATGTGTCCAAGACATTTATGAGCCGCCGCCTAGAATATGTGTTTCACTTCACATAAATTGCGGACGTGATCAAAATTTCAGAATATACTTTCTCCTTTAAGGCGTTTTAAATGTCGTCGTAAAGCCAGTGCGATATACGAAGTAGGGAGTAGCTGACTAGCAAATGCCCTGATCTAACATTATGCCTTAGATTTAATACTCAATTACTTACTTACACATGGATAGAAAAGGTTCTACTGTTCTGCTCCTCATTCGATTGAATATACTACTCTTATAATCTTCTGCTCGTCTATGCGTTTTTTTTTATCTACTCCTCTACTTGTCTGCTAATCTACTCATACACTCGTCTGCTCGTCTATTTATTTCCTGGTTTATTGCTCTATTCTTATACTCTTCTACTCTTCTATTATCGACTCGTCTACTTATCTTCTGGTTTACTCTTCTACTCTTCTACTCTTATACTCTTTAACTCTTCTACTCTTCTACTCTTTTTCTCTCCTACTGTTCTACCTTACTCATCTACTCTTCTACTAATCTACTCTTCTATACGTCTACTTATTTCCTGGTTTACTAGTCTGCTTTTTTACTCTTATACTCGCCTACTCATGTACTCTGATACTCTTATATTCTAATAAATTAAAATAATTCTTGGAGTTATATCCTTATATTTTTTTGCCCATTCGCACCACAATTTATTTGAATACATCTCTCTCCATATACACATTCACCAGTATACCCTTCTTTACTCATACTCAGTGGGTATGAAAAAGCACCAACATATGTACACAGTAAAGCATAAAAACATTCCAGCCTAGTCCGGCATTTATTTGCTCAAGTCAGAAGTTAAATGGGTTCGCTTTAAGGATCAGTGGCAAATCAAATTGATATATGACTGTGAGGCACGTGCTTTACGAATGGAAATAAAAATAAGTAAAAGTCTACTCTAATTGTAGAGCGCAAGCTGGGGCCTGCGACCTGTGCGACCAGGCGCCAGGAGAAACTTTCAATGAAGATAAATTGTGGCTAAAGAAATTTGCCTAAATGACGCCGAGTGCCGAGCGGGCCGTGAGCGGAAAGGCAACAATAAATGGCTGTAAGGGCTCAGTAAACAGCGATTTACAATTAAATTGAATCGAATTGAATTCCAAGCTATGCTTTAAATCCTTTGAACTACGAAATGTAATTGATTTGGCACTGGGACATACAGCAAATCGGGTCGCACTTCTAATTATATTGCAAAGCAAGCTAAGCTCTCATATAAAGAGTGCAAAGCCACCTCGAGGCAATCCTTGGGGGACATCACAGCACAGCAAATCCCCAACTCCCAATTTCCTAGATGTCAGCGACTCACTCCTCACAGCTTTGCCATCCTGCACAGTTTGATTAAGCCAAGACTTACTCGGGGCATCGTAGAGTACAATGGAAATGACGGGGATGGCAGCAAGGCAGGTTTATGCGCTTAACTGCAACAGGTTATACATATGTATGTATGTATGTATGTGCTTCCTGCTGAATATCTAGCAGCAATCGTTTGACATCTCACACATTCAACAAATTCTTAAAGTAGTAATTGAGTGCGTGCAAAGTTTAATAACGATTTAAATAACCAAGCTATGCGAGCAAATCGTTGTCTGTCCTTACAGGGTATCCATTTGGTGTTTTATTATCGTGCTTTGGTTTAATTTCTTCATTGATGCCATTAAACCTATGATGAGTTCTTAAAATTGCACACACTACATTCTTTATAATATAACTTACTCTTTTATAGGGTATATATTAAGCATATAGTTACTAAAATGCATTCTACAATCTAAAGAATCTTTAAGTAGTCACAACTTTATAGCTTGCCCCAAGGATTCTAAGTAAGGTATCAAAATTAATACTTTCTAGGGTAACTGCTAGTCGCTTCAATGTCATATTTCTATTATTAAATATATTCCATGCTCTTTAATATCATCAAAAATGCCTTTATCACTTTTTATTTTTGTTCATAGGATATCTGTCTAGTCTATACAAGTTTGCAAATATATCAGCACCATTCAGTTGCTGACTTTGCGTTCACATTTATTATTGTGGAAATGTCATTATAGATATGCGGCAGCAGCAGCTGTTGGGACTTGACTGTTGCTGCTAGCCAGGGACAGTAGCAGCAGCAGCAGCAACAACAACAGCAACAGCAACAACAATAACAACAATTGTAATACCTGTAACAACACCTGCAATGTTGTCCTGGTAATTCCACAGCTTATGGCATCCATTAAAGGTAACCTCCGTCTATTTGTCTATTCGCAACAATTTGCTGAGCTGGACA
Organism: Drosophila antonietae; assembly: GCA_030914385.1. Lineage (NCBI taxonomy): Eukaryota > Metazoa > Arthropoda > Insecta > Diptera > Drosophilidae > Drosophila > Drosophila antonietae. Next base: position 606,384 of record JAUESO010000611.1, on the reverse strand, counting down.
GCTTTTCATGCTTTTTGCTTTTTGCTGTCATTGTTGCTGTTGCTGTTGATGTGGCTCGTGTTGTTGCTCTTCTTTCAGTTGTTGTAGTTAGCCTTACCTGTGATAAACAAAAAAACAAAACTGACACGTGTCTGGCATTTAGGCGCGTTGCTATACTCTAGCCCAGATCTGAAGAGCAACGCATTAAATTAAATTTTATTTATTTTTTAAATCAAAATTTCTCAGACTACCCTCGTCTGGCAATTAAATGAAGCACGTACAGCGTATTTATATTGTGTATGTAGAAAATTTGCTGCTACTTCAGCGGACTACTAAACCAATATTTGTTAAAATATTTCTTTTGAAATTGAGATTTGGCACCTTAAAATTTTGTTAAATCAGAGAAAGCTTTACATTGATTTCTGTTTATTCTCTAGATCTTTCGAGATATTGATATAGTTCATTGACATGCATTAGTAATTTCTATAACCAAAACTGATTGGTGAATGGATGGGAAGGCGTGGCAGAGCCCAAAAAGACTGTCTTATCTCTCCTAGTCTGTTAGAAAATTATTATTCAATATTCTCAATATCGTATATGTACTGTTTCACTATGTAAAGTAACAAAATATAAATTTTATTTACATATAACTAGAAACGTTTTTAAAACTCTCCACTAGACTTGTAGAACTTGAAACTATATTCAAAACACCTCTTTAGTTCTCAACTATATGCTAGGGTATATGAAATAGCCCTAAAATTATTAACTAGCAGCAAACATGCAGCAAACACCATCTCATGTTGGTTCTCCGTTGTTTACCTTTATGACCTTTGCGCCTTTGGCTAAAACTTTGCTTAAGGGGCTATGGATATTTGGTAACACTCGTTCATTGAATGTAAAGAGGGTGTATATGCTTAGTGTAGAGACTATAAATATGAAATATATGTGGAAGAAGGCTAGTAGATGGAAGAAATGAAACAGGAGAAGAATACAGGAGACGAGAAGATATCAGATGGAAACCAATAGAGTATGAAACGCATTGCTCGCAAATAACTGTAACCTGCACGCTCTGAGATCAATCGATACTCAATACTCAATCGCTGTCGATCCGAGCAATAGCCTTCGGTTCCTTCTGTTGAGGTTTTCGGGTGAGCAACTTGAATCGAATTCGTTTAGAGAGCGATATGATTAATACGGCGCAGTAACTGAGCAGTAAATTTAAAGAGTCCATGCAAACGCTCTTCATTTTTACACAAATACATATGCACACATACTCACTTACGGTACTGCTGTGTTTAGCGAAGAGATTCCTCGTTTGCATACACGAACGACTTTTTGCTTCGTAAAACTCGTTAAATCGATTGCTTTCTGAGTTTTGCTTTAGGTGTGTGTGTGAGAGACTCTTATATTGGCAGGCATTGAGAAACGGTCAACCGACAATTGCGAGCTCTGGTATGGAAGAAAGGCAAATATATACATAGAAGGTAGAATTCAATACCCAAGCTCATTCTCGCGCTGAACGGGTATTATGTAGTGTACTATGCCCAGTACTATGTCCTGTTATTTTGTGTCTTTAACTGTTCGACAGTCAAATATGAAATATGTTTGGCTTTGTTGAGCTTGCGTAGAATGAAATAAATATTTGTCGTGCCTTTAATTATGTTTGGAGCTACAACAATTCGGATTGTCAGCCATTGCCAGCAGGAGATTGAAATCTCGTTTACATTAAGCCTGAAAACACTATGGAAATGTCAGTTTTCTTTGTTTCCGTTTCCGTTTCCGTTACTCACTCACCCACCCGCTTCGTCTTTTTTATATGATTTGGCATTCTTATTGACAATTATTTGTGTGGTTTACCATTCATCCTTTTGTGCTTCGACTTTTCCGCGTGAGGTAGAGGCGTTGACAGCGATTAATAAACGTCAGAGTTGTGGGTCTCCATTCGCCTCCCGTCCGAGTTGAATTCAATTAATTTTCCACTGATTCCTCCATATACATAAAACAAGGCACATTGTGGGCACAGGGATTTGACGTGTCCAAATTAATCAAAATTTGTGCTAGTTTTCGTGTGACATTTCGCACTTTCATCTCGTCTTCTATTTGATGAGGGTCCTGACATTCCCCAAAAAGTTTCAACAAGCCAACGGCTATTCAACGAACTTTTTAAACTGAAGCAAAGTCAAGTCTTGCTGACTTTTTGCTCACGTTTGCTAAGCATTAATAAATAATCAACATTTATGAAGTTAACTTTTCATATGCTTTCAAATGAGTTTAATTTATTTGAAAAATGTCGCTTAGATGCCTTGGCCTATAGAAAATTACGTGTTTTTGTGAATTTCTTGTGAATTTCGACGATTAAAGTTGTAAAAGGCTTTAGTAGCTAACTTTAAGACAACTACGGCTAGAGAGCTTCCCATTAATGAAACTATGAATTATAGCATTTTAGATGATTTTTATAATGCTATTAAAAGCGTGTTTATCTTCTAGAAAATTTCATGTGCTTTCTTTCTAATAGAGCTATAAATTAATTTTCAAGCTTTAATGAACTTTCAAAATTTAAATGTATTGTAGCAAAAGCTTTTGAAACTAACAATTACCTTATTTATTTCAGCTTGTTCACTACATTTCATTAAATGCTTGAGCCTCAAGCCAAATGTGAACTTTGTCAATTTATTTGACCAAGTTTTAAGGCACTTGAACTTCAGATTTCGTCGCGTCTTTAATGAGGTAGAGACATAGAGAATGTGAGAGTAAGAACAATAGCGAGCAGCTGCGGGCAAATCTCATTACAACTTTAATAATTTGTATTTGGGGCTATTAATTAAGTAAATATGTAAAAGTTGCAGAAAACACTTTTAATGACAGTTCAAGCCACATGCCACATTCCTCATGCCAACTGCCTCCTGCCTCCTGCCGACTACCTCCTGCCGCTTTGGCACTTTGTGGCATTTGCAGAAATAAATAATTTGTCTGGAAAAAATGTGAAATGAAAAGTTAAATGCCTCAGGTCAAAAACTTGTTGAAAATGTAAATAAAAGTGGAAACAAAGCGAAAACCTTAAATCTACCTTAAAGGTATTCCAATTGGAATTAGAATTGTAATAAAGAGAAAACCTGAATAAATTTAAATAAGGTATTTCAAGCTTAAATATGCAATCTGTATACAAATTATGACAGTGGTATTCCAATTGGACGGCGGTATGCTGTGGCCGTTTTGCCTGCGGCATTCCAATTGGACAAATGTATGTTATGACAGCAGTTGAGTTTTTACATGCATTCCAACAAGACGTTTAATACATTTTTATACTTTTATGAGTCAATTGCAATTTATTATACCTCAATATATTCCAATTGGTATTCTTAGTTTTTATTATACGTCAAATGTATAATCTTATACTTTGCAATGTCGTAAAGTGAACGTTTAAATTTGCCAATACAAAATGACCTTCGATAAGAAATTGTGTTTGAGTTATTTAAATATAATGAATAATGAAAAAGAAATTTCATACATTTGCTACATTTTGTTAACTTTCATGAATTTTAATTTTAACAGTTGACTTCAATTTATTTCAAATACGTAAATAGGAATTCCTTATATGACTTGATGCTAATCAGCAAACAACAAATTGAATTCCAATAGGAATTAATTATTTTTATTATGCCCCAACATTTTAATTTTGTGAATATCAACATTTTCTTACATTTCATTGATTTGAGTCTTCAGTCTAGCCATCATGCATTAAAGCTAATTGAATGGGAAATTCTATGGAAATTTATAATATATATTGTTCCACTGCAATACATTGTATCTTCGAGTTTCCAATTAGAATATCGTTGAGAGTGGCTAAAATTATATTCTAATTTTATTTTCTTATGCGAAAGCGAAAATTTAGAATTTTATTTAAGCTTTTCCATTGAGAACTCTTGTGAATTATGATTTCGATACCAGTTGTGACAGCCAAAGCAAATAATTCAAATAAATTAAAGGAACATATGTAAACCAACAGCTCAATTGAAAGCGAGAACGAAAGAGAGCTAGAGTGAATATGTTACTGAGTGGGAGTGAGTGGGCACATACAAAATTTCATTCGCTCATTGCGAGTAATTAATTTTTCATCAATTCACAATTTGCTTCAACGGAAAAATGTGGAGGAAAAAGTTGAAATATTTCGAAAATTGCTTTGTAAACAGAGAGCGAGAGGCGCTCTTCATGCGCTTCAATATTTGCTAAATATATATATGTGTATATATGTGGTATATATAGATACACAATATTATTTCTAAATACATTTGGATGTATGGCCACACGTAAAACATTTTAAATGAAAACTGAAAAAAAAGCTTTTCACAAGTTTTTAATATGTTTAAAATTTGTTTTCTTATTTTTTCTTGTTTGCGCCTTGTATATTATTTATTTATTTTGTTTTTTTTCCCATTTTTGCGCTAATGGATGAGGACAAAACGTGCTTTCCATATTACGAAATCGATGGATGTGTTGGTCCAATTTTACACTGTACAAAAAAAATTGAGAATACTTAATTAAAATGTGCAGTGAGTGAAAGGAAATGAGTATTAGGAATTGAGGAATATATATATAGGAAAATACAACAAATTCTATAATTGGGAAGATGAAATGTAAAAGTAATTTTTTAATTTTAAAAATAATTGAAAAACGTCTTATATATATTGAAATAGTCAAGGCTATAAGGAAAGAAGAATCTGATCTGAATAATCTGATAATCTCATCTAAAATCTGGCAGATACAGTCACAGATTGAAGGATACGTATCGTTAGCTCTTCTCTTAGTGTAGCTGCCATGGAGAGTAATACGCATAGGCCATAAATAATACAAAGTGCGTGTGTGGCATGCGGTTACTTGCGGGAATTTCATTATTCACATTAAAGGCATTTACGTTAAAGCCCTTTTCCGATCTCAAATCTGAGTTTCAGTTTTCGGCTCAAACTATGTTAAGCTGTGCGAGCCACTTGGCTTTCAGATTGCGCTTGTAGGATGAGACTTCATTCATTATGCATTCGACTTGGGGACCTAGGTAAACGGATGAGCGAACAGATAGAGAGCGAAAGAGAGAGGGAGGGACAGCGAACCAGAGAGAGAGAGAGAGAGAGAGAGAGGAGCCTTGGAAAATCTGAGCTAACAACAAATCTGGCGGGTTATATTTAGTGCAAGCAGCCATAGGTAAGCCAACACCTGAGTAAATGGAAGAAAGCTAGAATAGAAGCTGCTCTATGATTGACTGGGATGATACCCTAGCTATCCAGCATAGACTACTACATGTGTATTTGACAAAGACTCTTATACAGACTCTAACAAAAGACTATGTATTATACTTGATGAAGAATTTGATATATGCTTTAGGAGAGGATTCAATGTACTCCACTCTGTACTAGACTCTTATACAGATAATAATGCAGGACTCTAATAGATTTCGATATATACTCTTATATAAAAGGTAGCTGCTTATGTTGAAATATATCAATATACCCACTTGCTGTTAACCTTTTCAATTGGTACAGGGTATAGCAAGGCAAGGCAAAGCAATGCAAAGCGTCTGCTAACACTGCGCTAAGCTAGAAAAGCACACAGCAGATGAGTACTTGCAAAAATAAAGAAACGAAACAAAATTAAAATGCTGCCGCCTAGGATAATGATGTTCAAGTCCATGATGATGATGATGATACAAATGTAATAGAGGTGCAGTCAAGTTTTGCAACTTTTAGAAAAATTAAAAAAAAAAAGTCCCTTAGTTTATCCAATTCGCGCTCATCATTACGTATTCCTCAAACGTCAGCATTTCCCATACACACAGAGCCATCTACACACATACACACCTACACACACATACACTCAGTGAGAACTTTTTGGCATTTGCATAATTTTCAATGAAAGCCTACCTGGGCTATAGCTATGGCTGTGGTTGTGGCTGCTTTGCTCACTTATGCGGCGCGATTGTTCATTTCGAAACTTTCGCTGGAAATTTGTGAAAAGAAACCGAAAATGCCATTGGTTCAATTCGCATTATTCAAAGCCAAAGCCAGAGCCACAGCAACAGCCTGAGCTCAGCTTAGCTAATGGCCTCTTAGTGTAGTCATAAAAATAAAATTTAAGCCTAGAGGTGGCAGCTGTTTTTAGTAAATTACGGGCTAATTGGCATTGAGCCTTAAGCTTTTTGTGTGTTTGTATATAAAAGAACTTAGGCTATATAGAAAATATTTTAATCGGATGCCAAGAGACTTAACCATCTGTGCCCCAGGGGCACAATGTGTTTTCCAGGTATTTCTCAATTGATTTTGATTTTAAGTTTTACAAGGGCAATTAGTTAGTTATAAATGGATTAAGGATTTCATCAATATTCCATAATCGGATTAGATATTTATTTAAAAACGTAACAAAAAAAGCATATTAGTTGAAAAGGCTAGCGTATTTCATCATTTTTGATGGCCCATTGTTAATCGCTCTGTCAGTCAATCACTCAATATAATTGCAAGCGAACGTATCTGCATGTCAATCCCTAGGATTATTGTCGACTTAATTAAATTCTCACCTCCGAGCGAGGTCTGCGTACTATCTGACTGCACGGCTTTTCTGCGCTGGCAGTTATCGCGCGCATCAGCTCTCCGTCGTGGCTGAAGATAAAGTTGGGCATTGTTATCGTTCCATTTGGACAAAAGTTTTCATACACTAAAGCCCAAGAGCCGCAGCCAGATAACAGCCAGTCGTTGAGTCAATGAATGGCGATTACAGTGCACAGCAAGAACAATTAATTGAAGCTGGCATTTACATTGCTTTTCGCTTGTTTTTTTTTTTTGCTCTGTCTCATTCTGAGCTGCAATTAAAGCGATGCACCTAATTAAGCAAAATGCGACTTACTGATGTGAAAGATAAGCATTCTTCATTAGCTCACATCAGCTGGGCTATCCAAACAAAATGCAGCACATGGCTGAAACTGAAATTATATTGGAGTCCAGGCGAATTATATAAATATTTAAAGTTGAACGAGTAAAACTGCTTTCGGGTCGGGAATGCCTGACTAGGATATTCCCTAAAGTCAGCTGAGAAATATTTTCCAAATGTCTTTAGCTTAATTAATTATCGATTTTTATCGATAACAACTAAATCAAAGAAAAATAGTATATATATTATATAATATATAATAGTATATAATACATTAGTTTTTTTTTTCAAAGTTATGAGTTCATGCTACAGACCTAGAATATATTGAGTATGCCAAACTTTTTCATTCATGCTTCCATTCAACGTTGAGTTCCCTGGGTTCACGTTGCATAAATATTATGAGAATTGCACAGAAAGGTCAGCTGTTACACAATACAATAACATATGCACATAAATACATATGCATTTTGCAATATGCACATTTTCGGATAAAACAGTTAAATATTTAAGCAAAGTTCGGCTTTGCGCACATTACCCCTTCAGCATGTTTGATATTAAAGGTATTTCAATTACATTTATTTGGCTATATTTAGCACTGTAATCTACTCAGCAACAATAAGGTATTAAAATATTCAGTTGATGACAGTGTTAAAAGTTGTTCTGGCTGATGTCACAGGACTGGGGGGTAACTGCGTATCAGGATGTTGTCACATTATTGCGAACGTTAACGTTCACGTTAAACGTGCTCGAACAATCTTCCATTTGCATAAATTAAAAGCATTATAAATGAACGTCAAATGAATTGGCATATAAATTATAGACTATGAGCAATTACGACACAGCTGACAGCTGTGCCAGACAAAGACACCTTTTTCCCTCCGACCACCTTTCCCAATCCACCGTTCTAAATCCTTCTCACTTGTGTGACCAAATACGTCGTTGGATTGAACGAATACTGTGTTGTGAGTTCATTTAACGAAATTGATTTATATGCATATAATTATTTCCTAGACCCATTAACTAAACTATATAATATTTGTAGTTTCTCATATTAGTTCCTTTCTATAAATAATAAATGATAATTGAAATTTGCTTAATTGAAGTGTAAGTGTTTATTGTGTCGGTTGGCGACACAGTCTTCGGATATCGTATTCTAGTTACTTCCATCTATCCTATCCTAGTCGGCCACTCCCAATTTTCGCCGTTATATTCTTAACTTGCATAACCAATTATTATAATTGTCCTAAGTCAGCTTCGGCACACAATACAGTTGACCTTATGCAAACATCAAGCTTTGGATAAAGGCCAACTGTGTCGTCTCCTGTGTCCTGTGTTCTTTTTGATGAATGAGTTCAAAAGAAATAAACAAAACTTGACAACTGGTAAATCAAAATTCCGAAACGAAAAAGGAATTGAAAAAATAAGGAAATATGATATATGTTGGCTTGTCGCTGGGCATGTTTAATGATACATGTCCAGCTGCTGGGTCAAACAGGCGCCAGGGCAACGTCAGAACATCGCCGGGACAACATGTCCACTGCACAGAAACCATGCGATTTATGAGCCAATGGAATTCACTGTTGCGGTTTTGTTTTGACGCCAAATGCGAGTCACCGTGACACATTCATAATATTTCTGAAATTTTTCTCATATACTCTGTCAAACAATACCGTCAAAGTAGCTGGAGTAGCTGGAGTATCAAGAGACATCCTGTAGACATAGGCCATACTTTGAATTCTCAGGCGAATTATCGATAATTGCCCATTGTGGATATTAATCGATTTGAAGCTGCTATTGCTAAGAAAATTAGTAGAATTCAGATATGTTGCTCCTTTATTTATATTGTTTGTATCAGTCCATATATGGTTGAAGTGCACTTTCTGCATTTTCTTCGCTCTCTCTGTCTTGCTGCTAATCCTTCTCTTTCTCTAATGTTTCCATTTTTAAAATACCTCACTTAGATCTCAACATTCCTATCTAGACAATATGCCCTTCTCATATAGTGCTGGGTATTTGGGAGTAGAAAAACAAAAACAAATCATCAATTCACAAAAAAAACCATCGAGTTTATTACAGAGAGTGTCAGATTGTGTGAGTGAATGTGGGTGCTTGCGCCCTTCTCTGCTTTGTTATTCAATAATCTCACATATTCCACTCAGTCACCGACACACACACATTTCAATGCGAATTTTCGATTCGGTTAAGTCCTTTGTAGTTGATGAAGTTGTTTTGAAACATTCGAAGCATTAACATGCTTTCAAATTATGCGTTTGTTGCCTTGCCAACATCAACCAATCGATTGTGGGAATACTTAATATTTGCAGTAAACAGTGAACGCTGATTTGCCTGAGCCACAGACATCTGTTTCAATTACGCCCAAATCGAGCTTGCTATTGAAGCTGAATGCTTGCCCATTTATTTGAAATGCGAGCTGGCGCAAGTGAACTCTAAAAAGAGGAGATGAAAGTAAAAACATAAATCGGGAAATTGCTTTGAATAAAAATATGATTATTACTAAGGAAATCGCTCAAAGTTATTGAAGCAGAAGATTCTTAACAGAAATATAATGTATTCACTTTGGACTGTACTAGAATAGTTTTTTGTATTTGTACTAAATATTAATCAATCGATAAATATCGATAGAAAAAGTAATAATTTACTATTTATATTTATATTGTTGCTAGCTATGAGAAATCATTTCAGTCTTAAGCAATCTAATCCACTTGAATTAAATTCATTATCGAAATAGTATTTTTATTTTATGTATATTATTATCGATTTCCTGTTGTTATTGAAATTAAAAGCCCGATTAAAATTGTTTTCCATATAACCTAGTTCAAGGTTAAGCCGCAGTCGTTAGCAGAGGACACGATTTGCATGCGCGTGCAAACATCGTTGATGCGAACTTAAAACGTTGCGAATCCTTGTTGTTAGCCAAATGAATAATGAGTTATGCACACTAATGCCTGACCTCGATGCGGCTCAGTCTGTTAGCTGTAATCTGCTGCTGACGCAGCCGCTGTTATTATTGAGTCAACAGTATCTAGATATGAATATGATGTGATTATGTTAATAAGACGTCGCCTTAGCGCTTCTAATAATATTGCCAATAATAATGTCTGTGCCATGGCCATGCAGCAGTCAAGTGCTAACTGCTGCTTGTGCATTATGCCAACAATGAGGCACTTAAGCTAAGATTTTTCTAAAGCCAAGTTCATCGCAGTTCAGTTGATTTTTTTTATGTCTGTGTATGTGTGTGTGAGCTCTGCTTCACATTATCCTCTTGCACTGCGTATAATTGTAATGCTTTTACTTTTTATGTACTTACACTTAGAGAACGACTTATTTCAATTTTAATGCAAATAATGATGACAATGGCAATGTAATGCTATATTTTTTTCTGCACTCTTTATTGAGTACACTCAGAGAAGCAGTTTTCTTATTTTGTATGATTAAATTGTAGAAAATGGGAGGGACAATGACAATGATAATGATAATTATAATGATAATAATAATGAAAATGAAAATGACAATGGCAATGGCAATGACAATGACAACTCAATTTTTAAATTTTGCTCGGTGTAAGATTCTGAGAGTTGCTTGCTGCTTAGGCTCTCGATGAGACGTCCTTCATAAAGCGTGGATGTGTCATTGTCATTGTGCTGACGTTGACATTGAGGCTGACAATGTCGATATTGATGCGAAGACTGTTGGGCAGTGGACTTAACATAAGTAACGTGAAAGGTCAGCTGCCGAAGCGAGCTATTTCATGGCGCTCAACTAGACCAGAAAGTATTTCATCAGACATTCGAATCAAATACCGGAAAAACGAAGAGGACAAACCCATTCCGAAGATGCCATAAAATGCTGTAGCTGCAGGGGTTGACAACAACAAACAACCGGGCTTAAGTGAAATCAAAACCAATGTAGCGTGCACTCAAACACACCCATACCGGCACATCTATCTTGTTGTGTATCCTTTTTTTGCTTACAACAATTTTTTCCCTCGACATTTCGCTGCTTGCTTTTATGGGTGTCAACTTTACCATTAACATTGCGAACGTTTGTAGCTTGAAGAACTTGCATATTAAGTATATGATAAATGTTAATCTCTCCAAGGCGCTCCCAAACTCATTCTTATTCACTTTCACCATACGCTGATTAGATTTTTGTTGCATACTTTTGGGGTGTCCGTTATATTATGAGCTCTTTGCTTAGGCTCCGCTTTGATACGTCCGCTTGGCAGAGGTTAGTGCAAAAGTTTCACTTTCCCAAATTAATCGGATTTACGATTTATATTGACAAAAGCCGAATTATCACTTAGGCGAATTGTATACAATTTCAGAGAATTTGTGTTTGGGCTGAGATTCGATTTCACTCGTATCATAATTTCATATTAAGTAAACAGAAGAAAAGTAGGCCCAAACAGAGCTGGAGGTGATATCAAGGGCTTTTACTTGTGTACACATTCAATATTAAATTGAGTTTTCCTATTTGCGGGGCTTGCAGCGTGTAGGAGAGTTGAGAGATAATTTGGGTTTATTTAGAGAGGGAGAGCAAACCATAATATACACATATAAAATTTTAAATAGAAAGACTATAAGAACAGAAATGCGAAGATATCGATATATACAGTTCGATAATTATCGATTTTACGTTGCAAATTTTAATGAACGATTTTCTAGTCAACCAAACAGAGACTCAGACAAGTGGTACACGTTCTCAAGAGATAAATATCGTACAAACAGCCAGCTGGAAGTAGGATATTTATAAGACAATAAAACCATGTTCTTAAAAATAGATAGGTAATCGATTTAGCTTATTTATCGATCTATCTTAGTCTGCAGAATTTGGTTTATATCTTTACATTTCGATAAATATCGATTTGAACGATTTGAACTAAGTTTGCAGATTGTTGAAAGGTATTTTTAAGTCGATCAAACTCAACTAGAGCAACTGAATTTTTTTTACATTTATAAATTCAATTTAAATCAATTAATTAATCGTGATGTTAAATATAATTTAATATTCCCTTTAACAGTAAACGAATAAATATTAAAATATCTCGCAAAGCTAGCTACCTAAGATCTTCTACCTTATACTAAAACACTTAGTACTCCTCAAACTGGAAGACTCAATTTCGATTCGAGTTATGACAGCAATGTGGCCGTAATGGGCGCTTATCTGATCGTTTGTTGAGCTTCGATGTGATTGTAATTTGTCATTAGCTGTTTAACGATTCTATTTGTTAATGTCAGATTTCTTATACGCTGTTTATGTTTTGTTTTCTTTTTAGCACTGTTTGCTGGCGCCAACAATTTGCATAATTAAAGCCGTCGTCAGATAGTGAAAAGCAGATAACGCGAGCTACAGGTAAGTTAAGCTATTAATACGATATATATTTGTATGTATATATATGATCATTTGCAATGCAAATTAATAAAGATTAATATCTTTCTACTCTTCTTTTTTTCGGTTTGGTTTGGTTTGGTATTTGTTATTAACAACTGTTAACAAATTTATACGCTCGGCGCATGCGAAGAAATTTGTTTTATTTGTTGTTTGTTTGGGTTCGGTTTTATTTTTGGGATACAACATTCCGATTGGGAATTTCTGAGCCATTCTGGTTGGCAAATATTTCTAGCCGGATGACAACATGTGGGCGAGCCATAAAAAAGCAAGATGAGTGTCGTGTCGTAAATGATATGAAGGCAACAATTTCCTCAACAATAAGAGGCTAGTTGAGTACTAGCTGACTAAAGTGCGGAAGCAAATTTAATGATACTTTATTCAATAAACGGACTCTAGTAAACGGACTAATCAAGCCTTGAGTAGATCTATTATTGCCGGCAATGGACTCGGACTTCTCGTGCTGCCTCTGCATCTCCCACTCTCTCTCTCTCTCTCTCTCTGTGTATCTCAGTGTTGTCATGGATTGCCCTTATTAATGCCATTACTTTGGCCTAATCAATTAGTCTTTATTATACTATCAATATACGTTTACACTTGGAGAAATGCCCAAGTTTTGCCTGAATTGAAATGGTCCTCAAAATATTGTGAATGCTTATATTGAGGTGTGTTGGGTATTGGAATGCTCTCATTACTCTCATTCACTTGCTTGATTAAAATCACGTTCTAATTGATGTGGGACACTCCCAAATGGAATACTCTTGCTAAGTCTGTTTGACATTTCGCTTCCTTGACTCTAATTTCTTTTACTTGATATTTATTCATATGTGAGCGAACATATCTTAGCTTTGCCATATTGCACAGGTGACAGCTCCTTTGTTTCGATTTGCGTCAATTTGTTAGCTGTTGCTGTTGCTGTTGCATATAACTGCAAGGGTCATAAATTGTGTTGGCCAATAGCTTATTCTATGTGAGTACGCGTGCCACCATATGGACGGACATCAAAAGGGGCCTGCGTGCGTGGGCGAGAATCGTCAATTTCAATATGTTCAAGCAGCAAAATCTTTTTATTGCTTCAGCCATAAATATGACATGTTTGATAGTCAGCTATCAGCATTGCACGTCCGTCCCCTACTCAGCCAATCGCCTTGAGCCAGTTGATGTTCACGCTCGAGTTCTGCGTAAACATTCTTCACAACTAGCCGCAGAACGAAAATGGCGACACAAGTTGAGCTTGAGCCGATGAATCTTTCATCTATTGTCTTGCATCAGGCTAAAGCGCATTGCTATCCACTTGGCCAGCCAAACTTTAATATTGTTCACTGAAAGTTGCTCATGCTCAATTTGTGTGCATTCAGAGAGTTGACTTCTCAGCCAGCTGAGTCAAGTGTGTGCTCTGCATATGCCACACGAGTTCACTCAGCGAAAAGGTAGAGTAAATAAGTCAATCGAGCTTTATGAAAGTAAAACTTTTGAAGTACTTCAGTTGAATGCTAGCGCATTTATCTAGAGCTTCTTGTTGATTTTTCTTATGCATTGCATTTACTTTTATTCAACTCAAGAAACATATTTTTTGTCAATTGACTTAAACTATTTTAAACTAGAAAACTTTGTGGAAGCAGGCGAACCTTGCTGATGCCAATAATAATTTAAATTCTCTTTGTTGCTTTAAATTCTAGACTAACATAAGAATCCTGACCTACTTTAAGTCATTTGAGGAGTATCTTTCGAATTGCTGGCTATGCAGAGATTTTTACGCTTGAATTACATTGTGTTCTAAGGATTATTTTTACTATGGGCACAAAATAGCTTGGGTCTCCTCTTAAAACTATTCTAACAATATTCAAGCTTGAATGACACAAATTATACCTTATTATATTATATATAAAAAAAAAAACATTGATACAGTCAAAACTAAGAAGAAAGAGACAAAATATTTCTATTCAATTTAAAAAATCATAGAAATAAAATTATATATAAATTTCAAGAAAAACATGTCTACTATAAACTAAACTAAATTTGAGCAGAAATTATTATAAATTTAATTTCAATAAGTTGAAAAACGGGAAATTAGCAATTTGTAAAAATTAGCTGACAAAAATTAATTAAAATATTTTTTGTACAGTTTTTTCTTATTTAACTAAATTTCAAATCTTCTAAATTGTGTAATTATTTTTAAAAATATCTTAAATCTTTAAAAAATTGTTGTTATAGAGCACAAATCTAGGACTAAAATTTAGAGCTATAACTTTATACTATTTTTTTTTATAGGTAATTTTGTATTTTTATAATTCCATACTTTTTCGCCAAGTGTACGCTGCAGCTTTCCTTTTAACGTCGACTAACACTAACGATGGTATCATTTTAGTTTTGCAAAATTCCAAAGTTAAAATTTTGCATCCGCTTTTGAAGCAATGCAACTGCTGTGGGGGATGTCGAGCACAAATACGCATGAGCACACACACACACACTTACACACACACACGCATACACAGTGTTTGTAGAATTTTGCTAGCAGCTCGGAAAATTAAGCTAACAAATATGCATACGATCAAATGCTTACACGTGTAGAGCTTGTCAGCGCTTTAAAGGAAGCACAAGTAGTTTGACAAGCAAAATGAATGAGTTCCTCTTTCAAGTAATAAAGATTGTCAGTAAGTCGTAACTATAGCCACAAGATGTACAAAGAAATATTCTAACTCAACCCACTCCATTCCATTCATATATATAGATATACATATATATATATACATAAGCTCGTTTGCCTATCCATCTCTTGGTTTATGTCACTTATTTTGGTTGCTCTGACGACTCGTTTAATTAGCAAATAATTGTAAACGTGTCATAATCAAGGTAACACAAACTAATTGGATTACGACCCAATTAAAATCTGCAAAGTGGTAACAACAAAGCGAGCAGCTGGACAGCAAATCGATTTATTATTTTCGCAATGTTTACGTAATTCACATTTCAAACTAAACTAAACAAATGCGCTAGAACTAAAAGCAAAAGAAAAGAACAAAAAAAACTAAAATACAAAAATGTAAAATGTTTTTGTGTTAATGAATGCGGGTTATTCCACATGATCTGCATATGTTATTTAATAAACATAAATTCCACACACACACACACTCTCTCTCTCTCTCTCGCTCTCTCTCGCTCTCTCGCTCTCTCGCTCTCTCGCTCTGTCTCTTGCACTATTTGCATGAACTTGTTAGGAAATACCCAAGCCTTTAAACAATCGACTTTTTAATGCTGTGTTTTTAATTGGTTAATTAAAAAATACATAAATTTCAATAGACTTTATTACATTTTTCAAATAAAAAATAAATGTACATGTGTGTGATATATATATATATGTATATATATAATGTTTTTTATCAAGTGTTAATCTCAATAAAATTATTAACGAGTGTGAAATACTAAATAACTTGAATAAATGTACACTTATATATGTATATGTATGTTACTTAAATACATCTGTGCACATTAATTTTGAAAACAAAACAAGTTTATTGCTTTTGATTTATATTAGTGTTTATTTATTTATTTTTTATTTCTAATTAGCCTTAGAACTTATTGCAATAAAAACTCACATATAAATTAAACAAATTTTAATTGCATGTTATTAAACGCTTTTGTTCTTTATAGACGATAAATGAAGACTTTTAAAATAAATTAGAAATATAATTATAATAATTTTTTTAAACCCGTAATTAATATTAATTAATTTGCGATAAATTAAGATTTTATAATAAATTACAAATGTAATTATATTTATTTAGTTGGAAATAAAATATAAAACGCTTTTTACTTTTAATTAAGTGTAGATTTTATTTGTATTTTTTAAATTTTTACATAAGTTTTTTATTTGTAACTTTTTGTTATTTGTAATTCTTATTAGACTAGTAAACACAACAAGAGGCGGTCGAAACGGAGCATTTCAGGCAGACCTAGAAGTAATTGCGAGCCACAAATGTGTTTGGGTCGATGAGCGTGGCCACTTCCCAGGGATAAACTCGCGAAGGTCCCGGGATGCGGTTGTAGGCAGCTGCAAGGCGACAAAGATCGGATGAGAGGTTGGGCTAGAGAAATGCTGTGAATCCTGTGGTGGGTGGGAATCATGACTTACCAATTATCTTATTAATGGCCGTCTGTGCATCCAGTATTTGTGCCGGCGCAGCATTTGCCAGTAGCAGGCAGACTGTGGCGAATACGAAAACAATTGCAAACAATTTGGACATTTTAGTTAGTGGGGGGTTTGTGGCGCTTCCTGCTGCGAGTGCTGCTCCTGCTGCTGCTGCTGATGATGAAGTTTGTTTCAAGTCTAATTAGCCAAGTCACAGCCGCGGCTATTTATACCCAAAACAAAAAATGATGAAAGAATCTGTTAGAACTCGAGCATGAATGAAAAGCCGCAGCATCCCGGTTTTGGTTCTCACTTCTCAGTTCTCATTTCTCAACTCTCTCAGCTGTTGCTGTTTCTCCTTCTCCCTTTTTTGTGTGTGTCGAAATTGATTTCTTGTTTTCTAGACGCAGCGATTAATTTCGTTGGCGCCTACACAACACAAATATGCAGCATCTGCCACGAGACGATATTTAATTCCAGCACACAAATATATTAAAAGAAAACGAGTCAGGTTACTGCTGTGGGCGCAGCATAGACGACTGTCTGATACGCGCTCGTATAGAATTTGTGAGTGGGCTTAAGAGTGGAGCAGCTCAAGCTTATTTTACGGATGAGACTGTGTGAGCGTACGTCTTATGCTAGTGAGTACAAGTCGAACGTCTGTGTAAACTTAGCTGAGCAGGATGTCTGTAGCGCCTCCTGCTTATATTTATAGCAAACAGCTATGGGCTTTGGAAAGGTAGCTGCATGTTGGCTCTCTTTGCAATATCTAAAATCCAATAATTCTCAACTGATTAAAGCTTAATTTCTACAAGTCCTCAGTATATTATTGACGTACCTTTGGCTTTTCTCAATAGCAAATTCCTCTAGCGGTCGTCTAGTCCTCATCCTAGTGTTAGATATCTTACAAGAAATGCCTATAGACAGTTGTAAGACTTTGTTTTCGCTTTGACAAGACTTCGAGTTACAACCATGAGCATATACATAATATATATGCCATCATATACATCTGTGCTACCAAACAGACGCGCGCCCAATTTAAATTTGTAACATAAACCTAATTGCAAGTAAACTCTTTGGGAACTCGACTTGTTGAACCTATTCACCTTCAGCTGGGTGGATTCAACGAAACACAGCCATATATACCATATCAAAGTGTCTATCTGGTCTATCAAAGAGACAGGTATGCAGACACAACCCACAACTCACAACCCATCTACCCGTTGAACCTCGGCATGAACGAGCAAACAAAAGAAGATTGAAACGGGTTTCGCTAAAGAACAAACACGGCTGGAAATTCCAATAGCGTGGAAAGTAAACAAACAAAACAAAATATTATTTAAATATTGCAAGACACAAAAAAAATAACAAAAACAAAACTTTTTTTTTTCAAATTTTAAATATGAATTTATATGCAATATTTATTGAAATATGCTTAAATATATAAATATATATATTTTTTTGCCTAGGAATTTCTTGCCGGTTCATTGTACGAATTTTGTTATTCTTCTTCGCTTTTTGTTTGGTTCTGGGCATTACCCACTTTTTTTTTAACCAAGTCTGGCTGGCGTTGAGATCAAAAGACAAAAATCGTTTGATATTGCGCCTTGTCGCCTTTTGTCGCAAACGAGTTTCGTAGAAAGTAAAAACCTATTTTATTTTGTT
This sequence comes from Drosophila antonietae, assembly GCA_030914385.1. Taxonomy (NCBI): domain Eukaryota; kingdom Metazoa; phylum Arthropoda; class Insecta; order Diptera; family Drosophilidae; genus Drosophila; species Drosophila antonietae. The sequence continues at coordinate 588,290 of JAUESO010000611.1, read as the reverse complement.
TTTATTTAAATGTGAGACGAGCTGTGTCTTTCTATTATCTATTATTAATTTTTATACTAATTCTTGAATTTATGGCGCGAATAGAAATTAAAAAATTTCTGAAGTTGAAGGTCGAGTATGAAATGCATAAATAAAGTATTTGAATATAAGAAATTACTTTAATATTTTATAAAATAGTCGTATATTGTGTTTCACTAAATCGATCGATAACGTGCACAGCAAATTGGAACCCAACGCCAATGGAGTTTGTTATTTCCAATTAAATAATTAATTAATTTGGTATTTCAAGCAGACCAGGTCAGCAGATTTAAATCATATTTAAATCTAAGATCACTATTTGTTGTGTTTATATTTTTAATTGACATATTATTTAGATTTATTAAATAAATCTATTTTTTATATATATTTTATTTAATTTTTTTGAAGCTTCACTTACAAAGAATTTCAATTATCTTCTTGCTGAACACATTTCTTGAGCTTTATGTCCTAGTCAAAAATATAAGAAAATAAATACTCTACATTATGCAGTATATGTATTTTGAATTTCCAGTGAATTTCCAGAGTGCTCTATTTAAAGTTTACATTTAGCGACGCAGCTACGCGAATAAGTGTCATAATCATGAGCTGTGGAACGTATACAAGTAGCTCAGGAATCAAATAACTATGAGTGATCTAGTTGGCATTGTTTAACCCCTTGATGGCATGAGCTAAATCGCGCTTCTTTTCTTATTATTATAAATTCATATTTTGCTTAGTAAAATTTTTACACGCACACTAAAGAAATACGCTCTGCGTATTCTAGAGCGCATGTATAAATCGTATGTGTAATAGTCTACTTAAGTTAACGCACCCAAACGCCTAAGCCTGGGCTTGAGAGTTAGGGCAACATTTCAACAAGGTTTTGCCACGGTTTGTTGCCTGCTTTGAGCATACTCGACGCAGTTAAAAGTGCCAACAGCTGCACAATGACAAACAACTAACTGTTTCCATGTGGTTGTGTATCGAGTATGTGTGTGTGTGTGAGTGTGTTGTGCTTGCTCATTGTACGTGTTTTGGGTAGATTTGACTTATGCTAAATCCATACGCTTTTAGCCATATTTGATGCGCACTCTTGAACAACGCCGAAAAGTTTGATTGGAATTTTAGGTTATTTCCATGCCACGCCCCCGCCCACGCAACTGTTGGCTGTCATCAAAGACATTGTGCTCAATATATATATATACGTACACATACACATATATATAAATTTAATGTGGATAATGGTAATGGGCGCACGTGACGGTTTGCGACAAATTTTGTCAGCAACCTAATTGATTGAGACAAATGCGAGGCGAATGCGTGATGTGTCGACAGCAGGGAATTAGTATGATTCCTCTACGGCTTTCTCTTCCTCTTCCTCCTTCCATCCTGCACTTGTTGCATGGGAAATATTCAGTGTGCCTCACACATGTTGGCTCCTCTCAGAATTGCTAATCAAGTGCGCGTCTAATGAGCCGCATGAGTCGCGGTTGCTTATCTGAGTTTGTTTTTATCAGAGAGTTGTATAATCTACCTCTCTCTCTCACGCTCACTCACTCTCTCTCTCTCTGTCTACATTGTTATGCCTGCATTCCCCCTTCCATATGTACTTGATATTAAATATTAATAATGAACCTCAACGATTTCCAGGCATTTCTTACTCATGTGCGTGATATGGATTAGATTAGGCGCAGGTAGAGCGAAAAGTTTTTGGAAAATCAGCCAAGAAAATTGGGAAAAAATAAGTGGAATTAGTGCTCAAATATAGTACATTTAATTTTCGCCTAATTTGATTTATAAATTCACTTGTGTCCAATAGCATGAATGCTTTTGCTATTAGCTTGTTCATGTGTTTCACTTTTGAGCTTTGTGCGGCAAATACATTTTCTTTTTCGATTTGAAGCTTTTAACCAAATGGAAAATGATTCTAATCAAAAGTTGTGCACATACGAAGCTATTTGAAGTTCTCTCAATCAAGATCTACTATTGAGCTGGAAATGCATGCCATTCAAGCTAAGCTAAATGTCAAGGGCAACAAAGTTGTCTAAGAACTGCAAGCTAATCAGTATGGACTGGAAAAATGATTCTTAAAAAGTTTTCAAAAATTTAAGAGTATGAAAATTTAGTCTAAAAAAGAATTAATCTAAATCAGCTTATTGATTCACTGCACTCTGCGTATACTTAATATTATTATATTATAAGGAAAATCAACTTAAGCTAAAGCCAAAAAGCTAAATGGAAAAGTTGAGCTTAAAATGGGATTATCAAATGAGATTAAATACAAGTTCGTGGTGCTCGGCGTATACTTAATATTATTATATTTCAATGGCTGCTAAATTTAGTAGTAATGTTATGCCCAAAAAAAATTACATTAAATACATATTCACCTGCGGATACCTAATATTTTTGCATAAACAATCAATTTTGTTTTACACGCAGGCATTTTGTATGTATGCTAATTGATGTCAAACATGTGATACATCGTAATTTGTAAATGAAATCAGCAAATTTGCTAGTCAATTAAAATAAAACATGCTTGGCAATACGCTGCGTATACTTAATATGATTTTGATGCACATAGAAGCGGCCCTCGTTTTATTTGTGTTGTGTGCGAATTTCAGCAAGGCACAAAATATGCTTAAGGGTGTCATGAAAGTAAACAGAGCGAGAGAGAGAGAGAGAGAGAGAGAGAAAAAGGAGGCGAATCGTGAGCGAATCGTGACAGAGATAGAGATAGGCGCTAGGAGCATAAACAATAAGCGCAACAATGAATGAAAAGCTTCGCACACAATGGGGACAAAAGACGGGCATAAACATATTACCCCAGGGGCAAATTTTCAAATTATACGCTTATAAAGAATTGCCAGCTTCTGTTTGCTGTACTTTATATGTGCTTATTTTCTTTTCTTTTTTTTTTCTTTTTGCATTTGTTCCTTTGGGCTTTGGCGGCGTATGCGCAATGTGCAAAGGATTTGCGTGAAGTCAAGTAATTTGTGAAATGAAAATAAAGTCCCAAGCAAGCTTTTGCTCTCTGTGGTTGATTGATGCGGCGTTAATTAGCCCTAACCAACGATTTGATGTTAACTCTAAAATATCATTTACACGCTAGAATACATTCATTTATGTATGTACATATATAGATTCACGTATGTCTGCATAAATGTGTGTATTTTGTAAGATTAATGTTGACACTTCTCTAGGGTCACATATGTTCAGCTTTCGCATAACTTATAAGATAAATTTCAATTAATTTTGTTCACATGAGCATGCCAAGAATGAATAGAGTCTGGTTGTAAATTAATTAAATAACTTGCCAAACTTTCAGTGCCTTTTCAATGAGCTCCTCATGCAATGAATAACAAATGTTGCACATGGACTCAATGCTCTTATGTTATATATATATATACACACACACATACCTGACATACATGCACACCTGTTAGATGTGTGTGCCACATGTTTACCTCGTTTCAAGCTGCTTAAAATTTTCTTAGATATGCTAAGCTAGAGGAATATTTGATTCTGCTTTTTGTTTACATTGAACTTAAGTTGAAAGTTATTCAAAGCGTGGTATAGCCCACATCTATTACTTTACAGGGTATCAACATTTAATGATAACTTCTGCTGTTGCAGTTGTTAAGTTCTGTTTATACAAAGGCTTCCTTTTGACTTGCAACTGTTGGTAGTGCCAAAACAAGTTTTGTTTTTATATTCATTGAGAATGAAAATTCCTGTTAAAATGATGAAGTAAAAGGTATACAAACACACACACATATATATATATATAGTGCGTCGTGTTCTGGGTATCTCCTAGTCGTGCACTCCCCACCCACAGCAGCACTCTTGTTGCTGTTGTTGTTCTTTCGACTCGGCACGTTTTCAACTTCAACTTAAAGTAAGCGCTGGAAAAGTTTGTACTTAAAGAGCACGCTGGATAGGTAATGCGCATTTACATACAATATATTGACGGCAGTTGAGCAGGTAACATGAACTTGGACACTTGAAAGCCTTATCTCTTGTACCAATGCAGAATGCGTAATGCGAAATAAAGTTGAGCTAGAAACGAGCTCGTCAGTTTGATTGCCTTTCACGAATAACACTTCTGGCTTTATGACAGCGTAGCAGAACGAGCTTTTCAAAATGTTTTCCATCATATTTGCAGCATGTAAATCAACTCACTTATTTACACAGGCCAACAGGATTAAGTCAACAAGAAAACGAATGCGTTTATGAAGTTAAAAAAAAAACCTTTATTAATATTTCGAGTGAATTGAATTGAGTTTGAATTGAATTTGAGTACAAATTGATAAGGGATTTTGAAAGAGCAAGACAGGAAATGTACTAGAAATAGATATGTTAATAAATTGTTGAGGAAACATTTCTAGAACTATTCATGATTTTAGTTCGAGCATCCTTTGGCCGAGTGCAGATTCAATTAGTTATTGATTTGCCAGAAGTAATGAATGTATATACTTGACTGTGGCACTCAGCAGGCTAGTGGTTGAGCGCTTCAGATGGGGTATTTATGTTTGAGTCTGTGGGGGGTCAGAATGCTATGTGATAGCCACAAATTGCTGTCTCTGGTTTCTTCTCTGAATCATATAAGTCTATGCTTACAATCCTTGCATAATTTGTTTATGTATTCAATAAACCCCATGTGGTTCTACTTCTTAGACACTTAACGCTTTGTAACTCCCATTCATCTGACAATTTCTCCGATATGCATTCAACAATATTAATAGATTTAAAAAGAATAAGATTTTTCTTTTTTATTTTGATTTATATTTTTCTTTCATTTACTACTTTTGCATTTCCCTCAGTGTATTCAGCTGTGCTCGCAACTGCATTGAGTCTTAGGGCCTTGTTTATGAAAAGCAAGACAAGTGGTGCAGTTGTTTCGAACAGACAATTAAGTAGAATTATGACCCATTCGATTCGAATTAATGCTTGCCATAAATTTGCAAAAGACAACTTTAAATAAGCAATTTGTATGGTTCATATATACATATGTATATATACCATACTGTTCTCTGAGCTCCAATGTTTGCACCTTGACGCAAAGCAAGGACAAAGCTGAAGCTGCTTAAAGCAAGTGACGCATAAGCCTTCGACTAGGCAGCATATGTTTCTGTTTATCTTACGGATGTATTGTGAGCGGGACTGGGCGGACTGGGCAGGACAGAGTGGGTGGTTTGTGTGGGTTTCGCCGGGTGGTTTTGGGTTATTCATGCATAATTAATCATGTTGTGACGCCCGATGTCTTTCTGTGTTCGGGGCATGCGTTTGTCAGTTGACATGGTCGCGATTTTTTTATCACAGCCCTGAGCAAAGGCAAGCTATATTTATCTAGTTACTAACGCAACCAGTTTTGTTCGATGCCCGTCAAACGGAGCGAGCAAAAGGGTATATGCAGCATCTTGATTGCCTAATCAAGTGAAATGACTTTTAATCTGGCACAATTTTAATGCTAGTCTCTAATAGTATATAAGGGTCTAGTTGGGGGTGTGGCATATTGGTTTAAGTTCAAGTCGACCTTAACTACTTCACAGGTCGATCCAAGTTCATATATCTTTGAACAAAAATGTTGCAATGAGCGCGTATCACGCAGTCGCTTCAGCTCATTCCTCTTAACTGTAGCTCAATCGTCATGAACAGAAATCTTAGACACGTTTCCCTGCGGGCCAGGACCTACTTTCCTGTCTCAACGCACGCCTGGCCACGATAATTGTTGGCGTATATCACAAAAGCAGCGGCAAAGGGAACAAGTAAAAGCACTTTAGCCGGGAGTGCACGACTAGCATATATCCGGAGCTCTAAATAATTCCCACTTCTTCTCAACTATAAGAAATTGGGTACTCAACCCAATTTCGATATCGATAAGAAAATTATGAAATTGTTTAGTATAGGGTATATATGTGAATATTCATTTCATTCCATCCATAAGGAATGTGCTATGCTTTAAGGGTTCGACTATGTCTTCTGCTCTCCTTTAAATACTTTCTCATATAAACCAATATACCCTTCTCACACTTGGGCTACAGGGTATAATTCTATATAGTATATCCGCAGAAATGTAAAAAATATGCCTTTTAACGCAAATGGGCTCCATTCAAAGACCCATTTCTGAGTGTTGATGTTGAGGCCTTAACATTATTTTTTTGCTGTCGCCTGTACGGACGCATAATTGAAATAAATATCTCGTCACATTGGAGACATATATACACAAATATATATGTATGCTGTTTTTTTCAAATTTATTTTTGGTTTACTCACTTAACAACGATTGGGGAACCTTTTCCAATTTTCTTCTATTATTTTCTTTCATTTTCTATTATTCTCTGTGATGAAAGCAATTTAATTTGAATGAATGAAAAAACTCGCAAACATATGCTAGATGAGAAAATTCGTGGAAAACTTTGTTTATTTTCTCTATTGTTGCTAAGTGCTTCTGGATTATGCACTCTGGGCGTGTAATATTGTAATTGTTACCAAATTCCAAATTCATAAACAAGAAACGATTTCTTTTGTAATAGAAAAAGCTAAACAAAAATAAAATGAATATGTTTATCACGTGCAGGAAATGGAATACAAAATATGTAAGAATAGAGCCTTGGAGTGGTATTTTTCGATAATATATATTGAAAGATCAAGTTAAAATAGATTTGTATTTAACTTAAAATATTTTATTTAAATTAGTATTTTTATTGTTTTTTTTTCATAATTGTTTGATAGTTTTCTAATATGTATGTATTTATATTTAAAATAATTAAATTTAGTTTAAATGATTGTTATTTATTTAAATAAAGTTTTTTATTTATATAAATTAGAAAATCTTTAAGTCTTTTAATTAAAAAAAACCATCATTTATTTCTGAGAGTTGAATTAGAACTAACTTAAGAGTGATTTACAATGTTTTAATGAAACCTATGTTATGCCGGCGTCGCTGCTGACGTCGCTGCGCCTGTTGCTACCGCTGATGTCGTGCCTTGCTGCTATTGGTTGGTGATCGCCATTGGTCAATGCTGCCGCCGTGGAGTTGCACTTGTTGTGCAATTCGCAGGGTGTCGTCTTGCATCCGTTGGTCCCACGGTTAATGGCCTAAAGAGTGCGCGATCAGCGCACGTGGCCTTTGCCTCGTTCCCTCTGTAGTCTGCACCGAATGGGTGGTGCATTTTTGGGTGTCCAGTTACTGTCGCCGGTCACACGGTGGGTTGCTGATAATGTTGGGTCAGCTAGCTTTGGCTCTTACGCAACTTATGTTGTTTTGGCTAAGTTGCTTATGTGTTGCTGCATATGTTGTTGTTGTTTTATTTGGGTTTGACATACAGGGTGTTAACTCTTCCCCCTTTAAATGCGACCGTCCTCGGTTGCTACGTAAACTCCTGCTGGTGTGCTGTCGGTAACCATTTGTTTGTTGTCTAGAGTCTTTTTTTTTATTCTTTTAACGAGTTCGATGAATACTCCCATTATAATTAATAATAGGATGCTGAGTGACGTGTAGCCGATAGTAGCCTGCACAGTCTCTTTGTCTCCGAGTTTCTCCAGAATTTTGGTGTTGTTGGTATTTAGTTCTTTTACCATTTGTAGTGATAAAACTTCGTCCAGCTTGGTTTTCTCTGCTGTTAATTGGAACACTGGGGGTTCTGGTTCCGCGGCTCGTACCTCTTCCGTTTTGTAGGTCGTTTCGTCGATCCTTACTGTAGAGTTGCGGTATTGTATAAGGAATGTGCCTTGGAGTTTATATGTTTTGTCATCCAGTGTGACTGATCCGTTGAATCCGTTCAGCAAAAGGGTACCCGGAAGTATTTCTTCGAAGTCCGGAACGTGTTGATTGTTTATAATGGTGCATTCAGGTTTTTTAAGATTAAGCAGGGCATATAGACAGGTATCATTACTTAGATTTAATAGTTTATCTCTATTACATATTGTTCTTTCATTGTGATTTTCACAAGGTTCTTTTATTGCAAATGTTTCATTATTGTTACATTCTATTAAATTCTCGAATTTTATGTCATTTATGATTTTGCCATTTTTTACTGCTTTAACTTTAAGAGTTTTACATTTGTCTGTACTAATCATGGGAATACTTATAATATAAATTAAATTTTTTCTATTTGTGGCTAGTTTTACTTCAGCAAATTCTAAGAGTTCTTCTATGTTAAAAAACAGATTATTTTCTTTTGTAAAAATTTCTTCAATTACTTTAGTTTCTACTGCTGAAAAAATGAATGAATTAATAGTATTTGTTTTTGCCCATGTTATTGCTAGTAGGATATTAGTTATTTCTTCTTTTACTAGTTGAATTTTGTATTTTAGGACATTTGCTTTTTGGTTAATAACCTCTTCTGAATTTTGCGTTAATTTTATGATTTTATTAGTAATATTACTTAATTCATTAATTTTTTCGTTTATTAAACGATTAATAATAACTTGCTTATTATTGTTTTCCAATTGTTCGTTTATCTTATTTATTAAAATTTGATGATCATGTTGATCTGGGTTTCCTGCCAACCATTTCCATGCTGTTCCTATAGCTTCAATAGCTCTTTTAGATTTGAGTTGAGGTTTAAGTCTTCTCAAGTCGTTTTTGATTTGGGATAATTCATACGAAATGAAAGGGTGGAGGGAATGATCTGTAGGAAGTGAGTGTAGTGATTCGTTCAATGATGAGTAAATTTCGCTGTATTTGTCTAGATCAAATATATGGATGATTTTGAAAGTGCTGTCTTGTTTGGCTGCCAATCCTGTGACTATTGAGATGATTTGCGAATTGGAATAGTCGAGGACAGTGGTTATCCCCAAGCATGTTGGTAAAATGATCCTGTAAGTTAAGTTCGAATATTATTTTTGTGAACTGTTTTGCCTGAAACTGTTTTAATAGTTGAATTCATGTTTTCTGCTACTATTTCTTTTTTGTATCTGGGTGTGAGTTTTGAGCCTAAACGTTTATTGATTTTAACATGGATTATATCTCCTGGTTCGTAGTTTCTCATTTCATTCTTGTTCTTATTATGGTATTCTAGATCGGCTTTTTGTTTGGCTAGGATTTTGTCTGATATTATTTTTCTATTTTCTGCTGTTTTCTCTGGATTGTTAGGAACTGCTGTGCCAAGGAACGTATCAATTGGTTTTTTTCCGGTTACTGAGTGGTAAGAAGTATTGTATTCTTGTACTGCCTTAAAAAGTGTGTCTGTAAAGCTCATATCTGTGTTGTCTTTTTTAAACATGTCATTATTTCTGATAAAGTGGAGTGGAATCTTTCTATTTGGCCATTACTTGTTGAATTATAGGGTGGTGTTGTGTGTATTTGGATACCAAGTTGATCTTGTAGCAAGAATTTTATTGAAGCTGAATTTAGAGCTTTTTCGTTATCGATTATGATAACTTTCGGCATGCCGAATGCTATTAGTATTTCTCTAAGCGGAATTTTTATATCTTCTGCAGCTCTAGATTTTAGGATTTTGACTTGAACGTATTTAGAGAATTTATCAATGCTAGTTAATATGGTGTTTCCTTCTGTCATGTAGATATCGATGTGAACGATTTCGCCTGGAAATTTTGGAATTGGTGTTGCTTGAATTTCGGAATTTGGGGGGTGTCTGTCGTATTTTGACTCTTTGCATGTCAAACATGATTTAACGATTTCTTTAACTTTTTTTGATAGTTGTGGGAAAAATGATTTTTCTAAAATTTGCGCTTTATTTTCAAAAGCGTTCCTATGAGCTCGTGTGTGTTCCTGAGTAATTATTTCGTTCTGTATATTTATGTCGGTGACGTCCTTTACTTTTCTCTGAGTGTATCTAATTTTATAAGAGGAGAAATGGGTTGGGTAGAATTCCTGTATTTTTCCCATAATATGTTCGGGAGTAAATAGCCCGTTAACAATTCTTGGGTCAAGTCGTTCTTTGAAGATGTCGATTAGCTCTTGTTCTGTATAGTGTGGTCGAGTTACTATGTGTCTGTGATATGTGGGGAATGGTATTTGAAATTGGTAATCAGATTTTTCGCCAATTAATATAAAAATTTGATTTTTAAACACATTGATGGGAACTTCTATTGAAGGGATTAAGTTGTGCGATGAGCTTTCATCGCTCATGATTGTAGCTTCGATACTGTGGCTTTCAATTACTGGATTCCTTGACAACGCGTCTGCTACTACGTTAGTGGTGCCTGGTTTGTATTTGAGTTCGTAATTAAATTCTTCTAGATAGCTCTTCCAACGTTTTAATTTTCCGTTGTGATTTTTGTTACTAAGAGCAAATGTAATGGGTTGATGGTCTGTAAAAATCACGACTTTGGCTGTGCCGTACAGATAGATTCGGAGGCTCTGTAGAGCCCAAACTATGGCTAACATTTCTTTTTCGTTAGTCGCATAGTTTTCCTCTGCTTTAGACAATGTTCGTGATATGAATGTAATGGGTCTGCCTTCTTGCTCAAGAACGGCTCCAATTGCGAAATTGGAAGCGTCGGTTGTTAAATGGAACTCCTTTGTAAAGTTAGGGTATTTCAGAACAACGTCGTTAGAGCAAAGTGTTTGCTTAATTTTATTGAAAGCTTCTGTTGCTTGATCGTCCATGTTTATCTGTACTTTATCCGATACTCTTGTTGAACTACGGCCACTTTCACCTCTGAGAAGCGTGGTGAGTGGTTTTGCTAATTTAGCGTAATCCCTAATGAATCTTCGATAGAATCCTGAAAGTCCTAAGAATGATCGAAGGTCTTTCAATGTTTTAGGTTTCGGGAATTTTGAAATTGCTCGAACTTTATCTTGATTGGTTTTGACACCTTTATCTGAGATAGTAAAACCTAGGAAAGTAACTTCTTTTTTAAAAAACTCGCATTTATCCATTTGGATTTTCATGTTTGCGTTTATAAGAGTCGTGAAGACTTGTTTTAAGTGATGCGCGTGTTCGTTTTCGGATTTACTGAAAACAATTATGTCATCAATATAAACATAGCAGATTTTTCCAATGTGCTCTCTTAAGATATCATCTAAGGCTCTTTGGAAGATGGAAGGAGAATTTTTTAGGCCGAAGGGTAGCCTTGTGAATTCGTATTTTCCTCCGTTGACTGCGAATGCTGTTTTTTCTATGTCTGTTTTCTTTAAAAGAATTTGGTGAAACCCACTTTTAAGATCGAGGACTGTGAAGAATTTGTTGTCCCCTAGTTGGGCTATGATGTCTCCTATTTCTGGCATAGGGTACCGATCGGAAATTGTAGCTAAGTTGAGTTTACGATAATCTATTACTAGTCTGTATTTCTTTTTCCCTGAGGCGTCCGCTTTTTTGGGAACGATCCATACTGGGGCGTTGTATGGTGATCTTGAGGGTCGGATAATTCCATCATTAAGCATCTCGCTGATTTGATTTTCTACCTCTTGCCTGAGTGCTGTAGGGTAGGGATAATGCTTGCTATAAATAGGTGTATCAGTGTTTAGTCGAATCTCGCCTACCACATTAGTTGTGAAAGTCAATTTTTGGTCTGGCTCTGCAAATAATGTTTTGAATTCCTGAGCTAATTGGTCTATTGTCTTTTTTTGACTGTCCGACATGTGTTCGGTTCGAACTTTTATGTTGTTAATCGCTTGCGCGGGTAATTGTCTAATTCGAATTTTAGTGTTAGTGTTTACTATCAGAATATCATTTCGCACATCTATAACAACATTAAGTTGTTTCATTGTATCGTTGCCTAAGATACCATGAAAAGTTTTTAGTGTAGGTAGTACGAAAAATTTTATTGGGGTGTCGTTGAGACTAAACAAGTTAAGAAAAATATGATGTGTGATAGCTATCTGTCCGGCAATTGTGTTGGCAAAGAATGTGTCTTGATTTTTTTTTGGATGTGTTGCAAAAGATGGTTGGATATAGTTCTGATTAGAGCCTGTGTCAATGAGGAAATTCAATAATTTGCCGTCCCTCGTTTTACACTGAAAATATGGCAACGAGGAACGATTTAGACTAAAAAATTTATGTCCGAGGTATCTGTTATTTGATTACCATCATTTGGAGAGGTTTCACCTTCATATGGTAGATCAGTAATACCATGCTCTTCTATAGCAGTGTTGTAACTTTGTTCGTTCATGTAACTCGAATAAGCTTCCGAGTAAGCTTCGGCGTATGCAGTTGCATAGTCGTCGGCTTCGTTGATGACCTGTTCGTTCGTGTTCGGTCCTTGGACTTCCCCTGTGTTTATATGGAATTGTCGTTGAAATTTATTTGGGGTTTGTTCTATTCTATCAGATAAAGGTCTTTTTATAGCGTTTTGATTATTATCTGGCCTGTTCATGTAGTTAATATTTCGAGTTCTGACCGATGGATCGACTTCCATTGGTTGTACAGCGGGTTGTGGTTTAGGGGCTATTGGTCTTGGTGGTGCATTAAAGAAGTGTTGCGGTTGTTGAAATAGTTGCCTTTGAATATTTTGAGGTTGCGAAAAATTGGGTTTTGCTGAGTAGTATAAATTGGGGTTGAAATTGGTCCTATTCACGACAGGTGGATTATTAGAGCGGAATGGTTGTTGGGTAATTTTGGGTTGTTGATAATTCCGCGCTGGTAGAGTGGGTGGTTTAACGGGATGTACGGAGTTCCGTATGGATTGATTCTCTATTAATCTACACAAATGTAGCGCATGCTGTAGATCTGTTGGCTCTTTAATAGCTAACAATCTAGGTAAATCTCCATTGAGACCCCTTATGAAAGTATCTAGGGCCTTATCTCTGTAGATCTTGGTGAGCACTCTAAGTGTTTCTAAAGATGAATCATGGTTGTTTATTTGATTCAGAATTAGAGACAGGTGATAATAGACGGTTTGGTAGAATTCGTCTGTTGATTGTCCACGTTGATTGAGCGTGTACAATTGATATTCCAATGTCTTAAGATCTCTGCGGTCAGCAAAATGATCTGAAAGACACTGAGATATAGCCTTCCAGTTTAATGGAGTATTATATGCCTCCAAAACGGCATCGGCTTCGCCAACTATTTTGCTACGTACAACCAATAAAATCCCGTAATGTTTTGGCATTCCTTGTGTAGCAGAATATGCTTCGAATATCCTATCTACACTTTTACGCCATGACGTAAATTCGGTTCTTTTTCCAGAGAAATCTTTTAAAATTTTTACAACGTCCGATAATCTATCTAGTTCGTTAATCTGTCCCATATATTGGGGTAGAATAGTTTGGTCCTCTTCTATTTTGCGATCTATATCTGTGTTAAGCATTTCACGACCTTTTTCTGACAAAATTTTCCTTACATATCTTTCTTCAGTGTTTTCTATACATCTTTGAGTTAAGTCTTGGTTTGTCGTTGACTTTGAACTGGTCGATGGAGAATTGTCGTCTGGGGGTGGCATGTTGAGTTGAGAAAATGCTCATGTAAGGTTATCAATGGTTTGGGATAGGTTAGGACAGGTTTTATCGAAAGTGAAAATTTTGTTTGATTTTATGAGGAATCTTATCCCCTAATTTTTCTTGTAGTGCAGATAGGAAAAATGGGGGTGGTATGGCTTGGAAATTTTCTTAATTTACTTTTGAGTTTGTTTGGTGTGTTTGATTAATTAGTTTTCTTAAACTATTCGTTTTTAAATTGTTTGTTCTTTTGTATTCAAGTTTTTCTTGACTGATTTTTAAATTGTTTACTATGTTCGATTAATTATTTTCCTTAAAATATTAATTTTTCAAAATGTTTGGTGCATTTCTAATGCTTAATTTTCTTACGATATTATTCTTTTTTCTTGTATTCTTGTATTCTTGTATTTAATATTTTTGAATAAAACTTAATTTCTATGCTTACAATATTATTTTCCACATTGGTGCTTCCTACGCTGATGTCCCGGATTATTCCCTTTTGTCCAATCCCACGTTGGGCACGATGAAGATTGGTGACTCGAGATCCTGTCGGCACATACACAGTTGCGCAGTACTCTACGAACGGAATCTATAGAGTTGAAGCACTTTATTTTATTATTATTTTTTTAATTGTTTCACGATAGTGAAAATACACAGTTTACTCCGTTTATATAGACACAATCTTCGACGAGAACGCTGTAGCTGTCGTGCAGGTACTTTTGGTAGTTCGTCCGAATGTTCTTTGTTTAAGCGGTTGTCGCGTTCACTAAGTCGCTGGTTTAAGAGGATCTTTCGCGAACAGCAGCTAAGTAGGCGCTCTGTTTTTCGACACGTAAACTTTTATGTGATTTTATTTTTTTGTGTTTGTTTCACGACAGTGAAAATAAACCGTTTACTCCGTTTATGTAGATACAATCTTCGACGAGAACACGTCCGAAGGATCTTTGTTTAAACGGTTGTCGCGTTCGCTAAGTCACTGGTTTAAGAGGATCTTTCGCGAACAGCAGCTAAGTAGGCGCTCTGTTTTTCGACGCGTAAACTTTTATGTGGTTTAAATTCACTGTCCCTGCTCGGGCGCCAATTAGAAAATCTTTAAGTCTTTTAATTAAAAAAAACCATCATTTATTTCTGAGAGTTGAATTAGAACTAACTTAAGAGTGATTTACAATGTTTTAATGAAACCTATGTTATGCCGGCGTCGCTGCTGACGTCGCTGCGCCTGTTGCTACCGCTGATGTCGTGCCTTGCTGCTATTGGTTGGTGATCGCCATTGGTCAATGCTGCCGCCGTGGAGTTGCACTTGTTGTGCAATTCGCAGGGTGTCGTCTTGCATCCGTTGGTCCCACGGTTAATGGCCTAAAGAGTGCGCGATCAGCGCACGTGGCCTTTGCCTCGTTCCCTCTGTAGTCTGCACCGAATGGGTGGTGCATTTTTGGGTGTCCAGTTACTGTCGCCGGTCACACGGTGGGTTGCTGATAATGTTGGGTCAGCTAGCTTTGGCTCTTACGCAACTTATGTTGTTTTGGCTAAGTTGCTTATGTGTTGCTGCATATGTTGTTGTTGTTTTATTTGGGTTTGACATACAGGGTGTTAACTTATATATTCATATAGGATTTTATTATTAGTCCTGTGTGATAGAGCTATTTGTATATACATATTTTGATCATGGTCGAAATTTAAATACTAACCTGTCATTATTTTATTATTATTTTAATTTAATTTAAATAATTCCCACAAATTGCGCTTTTCAAATGTAGATTCATTTGGCGCGCTTCTCTTGCACACATTTTTGGTGTTATCGTGCGCTATCGATATATGAGCAGACATGCGCAGAAGCATCGATACCAGAGTCAGCTGTTCATTGCGTGTGTACTCATTCAATATGGCGTTGTTTTGTAAAATTTTATAAATGTTTGTTGAGCATCAGAGTGTAAAATAAGATAAAGGTCTAAAGCCATTGAATAATTTATCGTCAACTAATAACAATAAAGTAAAACAAATTAAACGGACCGCGGGAGAGATAGAGAGACTGAAGACTTGAATTGACGCGAGAAAAAAAATTGAAAATTGTGTTTTTGCTGTCGGCGCCGGCGTAAATTTTCAGGCGCCAAAAGAGGCACAAAACAATAAATAGAAAATGGAAGAGGAAATAATGCCCGCGGCCACCACAAATGGCATGACAGCAAATAATGTTGAGGAGGTGCTAAACGAGAAGGAAACGGAAGCAAGCAAAGCCGCAGAAGCAGAAGCAGAAGAGGAAGCAGTTGCTGAAGAGGTGGGCTGAGTGGGAGGCAGGGTGTGCCAGACTGAAGCACAGCAGTAAAAATATTGCTTAACATTTTCTAGGGCCACGCAACGACTCAGTACGACAGCCATGCAGCAGCTGTGGAGGAGCAAGAGCGCGAGCAAGAGCAAGAGGATGAGCCAGAGCATGAGAAGGAGGTGGACGAAGAGGAGGAAATGGGTGAAGCTGAATATCTGGAAGATGAGATGGCCGACGAAGACCGTGAGAATGAGAAAGAACTAACTGCAGTAACAGATGTTGAAACCAATCAAGAAGGCGAAGCAGTAACAACAGCAGCAGAGGGAACAGTAGTTGAACATGAAGAAACAGAGGCAGAGACAGTGGAAGTGGCAGTGGCAGAGGGAGAGGCAGAGGCAGAGGCAGCAGACGAAGCGGGAGGAGCAGAGGCAGAAGCATCGGTCGAGACGGAAGCTGAGAATGAGACAGAGGATAGAGTAGCCGCAGTAGAAGATGTTGAAGAAGGTGACGAGGAAGCAGAGCCAGAAACAGAAGAAACCGCTGAAGAGGAAACTTTAGAAGAGCTCGTAGAAGAAGCAGAGGAAGCTGAAGACGAAGGAGAGCTAATCACAGGCGATGATGCACAAATAGAACAAATGAATATCAGTGAACGACGAGCGGGAGCTCAAGTGGTGGAGGAAGTGGATGAGACGCAATGTAGGGTCTGCACCAGCAAAGAAGAGCTAGTCAGTCTCTTTACGAAGACTAGTCAGGGGAGCACGCCTGTTGACATGCTGCTGCTACTCTGTCCGAGTGTTGCCATAGCGCCGAAGGACTTTATGCCACAGTTCATATGCAACAGCTGCTTGGAGAGTCTCACAGTTGCCATAAAGTTGCGCCAGCAACTGGAAAGTACCGAAAAAGAGCTGCGGAAGCGTCTGTCGAGGAGCAAGAACAAAGTGCGCAGACCACGTGGCTATGTGGTTATCGATGCGCCTGTCTCCGATTCGGCCAGCGAAGAGGATGAGGAGGAGCTGAATGATGATGCCGAATTCAAGGTCTCTGATGTGGCGGGCTCCACCAGCGCCGACAGCGACTCGGCGGACACAGATATTAGTGAAAAGCGAAGGCCGGGTCGGCGACGTGGTCGCAGGAAGGGCACCAAGCGTTCGGCTGGTGCCAACAGTCAGGATGAGGAGCGTCAAAGAAAGCGTAGCCTACAAATCTCACCAGCTACCAGCCAGGGGCCGTTCGAGTGTGATCAATGCGATCTCAGTTTTCCCCGGAAGCAATCCTATGTGATGCATCGCAAGATGCACGATGCCCGGCACGAGTTCCACTGTCAGATTTGCAATAAGAAGTTCAAGGTGCGAGGCGCCTACAAGACCCACATGGAACGCCATGCATCAGAGCGAGCCCAGTTCCGCTGTGAGCTCTGCGCTCAGGTGTTTCGACTACGAGCAGAGCTGAAGCGTCATATGGCACTCAGTCACGATGAGCATGGAATCATCTATGAGTGCAAGCGATGCCAGCTCACGTTCCTTACTCAAACGCGGCTGCAACGACATCAGAGCACCAACTGCAGTCGTCACTCGGAGAGCAGGGTGAAGCGGCAATCAACGGAGGGGCAACCCAGCCAGGGAAGAGACCTATTCAAGTCTGTGGCCCCCTTGACGACGACCTACTGGAGCGATAGTTTCTCTGACTAAGCCACCAATTCTCCTGTCGCCATCTTCAATTTCATCTAAAACTGTTCTTTACAAATACACAATGTATCATCTGGACAATTCTAACTGAAATCAAATATTGTGTTTGTGTTTTTCATACTCCACAAACTTTTTGAGTGCATGGATAGCAGAGGCTTTCACAATGTGCGCCTTGTACAAAATCGTCTATCAGCTTTAATATAATGTTCAAGAAATTCATCATGAGGCAGTTTGACAGTTTGGCAAATGAAATTTTCATACTACTGGAATGCTCAGTTGGTGTAGGACACGTCAGCTAAACATATTCTCATTGTAAGAAAACTTCTTTATTTTCCATGAATTTATAGAAAAGTTTTTAGTCTAAAGCGAAAGCTCGCCAATAACTGTCAACCCTTTAAATCTTAATGCTCTGCTCACGAGATCAACCGAAAGTAATCATACTCAATCGCTATCGCTCTGAGTAAAAATCTTCGGTTCTTTTCGTTTTGGTTTGCGGTTGTGCGTTTTGCGTTGAACTATTCGTGTGATGCTTATTTCCCGAGCATTGGAAGCGATACGATTGACGCTCTCACAATGAGGTTCGGTGAGGGAGTGAAAAGCGAGCGAACTCGTTGAGTTTTTTCAAAGTGTGAGTGAGAGAGTCTTATTTATGCAGACATTGAGAAACGGTGAACAATTATTGGCGGGCTTTGCTTAAAAATGATATATCATAAAATACTACAATATTCTTGATATGCATATGTATATGTGTGGGCTGTTTCTTATACGCCTGCTGTCAAGTTTATTAAACTATATTCTAGGCTATGCTGTCCTCCTCGATTCTCATTAACTCTAATAGATTTGTATGTATGTATTGATGAATGTATGTATTCATGTTCGTGTTCGTGAGTATATGTATTATATGTATGTATATATGTTTGATTCTATTTGTATATGAATGATTTCATGTATTGATATACGTATTTTTGCATGTATGCATTGATGAATGTGTCTATTAATGTATAAATGTGTGTACTTACATATGTAAATGACTTAATCTATGGCAAAGGAATTTTGAGTAAGCCTTTAGAGTTTTCGGGCTAGATCTGGTATTGGCAATAATTAGTTTTGTATTTGTGTATAATGTGCGTGAGCTAAGCTTACATACATGTATGTAAATTATGTATGCACTTGTATATAAATATTTAACCAACACTGGTATAACTAAATCGAATAATCTGTATTAATGATACTTAAAGCCTTTACCACTAAGTCTTATCATATTATATGCTCATTTTCATTAGCCTAACTGCAATTTATGCCACAATATTCAATGTTATTAAATGGATTACAGAGATAGTTAAGAGACGAAAGGAGAGAGAGAGTGAGAGAGAGAGGGAGAGTAGAGCTCGTAAATTGACTTTAAAGCCAGATTCAAAATTGCGCTAGTGTGGAATGCACATTCCGTTCGTTGCGCGCTGCATTATAATAACAATAATGTTGTTGCATAATGTGCGTAATCACAATGTTAACTTTATGTTTCCCACTGTGCCATAAGGGCTTAACTGCCAGGATTATGTGCTTCAAGTTGCGACAATTGAAGTCAGCCACAGCAAAAAGCAAAAAATTTTTCTCTTGCGGTTCAAAATGCTTGCCAAGCCGTAAGAGAAGTGCACAGAGAATTGCATTTAACTGCAGCAGTTGCTAGAACTATGTATATACATCTGAGCATTCCGAGAAAAACAAGAAACTTTTATGATTGTAGGATATGAATATTGTATTGATATTAGATGGTAAAAATAATAAGAAAATATTTTTAGAATCCTTAATTGAGCGCGGGCCAAGGTGACTTTATTTTAGATTTGTAGTATCTATATATTTCTCAGATAAATTATTTAATCAATATTTGAAAAAAGTTCACTTTATTCCATAAGTATTTACTTTTGAATCACTCAACTATTTCGCTCAGTGCAGCATTTAGTTTGTGTGTGCGTGTGTGTGTGTGGCCCTGTTTTCTGCTCTGACAAGCTTTGTTGTCAGATTTTTTGTTTGCAAAAGTTTTGACTAAAGATATTTCGTTTGTTTTAAATGCAGAAGGAAACTTTTTGAACATATTTATTTACAAAAGCAAACTAAAAAGAAAGAAAGGGCTGAACATTAAAATCTGCTTGAATGGGGAAATGCTAAAAGATAATTTTTGCAGTGGGAAATCCAAATGGAATGCACGTGTTGACTGGATGTTGCTTCAGCTGTTGCGCCATGATGCTCCACGATGCCTTATATTGCTGATTGCGCTCAGAAGTGATGAATGGAATGGTAGCTGGGCAGATGATAGGAGATCGACGAGACCGGATGGTGCGCAATGAGCGATGCATGAGAGATGAGCGGAGCATGCGAAATCAATGGTGCTGAATGTACGATAGTGGGTGCTGCCACGTAATGCGAATGGGTTAGCAGAGGCGCGTGATAGCCGAGACCCAAAGCAATGCCTCGCTTGGCCTTGACCGACGACTCAACCTGCTCCTGTTGCTGCTGCTCCTCGGCAACGGGCGCGGCCAGGCTGCACGCAATGCCAGCAATCAACAATATTAACTGCAGAATCCCATTTGCGTTCCGCATTCGGTTTTTGTTTATTCAGGAATTATCCAATTGCATGGCAAAGTGAAATGCAGAAAAAAAATAACAAGAATATTTAAAATAGTGAAATGCTTTCACAGATTGTCCGCCCGACGTCTGTCTGCCTGTCAGTAAGTGCGTTCGTCCAGTCTGTTTGCAGTAATAATAAATGGGCCTGGCAAGCATGAGCTGAGCTCCTGTTTAAATTAATGCTTCAACTTAATGATTTATGTAAGAATTTACTTATTCCTGAGCATATTTTTAAACAGCCTTGACAGCCTTACAATAGAATTGAAATTCCTAGGCTCTGCTCATCTAATATTAATATTTCATGAACATGAAGTAAGCTTGCTACATTTTTGACAGTTTTCTGTTGTTATAAGTCTAAAAGTAATTATCCTACGCACTTCATAAATATTCATATGCAGATTCCTTTTCCTAATTGTTGTTTTAAATAAATAGAATAATTTCTTTTACTGACAATAATATATCAAGTTGCAATATATAGAGAAATTAGAGGTTGTGTAAATGTTGTCTTAGATGAATTTTCCTAACGAATTCATTTTGATTAAATTCAGATATTTGTGGTCAAATCACACGATTCTATATGCTGTATTAAAAATTCCAACTGTTTTCAATCTGCATATTCATCACATAAACTGGAGCACTAACCTTTAAGTTTCATACTTTTGTAATATACAATTTAAGTTTAAAGAACTAAATTAAATTATTGGTTATTGAGGTCTGCTTGAGGATACATTTGCACAAAACCTTATCAATTATTTATCAATCTGTCTAAGCTTTTCTACATTTGTACCGATTTACTACCTTGCTTAGATACTCTCCTTTATCGCTTTATTAACACCCCATCAGACATCAATCAAAGCGAACTCTATTCAGATACATAGTTTGTTTCCTTGCAAAAGTTTGCTAAGCTGTTGTCTGAACTTTGCTGAACTTTTTACTTTTCTCTAACTTTCTGTTCTCTTAATCGATTGTCTAAAGTTTTGCTTGGACTTACAGTGAATTTCATAATGTTAAAGTTTTGGTTCAAGTTTTTAATGTGGTGTTACGCACTGCACTGCACTGTGTCTAAATATCGACTAACGATGCTTGTGATCAGAATCTGTTTATTTATACCATTTTTTTCGGCTGATCGAAACTCACTCAAAACTAAGTCAAACGCACTCATTAGGCAAAAACTATTTAGAGGCAGTCGCAGAAATAAGAAGAAAAACAACTGCGACTGCTCTAGTGGGCATTGCTCGACTTGAATGTATCCTGAATATAGCTTAGAGCTGTTGCCTTAGTTATGGCAAAATCATTGTAAACCTATATACTTCTTGTATTCGTAAGGCTTACACTTGGGATTGATTTTGAAATTCTGATTGTAAATATTGCGACACAAGTAGAGTTATCTCTGCATTACTATTGTTATTAATGATGGGTAATATACCTCGCATACGCATTCTCAGCTGCGTACAGGGTATTGCAAAATAGGAAAACACGCACATTCGTCAGTCAGTAAAGTAAAAATGCCCACATCAAGTCCAAATTGTATCAAACGAGTTGTGCATGCGATTCTGTGTGACAGACGCATAGATATATATACATAAATACATATATATCTGTATATATATTTATACATTTATTTATTTGTATATCTGTACACAGCATGTAATTCGCTCAGCTTGAGTGTGCATACAAATAATAATTTGTAATGTAAACGGATCAGGTTAATTTTTGGTGCAGTAAATCAACAATCGTATTGTTGCAAGTGAATAATTGATGAGTTAAATTTTAAATACAATTCTTAAAAATTAATAAATATTTATCAAATATCACAAACGAAAAAAATTCATTTAATGAAAAACACTTGATGAAGAAGCATGCTTGACAAGAGTATTAAGTTGTCAACCCTTGCTTTGACATAAATAAAAAATTGTAATATATATATATTTTTGGAAAGCAGGATTTAATTTGCAAAGCTTTAACTATTGAAAACTTTATAGGCCATATATTGTTTTTACTTTTAGTGATTTAATTGTTTTTAACTTTGTATTTGGAACTTTAAATGTTCTTTGCAACATTAAGCTGGATGAACTCCAAACGCCTCTTGAAGCATTAAAGCGTAAAGCATTAAACTAGATTCATTTCAACAAGTCTTTACATTGAAAGCTCTTTGGATTTTGTTTTGTTGAACATGAACTTTGTAATCTCAAAAATTATCATAACATAAAATCTGAATGTTAAGCGCTTAAAGCCCAATACTTCATGCAGCCAAATGGCAATTTGTCCGCCATTCAAGCATTAAATTTATATATCTCAATTTGTGTAAAGCTTTTGCTGCGCTTGTTGTTATTTCTTGTTGCAGGCTGATAAATTCGGGCAATAAATTTCTATTCAATTCAATTTTTCATGGCTCTCTAAATCGAAATCTGTGCAATTTTGCGAAAACCATTTGGCATACGGCATTCGGCATTTGGCCTGTTCCTGTTGCTGCAGCTGTGAAAATGAAATTGAATTTCATTTTTGGCCCTTCACCTGCAGTGCAATTGTCTCTCCCAGTAGTTCACTTGGCTATGCGCATAAACTTAGTTTTATTTTCCAGTATAATTACATTTTAATGGTTCACAACTGCGCTGAGCAACCGTTAAAGCAATTGACGCTGTGGGACTGCCGTTTCATATACTATATATGTATGTATATATGTATAGCCAGCAGCTGCCTGATAACAGGCATGAGACAAGAGACACCAAACTCCGCTTATGGTTATAGACCAATAAAAAAAGCTACTAAGCACATTGTATGACAGCAGGGAGTAGCTGACTGCAGGATTCTTAGTTATGCTATGCAAGTTTACGAAATCGGGTGTAACTGGAGGTAGATACTTGTTGCTATGAAAAGTAGAAAAAGACCAGATCGATTGTGGCTCGATCAAAAAACTTTGCTAGTGTGAAAAGGAAACTTTGAAATTTATAGTTTAGTATTCTACTTCTTACTTTATGCTTGGATGTATATGTGAGTATATCTTATTTCGAATTCCAAGTATCCCTTCCTAGTCAGCTAAGGAATTAATGTAATATGGGAGCTCTTTGTAAATAAGTTCTTAGTCTACTGTTCAGCTCTGTCTTGACCAGCGCATTATAAATAAATTTTAAATTGTGATGGAAGTGCCTAATGGGAGTCGAATATTTCGCACAACCTATATACCCGCTTTTACTTTGTCAACAGGCAGCAACATACACGCGCAGCATGTCAGTTTCCGCGTATATGTATGTGTGTGTGTGTGTGTGTGCGTAACGGAACATTAATTAACAGCAGAACAGCTAATGGCAGCAGCAGAAAAAAAGAAAAAATAATGAAGAAGAAAATCCGTATGGCGTTTATCTAAAGCTCGCACTTGGCGCCATTTAGCTCAAGTATGTAAGTGTGTGAGTGTGTGAATGTGTGACTGTGTCTGCTTGTGTTTGCGTATGTGAGCATGTGTGTGTGTCCACTCGACCACCTATTCCATTTCCTTCAGCATTTACCGCCGGAACTTGCCTTTGGGCGAAAGAAACAAACACAATTATTATTATTTTTTTTTTTTTTTTGCACTCTCAGCTGGCAACAAAAATGTAGAAAGAAATTGAAAAAGTTATTGTTTGTGGTATATGTAAATAAAAATAACAATTAAATGTCTGCTCAATTGATATATTAAGCAATTCAAGTGTTTTTAACTTTAATTATTTAAATTGTCTGTGATGTATTTAAGAGAGATAGATATAATGTATTATATAGTGTATTGAATGTTATCAAACACGTCTTGAGGCTACACTTTTCAAATTTAGCATTTCAGTGGCATCTCATAGTCGGGTATTTCCTTCCTCTCATTCATTAATAAATATATACAACTGCTGCTCATTATCTAGATCTCTGCTTATTTGTTTGCCATGTCGCTTTCAATGTCATTTAATTTGTCCTGTCTGAGTTATCATATTTTCATAATCTAATGAATTTTTTTGCAACATGTTTTCTGCAGTCAAAAGCCACTAAAAATAATTTAATTTATATACATTTTTTTTAATGTTACTTCTTTTATGCGTGTTTCAATATATTTTCTCATTCATTGCCAAGCGTTGACAAATATTGATTTGCAATAAATGCAAAAAATGTTTACGCATTCTTTTTTTATAGTCAACAGTTGACTTTCAGTTTAATATTGAGTTGCGTTCACTGATTGATTGATGATCAAATATATGAATATAGATTTATGCTCTGTAAGCGTAGCATTTGGCTTTTCATGCATATTGATTCCAATAGGCAGAGATTGATTCCAGATATAATATATTTGATTACGAAGTGTAGAATCTCAATAGCTATATGTGTATTCCTTCCTTCCTATATGTATATATGTATATAAGAAGTCTTGAGTGATTGCAGCTTCAGTTTCACATGTAGTTCAGAGTATCTTCTAGCCGAGCAGTACCCTCCAAATGAAATGTTTACGAGCTCCAGGCAATTTGTGCAAATTGGTTAAAAACTGTTTAATAAATAATCATATTTTGTGTTCTTAACGCAGACAAAAAAGTTGCTTTTGATGAAGTTTTTGATGTGTGATGTCTGATGTCTGCTGTCGACTATCGACTGTTGCCTGTTGCCCGACTGTTGGCCGTTGGCTGTCTGTTGTCTTGTATCTGGCATATCCATCAAAATCAAATAGTTGACAACTGGCAACAAGAGCAAAAAATAGTCTGAAGGCGCAAAGTTTTTGCTTGTGCAGCTGTTTGTAATATGAAAACATGAGAAATAAAATTTGAATTGCAATTGCGAAATGTCGAACAGGATTTGAATGCATGCCGAAGCTGGAGTCGAACCCATTAGCCAAAAGCAAACACCTTCGTTGACAGGCCTGAACATTGGGGCGAGACATTTGATTTGCCAACTCGGTGACTTGACTGATTTACGATGTCGCAAATATGTTTATCAACTAAATATATATATACATATATATCTATATATAAATGTCTGTGTGCGTGGCAAAAGTTGTATCTATATCGTTAGCCAATTAACTGCTACGCCCAACTACTCAAACTACTGCTGCGACAGGTGTTTGACTCTGTTTCAATTATGTCTTCAAGAAAAAGTCTCTCAGCTACAACAAACCTTTAGCTTGATTATGCTCTAATTTGGTATGAAATGTAAGCGTATACAAACGTCGTTCTTCTGCATCACCCTGCTATAGTTTTTCAATCAATTATCGTTTGAATTATGTTGGCCTGTTTGACCAGCCTAGCTGCTGCTGCTGCTGCATTTAATGTTGGCTTGCAATTCGCTTTTTGGTATTTCAAAATTGATATGAACTGCACTGCAGCATAAAGTATGAAGTTTACTGTCTTTCCATTCAGTTGCACAATTTCGCAATTTTGTGGCATCTGCCTGAGCAAGATTCAAATTTTGGTTCTAATGAGCATTGCCATTGCACCGGTTCCAACCATTGGCAATTGATGTCGACCACAAAGAGTCAAATTTCGTTTGACACTGTATGAGTGTGTGCTTATTTGACCAACTTAAGGTAATCGAAGACTTTCAGACAGATACGCCTGTAGAAACAGATACAGCAATAGAAACAACTACGGCGAATGACAGAAACTTATATCCTTCTATTGAATGTTGTAGACTAATTGCCTACCCACAGAGCGTACGGCCAGACTATTTTCCTATGCCCTGTATATACCAGAAATAAATTGTGGGTATATCTGACTTCATATACTAATGTATGCTGAATTCAAATTGTACTTTCATATATCAGCTTGTATATATTCCCATATCTACTTGTATATATACTCTTGCTACTCAGATATACTCCTATAGTTAGTCGTATTTATATTCCACTAGCTACTCTAAAATATATTTCTATTTCTTTTCATAGTTCTACTCCTATATAGAGCATTATATGATACTCAACATGATATTTATTATAAGTTTTGATGTCTTCTCTATAAGTTATAAAATACTTTTCGGTGTATTTTATTTGATCAATTTTAAAAATCGATAGTTATCGATTTTCAATAAAACTCACTACGAACTATTCAAGCATGTTATGTCAATTAGGGTATTTGTCGGTCAACCACTTGCGACTCCTTTGTTATTTTGATTTGGCCAAATCGAGACTCGTTTTGGGCTATTGAGTTTGATGATTGAGTCCCTTGTGGCTAGACTGGCTCGTTTTGTTATGCTGTGATTCGGCTGTTAATTTGGGCTAATGTGTCTGGCAAATGCACAGCTTATTAGCTTAATTAAGATACTTGAGGTTGAATTGATTTCCAATTTAATTCTCTTCATCTTTGTCTTTTTCTTCTTCTTCGTCTTGCAGAACAGCATGCTTTGAGCTGGCAAACCGCGATTGGTTTTAACAATGCAGGAGACAAACATGGCACAGAGACAGATGGATGACAGCGTTTCGCTGAATGAGACACTGCTCAAGGACTTCGAGATAACGCGTGGCGACATTCAGGATTTCGTCAAGCTGCTCTTCGACTTCCAGAAGAAGAATCAAACGCACCAGGACGAATGCCAAGGGTACTGCCAAGGCGAAATCTACAGCTGGCTGCGTGCGTACAATGGCATCCATGGCTATGTCTCGCTATTGGTAAGTGGCCCCCGTTTCAAAGCCCCCGCCCTCTCGCTCTCATTAGCAAGAACAAGAACAAACAACACTGGGAGCTAATTATCTTGATGTCGCCCTGTCGCGTGCCACAACATTTTTCATTTTGAATACTTTTCCCTCTTTACGCTCTGTCAGAATGTCAACCCTTTTAAGCTGCCAGAGAGAGAGAGAGAGAGAGAGACAGAGAGAGAGAGAGAAAGAGAAAGAGAGAGAGAAAGAGCGCTAACATCCTTTTTCTTTTGTCCAACGTTGATGAATTCGCGCACCTTTGAACTTATCCAAATTTGCATTTATTTTTTGCCCTGACCGCAGAAAAAGATTAAATGAATTTCTATGTGCTTACATAATTCATAGGATGGAATTTTGTTCACCCCATAGACAAAGACAATGTTAAATGAGCTGTTAAAAAAGGTTTTGAATCTTGAGCAAAATATATCAAAAATCTGGTTAGAAAAATGTAGTCAACGGCAGTGGGATTAGCAAAATGAATCCTATTTGACATGTCTCAAAGATCTAGCTGTGTAGTCGGTCCGAGATTATAGCTACATTCTAGTTAGAGCTGTGGAACTGTAGAAGCTTTAGTGTAAACTCAAGTCTTCAACATTTCTAATGGGCTTCTCAAATCAATTCTTACTTCTTCGTAAGACGAGGTTATTCAAGAAATTGAAATTGCAAAAGATATATACTTTTAATAAATTACATTAAATGAAATTGAATTAAGTTTTCAAAATTTTATTCAATTTGTTCATTCTAGACAAAGGCAAAGCTCATGGCGTTTTTTTGGCTTTATAAATTTACATAAGTAAACAATGTTCAAGTCCCTGAAGCAAAATAATATTTAGTTTAAATACTCGATCAAAACTTTATAATTGTTTCAAATCACTTTTGTAACAATTCATGCTGCAAACAAAACTGTTAAATAGAATTCAACATAGTTTCTCTCTTTATTTATCATACTCTCTCTCTCTCTCTCTCTCTCTCTCTCTCAAATAAAAATTTATATTTATTATATGGTCAAGTCATGTGTGAATCAGCATATGAATAAAATCTACGAGAAACTTAACTGAAAGGGTTCAAGCCCATAAGGAAATAGTGTATGTGTGCACCTATGTGTGCGTGTATGTGTGTTTGCGTATATGTATTATGTGCGCTTGGGTGGTCTAGCTGGTGTGAGGTTTCTATCAGCTAACTTTAACTTTGTTTAGACAGACATGGCTTTGTTTTGACACTAGTTTATTGTTATTATTATGCTTTGTACCCTATAGAAGATGTGTGAGCAAGGCATATACGTTTGTTGCGGTAATAAATGTAACAGTTAGACTGAGCCTTGGCCAATCATTATCAATATCAATATTCAGTATTCAGTATCAGTATTCTCTTCATCTGCCTACCTCTATAATCGTGTGAAACTTGGGAAGCATGAGGTCTAGAAAAATAGTTTTCTTATTATCGATACATCGAAATCTATATAGAATATTTATAAGAGAGCTAGGTACATTACGATAGAGCTATGGTTCCTTAGACTCCTCTCTTAAGACACAATATAAGGCAGGAAAATCGCATTTTTATTATTTACAGGGTAACTTTTTGTGAATAACACTTAGCGGTTGCCTAATCGTTATCTATATTCTATTTTCTATTTTCCTTTTTTGTATTCCTGGGTTTCCCCAACCGTAAAGATTTGCATATTCGGGACAATAGCCAACATACTTAACATAATGGTGCTGACCAGAAAGGAAATGGCCAAGGCGCCCATTAATAACATATTGAAATGGTTGGCCGTTGCTGATATGTTTGTGATGCTCGAGTACATACCCTATACGACATATCAATACATCTATATGAAACCAGGTGAGTTGAAAAATGATATAAATGTTGATTCAATTAATTCATTTAATATTAAATACTCTTACAGGCGAGAAGGACTTGAGTTACTCTTGGGCAGTTTATTTGCTGGTCCATATGCACTTCACACAGATTCTGCACACGATCTCGATTGGTTTGACTGTCACCTTGGCTGTTTGGCGCTACGTGGCAATCAGGTGAGTGTAGACAAGTGTAGCATTGATACCGTTTGGCCCCACCACCTCATCCCCACCTGAACTCCTGCTGAATCCGGCTAACTGAATAATATGACGGAAAATGTGGCTTCTCTTTCTCTCTTTCTCTGTTTTCTGTTTTCTGTCTTCTGTTTTCTGTTTTTCTGCTTTATAGCAAACTATTTCCATCTCTAATCCACAGACATCCGAATGGTAGCTGCGCCAATTTTCTGCTCGCACATTCCAGGGAGGCGATTCTCTTTCCCTTCATCATCTCACCCATACTCTGTTTGCCCACGTACTTTGTGTTCAAGGTGCGCGAGACACACGATATGGACACCAAAGAGCATGAGGCCATGTATCATGTGTACTTCGACACGGACTCTATGCTATTTAGGTGAGTCGAGTTGAGTACGACCACACTGACTGCCAGATACTGTGCCAACTCTCTCTCACTCACTCACTCACTCACTCACTCTCTGTGTACCCTTGTAGATTCAATTTTTGGATACATTCCGTGATAATTAAGCTGCTGCCCTGCTTCATCTTAACTGTCATCAGTCTCGTGCTGATGCACGTTCTGTGCGAAGCTTCACGACGACGTCTCAAGCTGAAGGACTACGATAATCCCACCAAATACGCCATTCAGCTAAATCTCAATGAATCAAAGTCCAGGCGGTATGTAATATTTCATTTATTATTATTTTTATTTTAGTTTCATTATATTATATTAAATGTCGTTCATTTTTATATTGTTTCTTTTTCCATCATGTGATCTTCATTTAAGTTTCACTTCTCATTCAGTTTCTTTCATTTAACTATTTGTTGTACATCAAGTTCAATCTGTCTTGCATGTATCAACTATTATTTTAATTCATCTTTTGATTGTTTTTCCATTTGCAAATTCGATTTCCTGCATTTTCTCTTTACTCATCTCATTCCTCTACTTCACCCATTTGTTGTCTATCATCTTTACCTGCTTTTATGCTTTGTTAATATGGGTTCATTATATTGCTTTTGTGGCTTGTCCTTGACGTTAAGTGTGCTTTTGTCTTGCACGTTTGTTTTAGGTTTTTCCTCTTTCCATTTCTTCAAATTCATTTTCTATTGCCCTGTTTTATAGGCTTAGATTTACTTTAGTTTTGTTCACTTAGTATCAATTCCACTGTTTCATATTTTCGACTTGTAACTTTTGTATGGTTCCACTGTTTCATATTCATTTTATTTCATCTAGCTTCATATCTGTTCTCTTTTGCTTCTGAATGTACTTCGTGGAGTTTCATTTCATTTCATTTGATTTCGGTCTCATTTCAATCATTTCATTTCTGTTTATTGGACTCTCCTTGTATTTGACTTCCTCCATCCCCTTCTACAGACCCCCGCGCTGTGATCGTCGCAATGACCGAACCACACTTCTTCTGGTGGCTGTACTGATACTCTTCCTGGTCACAGAGTTTCCGCAGGGTCTGCTGGGCCTGCTCTCGGGCGTGCTGGAGAAGTGTTTTTTCGCTCACTGCTATCCGCCCTTCGGGGAGCTGATGGATCTGCTGGCACTCATTAATGCAGCCGTAGGATTCGTGCTCTACGGACTCATGTCCAAACAGTTCCGCACCACGTTCCGTTCCCTATTCTTCAAGCGACACTTTGGGAGCAGCGAGATGACACGACTCACTCGAGTGACCACTACCTGTGTCTAGAAATGACTGGACATGCGGAGATCGAGAAGAACTTGGGGGAGAGAGATAATGGAAAAATACTTTGGTTGAATTTGAATTTGGTTATGGAGGCATCTCAAAGATGCGCTGTGGAATAAACTTTGAAAAAGTTAAGCTGAAACTGTGAGCTAGGGCGTTTAGAGTATACCAAAACTAAAAGAAACCGTCGAGTCGAATCGACCCGCCGAGATGCACAATTTGTAGGGTATTGCGTGTCATATCCGTATAGCAGACACATAAACGTGTTTTCAAACGAATTTTTTAAAGCAGCTTGAAATTAGATGTATCATCGATATATATCGATATATAAACTGAACTATTCATGATTCTGAGATAAGAAACGCCAGCGTTTATTAGCTTTTAGGAGTTGAATACGATTTTTTATGCCAACATTAAAAACAAATTAAAGAACTAAACAATTTAATAATTAATTACTTAATATAATATAATAATAATTAATTAGAAGAAAAACGAATGTAATGAGAACAGGAAGTAAATAACAAATAATAAAATAAGATTAAATCGTTAAATAGGGAATACAAAATTAAAAAAAAAAAAAAACATTTCTACGAAAAATTAAAAATAGTATTTAAAAAAATTTTAAATTAAAATTAAAATTAATTAAAAAATTAAACTGGATAAAGAGAACGAAGCAGCCAGCGAGCCCCTTGAGCTGTTTTGTTCTCTTCTTCCATTTGAACTTTATGAATCGATTCATTATTATTACAATATAATACACACGAATATGTAAATATATGTATGTATACTTATTATGTATTAAATATATATTTAATTATATATGTAGCTATATCTTTAAGGTCGCGAGGCTAATGGGTTTTCATTGGCTTTAAATCGCACGCATTTCTTTTCACGCTTTTTTTATTTCAGTTTTGAACAAGTCTAAAATAAATGTTCGATGTGAGTTAATTATCTCAGCGCTCTCTCACTCTCTCTTTCTCTCTCAGTTGTTGTTTTTTTGTCCCTTTTCAATTGGCAATGCTGACCACAGCATTCACTTCCAGCGGCATCTCATCTGGCAACACATCCCCTTTGGCAGCATCCGCATCTCCTGCTCGCATGGAGTCGTCGCCATCACCTAGTATGCCCTGGCTGTGCGTTGAGATGCGCAACAGCGACTTCAGTTTGGTGGCCTGAAATTTATACTAAAGAAACAGCAGGACCTTTATTATTTATATATATATTATTAAGCTCACGTTGAAGTTATTCGACTCGACATATTTTGCAAGTGGACGACGTCTTGATAATAAATGAAAGTAAAATACTTGCAGATTAGAGTACTCTGTGTCTCCCTCTCTCTCCATCTTACTCTTTCGAATATAAAGTGAAAAAAAAAAAAACTCGGAATAACATTTTTGCTTTGATGATAACAATCTAGGTTTCACAGAGCTCAAGAATTGCTTTGGGTTTCTTTTGTGCAGATGCAACTTTTAATTTTTCTTTACCCATAACTTTCTGCTCGACTACAATGATGGGGTATATTTATAATAAATTTAGAATATGCCCCATTCTTCTTTAACATACTTCCCTAATTTACCAGTTTATGTATCCAATGTGTAAAGCCAATTAAACGTTTTTTTTGTCGTTGTCACTAATTTTTCAACATTCATTTAAATTTAATTAATTTGTAGACTTTTTTTTTATCACACAATGGAAAAGCTACAGAAATGCGATTGGTGGGAGAAATATTTGTGGATTGTGTTCTAAAAAAAAGGATGAGGCAGGAAGAGGTAGTACGAGATGAAGGTGGAGGGAGAAGGTGAGACGGAAGGTAATTAAAAGAATGAAAAGGTAATAAAAGGAGTTGTCAGGAGAAACTGAAAGTGAGAGGTACTGTTGCGAAATAGGACGGAGTGGGCTGTGAAAGATGATAAGAGGATCAGGAGAAAAGTAAAAGAATTTGTGCTCAATCAATCGACCTAGCCAGGAGCCATTGGGCTCGCTGATAGAACACGCGACTTACTTCAGTGGGCAGCAGCAAGTCCTGGGCGTGACTCATAAAGCGATTGTAGTGCTCTGTGGCTAGGGCCAGACGCCCAGTCTCAAAGCAGAAGAGCGCAAAGTTGAGGAACACCAAAGGATGTCGCATATTGCCGCTGGCCAGGCTGCAGGCGCGCTCGAGAGCCACAAACGCATTTTCCATGTCGTCCAGCTTGCGCAGGCATACTGAAAGAGTGAGAGAGGGAGGGAGAATGAAAGGGTATCCCCATTGCATTGACTGACTTTGTTGAGCACTTACAGCCCAGGAGCATATAGCACTCGGCATTGTCCTTGCGCAGGTTGATGGCTGCTGCCAAAGTGTGAAAGGCGCTCGCATATTGTTCCGCTGTTTTATGGTCGAAAAGTCACGTTAGCATTAAATATTAAATACAAAACAATAACAAACAAAACAAAAACATAGTGCTAGAAAACGACGTAGCGGGTGGGGCAGGAAAGGAGAAAGAGGACAACAATGAACTGTGGCAGACCATAAAAACTGAAAATATTTCAAGGACCTGTCAATTGTTTTTTATGTTTCTTGTTTTTGACATTTATGAAAGGTCTCTGCCAAAGGCTCATTATTTTTGTTAGACTGTTGCTCTTATTGAGTGGGCTTTTTATTCAATGGAACTAGAGGCCTTAGCTGTGATGAGGGTAAGAAGGACTGGAAAGACTTTGTTGGCTGTCCGAATATAATCAATATGAGTATTACACTAATTGTAATTTGAAGGTCGAATTCTATGAAAAGCCCACAATTTCCTGCAAGAGGGAAGAAACCCTTAAAAAGAAATATATGCACATATATATATAGAATTCTTTTATATTAAGTATAATTAATTGTGGTGTGAGATCCATGTCTGCAAGAAGACTTAGGGATTTCCTAATAGGATTCTGATATAAATTACTTGAGACAATTGTTCTTTGGAAGAAAGAAACAAAATAATAATCTAAGAATTTTTTATACGGCTTAACTATGTAGGGGAGTTTGATTGTGTCTGTGATGCGAACTGCTTTTACGGAGGAAAGAAAGTTATGTATCTTGCTGAAGTGGGAAACCCTGATTAGGCTTAAGATTCAAGCTCCCTTGAATCTTTGTTCAATATTCCAAGGATAAGGATGTATGATTTCAGTATTTTATAGAAAAATATAAAAGGAAACTAGAAACAAGATAATATTCTATAGACAAATTCCTAAAATTACTTGAAAACTGTCTTTAGGTCTTAGTTGATACAATTTTGTTGTCTTCATTCTTCTTCTTCTTCTCTTCTCTTCTCTTAAGTGTACGGTAAGGAATTTAGGAAACATTAATAAAAGAACCTGCTGACCTCTGGAAGAAGAGCTGCACATATATTAGTTAATGTTATGAAACACTCAACCAACTACTCCAAGATTCCATTCTCAGTTTTTCTAGCTTTTTACTAAGTTTAGCCACAACTCATATTATTGCACACTCAAAATATACTCACAGGCGATGTATATGAGGCTCAGATTGTAGAGCGCATTGTAGTTGAGTGGCGAGAGCCAAATTGATTTGCGTAAAGATGAAATTGCCTAAGGAAAAAGTCAAGAGAGAGTTATTTGTCTTGCTCTCTCTGTTTGTCTGTTTGCGTAACTTTGCTTACCACAATGAACTTTTGTTTCTTGAAAAAGCACAGACCAATGTTATTCCAGAGCTCCGCAATTTCCGGCTCGGCATCTGCAATTTGGCTGTATTTGCTCAAGGCGCCGTCTACATCGTTGCGCGACTGTTGAATGTGGCTCGAAGTGTAAGTAACGCGATAACAGGTGTTGCCAATTAGCTGGCTGACTCACCTGCAGAATCGCGCCCAGGGCTAATAAACCTTTCGGCGCGCAGTTTCCTTCGATGTTCACGATTTCCGCCAGACGATCGAACGCCCTTTGCGTCTCATTGATTTTCAAGTACAGAACGCTGATTTCTGTCAGCACTTCGGCACTCTCTGGCGTGATACTGCAATTCAAATGGAAAATTATAATTCTAACTGAGATCCAAATAGACTTTAGACTTGTACGAACTGCAGACAAGCTTCAAGCACATCGATGGCCTTTTGATACTCCTTCTCCTTCCGATAGAGCTCGGCGAGTCGAGTGTAGCTCTCTTGTTTCTTGCCTGTTTGCACGGCACGCTCGAAGTACTCTCGCGCCTCCCGCTGCTGCTGTCGAGCTGTCTCCAGTTGGGGCTGTGTGGAGGCTGAGCGATAGAGCAGCTCGCCCAGGTAATGATAGATCTCATGATCCGGCCGAGGGCTTTGCTGCTCTGCATCGCGAAATACGCTGAGCGCTTGACTATAGCGACCCATCAGGTAGCTGGAGAGAGAGAGAGTTTAATGGAAAAAGAGAAGAAGCATTCCTACTTCATTTGACCTCTACTCAAATTTAAAATGAATAAAAAATCACAGGAAAGCAATTGCATGTTGGCCAGTGAAATTGACCTACAGAGTTCTTCCGATTTCCTTGAAATTCTCAATGTTTTGTGAATTCAGCTCGGCTGCCCTTTGCAGGTTGCGCAAGGCCTCGATGTTATTGCCAGCTTCGCGGTCAATTAGGCCCTAGGGTGGATCAATCTCAATGAACAGTTCTATGTAATTTCGGTCAAATTCAGGCACTCACCTGCACAAAGTACAGGTACTCAGCATTCAAATGACGATTCAGCTCACGTGCGATGAGGCGCCGGCATCTGTCGAATTGGCGGCGTGTGAAATAAATGTGGAGCAGCCAATCGATGTTTGCGTCCGTTGGCATTTTGGGCGCTAATTGAAGATTGTCATCAACAGATTGGTCACTCTCTCTTCCTCTCTCTCTCTCTCTCTCTCTCTCTCTGTGGCGGTCTCACCTGGTTTTACTACCTGCAGCGAGGGGAGTTCTATGAGAGCTCCGTTGCAATTGATTTGCTCACTGCCCGCCTCGTACATTTGGCTTCAAATTGGCTTGACTCCAAAAACAAAGTTGAAGCCAATGAAAGTTCGTGTGTTGTGACTTTTCCAGGTTGTCATGGCTTCGACTAGGGTTGCCACACAACTGTAACCCCTACTCAGGTACACCAATCGAAGCTTTTAAGCTTATATTATATACATTTTTGTTGTGGCCCATTGCTGTCATTGTTGTCATGGTGCACGCTAGGGTTGCCATCTGCAGCTGCAAGCAATGAATAAAAATTTTTTCCTTGGCTTCGTTTTTTTTTCAAGCCATTTTTGACTTTGATTTGTCACCAAATTCACCTGACAAATTAATTAATGCACGTGTTTTCGTGTCTTAGACCCCGATCAGTTGTAAAAAAGTCGCGAAAAGACGTTTTCAGTCAAATGTCAGAATTTTTAATTAGCGTTGAGCCAAAATGCGGCGATGCCAATTGAAATGCAATAAAAGCAAGCGACAAATCTGACAGACAAGGCAAAATATCTCACGAATCAATTGCAATTGACCAAACAGCGAAAATGAGCCAGATGAGAGCTTGTGTGAACGATTGGCAGATACCCTGTAAATAGCAGAGAACAAGTACTGCATCTATATATGAAATATATTGAATTATATTGAATAATTCAATTGAATAAACAAACAGCTTGATAGATGAGTGGACATCGCTTGTAGATATCCTGTCAATTGCTGTGATGGTTATTCAGTTAAGAATATCAGTTAAGTTGAGAACGAAAGTAAGATTGTGAGTAGTAGGAAATATCTATACTGATCAATAGCTATTTTTCAAACAGATTCACTTTTTATTATAAACCCTCTTTTGGATTTCGAGTATTGCGTGACTCTAGCTCCAAGCACGACTTCTTTCTGATGATGCTCTCAGTTACCCTTTCAATTGGGCAATTTACAGCCATTGCAGGGTATTAATTGTAGACAAAGCAAACGAGTTTTTCTTGAAGCTAGCCAAAAAGGAAATGCCTTCAGCTGCCTCTACAACGAAGCTTCCAATTGTTTCTATGCCTCCATAGTCTGCACTCTTATGTGTAGATCACTGTTCCCGAGCAGTAGTTATTCCCATTCCTCTTCGTTTTCCTCTAACTAAATCTCCGGTTCAAACTGTAGATGGAATTAACACTTTAACTTATTCCTCTTCCCACTCGATACATCTTTCCCATTCGATGCCTTCTTCTATCAGCTACTTCTCATATATCTCTGCCTACTCTCCCACTTCTACTCCCACTCTTTATCCCCCTCCCAACAGTTGTATAATTACTCAATTTCCAATCGACACGCCTCACTCAGGTGAGAAACTCGTCTTGTTTGCGCTCCATTTGCGGCCGCAGCCATTTGATCGTGATCTACATTCACAACAAGCAATTCACAATTATCAATTCACAATGACCAAAAGCGAAACGTAAATCCATTAATGCATTATCCATTAATGCATTATTCGCACAAGATCACAAGACTCGGCTTCAGCCCAATTGCGGCGTGCATCAAAGTGTTTTAGCTTTTTGGCTCTTTTTTGTTTTTAGCTAGAAAAGCCAAAAAATTTAAAAATTTAAATTTCGAAATGGCAAATGCGTATCGAATGTGAGCAAATTTTAGAGGGAATCGAAAAGACATTTAATAGTAACGAATATATAATAGACGTATAAAATATGCGGCCCTATATCTATATGTAACCCTATATATAACCCTATACGTTTTATAGTGAATTTACTTTTAAAACAATAAAATACAACACACTTCAGTGCAGCTCAAACTGTGTCATAGCGACTGCTTGAAGTACTGCTTGCTGGTTGTGCAACTCGACTAAGGCATATGGGGCTGACTTGATTGGTTTGTGTCCAGACTAACTAGCGCCATCTATGTTTGGATTTTGCCGCCACATGAATAGAATGTATTATTTAAATCATATATAAAATTATAATTTGCAAATGAAATGAAATCGTACTCGAGTTTCTTTCAAGTCCGCTGCTTATATTAAATACTACATGTTTTGTTTATTAAACACATAGCAGCAGCCAGTGGTGAATGTACTGTTTTTGCTTTAACTGGCGCCATCTATGTTTCATGCTGCGTATGCACTTTCACTTATTCATTTAGCGGCAAATTCAAAACTAATTTGAAATAATTATCTACAAATAAATGAAACATTTCTTTTTGCTTGCTTTTCTTTACGCTTTGTAATTTCCAAGTTGGTCATTTAACGCTTAAATTGCTTCCTGTTTCATTTTTGGTTGCTTTGTGTTATTAAATTGTTAAACAAGCCAAAGAAAGAAGAAGAAGAAGAAGACGAAGACGTAGAATAACATAAAGTCAAGCGTGACATTTTTCAGATATTTCTTGGCCATTTCGCTCTCTTTTTCTCAGTTAGAGCACCAACAAAATAGCCGCTAAATGATTTACAGACTATTTGGCTGGAACATGATCTTCAGCTTGGCTCTTACAGAGAGAGAGAGAGAAAGGCAGAGATGGAGGTAGAGAGTGAGAGAGAGAGAACGAGCAGGAGCAACAACTTTCGAGGGCAGCAAGTGGGCTGGCCAAAAAGGGTTTACGCAGGGGGCGTGGCAGGGCAGCTGGCAAACCGGTTTATGCAACTGCGCTTATTTTTTTTTTTAGCTGCAAAACAGTTTTTGGCTGTATTTGGTGGCGCATTTTTTGACGTGCTTTTAATGTTAGCTTTTTTTTATGGAGATAACATTTGTTTTTGTCATTTTCTTTGGTCTTGTTACAGTTTTTATTTAATTTGCAGTCTTATATTCTGTTTTTGTTTTAGCTAGTTTCGTTGTAGTTTAGGGCATTTATTTACTGCCAGTATTTTACCTATTTTTAAAGCTACGTTGACTGTAAGTTTTTAGCTGTAAATTCGCTGCAAATAATTGGCTAGAGTTTAGTTAAATATCTAGCTTCTTTGGCGTTTTCCCTATTTTCCCTGTGTTGTCGTTTCAGCTGTTTTCTTGGCCTTTTTGGCTGCAAGTTTTTTTTTTGGCTTCTTTTCGATGGTTTCTTCTTTCTTAAAAGCTATTTTTAGCTATAATTATAAGCTGCTTATAATAATATTGGGGCACAATTTTATATAAACACTTTTTGCCTTTATAGATATAATTTAATAAACAAAGAAAAAAAAACCTTAAATTAAATGAATTTAGATGGGCTTATCCTATTTATAGCTAACAATGTATTATTTCATAAATATAATAAATTCTTTATTATAAAAATTGGTTTCCTTGTTTGTGTTAAATAAGTAACAAATAAAAAGTGGAAAAAAGAAGATTTCCAATTAGAGCAAATGTCCTGAATATATTTTTAATTTTTTTATTATGTTCACATAAGACTAACCGGGTAAATTGATATGGTTTCATTAGTGTTTTCACGGGACTTAATAAGTAAAATTGCCAACCTTAAATTTTTTAAACTTGCAACAATATTTTGCTGCATAAAATTATGTACTTCCTTTCTGTTGCGGGGAAGGCGGGGAACCTGTAAGGAAAATATTCAGGCTGTTATTTAACATAAGTGTTTTTATTTTTAATTGTAATGTTTTGGGGCGCTAAAAAAGGAAAATCAGCGCAAGAAATCAGCGAACTATGCCCATGTTGCTATGTGTTAATAGTTGGGTGTATTTGTTGTTGTTGTTTGTGTATGTAAATGTTGGAGGGGCCATAGGTCCCGCAGAGAGTTATCAAAATGAGCAACTGGAGACCATTAATACTAAGTTTGTGTATGTAATAGTTGTTGTTTTTGTTTATTTTTTTTGAGCGGCGGTGCTGCGTGCTGAACTAAGGTGCTTGCGGCTGGGGGTTGGGGGGGGGCGGCACACCTAAAATATAAAAAAACATACCAACAAAAAAACCATAAATTACTAATCTATAAATAAATGTCTAATGTATATGTTTATATATATACCACCTAATACATAAAATTCCAGATATACTGATTGGTGAGCACAATAACTTAAATATTAATATCATCCAAGGAAAAGGGGGAAAAACAATAAAACTAATTTTCTGCATTTTGTTAATTGATTGTTAATTTTTTTTTGGCTGCGCAAATTTTGGGACATGGTTCTTAAAGATTTGGCTTGGCGCGTTTTTTGAATGGTTTTCGTGTATTTGTTTATCTGATCACAAAGCAACACGCACCCAAAAAAACAAAAAAAAACACCAGACAACACACAATGAAGCACATGCGAGAGCTACTCTCCGAATCGTTCTCTCGTAACTCTCAACATGCTGTCAATAAATCTCTCTAATTGTAATGACATAATAATTCAACCTTACGTTATTAACCCTGTTGATTTTCAAAAAATTTGTGTGTGCACGCTGCGACTCATCTCGACGAATGCAGCCCTCGCTTGCCAAATTGCTGACGGCGCATATCCCTTTAATTCTCTCTCGTGCGATCGGTCGACTGTCTTATTCGCTCGCTCCTCTCAACTCTCCTCATCGGTTTAAATACAAGCTGCGTCTGTTGACCAAAAAATCGGCCTATTGCCTTTTGCCGAGTGGTCGGTGGCTGCAATCAACGATCGCGCGCTGGGTTCAGCGGCTTTTTGTGCTAAAACAAAAAAAAAACCGAAAAAAGAGGGGGGGTAAAATAAAAATTATAGAACTACTACTTCCTTTTTGCGTCAAGGTAATGATAAATTCGAAAAAAAAATTTATACAAAAAAAAATGTGAAAAGAATAAAAGGTGAACGCAACGATGAGTGTAATATTAGATTTTGGAAATAAATACAAAGAAAATATAAAGTGACTCGATCCAAGCTCAACTAGGGGTGGTATGTCCCCCCGCAAACCACAAGGTCTTCTAAATCTAAAGATATACAAAAAAGAAAGAAAAAAGGTCACATGGATCTGAGGTGTAAAATTGGTGTAAATAACCCGGCTATCAAATGATTCATAAAAAAGAGCTACGCAGGGCCATATATCCAGTTTCGAAAAAAGCTTTTATTTCTGGGTATTAGTAAATGACATACAAACACGAAAAATAGCCCAAAGTGCAAAGAAACGAACCAACAAATTCAACGAATTTTAAAGTTAAAAGAAATTGGAAATAAGTGGTATGAGGAACAGTACAATCAATTATGAAGACAGTACAACGCTACTAAAAAAAAATACATCACAAAAGTGAAAAATTCACAAAAGCCTTAAATTGACAAAAATGTAACAGATATGTCTTAGGCCTCGGGCCGGACCTTTAATAATAACTCGAACATGTATATCGTCTCGATAGTGGGAAACTAAACACGTTTAAATTATATAGAAGCGTTGTTGTTCTGATCCGTCATAACATGCCATTCTTGTTCTTAAGCCCCTGAAAATACTAACATAGGAGGGTCCAAATTCTAAACGTTTAAATTGTGGTATTATCATTATAAACTTAATAATATCGTATTTGCGCATCACATTCCAAAATTCTGTTGGGTCATTGTTTTGATGTACGTTGGTTTAATAAACATATTATTAATTGTCGTATAGGCCAACAGAAAATAGTAAACTAGTGAAAAATAAGTACCACTAAGAACTAAGGGGATGCCGAAAGTCACATATATAAATGTAATATAGATAGGGATCTCGTTCCAGGGAATAGTGTCTGCTATACATGGTATCATGCATGAGAGAGATAAACTCAAAAAAGATCCTATGAACTATCTGATAAAAAAGTATCCCCCCGCTTGTATAACTTCCATATTATAAACTATAAAGTAAGTCAAAGAATTAATACTTTAATAGAATACAAGAAAAAAAAAAAAAAAGAGAGAGAATATCAAAAGGGACAAAAAAAGACCTAACATAATCTATAATCAAAAAAAATAGGGTAAAACAACAAAAAGGAAAAAAAAAAAAAAAAAAAAAAAAAGGAGTATAATTATTCAGATGCAACAGAACAGATATGAATCTACACATGTCGTTAGTAAATAAAGATATAAGAGTGTTGTGGTAAGTCAAGCCTCTCGTAATTAGAGTCTTAAAGATCTAGTCTTAGACATAAATGAGTTACTGATAAGAAAAAATGAGTCTGTAAACACAGCTAAGGCGGCTTGATGTAATAACGAATGTAACGATCTCCTGACCATAGGGCTAATTATAATACCAATCTATCGAAAAACTTGATAAGCTGTGCACTTGTATAATATTAATAGGAGAACATAACTGTTAGTCAGCTCAGCTGCACTGGGGCATTACAACAGTATACGTGGATTTAGTTATTAAAAGTATGGAAAATTTGGATTGTTTACATTAGCAAAAATTTTAAAGTAACTAATAAAAGCCAGCTAAAGAACAACATGTTTATATGGTTAAAAATATTGTAAATGTATCGCAACATCGCAAGAAAAAAAAAAGGCAGTAATGAGGTAAAATATATGTCAAAATGCTAAAAAATCATTTATTGTAAAATTTGAATTTAATTTATATTATGTTTTTCCATATTGTTGATAATCCTTGTTGTCTTTATTTAAGTTAATGTACAACATCAATATTGAGCTTTTTATAAGCCAGCAGTAAAAAATGGGGGTAATCAAATGAAAAGTATGTAAATATACAGCTATAATCCTATATTTTCATACACCAATATTGTAATTATTGCGGAAACTAAAAAGGATAGGATGGGCTTCAAAACAAATGAAATAGAAGGATGGAATCAGAAAAATTTCAAGCAATAAAGCCTAGCGCAATCATTTATAATTACGTACTAAATTCTCACCAAAATAGAAAACAATTTTTAAAAATTCTGTTAAAAAAAAATTCAATATAGAAACTATATTAATTATAAAGTAAAACGAAAAAATTAATCCTAATATTGAACATCAATAGCAAGAAAAGTTAAGGATTGTTGGGGTAATACTAAAAATAATGAAATGAATCCTAAAATGATTATAAGGCTTTGGGGAGGAGAGTAACTGCTTCTATTAAATTTGAACTGGCAGACATCCTCGGAAATGTGTCATGAGAAGAAAATAAAAAAAATGGTTTCTTGTAGTGAAACTAAAAAAATGCTTTAACGCCTAGATAGCAACAAGAAGGAGTGCTGTCTAAAAAGTAATTAAACTAAAAAAGGAAATCTAAAATACAAATAGAGAAATCTCGCTATATCGTAAAAACCTACAGAACACCAAAAACAAGAAAAAGGACAGTCTAAAAAACGTTATATCTCACTTGACAAACCAAAAATCAAAAGAAAAATAATCCTTTTCTAATTCTTTCTCCGTGGGCAATGAACAAAGGAACGAAAACGCAAAACACTTAGCAACATAACAAAAAATAACATACAAAAACAAACGACGATATAAGATTCGGCAGTGAGTTCGGTGTTGAGATACAGGTGTATAATACCTATAAGATAAAAAGGTTAATTAAAATAAGACAAAAGACATGAAAATGGTCGATACGCTGATTCAAAAAATAAACAGAAGAGAGAGAGGGACAGATTGAGCAGAGAAACGGGATAAGAGGAAGGAGGAAAATAAGGCTGCTGGAGTAAATAGCTTGGTAGACAAAGAAATCATAACTAATGCGCAAACGACACATATAGCCGCCATATATGCATGCAAAGGGAAAGACGCGTGTACAAGATTACGACGTCGACATACTGCATGCAAGACCGAAAGGGGATCGTCGAAAACCACTATGCGTGAAAATGATTCTAATTTTAATTAGTTTGGTTTTAACATGGGGGTAGAAAAAAATTTCAGAAAAAACAGTTGTCCCCAAAACCGCAAAAAGATTTGGTGAAGGGTTATAATCGGGGTTGTCTCGGTATTCGCGAAATTCTTTAATTTTTTTGGTTGTGCTTTAGGGTTGGATGGTAGAGAAAGATCGTACGCTTAGTTAACCGATCTCGCCCCCAAAATAACACAAAACCTCGAAAAACGGCAAAGGTGAAATCATACAGCAAAGAAGTAATCAAATAAAACGGGGACAAAGTGTGTACAGGGGGCATATAATCATACTATATAGGCGTATAATTTAAAAATACTTATAGTATAAATAAAGAGTTCAACATAAGGCGCATACAGCGCACAAAATAATAAAAAATAAAAAATATATGAAATACATGTGAATAAGTAAATAAATCAAGACAAAAAAAAAAAAAGGAGCAGACAAATAAAAGTCAAATCACTACTATTTAGGTTACTCTCGGTCGAAAAGGTCTTACACACCACTCTAATCATCCACGATGCGGACTCGGTCTGT
The DNA here is from genome assembly GCA_030914385.1 of Drosophila antonietae. NCBI lineage: Eukaryota > Metazoa > Arthropoda > Insecta > Diptera > Drosophilidae > Drosophila > Drosophila antonietae. The sequence goes on along the minus strand of JAUESO010000611.1, from coordinate 544,845 downwards.
CCATCTCTCTCGCATTCTACTAAATACAAAATTTCTCTTTCTTGTTAGAACATGCCTAAACTTAAGGTGCTTGGTGTTTATATGTAAAAATGGAAACAAAATTAAGAATATTTTCTGTTTCCTTTGGAAAGTTTAATCTTTGCTAGTTGCTGACAGGTTAAACGTAGAGTATCGGGAAAAAATAAATCCAGGGTAATATAAAAAATCTGTAAAATACAACCCTCGGGTATAATCATATCTATACATTATATCATCTTTGTGGTATATATGTAACAATAGGAGGAGAAGTAAAAGACTAAGGTTACGAAACAAATGTCTCTGTGTACACAAAACGTCTGGTCCAATATTTTTACCAAACATGTTATCGTGAAATGTTTCAAGAAACAAACAACCACAACAAAACAACGATAATAAAGAACAACAGATAACAAAAAAACGAAAGATGCAAACAGATGTATCTGGGAGTTGAATCTACAAACCACGTCAGTAGTGGTACATCATATAAATGGGAGGGGTAAAGTAAAAAAGAAAATACACTTTACATATAATAAAAATCGTATATATCCAACAAGAAACTTTGTAAAATAAAAATAAGAAACAATCGAAGTTTCAAGGTGAAGGTTTAAATTTGTTAGGATGATTCAAGAAATGCGATAAGCGGGCAAGAAGAGAAGGAAAAGGGGACGGGTTTTCGGATATAGACACATTTTACTGCTCAGCTCAGAAAACAGACATACAAATCAAGGAAATCCGACCTCGGAGAACCCACGAAATCTCTCCTCTCTCTCTTAAAAATCACACAAGACAAACACCCCTCAAAAATCTCTCGAAATACCACTCTCGGTACGTCTCATACTCAAATCGAAAAATCTTTTGCTCTTTGAGTTAACAGTTCTGACGAACAACATTAACTAAAGTGCGCTGACAATTATACGAAAATCTGTCCGTGCCAAAAATGCATTGTTAGGGTCTGGTCTTATACTCGCTCACAGGGGGGGTTGGCGGGGGTCAAAAAAAAAACGAGGAGCATAAATATTAGAATAGAAATTTGTAACTGATTTTGTCAAGAATAAGATATGAATATATAGATATTCAATTGTGATGTAAAAATTGAAACAACCAGGGTCTCTTCATTGATTTTTCAAAAATTCTAGGTTGGAATAACCATGAATTAGATCTTTCATGTTTTAATAAGGTTACTCAAAAAAATGGTATTGCAGGGTGGCAAACTACTGCGTCTGACAATACCAAAATATTCAAGTTAGCAAGAAAAAACGCATAATGGAAACAAGAAACAAAAGTAGATTAAGTCCGCTGAAGATTATCAACAAAAAGTCAAAAAAAATTGACAAAGACTTTATGTCGTAATACCTGATTGTCTGACAACTTAATGCAGCAACGTGAATAAATTAATCATAATACAAATGGTTATAGAGTGTATTATGTTATGAGGGATCGAATTGAACGACGAGGCGCTTTAATTGTAGTATGGAGCAGAACATTGGGCAGAAAAATCGTGGCTAAAAAAGCAAGCAAACTCATGCATCTTTTAATTTTTGCGAGGCCATACTTTCGTTGGCACAAATATTCATGTAACATATATGTAAAACATTAATATATATATAACTTTTTATAATATGTAAGATTAAAATAAATAGGGCGCCAAAAAACAAAGACAACAATGAAAAAAGATAAAATTAAATGTGGATCTAATCTAGGTCAGAAAGAGCCTGAATGTATCTTTCGTCTGTGTTTATTCTTTTCAGTTTATAGTATATATATATCTGTATATCAGATCTGTATTCTGTAGATTTCGTATGATCGACTGTAACTAAAAAAAACTACTGTACCTGGGTTGAAATTTTTGCTTTGGCGGTGCACGCTGCTGGCATTAGCGCTTTGCTGTTTCTGACTAGTATAAAGTATGCAGTAGCAAAAATCATTTGTGAATGGCTTGTCTAGCTGAATGATCTATTTAATCAGCGCAGCAGGGGCCTTACTACTTCTCATATCTGGGGTCTTCCTCGTGCGCGCGCGCCGCTCATTCTTTTTACCAAACACCAAACGAAACAACAAGGAAACCTTTTCAATATGGTTTGTCCAACGGAAAATAGTACGTATTAAACGCATCGCGACGCTTATTTTGTTGATTGCCAAAGGGGAAGGGGGAAAGGGAAGAAGGAAGTCAGCCACAATAGCTCATAAAAACGATGAGATAAACGAACCATGTTGTTAAACCCAACAAGTTTAATTAAAACTTTTTCCGGATAGTCATCAAAAGATTATTAAACGACAATTTTCCAATGTTCCATTCAACAGTTTTAAAAAAAAAGGCCAAAGACCAGGCCTTCAGACCAGCCAAGGCACAACAGTGATGTACCCAATAATAAAAACCGGTTAACCACTCCATGCGACGTTCTTCCGCCTACCTTCCCGGCGTTGATTAACAAATATAGGCTTACCGTATTTATGGCGGAAATGGAGTCGTGAAAAGTCTTTGTTGGTCACGTGTCCTGCAATAAATTTAGTAGTAAAATTAAGTTTAGTCCTTTGCGAATGATTTTTTTTGCCATTATCGGGTACTAACAAAAATCTTTTCAAAAAACATTTTACATTTTATGGAAATGTACTGTGGCTAATAACAGAAACAAATGTGAATTAGGTAGAAAATTTTGAAATATATTGGCCTCTATCTATACAATATAGAAATTTGGAATTTATTTGGGGTCTTATTTGGTGGAACTAGTTTCTATCACAAAATTGGTGAATTCTTTGAATCACTTTTTAATTTTCTAGCAAGCGTTCGTTAGATGGTTTTCTAATACAAGATTAGAATTTTTATTATAATATTTTGGTTGGTTTGTTTTTGTTTTTTCTTCTCACAATGCCTAATAAAGTTATCTTCTTTAAGTATTACTTAAGTTTAGAAAACCTAATGATTCTCGGTCGTATTACAATATCCAAGATTGAGGGTGACATTCTTGTTCACTGCTGCCGAACAACGTTAGACTGAACCCAATAAATTTTAAGATCCATAAAAATATACAAATGTCGCATAAAACAAAATTAAAATCATAAATCTCTATAAATTGAGGGGTTGGAATATACCATAAAAAAAAACTATTGAGCGATTCGAAAAACTGAAATACGACATCAATAGGGTGACTCACACTTGGGAGGAACAATTTGTTGGCCTTGTTTGCATGGCGATGGGGATTAATAGAATGTAATTATGTGTCTGAATTCGTGAGAAGATAATATACGTATGAAAATAACGGCGCCATTCGGACTGCTCGGAGTGAACAACAAGTTTTGCTTTAAGAAATACTAAGTAAGTGGAAGGAAACTATACTGCAGTGTGAGATAGAAAAGGGTGGGCAAGTGGCGAAGTCGAGCAAATGGTTTAGAGGGAAAATCTGATTGAAAAAACAATGCTAATTGTCACACTGGTCGACAGATGAGGGAATGGCAAAGAGTGTGTTATCAGCTATTGGGTTGGCAGATATAAAAGGGAAAAAAGAAAAGGAAAAAGAAATAACATCAGAAAAGTAGAAAACAATTCAATGACTGCGGGCCCAAGCATAACATTGGCAAAGTAAAAAGAGCGATGTGGAGTGGAGGCGCAAAAGCGGAGGAGAAAGCGGAAATATGGACTGGGAAAAGGCAATGCAAACCGTATACTCCAAACTGGCAAATCAAGTCATAGCATTATAAGAAGGCAGGGTCGAGAGGTGAAAAAATGGGAGAAAAAGTGGGAAAAGCCAAACCTAAGATAAAGAGGAGCAGGGAAAAATAGGCGGCGCTATTGAGTTTAAAAAAAATTCGTATTTATGGCTGGCGAAAATGAATGACCCAACTGATGTACTAGTCATCGCCACGCCTACGCTGTAAAAACGAAAAGCCAATACGCCTCACTGTCCTGGGCTACTCCTTTGAATCTGCTGGGAAATGCAGAATGACCTAAGTCCGAAATTTGTAAAAAGGAATGATGAAAACATAACATACTTATAAAAAATTACATTAGGACGAAATCAAGAAAATATACTCGAATAACGAAAAGGAAAAGCTCTGCGCGTAGGCGAATATTGCATATACTAGCCTGACAAAATGAAATGCCAATTCACACACAATGGTGTAGAATGCAAATGCATTTGCTGCGAGTTGCAAAAATTCGCAGTTAAATCCTTTTACAGCAAGGAATTATAAAACCTTCATGGACCTTGAATCATGTTAAGATAAAAAAGCTAATTCCGTACTCAAAGCAATCTCTCTGCGCTAAGATCTCCCTCTCTCGTCGTCTCAAAGTCAAATCACGAACGTCGAAATCATCGGTCACACTCTCGGAAAAATCAAGTCATCCTGTTCTTTCGATTGCGAAAGAATGGCTAATATGCGCACATTTTTGGTAGCTCACTCTTCGCGTGGTTTCGTTTGTCATTCAGAACATTTTTTGTACAACGTCGAACAATGCAAACAACATTAAAAGACCATAATTAAAATAACAGTTGAGTTTATTTGCGCCAAGGTGAGAGCATGAGCGAGTACGAGAGAGAGAGAGACAGCAAGAGAGAACGAGGGTGTGCAGAAATTACGTCTTAATAGCATGTTATTCACTATAATAACACATCTTGTTCATATAATGAGATCGTTTATTGGGTTAATTGCAACGTTTTGCATACGATAAGAAAATGTACTAAACACATTATTAGTGAAGAACGAAAGAGATATGCTTTAGAGTGAGTGAGAGAGAGAGAGAGATAGAGGGAAAGAGTGAGGGATATTTATGAAATGGAATCATATGCTAAGATAATGTAGAGTTAAATGAAAGAATGAGCTAGAGAGGGGGACGAGCTGTGCTTTAGAGTACAGCATGGAGCGATGTGTAGGGCCTTTTACAAGATATTCCTGTATTCAGAGGCTCTATTACAGATCATGTAGAGTTGTGGCTATGTATATGACTTCGAGAAAGAGAGATCACTCTTGATTTCTCTTTAACATGTTCTGCAAACTGAAAACATGACTTCCTGTATGTTTTCTAGCTACCAGATTTGTACTATGCAAAACATGTCTTCTATATATATTTTATATTTCAATCTGACACACATCATCTACTTGAACATGAATATATAAATATATATTTAATTCTATTCTATCTATCTATTCAGTTCACCAGCAGGCCAGCTTTTATTAGATCCACAGCGAAATGTGTTAGCCATAAATAAAGGAATAAATTTAAATGCTTGAAAATAGATTTAAATGTGGAAACAGAGAAAATCACATATTGATTTATGAACACACGCTGCAGGGCACACAGAAACGAAATCAGAAATCGAAATTTCCAACAGAAACAGAAAGCGAAATGGAAATGAATAAATATAAATAATATTTTTATTGTTTTATAATTTTTTATAACTCTTGTTAATTGCTCGTCAGCGGCTTGTGTTGGCGCCTCAATCAGTTCCTCAAACAGTCTCTCAGTCAGTCAGTCAGTCAGTCAGTCAATCGGCCAAACTTGTTGAGACATAAAACAAAAAGTGTTTGCCAGTCACGTTTTGTGGTGCAGTGGCTCAGTCGCTTGGTGGTTTGGCGGTTTAGTGGTTGCCGCAGACAAAACTTTTTATCTAACGAAGATTTTTGTATTTTTGAGTTTTTGTTTTTTTCGCACTGATTGTGGGCGTTTTTATTGCGATTGTTATATAATTTGAAAGCGAGAAGTGCGTTGGGAGAGAATGGGGGCGATGAGGGCGATGGGGACGATGGGGCGATGAGGGCGACGTACCGGCTTCAGTTTTAGTCAAATTGCGAACTTCAAGTTGTATAAGTTTGCCGCATACTCTGACACCTGTCTCCCCTCCATTTCCTCTCTCTCTCACTGTTGGAAAGTGGGTCGTCGGCTAACCCAATTGCGCATGAGAAAGTGAATAAGTGATTGAGTAAATGAGTGAACGACTGAATAATCCAGTTTGAGATTGAGATCTCAAGATCGAATGTGTATTACTTCACAGAAATGAACTGCCACCAAGTCTAATTGTTAATTTGCGTTTCTTGAATACGAATGAATGAAATGGGTTAGCTATAGAAAATATATGAAAATTATGAATATAGTTATCCTAATGAATGATTGAATATTGATAACTAGCAGGCTAGTCTTATACTCCATACACACATTAGTCCATCAATATGATCTATTGATTGATTAATTGATATTCATATGAAAACAACCGAATATAGATATTGCCTCAGCTCTGGCATGAATTTGATTATATCAAAAAATAGAAATATGGAAAATGGGAAATGATATTAGAATGACAATGCTGCATGGACGAATCGTCAGTTAGGCCGCTGATGATATATATGATAATGATAGATATGATAATACTAGATTAACAATAGTAAATTACAATAGTAATTTCATTTGTATCTTAAGCAATTATCGCATATCTTGATATATATGTATAATAAATAGCTGTAATAATGACCTTAGATGCAGATAGTTTCTTATAAAAATTGTGAATGTTAAATATAGAAATTATTACAAAAATAATAAATCCGATGTCTGGTCTCTGTTCGAGTACCTCAAATATGTTTAACGACCTTTGCTAACACTTTTGTTGTTCAGTTTCGTTTTTATGGCCTTCATGTGGTTTAGCTTCTTGTACAAAAGATTTCAATTTCAATTTCAATTTGAGTTGCCAAAAAATTAAAAAAAACAAGTAAGAACGTTGCAGTTAGGCGCAACTAACAGCGATATACTTTGTTCCCATAGGTGCATCTTATTTATTTAATAAACATTTAATTAACGAAATATTTCGGCAATTAGAAAACGTACATGGCAAGCAACAAACATTTTTCCTACACATACATATAGACTTACACATGTACACACTATACGAGTATACACACAATTTTCTATGTATACATACAAAAGTTTGCATGCCAGAATATTCTAAGAATTGTGACTGAATTGGGAATTTTTCGATCGTTACTTTAGTTTTGTCAAAAGGCGCTCTAGCAATGCCTTATTTGGTTTTAGTTAACAAAGCGCAGGTCAGGGCAGTGGCGCTGGTGGTAAGCACTATGCAAGCTATACTTAGGTGCGTGGGTTCGAATCCCGCAGAAAACTTTTTTTCAAAAATTATTTATTTTTTATTTTTTTAATATTTGTATATTTATTATAAAATGCTTGCTGCCAATTGATAATCATTTATAAACATACGCATATGAATTGTGCATTTAAGTAAAAACTAAAACTGCTTTATGCTTTCCGATTTGCGACGCTGTGTGGCAGGCAGTTTTTCTATGCATGCATATATGTATGTATGCATGTGTACGTGTATACACATCCAAAAGTGTATACATATTGCAAGAATTGCGATTGTATTGTTTTGTGTCGTCACAAACTGCTGATCAGCGGGTCAGCTGATCAGCTGTGAATTTATTTAGGTTTAGCTAACGATTATATGTTGTTTTCAAAAGACCCAGGTTCGAATCCCGCTGGAAACTTTTTATTTATTAATCAAAAACTTATGAATTTTATTTTTAAAATTCATTAATATTATTATATTTATGTTAAAATGCTTTTTGCCATCTTTGCAATTGCTACTAAGCTATTGTATGCATGAATTATGCAGTTGGCCACAACAAACTTCTTTGCCGATTTGCCACGCCCCCAGGGGGCGTAGACGCATAATTTTTTGCCAGTTCTTAGAAAGGGCCGAGGCTAACATGCCTGCAAAATTTGGTTGCTTACATTCCAAAAATGCGAAAATTACAGGGTATTTTTCGATATGCCACGCCCCCAAAGAGGCTGAAAAATTATTTTTGGGGGATCGATAGAGGAGAACATTAGTAACTCAACCATCCAATTTTCAAACTTCTAGCTCTAAAACTGTAGGAGATATAAACTTTTGCGGTTTGCCACGCCCCTTGTGGGCGTAGATATATCTACCATAGCTTATTAGTCTTGGGTTGTCAACCCGAGTATACATGCAAAATTTCAAGTCTCTAGTGTCAATAGTGTTCAAAATATAGCACAATTTGAAAAATCACTATATATTCAGGTCCGATTTGCCACGCCCCCAATGGGCGTAGACATAAAACTTTTTGATCGATCTTCTTAGAATCATAACATTAATTCACATGCAAAATTTCAGCGTTCTAGCTTTAACGGTGTAGAAGATACGTATTTCCCGATTTGCCACGCCCCCAATGGGCGTAGATATATCCGCCATAGCTTTTTGAACTTGGGTTGTCACCCCGAGTATACATTTCAAATTGCAACTCTCTAGCTCATCATCTAGTATGATAACTTAACTATGGGCGGAAGAGTTTTCCGATTTGCCACGCCCCTAGTGGGCGGATCGGGAAAATTTTTACACTTTATAATTCGGGAACATATATGAGTATATGTTTAAAATTTCAAGTCTCTAGCTCTAATAGCGCCGAAAAATATTGCGTTCATACGGACAGACGGACAGACGGACAGACGGACAGACGGACGGACGGACAGACGGACAGACGGACAGACGGACAGACGGACGGACAGCAAGACGGACATTGCACAAACCCAATATACTTTTTCCCCTTCGGGAACAAAGTATAAAAAGAGAAACATCTATTTCGATCGACAGACGTCGCGTCAATGCCAAAGTCACAAATATCAAATTTTGCTGAAAAGTGAAAGAAAATGTTGGAAAGCGAAAGAAATATTCAATGAAAAATTGAAGAAATTTTTGTGTCCTTACCCTTGGCGAATGGCGTTAAAAAGAATTTGACCATACTAGCTATAAACATATATATATATATATATTTGTATAGGGTATACATGGGACCGACCACAAATTGTAGAGAATTTATGCCAGAGCAAATATCTGCTCAATGAAATATCTATATATATATTTATATATATTATAAACTATATACTATCTAGTAAAAGTATTAAAAATAATTTATAATTTGCACACGACTTGCCAAAAAATTATCGAGACTTTCCCACCCCTCTCTCTCTCTCTCTCTCCCTCTTTCTATCTCTGTCTCTCTATTTGCGTAGGCGTTGCGACAGCTGCAAATGCCAACTGAATAATTGTGATTGAATAAGCTCAACACCCGACCACGCCCCACTTGACAGTAGGCCATTAATTAAACGAATATGGCTTACAAGCAATGCATTTGCTGTTATCTTGCAACGTGGCTCGGATTACCTTGCCACGAAATGTGGCCAAAAGCGAGAACGAAAACTGAATTTGATGCAGACAAACAGCCGCAACGGCAGCCGCAGCCGCCTTTGACATACATGAAATAGTTTTTATGTTAAGCACACATAGCACAGATTCTGATGCTGCAACAAAACAAGCAGCAGATCAAGATGACGAAGAAGAAGCAGAATGATGATGAGTGCTGCAAGTGCCACAAGGGACGCAGGCAGTGTTAGGGAGCGCTTGGCACATTTTGACACTTGTCGCTGTCCATTTGAAAACAAACTGACAAATTGCAAAGCATCGCGATGCGCTCTTCTTCTGAGACAGACGACACACATGAGTTGTAAATGAAGAATATGTTTGAGAGAATGTGAGTCAGGAGAGAGAGAGAGAGAGCGGGAGAGCGAGAAATAGAGAGAGAGAGAGAGAGAGAGAGAGGGGGAGACTAAGGTGATACCCTGTAAAGAATTCCCCATGAACTCAATCAAATTTGACTAATCTAGCTATACAAATACAGTCGAATCGACTGTTCAACTCGAATAAGTAACTCTAATATATTAGATGTAAGCGACAGGAAACCCTTGTAAAGAGCTGTTGAAACAATCAGGAAAATAGTTATCATTGCAGTCAGTCCCAAGTCCAAAGTTCTCTCTGTTGTCTCTCAGTGTATTCCTCGATGGGGCAACTCTGGCAGTAGTTTTATAAATATCTGTTATATGATATTATTTTGAGCAAATTTCGTGTTGATTAATTTGTTGCCATCCACAAGATACTTGCCACGCATCTGTGCGACTCGATTTTGTTTTGTTTTGTTTTTTTTTTGTGCAACGTGTTGAATGGTGTCTGATGGTAAGGGGCAGGAGGCACGGTGGGGGGAGGTCATGGTTAACAAATTCATTTAAGTGTTGTTGCCACTGTTGTTGCAATTGTTGGCATTACAAATGCCGAAGCCAGCGCAGCCTCCGCCCGTTTTGGCCGTGTGTAAAAGCCAGCACTTTGTCAACCTAATTGCTGCACTTTGTTAACTGTCACAGCGCATCGACTAAGGCGGCGGGAGGCGTGGCAGTGGGAGCTGTAACGACTTGGCTACGGCAACAACTCGAAGGCATTGTCAATGCCTGTGGCAAATTTTGCACCTAACACGTTTTGGGACTCTTGTTGTCTTTTTTGTTATGCAACAAGTGCTGGCATGCTCTCTCTTTGCCCACATTCTCTGTCTCGCTCTCTAAACTTCCCATTTCTCTCTCTCTCTCTCTCTCTCTTTCATTTCTTTTAGGTTTCCATTTCTCTCTCTTTCTCTCTCTCTCTCTATCTGTCTATTAGTCTACCTATCACTCCCAAGTTCCGTTTTTGATTTTGAAACCGGGCTATCATCATGTGGCATGCGGCATGCGGTATACGGCATGTGGCACGTGGCACATGTGATGTGCCATGTGAGCTATCTCTACTGTAACCTTCGACAGACTCAACTTCTCGTTAATTAATAGCTGGCTCGCTTGCTCTCTGGCTGTGAAGTGGAGCAGGTTCGATTCCCGTTTGCATTTGCATTTGCATTCGCATTTGTATTCTCGATTAATCGCATTTCGCTAGCCAATTAAAGCCACAAATTATGCACGGAAAGGTAATTAAAAATAGTTTTTCGTTTTAATTGCATTTGCTGCATTTGTTAAATCAAATGGCAAAAATTACAATCGCCATTCGGCTGAGCCACAGATAATCATTTGGCTGCATAATGCGACTCACTCTCGACGTTCACTGACTGAATTTATGCATATTTAAACAAATATATATAGACTTCTATATTAAGATATTAAACAATTTCGACATTTGTTCAACTATTTGAAAATCATATTAAATGTCAATTAAATATATATAGCTAAAAGGAGTTGAAAATGTGAAAAAAAGAAATAGAAGTTCATATGACGAGTTGATATAGATATATGTGCAGGGATGAGAATGTATTTCTATAGTTTTTGTTTGGTATTTTTTTAAAGTATTTTAGTTATTTTTTAATGTGTTTAACTTTTGTTATCAACATATTAAATTCCCCTACAAACCTCGACACACTTCAGATCAACTCTTTTATACTCTCATCTAAAGTCACTTAAAAAAAGAAATTGAAATACTTTCCGTTTCGGCTAATTAAATAAATGCAATGTGATAATTCAACATTATTAGCTCAAATAACTAATGTGGAATTAACAATTTCATTGACAGATTTTATAAATGCATTAATTTTGCTTTATTTTTTGTTTGCACTCTTCTTCTATCTACTTTTTTTTTTATCAATTGTTTCATTCTGCGGTTTTCAGCATTGACATCAGTTTTAATTTATGGGATTTGCTTTTTTGATTGTTTTATATTATATTTAATTACATTTAGCTCTCGACTCGGTTTCTCTCCTCCCCTCCCCTCCCGCATTGCACTTGTAAATAATTGTGAATTTTGCAATATTTATGCGACATTTATCGCACATAAAAACAACAAAATGCTCGCAGCTATATCTGTGTATATATGTATATGTATATAGTGGACAATGCATACATATGTGATGATGATTCCGGTTAATGCATTAACTTATCGCTAGGCATTGACCGATTTGCAAACAAGCGAGTGAGCGATCGAGAGTGCTCGACTAGCAAATACCGTGCCTGAGCAGCTCGCCTTCTCTTATTATACGACAGGCATGAGACTTTATACAGTAATACGCTCACTTTTATATTCTTATACAGTCATAATCATCTACACTTATATTCGTATACTCTTACACTCTTAGATTTTCATTTTCTGCAACTCTTATAATGCTTATTTTGATTTTCTTATACTGTTCTATTCTAATACTCCTATGCTTTCACACTCTTATACTTAAGTAGTCTTATATTAAAATAGATATACATTCTTATAATCTTTTGCTCACAATCGACATTGCTTAGAAGTCAACATTGCTCGCTTTCCAGGGTATTGCCATATATTTATACAAAAATATAAATAAATTAATTAAAATTAAACAGTTGTCGAACAAAGAAATATTGCAACAACAAATTGCAAAGCTCGTTTTAAATTAAATATTTTTGTTTTTAAATACCTAAGCAATTGTTTATAGTTTCAAATTGTATTTAACAGGGAAAGAAAATGAGCTGAGGGAGATGTAGAGAGGCAGAACAGAGTTTTGAATATAATGAAATTTTGCTTTGTATTCAATCATTAAATACTGAAATTGATTTGAACTTTAAATTCATACATTTTTTTAGTGAATGCTGAGCTTTTCGTGGTTTCGATTTATATTCCACATAGTTAGCTTATTGATATGAACTTTAATAATCTGAAATCGACTTTAAAAGAAAAAACAGGAGAGAGAGAGAGAGAGCGCAAGAGAGAAAGAGAGAAAGCGAGAGAGAGAGAGAGAAATGTATGCAAACTGTGCTCGTTTCATTTTTTCATTTCAATTATTCAAATTTAAGAATTATTTTTGCTGCTCAAAAATGTAGTCAATTTGCAATAAAATTCAAATTGAAATTCAAATGCAGAAATTTGTAATTCATAAATTAAATTTTTAGCGCAGAGAAATTAATCAATTTGTTTGTTGTCTGCTTCGAACCCGAAACTAAGTTGAAAAATTCGATTTCCATTTGATGGCATATAATTATAATTCCACATTAATTATATGCAATCAGCAAATGTGTGTGTGCATGTACGAGTGTGTGTGTGTGTGCGTTATCAATTTACATATTACAAAGCAGGGACAGAAATTTGCCTGCATTATATATTTCAAATTTCCAAACAAAAACTTCTTTTTATGCTCGCTCGCAAAGTGTAAATCTGGGTATATTGGCCTTTGCTAGAAATATGAAATGAGAAATGAAGCTCTTTCATTTTTTGATAAAGGGAATACTCTACGATCAAACTTAATATAATATAATACCCAAAGTTGAAACTTTGATTTTTGTTGTTTTGCTCAACTAAAAGTGAAAGATGCAACCACACTTGTAACTCGATAGTGACTCGGGTCACTTTCAGGTTGAAAGTTGAGTGCATTAAAATGAAAGAAAAGAAAGGAAAAACGGAAAATGTTGTGAAGTAAATTGTAATCATTGCACTTTGTGCTGCTCCAAAGGGCAGACGACATGGATTACATTTGTGGTAATGAACTTATCACACGCCTGTCTGACTTCCAGCTGGGCGAGACTGTGTCACAGCGCCAATAAATGGAAGCAGACAGGTGAGCTGCGGGCAGAGTGGGCGTGTGGGTGAAGTCTACCTGTGCAGCTGTTGCTGTGCAAATAATTCGCTGGATAAGTAGCTAAGCAAAAAGTTTAGCTCGAAAGAAAAATGTCGAAGCAGATAGAAAGACAAACACTGAGAGATAGACAAAGTGCCAGACAAGCAGAGAGATTCTCTGTCGCATTCTCAATGTCAATTGCATTCCGTCTTTTGTTTTTGGCAGCGCATTTGGAACGTGTGTTTGCTCTGTGGCTGCCCAGTTGACAGAGCACTTGAAAGCGCCAAGAAAGCAAAAGAGTAAAACAACAGCAACAGCAGCAGCAGCAGGAGAGCGAAAGCAAGTGTCACTTTTGTCAGCTCTTAAATTTGTGTCTGTGTGCCAGGCAAAAATATGAGCGAGCAGCAGCAAAGGCAAGCCAAACATTACGTATACGCCGCATAAAACTAAAAACTGCACAGAGAATGAAAATGAGAAAAAAAAGCTATAGGAATACTCAAGTGTTTTGATGCACTGACAGATGCAGGCGTGTGTGTTTGTCTTTGTTGTTGTTGAGTGGAAAAAAACTTCTTTTTTTTACAGTTTTTTGCAAGCGCTTGATAAGCGACGCTCACACACACACACACACACGTGCACGCAAATACACACTGACAGAGCGCGCAAAAAAGTCGTCGAGCCGTTGAGTTACGCCCATTTAGCACGCGCATTGCATTAGACAGACTGAAGAGCAACAGCCAACTAGACAGACAGACAGACAGACAGGCAGACATACCCAGAGCTGTATCCTGGCACACCCACACACAGACACACACACATTTGCATCTGACGTCACGTTCATGTCACGTCACGTCGCATCACTGCGAATGCCTTTGCAGCGCGCAGTCGAGGGACGATATAAAAAATCACTCGACTCCGCATACACACTCAGAGGAGGCACACAACTTCAGTTTTACTAACCAGTCAAAGTTTAGTTTTGTGCCAAGCCAACAAAAAGCTAAAAAAAGCTTAAAAGCTAAAAAATACAAGTTTGAGCATTGCAAGCGAGCTTGAACGACTGCCTAATACTTGCTCACAGCGAAATTGCTTTACGATCTTATACGAAATAGATTATAAGAGTATAAAGTAAATCAACAAAAGCTCTAAAACTGAGTCTCCCAGCCTTCTGTTTCATATGCTCTGTATGCCTCAGATGGGCGTGGCTATAAAAATGTAATATTTGCATAAGACTCGGATCAAGCTGAACATATTTGCCTTTCAAAAGTCCTCTACACTATAGGGTATATATGCGTGTAGCCATAAAACTTCAAGTCACTAGCTGCAATAGCAGCAAAATGCTTTTGCCTTCAAACCAACAGACGAACAGAATGAAAAAAGCTATAAAAAACAGCTAAAAAGTTGGCGGGCAAAAAAAGGCGTTTTTGAAGTGTACGTGAATTTTTGCATAAATGCGAAATCAACGCGTTCAGCACTTTGGCGACTGCCCCAATTGGAGAGTGAGATAGAGAGAGAGGGAGAGATAGAGAGGGAGATATATATGGATGTCTGCATGCGTTTGGCTTGTTATTTCTTGACAGCCTCGTTGGCTGCATATTTTGTTGTGTCCCTAATTTGCCCCTTTGGCTGTTAGTGGGTGAATGTCGACGCGGCAGCAGCATAACAAAACTTCACTTTTGTTTGGCCCAAAAAGCCAAGCAGCAGCAATAACAACAACAACAACAACAACAACAGCAGCAACAGCAAATAAACAAAATCAACTTCTCAGGCAGTTTTCTGCTGCTTCTTAGAGTTTTTTTTACGCTCGACACTCGGGCTTGGCCACTTGACGTCGCATGCTGCAACAACACACAGCAACAGAGCACACACATGCCACATGCAGTGGCAGTTGCTGCTGCAGTTGCAGTTGCAGTTCCATTTGCCCTGGGAGAGTTGTGAAAGAGATCTCGTTTGGCCTGGCACTCTAGCTGCAGCTCCAGCTCTGACTTGCGTGTTGCGAGTGCCACAGGCCACTCGAGTGGCTTTTAATGAGCTGTTTGCATATGCAGTTTATTAATGTGTTGAAAATACTCCACAGCAGCAACAACAACAACATCAAGAGCAGCAGCAGCAGCATCAGTTGATAGTTGTTGTTGTTGCTGGCGTGCCAGCTAAAAGTTTGTCTAAACTTTGAATTTGTTTAGCGCTATAAATAATTGAGAAAATCTACTCCAATTGCAGCAACTGCATTTCGAATGCCTCATTAGAGGGATATATGTATATATAAAGGGAAATGTATAAGAGCATCTTTAGTCTATCTAAAGAGATATCCCAACACTTCCCTTCATAGCTGCAGATGTGAGATATAGGAGAGCAGTGTCTGTATATCTATATCTATAGCTATATCAGTATTATTCTTTGTAGCTTTATCTTTATCTATATCTTTATTTTGTATCTCTCAATATCTTTAGTTCTTTCTGCATTTTTATCTAAATTGAAACTCTTTCTCTTCCTTTGCCAATTCATCAATACGCACATACCCACGCTTACTTATATATAACTATAATGGAACGGTATTTGTCCAAAAATAACTTCCTCTCGCTCTGCTGACTAAGTGTCCAAGTTATCTCTGACCGCCCAAATCCAATCATTGAAATCGAAAAAAAAAGCCAAAATCAACTATCAACAAAAATAAAGAAAAGGCAATGGGGCAGAGAGAAACATGTTTGATTTATGTTGGTCAATGGTAGACGCAGAGATACTCTATAGTGCCATTTGAATATTGCTTCCAGCTAGCTAGCTCACACTGCAGTCTCTGGCCCCAGTAGATACCCCATGTCTAGAGGCCATTGCCTAATGGGTATATCCAACATTGTGCTTCATTATTTACAAAGATTTTGAGCAGCGTGCGAAATCCCCAAACCGAATTGCCGTATCCAGTTGCTGGCTACGCGCTCGCTCCACTCTCCGTCGGCTGCCCCCTGCTGGCCCCTGGATGACATCATCAGCGTTAAAAGAGGCAACGATCCGCGGTGGCCATTGGATGCTTCAGTTGATTTTGGCTTTTCGGTTTTCGGTTGAATTTCTGAGGTTTCGGCTTGATTGCGTTGGCTTCTACTCTTTGCTTGGCTTCTCTCTCTCTCTCTCTCTTTCTCTCCTGCTGCTGTCGGTCATTCGCTTTATGTGCGGGTCAACTAAATGAGAGACGCTCGTCCCATCTATTGGAGCAGTTGGCCCTAGTTATGCCAGAGCTGCTAATGGCACATCAAATACGTGGGTCTGAAATCAATATTCGCTTTTGTTTAAGAAATATTTAAAAATATATACCAAGCCTCAAAAATTAAATGCACACTCACACACACACACACACATATACACTCATCACACACATGACTGTGCCATAAATCCTCAAAAACAAGCGAATGCAAATTGATTTGTTGCTCTCCCTGAATCAAATGAAATGAAATGCAACGGCTGCTTGTGCCACACAGCTCATGGCAAGAGGAAGCGCGACACAGTCACAAAGTCAGGAGCGGATTTCTGAATCAATGCACAGTAGTAGTATAAAGACTGAGCAGCTGAGCTTGACTAAATGTTAAATAATATTTTTAAAAGAGAATCACTAATAGTTTCTCTATTTATAACTACATTAGCTTCCCTTAGGAGCTCCTCATTTGGCCTATCTCTGATGCGGCTGCGAGTCCGCTCCTGTGCAATGCCAATACCAATTCGTTTACCCAATACCAAATCCAATGTCCAACGTCAACAGCAATAATAATAACAGCCGTCGCAATCGAATGGCAGCTCTCCCCGCGCTGCAGCCCTGCTCCAGATCCGCGTCGCTCTCCTGAATGCATATAAATAAATTTTAATTTGCCAATTGTGTGTAAAACTTATTAGCGATAAGTTTTGTCGCAGTTGCAGTCAGAGCCACAGCAACAGCTAAAGCTGCAGCTATAGCTACATTTGTCTCTGCTTATGGGCAAGAGCTTTCGGGCTGTTTATTTTGCATAATGTCGAGCCCGTATCGCATTGAGTGAGGAAATGAAATACGTGCATCCGTGCCTGGATTTTATTCGTAAGCTGGCATTTGGTTATTAGTCATAAAGCTCCAATGGATTGGGCATAAGTTAATGATAAATGTCTGTATACACAATATACAATATATATGTATATGTCAGTGTTCGTTGTCAGGGCTCGACCAGTCAACCTGGCAGACAGGTTAAAGCTGACAGCCAGGAAGTTGACATAGTTGTTGAGCAAATAAAGCTATCAATTATTACAATTGTCATTGTCATTGATATTGTCAATGTATTGGCATTGTTGTGAGCAAGACTAGTTGCTGATGAAATCAATATCATTGGTATTAATATAAATATAGGTATTGCTATGAGTATTTCTATACGTAGTGGTATTAATATTAGTATTATCATATTAGTATTTTCATCAGTATTATCATTAGTATTATTATGAGTATTATTATTGGTATTCGTATTACTATTGGCAATTTCATCAGCTTTAGAATGACCATTCACATTAGCATTAGCATTATTTACAGCTGATGCTAGAGTCTCAATGTATTATTCTCTCAATTTCCTTTCTCGTTTCTCATCTCTGCTCCACTCTCAATGAGTGCTCGAGCAAATTATTTACACTCATTGTTACTACAGAGTGTTACAAATGTTTGGGTAATCGATTCATTGCTGCACAAATACTCCTATGCATTCCATTGTTCCACTTATGCAGCAGTTGATATTCCACTGTTCCATTTAGCTTAAGCTCGCTCGCTAATCTTCCTCGTGAAGTGCTCTTGAGCTAGATATTAGTATTCACAGACCTGTGCATATGCTCCAAATGCGACAGAGAGACCATTAAAACCCAATTCTAATGCGAGTAATTAGCCAGACAGACTTACACACACTCACACAGACTCACACAGTCGACATACAGTCACAGGTGTGCTTGTTGTTGGTATCTGGAATCGCAGCATTGAGCACTCCAGCTGGCATTTATGTATGTTTGCACAGTTTCACGTGTGTGTGCTGCGCTGCACTCGTGCGAGGCGTCGCTCTTTTTGGCTCTTTACATTTTATTTAATATTTTAATTAAATTATTTCAGTGCCCGCTTCTAATGGGCGCTCGACTTTCAAGGCATTTACATGCAAATGTTGCCCAACTCAAGGCTATTCCGACTCTCTCTCTCTCTCTCTCTCTCTCTCTCTCTCTCTCTCTCTCTCTCTCTCTCTCTCTCTCTCTCTCTCTCTCTCTCTCTTTGTCTCGCTTTCATATATGCTTGTATGTTGCGACTTGTAGATCGAGCTGTTGCCATTACCACCCGCACTTAACGTTAATTAAACTGCTGTGTGTGCTAAAATGTGTCTCTGTTTCATGTGTTTCATGTGTTGTGTGTTGTGTGTGTCCTTGTCCTTTGTAGACAGCCTGGCTGCCTGGCAGCTGCTGTCGTTTTAATAGCTTAATGTAGTTACTTCCACTTTGAGTGTCTTCCCTTTGCCTTTGCTTATGCCTGTGCTGCAGCGGAACGGGCCAAGCCAGGCCGAGCCCGAGCCCGAGCCATGAGGCGTCGACCGTCTTTACTAATAAAAAACACAACACTCAGCAAAATTGTTATGCAGCAAACTAAATCAACACACACACACACACTCACTCACACACCTATACATCCCCTCCCCCTTTCTTCCGCTCTCCTACACTGTACAAATTGCAAAAGCAGCCATGACGACTATAACTAGCAGGAAAAAAGCCATGTAAGCCGCACTTACACACAACTGGGTCTCCCGTTAGCATGTGCACTCGAATGCGTGCACTTTTTCTACACACACACACACGTAGTGGCTATGACAGACATGGAGAGCGAAAGGAAGAGAGAGAGAGAGAGAGAGTGGGAGGTAGAGAAAGTGAGAAAAAAAATGGTGATATCTAACAAAGTTCTTTTGAGCTTAGATTTTGCGAAATGGGGTATATTAGTTGTATATCTAGAATTTAATTGCTTATGTGATTTATGCTAATTAAATAATTGTTCCACGGTATTTCTATGTCAGTTGTTGAGTGTTATGTTAAGTGAGTTGCCTCTTGTACTTAATTCATATATTTGAATATAGTTGATTGGCAATTTGTACCAGTAATATCTTTCTATTGTTATCTTTAGGGTATCTCTTAGTCTACTATCCATTCTAGATGGATCTTGCACACTGTATAAATGAAATAAATTAATGCTGTCCCAAGATCATTTATTTCTTTCTCAAACTAAACTCTAGGGTATCTCTTAGTCTGTCAGCTAGGCTTGTTTAGTTTTAAACTAAAGTATGTTGGCAGTTTTGGCACTAGAGCTGTTATTTTTTCTGTTTAACATGCGAGAATGCGCCAGCAGCTGCAGCTGCCGCAGAGATCAAGGCTGCCTGCCCAGGAACAGGACTACGAATAGCTCTAGAGAGACGGGGAGAGAGAGAGAAAAAGTATGGCATGTTGGGATTAGCTTGCAGTGTGTACACATGCCTGAGTAATATCTCTATTTGTGGGAGCTGCACATTTCTAGTTTTTTTTTTGCATTTTTCTTACGTTTGCATAGCTTAATTAGTCCGGCTACGTGATATCAAGTATACGCTCTGCGTTTTCACACATATTTACTCATACTCATGCATATCTCTGTCTCTTTCTATTTGCAGCACCCCTCTTCCTTCCCGAACTCCGATTTTTAGTGCAATAGGAAAATGGCCCAACCGCAATTGCTGCAAATCAAATTGTCACGTTTCGATCCTCAGCCCTGGGGATTTCGCCTACAGGGCGGCGTCGACTTCGCCCAGCCTCTGCTAGTGCAAAAGGTAAGTGCCACGCCCCAATTTCAACTATTCAATTGTTGTTGAGCAGAGATTCAATTACGCACAGATTTTTGCTTAAATTTCCAACTGCTGAACAATCACAATTCGAATTTGTGTCTCTATGGAAAAAATGTTGGAAAAAATATTAGTTGGGCAGTTAATTTATTTATGCATTTAAATGCTGAAATTCAGATTTTTTTTTGTTAAAAATAAATTTGTAGCAATTTGCTTTTTTTTTGTTTAATATTTTATTTTGCGCGCGTTTTTTGCGCACGGAACGCCAAAAGTTTTTACCAAACATTTTAACAACGAAATTTCCTTTGCAACCATTTTGGATATTTTATATGCAGACACACACACACACAAAGAGACCAAGAGAGAGAGAGATAGATTGATAGATATAGTGTACAAATTGTTAAACATTTTCAAATTATTTCTAATAATTTTTACATTTCTAGCGACACTCACGCAAATTCAAGAGCTTCTATTTTTTGCCCGAACATATCCATATATACATATATATCCGCTTATATAATAAATATCTTAATCTATATTTATATACTACATACATATATATTGACATGTGTATACTCTCGAGGGTAGCTGCTGCCAGCCATGAGACAAAAAATGTGCGCAAAGATCTGAATATGGATAAACGAATATGAGTTATGAGCCGCGGAGATTATGTTTATGGCTTTTGTAATTGGGTCGCAGATGGAACATAAAAATTGAAATTACTTCTAGAGATTTTGTATTTTAAATAATTGACAAGTATTTGCGGTTTTTTTTTCTACGGCCATTTGATAATCTACTCCAGATGAGAATTGCTTTTAAATAGAGAGAGAACGAGAGAGGGAGAGTGAGAGGTAGAGAAGGATAGAGAGGTGGAGGGATTCTTGGAGGAGAGGCGGAAGAGAGTCATATTTATGATATATTTATATATTTATGACCTTTTAAAAATTCACAATGAAATCCAGTAAGAGAGACTCTGTGTAGAGATGAGGATATTTGATAGTCGAGCTCTTCCATTTAGAGCACTCTAACTTATTTTGTTATTTGAATCAAAGCTAGATTTTGAGCTACTCGAAAAACTTAAAAAGGTTTTTTTTATGGCAGTTTTGTAGCTGTTTGTCAGATTTGATTAGAGTTGAGGCAATCTCACGGTTGTTGAGCTTTGAAGTTGATGTGAATGGGCTTTGATGGCATCTCAATCGAGTGACTGCAATTTGTTTGTGCACTCGTAATCGCATGCACATTCGCAATCGCAGTCGCACTCAGGCATATTTCCGAGTGGGACAGATGAATCACTGCATGGCTTGACTCTGACCTCACTTGTAAACAAAACCAACAAAAATAAATGAAATAAAATAAAAAGCAAAAGTGGAGCTATCGGAAAATGTTGCGTTCGACCAAAACTGTGACGAACTCTGTTCGGTTCGATTGTGTTTATTGCGGACTGTAAGTGAATCAGCGTTCAGATAAGGGTTCGAATCACGTTTATAAATAGGCTGCCTTCTCAAACCACAGAAGCGCATGTCAAGCTACTGTCAGCTTAATGTCAACATTTCTCATTAATATCATTCAAATAGTTGATAAACGAATGAAGACATCGAGTAGCACTTGAGCTTGCGATAAATCGAACAAGTTCAAGATTCTTACTTATTACATATGTAGGAGCTGATATGCACTTCTCTATTGCAATGATATAAGCGACTTAATTGGGATTTGTGTTCAACGTTCGAACTGGGCAAATTATAATATATATTTTTTGATAATCTGATCGGGATATTAGATGTTATCACATAAATGCTTTAATTGGAATTTGTGTTTAGCAAAAATAAGCGATTTTCTATTGTTTACCTATCTATTTCTCCCACACAGCTTAATTTCATATGTATGTTTTCTAATTGGAATTCGAACCAATCAATGAATAAATAAATTGAAAAAGAAAAATAGGTGCGCAATTGGGCTCAGTAGTTATGTTCTAATTCAATATTGTTGTTTATCTCTCATTCTCTCTCTCTCTCACTCTATCTATCTCGCTCTATCTCTCTCTCTTTTTATCGAGGGCTGGCAGACACCGCAACAAAGGCTTTTGGTAATTGTTTAAGCGTGACAACATTTGCCAAAGTGTAAATATTTTATTTTATGCCAAACCGAATTTATTTCGTTGACATTTTCGAACGCCACCAAAAAGCAGCAACAGAATTTTCTGTTTACTTTGGCATTACAAATGAGTTCAGCTGCTAATGGTGCAACAGTGGGCGGCAGAGGCAGAGCGAGAGAGATGGAAAGAGAGAGAGAGGGAGAGGAATTGAGCGCAGCGTGGCATTGTATAGAAATGCGCAATTTCTATTTAAACAGCTTGTTCATTGAGTTGATTTATGTCAATGCTATGCCTCTCTCTCTCTCTTTCGTACACTCTACCTATCTCTCTCTCAGTTCTCAGGCCAAAGAAAGAAAAGCTATTTAAAAATAATTCCATTTCCATAGCTCAAGTGCAAGCATATTTCAGTGAATATATCAAATGTTCACTATATATATAAATATATACTTGAGCTGTCAACAGTTGTTTTTTACGGTGTATTTTTAGCCCATACATATTGAATATTAATTGCTCTTTAATTCAATTAATTGGCATAAAACCTGGATCCATTATCAATTGGTGCATTAATCTAATGACAATCCATGTTCACGTCAATTAGAGTGGACCAAAAACAATGTTTTACAACAACAACAACAACAACAACAACTTCCACAAGAGACCAGGTCGATAAATGTTGTGTAGCAAAACCCATTAGCAGTTGTTAGCTTTTATTTGGCCAATTTAGCGGCCAGACTATGTAAAACAAAAAAAAGCTAAAGCTATAAAATGTAAATATTTTATAGCTGGAATATGATGGACTAACAGATATGCTAGAGTGAGAAACAAAATAGAAATAAACAAATTGAGGAACAGCGAAATAGTTTTAGAAATGGTGTATGTGATTTGCGAGGGTTGCCTGTACAGTTGCTGAAATAGCAGAGTGTATTAGAAGCGCATTTATTGATGTGCCTAAAATCTGTTGCAAATTATATTTGATACTAGAGAAAATGATGAAATGAGCCGTGTATATACCCTCTGGATATACTCTTTGATATATATTTTGCCCAGGGCAAACGTTTACAAATTTTGTTGTAATTTATGCGAAAATCACGCAGCATAAATTCCACAGAAAGGCGAAATAGTTGAGTAAATATAAAAAATATATATATATATATATATATATATATATATATATATATATATATATATATATGCATATATAAATATGAAAAAAACAATCATGATATATAAATAATTTAACAGAATAGGGAAAGTATTTTGAGTTACAAAAAATTTATTCAAATATTTGAAAAATTTAAAGTATTTAAATAAACATAGATGTGAATAAAGAAATATATTAATATATATTCAAACAAATTGAAAACAATTTTGTGCTGCAACTGGGGGAAAGGCAAATTGACAAACGGAGAGATTGAAGCGCAGTCCCAAAGCTGTAATCAGCGCTTTTTCCTGATTTTCCAACAATTTTGCCTCTACTCTAGCTTATTTGTTTGTCTGCCAAGGTGTCTGAGCCCTTGCTGAGCTGTCTCTACCAACGCTTCCTCCCCTCTCTCTCCTCTCTCTTTCTCTCTTTCTCTCTCTCGCTCTCTCTCTCTCTCTGTGTCTATCTTCCTTGACTGCAAGCCGTCAGCTGCATGGCTTGGCGCCTTTTGAACACTTCAAGCTCAATTGAATTTAGAATGTGCCACACTTGAAGCAGCATCCAAAGCAGCTGCTCCGTTGCAAGTGCATTAAAAACTTTGCCCCTTTGCCACGCTGCGTCTCGAGGTGTGGCTGTCGAGGCATTTAATGAGCGCGCGTGTTGCCAAAGTGTGCAGCAGCTGTCGCTGAGGTTCAGTTGGGGATTCAACATTAACCAGAGTTACCTGAGTAATAATGCTAGAAAAGACAACAAAACTGACAAACAAACTTCACTCTCCCTCTCTCTCTCTTTCTCTCTGTTTCCTTCTCTGGTGGCTCATTAAGCTAAAAGATGAACTGCATAAAAAAATCATAAAAAAGTAAGCTACTCAGCCGCTTAAATCGGATTAATTTATGCTTTCGTCGAAGTCGAAATGAAGTCCTTTCGCAAAAGGACTCGACATTTGCTTTTGCTTGTCTTTTTTTTTTTTTTTTTCTCTGTTGGTCATAGACAGACAGACAGACTGAGAGACAGATAGAGTCTCTCTCTCACATATTGCCACGTTTATATTTCATTATCAAGTGCAGGGTCGACTGAAAAGGCGCCCCACACACACACACACACAAAGAGCCAAAGCCAACGAGAAAAGGAAGAAAAAAAAAAAACATAGCATAAAAGCGAAAGCCAGGCCAAGAGTCCACTCGCTGGTTGACTTCATCCGCACAAATAATGGACGCCAAATAAGTAATACAAAAAAGCGTCAATTCGGTTTAGTACAAATTTACAGAGCAAACGAAGCAAATGAGAGAGCTGACTAGCAGATATCCTGCATCAAGTGGCTCTCCATGAGATATGCTCATGTAGATACTGTTATCCTTTTGTACCATTCTACTGCTATTCTATAATACACACAATTGAGCTGTTATAGACAGGACAGCTGAACTTACTTCCATGTATAACATACATATTATCAGTGGCAATATACCCAGCTGATACATTTTTGAATGGGTAATTCAAATAGGAATAGCTAAAACCAAATTTCAACGAGCTTCAGCTGAAAGGATGCTGCCTCTATAGCTGCAGCTACAGCTATTAGCCAACTTAAAGTCTAGACTGTTGCTGGCCCTGGTTCTGGCTCTGGCTCTGACTCTGGCCATGGTTCTGGCTACTAACAAGCTACTGTCGGCATCCAAGGCAACCGACGTGCAGTTCCTCCTCCACATGTGGCCGCCCACTGCCTTCACTTCAGCGCTTTGCATTCAACTCTCTGCGTTTTGTGCATGCAAATCTGTTTTGCGTGTTTCTGTTTGTGTTTTGTGTCTTTTTGTTTTTCTTGTTTTCGCTCTCTTTCCTTTTCCTCTTTTCCTCATTTTTTTCTGTTATTTTTGCAAAAGTCTTCGTGTTTGTAGTCCCCTTTTGCAGAGCCATTAATTATTTGACTCCTGTCTGGCTGAATTTTTCGTCTGCTGCGATGTTTGTCTTTGTCTCCAAATGTGAAAATTCATCATTTTCAAAACTCTCTTTGGAATGCTCTCTAAGCTTGGCAACTGAAACAGGAGTTTTAGTTGGCATTGGGAATTTCAACACCTGATAATAACAGAGTGTAAAACATATGTAAACACCAAATGTTAAGGGTTTACAGCAGTCTCCTTGTTTCTTTCTACAGGGTATTAAGCAGTTGCATGGCTTCATCTCGCTGTTTTTTTGATTTATGAAACCCCTACCTTCTTCTCTCTCTCTCCCTCATCCGCATCTACCCCCAAAAAATAATACAACAAAAATTATGCATACTTCTTCGTTCGTAGCTTTTTGGCTTTGTGTAATTGAATCGCAGTTCAAAGCGCGGCGGTAGCTCATGGCAACAAAAGCTGTGCATAATAATGAAATGAAGTTCTAATTGAACTTGTCTCACTCACTGCTTCTTCTTCTTTTTCGATTTTATCTCAATGCCTGCGAGTGTGTGTGTGTGTGTATGCGACCACAAGCGCCACGTGCCCCAGCAATTGCAATGTCAAGACTTGCGGTTGCTCTCAATTTAGTTGGACGTTTTATTAATTGCGCAACAACAACAGCAGCAGCAACAAACTATGCAATTTCCATAGAATACAACACCTATTGTTCAATCAATTGTAAAACAATTAACCACACACATACACACAGACACACTCTGTGCACTTGGACAACATTTTGCTTTTAGTTAGAAAATTTTACCTAACTGTTGGGCATTTGTGCTGTGGTTTTTGAATGCTCTTAATACCCATTGCACATGCCTAAAAGTGAGTGTATTGGTTACATGTTAACAGATAATAGGAGTCATAATATTTATATAGGTAGATATTCTTGGAGTGGGATAGATTTACTCCATAAAATTATATATGAACAGATGAGCCTAACCATATAGGAGTATAAGAGTAAGGGAGTATAAGAGCAGAGAAGTGTTTTTATACTAATAACGGTAAAAGAAAAGCAGCGAAGTATGAGTCTTCTATATGAAGAGTATAAGCTCGTCTAATAATGCGGGAGTATAAACCTATTCGTAGTATTAAATTAAACTAAAAGAGTAGTATATATACGTATATATGTGTGAGAGTATACGAGTATACGAGATGTATAAGTGTATGTGAACTGGCGTAGACCAACAGTACAGATTGGATAAGACGAATATGTGATGCTATGAACTGAACAGAATAATAGTATAAGAACTTTAAGACGTGACAGTATAAGAATGGATGAACAGGCAAGCTCAGATCGAACCGACAGATCATGTGTATATGAATTAGAATGAGTATAAGACTCCAAAAATATAAGAGTTTAAATATAGAAAACTTAAACTGTGTTACTCTGCCTTCGGCCATGACGAATTCCAAGTGTGGCCAATGGACAATTGTCAGTTAGCTGCCGGCAATTGGCAATTGTGAGGTGACAAAGTGGCAAGTGCTTTTAACTGACCACAAAATTGTTGCTTATGCAGCAAAGTGAATGCGCATGGCTAGTGGCCCGGCCAGTCGTCACTTTGACTCGCAATCTCAACTTGACTGGCAATTGGCAAAGCAAAGGCGTTAATTGAATCTGAAGCCAGGTGATAATACGCATTCGCAGTGGCGCCCACTTCCTGTGATTCATCAGCTCTCAGCTCTCAGCCACGTCCTCAATTGATAAAGGCGAGCCAGCAACAAGAGAAAATATGTGAGAAAAAAAGACAGGAAAAAAGGATAGCTGAGCAGGAAGTGGCTGGCTATATTGATCCCAGACTCGAGTCGACTGCCCGGACAGTGATTAAGTGTCTCTGCTCTGCGTGGCATTTGATTGATTATCAATTTTTACCGGTTTGCCCAGTTGCTGCTTTAAGCTGCCGCTGCTGCTGCTGCAGCTCTCAGTGGCTGTCGCAGTTGCCTGTTGCAATTGATTCAACAATATTCCAACAGCTCTGCACTCCACGAGCCATTAAACGTTGCCTGGTTTCCGTTTCCGCCCACAGACTAACAGAGTGAGAGAGATGGAGGGAGAGAGAGGGAACGGCAGGTAGACAGGCGATATTCGCATCCGTTTGTGATTGGACAGACGGGCGAGCGTATCAGCGCTGAGCACAAGGCGTGTTTCGTGACACGAATTGCAGCTATAACTGTATGAATATGATTTACGTTGTTGTCTTAAGCAAACTAACGAGTAAGGAAAGCGAGAAACTGGAAAGGTTCCACTCACTCAATTACACACACATCTATAGTCAAAGGCTTCGTGTCGTGTCACGGGCAAGTTTTCAATGTGAAAAGAAAGGTTTGACAAAGAGAAGAGAAGAGCATAAAACTCTCAGTTAATTATCATTGTTTGTGTCATCGTGTCTGTTTGGACTCTTCGTGAAACTTTGTAAAGGCTGAATTATTACTCACGTTGATGCTGCCTCCTTCGTCTTCGTGTCGAGACACGAGCATAGCTCATCTTTCCTTGTAGTTTTAGAGTATTGTTCAGTGCTCAACTCTAACTCTAGCCTTATCTTAAGCAGCGGAACAAGAGCTAAAGCAAGACTTTGCCCATGTCTTGCTACACGCTCACGCACACACACACGTGCACACATCTCCGACTCACGCACACTTACACACACACACACAGAGTCGCATTGGTATCACTATTCAATTGCACTTCATTGCACAATTGCTGCGGGCTCTCGACGTCCAGAATTTCTTCGAGCACGTCTTATTTAGATTTATCCCAGCTGCTTCACTTGAGTTGTCCATATCACTGACTGCCTCACTCTGCTTTTCTCTCTTTCTCTCTCTTTCTATCTCTTGCTGTCTATATGTTTAATATGTTATTGAATATTTTGTGGCCTTTACTAATGTCTGCATGGTATCTACTGCAATTCTCTTGCTCTATCTCACGCTCCCTCTCTGTCTGCCTCTTGCCTCCTTTGTTTGGCCCACATGCAAAAGTCACATAAATTTTTGGTACGCTCTGCTGCTGCTGCTGCTGCTCGTGCTATGTCCTCGCCTAATCCTTGTGCTTCGCATATTTTTCTCAATTGTTCGTCTGGAAATATTCTTCTGCTTGCTCTGCTCTGGCTTTGGCTCCGAGTCTGCCCCTTTCTTGCAGCTTTCAGCTTGCAGCTTGCAGTTTTTCCTCTTGTCCTTGCTTGCTTTTAGGTTGCATGTCAGTGCACATAAATCGCTCGCTAGCTGAAAATTCGCTTTGCTTCACTGCTTCACAAATACACATCCATTCACACACGCACACACACACACACACACACACACACACTCGCTGATAGCTGAGCCAGCTGCTATGGCAAAATTATTTGGCCAAAAAATAAAAATGAAAAACTCGAGTCAAGCTTAACTCTAGTTGCATTATGCTTTGCTGTCTGTGTGTGTGTGTGTGAGCCATAAATATTTATAAGCGTAAACTTAAAAAAAAAAACATCTAAAAGAGAATTAATTGAGAGTACTCGACCAGTAGATACTCTAGAATTTATATTTAATTGTGCGTATGGATTAAGACAGTATTAGTTGGAAAGCGATGGCAGAGAAGAGGAGGAAGAGAGAGAGAGAGAGAGAGAGAGAGAGAGAGAGCTCATTTAAAGGAGAATTAATATAAATATATTAATATAAATAAAAATATCAAATTTTAAGTATTTATCGTGTGATGGTAGTGTTGTATGCATGAACCAATATACCCTAATTACACATGGTGCATACATGCAGGGTATCAAAAAAGAAGCGTTTTGTAAAACGTTAAAGCGCTTAACTTGGCCAAGACTCAGCTACCTCTCAACAGTTACCCCTCTTGGCGCCCCCTTGACCCGCTCTTAGCCCAATCAGTGTAAACAGCCAACCAATACAAGTTGCTTCTTGCCCACTCACAGCTCTGCATTAGTCAGCTAATGGCAGTTGCTGTTGCTGTTGCCTTTGCTGTCTTTTTACCTGATATATGATTGAGTTACTGTTTCAATTTCTACCTGTCCGATATCTACCACGCTCTCTGTCTTCTTCTCTCGCACTCTCTGCTTTTGTTTTACATAAAAGAGTTACAAATGGATCCAAAGTCCATCGATGAGTCAGACGCCAATCAAATTTAATCTGCTAATTTCTTATAGTTTTATGACGCAGACAGTTCACAGTTCAGCTCAGTTCAGCTCTTCGTTTGAGCAGATTTCACAGTATTTATATTTCGCCTTCTTCATAAATTTTTGTTTGCAATTGATCTCATTTGGGCGCTGATTTAATTGTTGCTTAGTAGAGGGTTTTTCGCCTTTTGGCGCAGAGGCGGAAGTGCGGCTAACAAAGCGGAAACGGAAATTGTGCGCTCGCTTATCGCAGTGTTTACGTGTGTGTGTGTTTTGTGTGTGTGTGTACTTAAATGGGATACTCGGGCAGCGCAAATTGCGTGCTACAGCGTAATCGAAATAAATTATGAGCACAACTTACGCTGCGGTTGGAGAGGAGAGAGCGAGGAACACTCCGTAGAGGGGAGACAAGGTGAGAAGAACAGCCGTAGGTAAGGTTGGTTGTGAGGGAAGGAAGGAGGGGAGCACTGCCAAAAGGATGAAGATGAGAGAGCCGCAGGGGTTGGGGGTAGCCTGTAGAGATAAACAGGGGTAGAGGATGAGGGCCAGAGAAGAGGAAAGCCACACAAGGGAAGAGAAGAGATGAAGCCGGTCAGGAAGGGAGCCACAGGGTAGAGTGGATGTTGAGAGAGGAGGAAGAGAGGGCTGGAGAGGAGAGGTAAGCCGTGCGATAGCGAGGGAGTCGCAGCCATAGCTGATAACTGCGTACTCCTATATACGTATGGTGTATGTATGTGGATATCCGGCTTTGAGCTACTGGCCGTGTCCGGGCTTTTAGTGCCTTAGCGTGTGCTTGACCCTGAGCCGTGAGCCCGGAGCGCAGTCCTTATTGTGGTCGGCAGAGGGAATTTTATGCGAACGGGAAACTTATAGTAGCCCCACGCTCTTGCCTTTCCTTCTGCTGCTTGTTTATGGCTCGTGCCGCATTTAGTGCAGGTTTCCACTTTCACTTGTGCGGAGGCAAAGGATTAAGCTGCCAAATTAGTCAGTGGCTCAATTAGTGGACAGCATTTAAGTTCTCATATTCAGTGGCATCTGTTCTTTCGGCAGCTGATAAGAGTACAGATAGATTTGGGCTTAGGGAGTTTCTTTTAGATAACACTTTGAGTGTGCTTTAACGTTCAAAACTCCTGCTAGCCGTCCTCTCTATATCAAACGGCATATCCCTTTACTACGAGTCAATGATACACTTATTATTATTTTTATTGTTGTTGTTGTTGTTGTTGTGAGTGTGTGTCTGTCGCATGTATCACACATGTATCTATAATCAACATTATATTATGATGCCCATTCATATTTTATTTTCACAATTTTTTATGGGCCAACGGGCACGTATTAGCCATAACGATATGTCATTGATTCTCAGTTAACGCAGACGTACAGTGGCACAGGCGATGCCCTAGACAGTGATTACGTCCCTCTCTCTCACTCTCTTCCTTCTCGCTCTCTCTCGCTCTCTCTGTCACAATGTCTGTGTGAATCCTTGTCATCGTGTTTGTCGCCTTTGGGCTTTGATATATTATGGCCTGTCGCCTTGTCTTGTTTATTTGAGTTATTTAGCTAAATGTGGTAGCAGCAGCAGTTGCTGCTATTCCATCTTCTTCTTCTTCTTCTTCGTTTTACTCTTCAATCTCCCTTTGGGGCTTGACGCATTCTGTTTTTGTTATTGTTTTTTTTTGTTTTTTTGTTTTTATTGTTATGACGCATATTTTGTTACGTTGGAAATTGAGACGTTGCTCTTGTGATTTATTATATTGGCCTCGCTTGCATTTCAAATTGATTCAGATATTTAGCCGAAACGTCTTTTGGCATTGCTTTCTAAATTGTTTACAGCAGGCAGCTGGAGCTATGGCAGTTCGATTTTTTACTGCCTCGATTCGTGGCAAAGGGAAAAAAGTCAATTTCGTTAATCAACACGAACGACTTAATCCAAATTGAATGAACTCGATGCCAAAAGCGGATCAGCCAGGGCTTATACGAAGCGGCAGAAAAATTGGAAAATTTACACATTTTTCGCATTTTTGGAAAGCATTTGATGAGCCATGCGGCAAAAGGCGATGGCAAGAGGCTCAAGGCTCAGGTGGAAAAGGCCCAAAAAGGCGAAAATTGAAAAAATTCGCAATAGCAGCAGGAGCAGGAGGAGTAGCAGGAGCAGCAGCTGCCAGCAGCACAAAAATAAAGCCTAAGCCTTGGACGTTAGCCCAAAAAAAGTGAGGAGGGAAAAGAAAACAAAAATCAAGCCAAGTCAATCGAGTCCATCGAAACGAGTGTGCGTGCCTCTGTCTGTGTCTGTGTGTATGTGTGTGAGGCTGTATGGGTGTGGGTGCGTCGGAGCTCAGCCACGCTTGAGGTGATAATGTAATAAGCACTTTTTATGACCCAACAGGATTTAGACCTAAAAATTCCAGACACTGCGCAATGTTTGGCAGTCGAGCTGAGTTCAAAATGTGCGCATTCTCTTTTATGATGCCCTGGAAAACTGATAAGTGAAGCATATTTGTTGTAGTGCAACGTAAGGCATTTACTGTGAGAGCAAAGCAGAATAAAAGTATAAGAGTAATGTAGTATAAGACTGAGAAAGTATGCCTGTAATGCTCATACTTATATAAATATAATTGAGGCAAGTAATCGAAGTCGAAGACCTTCAGTATAAGAGTGTCGGCATAAGACTATAAAAGAACGTGTCTATAAATAGCAGTATAAGAAAAAATGGGTGACTATGAGCAACGGTGTCTAGAGGTAGGGATATAAGACAGTGCTTAAAAGTATCTGTATAAGAGTGAAAGACCAAGCTATCAGCGAACGAGTAGAAGAGCAATAAGATTATAAGACTATATGCATATAGGAGTGTATAAGATATAAATCCATCTAATTTGTCACGTTCGAGGGCATCTGACAGTCGTGCAGCTCTCATACTCGCGTGTTTCCTGTTGCTCTAGCTGGGATTTAGATTTTGTGGAGGCAGCAGAATTGTTTTTGGGCCGGTGAACATATTGTTTTTGGCTCGCTGCTAATTGGTGGCATTCAACAAGGCTGTCAGCATCTGCGGCAGTTGGCAGTTGGCAGTTGGAAGTTTTTCTTTAAAGAGGATACGACCACACACACTCTACCTGCTCGACTCTGTTGCATACTTGCTCCATTAAAAAGTACACTTATTTGATTAAGCGAATGTACAGTTCGTTCTCGTTAACAAAGCGAGATAGAGAGCGAGAAGAGAAGAAATGCAAAGAGTAATGGAAAATTACCTGACCATGTCATTTGCCATTAAGGAAAACATGGGAAACAGGGAAATGTCCACGAAGTAAAATAAAATTGAAAAATGTCATTGATAGAGCAAAGGAAAAAAATCAAATCAGAACAGAACACCACAATAGCCATGCCAGGACATGCGACTCAGCAAAGGCAAAGACAGAGAACGGGGGAGAGAGAGAGAGGGAGAGAGAAGACGTCAGCTAAAGGTAAAGGTAAAGTGTGCCGCTCTCGGGGTCTCTGGTTGACTGGCTGCATTGACAATCGACAAATGAGAAAAGATAATGCACAGCATTAATCTTGCTACCAGCAATTTGTCAGAGCCAAGAGCCAGGAGCCAGGAGCTAGAGGGAGCTCACTCATACACTCACATACTTACATAGAGGACGGAGTCGAGTTTCGATTTGAAGCATGCCAAATGCAGTTCAAATC
Source organism: Drosophila antonietae (assembly GCA_030914385.1). Classification (NCBI taxonomy): domain Eukaryota; kingdom Metazoa; phylum Arthropoda; class Insecta; order Diptera; family Drosophilidae; genus Drosophila; species Drosophila antonietae. The sequence goes on along the minus strand of JAUESO010000611.1, from coordinate 511,654 downwards.
TTGTGGCCAGCAAATGGAGCAGCAGCTGCACTTGACTCCCAGTCTACCTCACTCACTCACTCTCTCTCTATCTCGCTCTGTTCATTCTCTGTGCTCATTCTTCTAAACGCTGCTTTCATCAATTAATTTACAATTTGCCAGCCATTCGCATTTTCACATTTCCAGCTCGTCGTCCTTTTCATTGATGGCCAGCGCGTGGGCTTGGCATACATTTAGTTCTTTTCCTATTTTCATACTCGCTCGATTAGTGGAAAAGGGGCATATTGATTCTATTGAGAGCAGAGAGTAGAGCAGTATAATGCAGTGAGCTATGCTTGACTGCACTTTTCGTGTTTGGTTTTTCCTTTCGATTCTTGTTTTTCTCATTTCGTGCAATCCTTCTGCAGCCCCACAGTAATGGTCATGTCCTTGCCGGTCTCTGTGTCCTGCCGTAAATTGCATTGCTTGCCAACTTGTTGAAAGCCTGAGCAAGAAAATCGCGCACAGCGAGTGCCTGTGTGTGTGAGTGTGTGTGTGGGTGTGTGGGTGTACTTAAATGCTTTTCTGTGTTTTGCACTCAACTACAAAAACTCGGTTACTAACTGAGCAACTGGACACTGGGCAAGAGCATACTCAAGAGACAGATAAAGTGAGGCAGAGAACGAAAGAGAGAGAAAGAGAGTGGGAGAGTGAGTGCTCGATTTAATGCTCACAATTTAGACTCTTAATTAGATCCACAAATTTGGTTTGGCATACAAATTTGTACGGCGTACACTGGAAGCGGAATCAACATCGGCATCGGCATCGGTTACAGCTACGGCTATGGCTAGGGCTACTGCTACGGCGAGTGCTTACGGCGTATTCCTTTTAATTGTTTTTACTGTTTGCTGTTTCACTTTATTTCGCTTTTGTTGCTCTCTCGCGTTGATTTATTTATTTCTATTTATTTTTAGAGCAATTGCGGTTCGCCTCAATCTAGACCACGCCCCCCACCAACAACGCCTCCTCATCTCTTGCTGCTCTCCGTCTCCGGCTGCGGCCGTCTGCGTGCTATGCTCTAGTTTCTTATATTTTTTATTTTTCTATTTTCTGCTGTCCGCCGTAATGGGGACCTTAATCACGTAATGATTTTCACTGCGCGAACCGTGAAGAGCGAGTCCGAGCGGTTCGTCTTGAATTCTTGGCCAACATTGTTTCTGTTTCTATTATTTTTTTTTATTTATATACTCTACTTCGTCTTCATTTTCCTTTTCACAATTGGCACAAATCTCGCGCTCATTGCTAATGGGCAAAATGTTGTGGCGCTAATTGAAATTGCATTTGCTTTAACTTAAATATTTAATTGAGAGAACGAGTGTCGGAGACTCTGAGAATCTGCTGGGAATTCATCAAGTATTCGAGATTTAAAGAAATGCTGAAGGAGGTCAGTGGCTCCTTCTCAATGTTGCAGAATGAGGAATAGTCATTGAGTAGGATATTATATAAATTTTAAGCTGTGAAGTAGACCTTCTAGTCTAGTAGTTTCTCGTTACGGAAATACTTTTCAACTAAAATTAAAATATTTGAAGGATCCTAAAAAGAGTCTAGGTAAAGTTTAAGATTAGCCTAGGAAATCATTTGGTTAGGTAAAGCCTAGCAAGAGTCGAAGACAAGTCTAAAAAGACTTTAATAGAAGTATAAGCATAGAATAAGAAGAGTCTTCAATCAGTCCACGAAGAGTCTAGGAAAAGATTATAAATAGTTTAGAAAGGTTTTTAAATAATAAATCTCTTCAGCTACTTCCATATTTATATGTAGATTGCAGAGCTTTGTCTTTAAAATGGCTTAAATTCATTTTATAAATACTTTGTACTCTTGTGCTGCAACACGTGACAAGCGAAGCTGGCAATCAGTTCTCTTTCCATTGCCTCATTTCTGTTGCTTAGCCAAGCAAATTTTATTATGCCTCTGCAGCGTGCTTGATCTCGAGTCACTGCAGCGGCCACTGCAGCGTCAGCGGGTTCTTTGTCTTTCATGTGGTGTCCCTGGAGAGGCGCGTCAGTCGATAACAATTGACAATGGGGCACTGCCAGTGTCTCCCCAAAGACGAAATGAAGAGCTGAGCTAAGGCTTCAACTGAAAGAGCCGCCGCTTGCCAATGTTGCTTAGAATGCGCAACACGAAGCGTCGACAAATCCTAATTGCATTTGCCTGATTGCTGCAGCTCCAGAGGAAGAGAGAGTGAGAGAGAGAGAGAGAGAGAGAGAGAGCGTGAGAGGGAGTGCATCTGTATTTTCAGGCTAAGCTGCAGGCAGAAATGCATCTCCAAGTGACTCTATAGGCAGAAATGTTTCTGTATCTGAAAAAGTATCTTTAGCTGAAAATGTATCTGTATCTGTGCCTAAAAAGATATATCTGAATCCCTTATTCATATGTAACAGAAGCTCAATACTGAAAACGCGATTCTGTTGCTGATTCATTCATTAAAGAGACGAGACATCATGAGCGCGAGAGGGTGAGATGAGATGAAATGGCAAAGGGACCGCGGCCTATTGGCTTATGACAGCGAACATGTAAATGCCATTTACAGCCTCGTGTTTGAGCTTGGGGTTGGGGTTCGTTCGGGCTGGGGTTGGGGAACAGTTGAGCATTGTCTTGTCAGCGGCTGATATCGGAGCGTAGGCGTAGAAGGTTTTACTTGCTCGTCGTTGGTTCAATTGAAATTCCATTTAATGTAATTTGAGTGCCATCATTCATGTTCGTCCCTCGCTCTGTCTATCTGTCTGTCTGTCACAGTCAGATAAGAGAATGGACAGGCAGAGCCTCGCTCGAGTTCTGAGATTGCGCTTACACCGATTTCATGGGTGTCAGAATTTTCGTTTACACGCTGCCCGTTGATTGATGGATTATTTAATGGTGCTCGGTTATGCCGGGCTCTGTTTGTCAGTTCATCTCGTTATATGCAGGCCGAGCGCACACATCAAACTAATGAAGCCGTAAAATAATTTCCACAGCATCAAAAACAGAAAAACTCAGTGTGAGGGAGCGGGAGACGCAGATGGAGATGGAGATGGAGAGGGAGAAGGAGAGGGAGCTGGGAGACTCCCATCTAGCGACATGCAATCGACATTTCCCGCTGCGCTGCATTTTATTTTAGCTTTAGTGCAACTCAGGCCTCGCCTTGCCGCCTCTCTGACCCAATTGCTAGCCCACTGACACAGTCAGAATCCCTCATATATAAACAAACAAACGGAGAAAAGCATTCGGCACAGACATAACTTGCGGATACAAAATGCGTTTTGCAGTTGCAGATACTTTATTGTTGCTGTTGCTGTTGCTGTTGCTGTTGCCGTTGCTCTCGTTGCTGTTGCTGTTGCTGTGGCTGTTGCTGGGTCTCACATTTCGACACGTACAAACAGCAGACGGCGGACGGCGGACGGCGGACGACGGTCGACGGACGTGCGAACGGATTTGTCTGCATCTTTTTGCCAGACCTCTAGGCACGCATATGTAAACAACAACGCCACATGTGTCTGCCTTTTGCGTGTAGGTGTGTGTGAGTGTGCGTGTGGGTGTCTGGAAAAACTCTGCTGCGCAGGTAACGGCACTATTAGGCCATAGATTTTCCAAACATTCAAACACGCACATGTGGCCCAGCACTAATTGCTTTAGTTCGACAAGTTCTTAAACAGCGGAAATACCCTCTGCAAAGAATGACCAGTCAAGGGTATAATACACACACATACCCCTATAGAAGCAGCACTAATTGCTTTAGTTGGGCAACTTTTCGATGATTCGCGTTTACCACTAAACGAACAGTGCTCTTCACATGTGCCAAAATGTTCACATTGGAGATTACCGATGAAAGCTAAAACACAAGCATGTAACCAGATAGCCGGGTGGGCTCAACGAGGAAATACCCTGATGCAGGGCTTGGGAAAAAACTATATTTCAAATGACAAGACTGCTTTAGTTATAGATATTCACACGATTATGCAGAGAGAGAGAGACAGAGAGAAAGATATATAAATGTATGTGTTGAGTGCTGAGTTGATCAATCATGATGACATGGAAAGAGCGATGTATAGAGAGCAGAATAGATCGGAGAAGACATCTATGCAGTCAGCGTCTGTCTGTGAGAAGAAGAAGATTTATAATCCCTATACTTGATCAACTAAGCTTGTTTTCCCGTTCATCATTTATGTATTTGACAACGGTTTGTTATACAGATCCTTGGAGTTTCGTTTAACTAGAAAAGAGACTTAAAAATGTGTAGCCAAAGCTCAACACAATTTAACTTTTAGAATCTTGCAGCTTTTGCTTGGCTTCATTAGCTCTGACGGTTCACAAATACTAATAATAATAATAATTTATGCATGCTTTTGACACAATACACAAAGGGTTAACTGGTCACTGGGGAGATCGTGGGGGGCTCAGAGGGCATGCCAAACCGCATGCGAATGCCAGCGACAAACTCAGCGAACTTCAGCGAACTTTGAGGCTAATTAAAAATATTTTGTTGTTGGCCAACCCTTAAGCTTAGCACACGGGGTGGATACATCTAATACACCAAAAATAACACGCAGAGTGTGCGACAGAGAAAGAGAGAGAGGGAGGCAGCACACACATACACCTCTGACAACCTTTGACGCGCTCGACCTTGTCCGCGAATCATTCAAAAACATTGCGTGGGACTACCCATTGATGATGTTGTTTAATGCAACAACAACAAAATCTCAACATCCCTACACACACACACCCACACACACACCCACATCCACACACACACGTATATCTAGAAAACAATGGCGCGTAATTTGACGAAATTTACATTCCTTAATTAATCTTGTTTGCGTTGCGGCAGTTGCCTGTTGTTGACTTGGCGCACACCAAGCCACGTCCCCCTCCCCTTGATCCACCCGCACCCTAAGCTGTCTATCTGTGCCTGCCAGCCACTGTCTCCGTCCCTCTCTCTCTCTCTCTCTTTCTCTGTCTCTCTCTGTATTTTTGTAGACTGCCTGGCGCTTTTGGCAATATTTACAACCGTCTTGCTCTCTGCACTCTCTAATGACTTTACACGCACAAGATGCTTAAGCAGAGTGAGGGAGCGCGGAAGAGGGAGAGTGCGCGCTACTCTGACAGGGGTAACTACATCCTGGCAACCTGGCAACCTGGCATCCTGTCATCCTGGCGTTTGTCACTTTAGCGCGTCTTGTGTCTTATTAACCCATATCCAGGCAGGTATCCTGTGTCGGCAAACATTTTGCCTAATGAACCCTTCTCATTCGCATTAACCAAGACCCAAGCTGCTGGCTGCTGGTGTCATGTGTGTGCTGGAATGTAATTCCTTGACTCCATCCCCGCGACTCACCTGGTTTTAATCAAGAAGTCGACATGTGACAATTATTGAAATTTTTAGTTGCAATTGCGCACCTGAGACCAAACTAAACCCAACGTGAGTGCCATTAAAATGAGATTCATTTGAATATTTGAGACAGTAGAAAGTGTAGAGTACACTGAGCGCAATGAGGCTACATAATCTCTACTACGAGTTTAGCTATTCAATTTTCACTCATTTTATAATATGTTTTTCTCCCAGTGTGTTCTCAATTTCATTCCATCTTCTTCATTTATTTCCCAGCGCTGGCTATGCCATCCGATCTCTTTTCCTTCCTTGGCAATTGTTCGCTCGAGGCAATTGCCATTTGTTTTTTGTTTAGCAGCACAGTTAGTCATGCATGTATGTGCATATGCGGTGTGCATAAGGTGTTGCCACACATGCGCAACAGCTGTCAGTATCCTTTTCACCTGTGCCCCCTGCCCTGCCGCTTGTTGATAGCTGCCTCGAAGATAAATTGAGCTTCGCTTGGCAGGCGCTGCCCACGCCACGTATATAGATTTGACAAGCGGGCAGATACAGTCAGTTGGCCGCCTCACCTGTCCGCCCGCTCACCTGCCACCCTTTCATTAGCTGTGCAACATAAATTTCCTACGGCATTGCCCACAATAATTTCATTTGCGCAAAGTTTTTCCATTTTACGAGTTATGAATATGCAGCGCCCCATTTATATAAATAAGTGTGTGTGTGTGTGCGTATGTGTCTGTAAGTGTGTGTGTGTGTGTGTGTGTAACTGCAACTGTCATTTCCAAAAAGAAAAAAATAAATAAATAAACCTTGTCCAGTCGGGCAGCGAGCACGCTTTGTGGCACGTTGATTGCAATCATAATTTATAAATGTTGCCGACAGTCAACAAAATGTTGCTTTTGTTGTTGCAACAGTTGCTGCTGCTGCTGCTGCTGCTGTTGCTGCTGTAGCCATGTCAAAGCAGGCTCTGGATTGGACTCTGCGTTTTCGGCGCCCTTCCATCTATACCTTGTTTTTTGGAGCCAATAAATAAATAACTTCTGTGAGCTGTTGAGTCATGCGCAGCACGTAAAAAAAGGCTAGAAAAAAGCCAAAAAAAGTTTGCAATTTGTACCCAAAGTTAGGCAGAAAGCCATTAGCGACAGATACAGCAAGTTTTGCTGTGTTCCTGCTCCTGAATATGAATAATTGAAAACGAATCAGAGCTCAAGAACTAAGAACTAGTGGAAGAAATCACTAAGTGAACTGGAAAAGAACAGTTGCTCTGCTGTCCATTATGGAATATGAATAATTGAAAATTAAACTAGTTGAAGAGCTAGTTCACGGAATAGCAACTGGAGCTGATTTGACATTCTATTGTCTTGATTAATATTGAATGAGTGCTAGTTGAAAAACTTGAAATGAGCAGAATTAAGAATTAGTTAATATATTATAAACTGTGGAACTAGTTCAAGAACAAGTAAAGGATGAACTTATAAATCATAAATTAGTTACACCAATTGAGAAAGTAGCAAGTAGTTAAAAACTAGGAACTATGAACAACAAATTGATGAATTTGGAACTAGTAAAACTAGTTAAAGAACTATCAACTGAATCACTATGAATCACTTTGAGTTTAAGGAACTAGTAAATGATCAAACAGCTGAAGCAAAAGTTGCAATTGCCTCTCATTTCATTCACATTGTAAACACTTGAATAATTCAATATGGAACTAGTTAAAGAACTGGGAACTAGTTAAGAGAAGCAGCATCTAAAAATTGGATCAGTTCCCAAAAGAAGTTGAGCCAACATTGTATTTACTTTACTGCATTAACAGCTCGCTGGATTTGATTGTTTTGCTTGGCCACTGGATGGGGGCAGTTGACCCAAGCGAGGGGCGTGGCCAAAGCGGCAAAACTCTTCATTTGCCAAGTTTGCAACTGCAGCGCGATTTTATTTCATTTTCTTTTCTGTTTTTTTTTTGCGCTTCCTCGTTTTCATTTTGTATTTCGGTGTGGTCAAGTGCTGCGGCCAACATTTGTTGTGGCAGAGAAACCGCAGTGGCATTTCCTTGATTTACTGCGAGCGCATAAGAGAGAGAGAGAGAGAGAGAGAGAGAGAGAGAGAGAGAGAGAGAGAGAGAGAGCGAGTGAGAGAGATGGTGAGATGAGGAGAGCGAGGCAGATGGAGCGTATGAGTGATGGGCCATGCATATTCATATACATTGAGATTCATTGTATTTGCGCGCTGCATTTCCGCAGTATTCGAGTCTCTGCGCCCAGCTCTTGAGCGTTTGTTCGTTCTACTTACGAGCATTTCGCTTTCTGGTTTTTATAGCGCATAAGGGAGCGTAGAGCAGAGGGAGATAAAACTTGGCTCGGCAAATGGCAAATGGCAAGTGGAGTTGATGCGGTATACGTTGCCTTTAAACTGATTTATTTTCAATTAAACAAGTTCATAACTTGGCCAACAACTTGGCAGCTTCTGCGCATCCTTCGGCCGTCGTGCTGCCTTGTTAGGACTTGCCTTTTGTGTTTGGCCTACAATTTTCGCCACAAATTTAATTTATTTTAGATACACCTAATCCACAAAAAGCAAACTTGATTTATCAACATAAATATTTTGCATGCTGTCGAGCGAGTCTTCCATCTCTACACTGGGCAACAAAGTTATGTGCACGCCTTGAAAGACAATTATTTATAATAATTTGAAGACATTGTTAGATGCCCTGAGACAGACTACGTTGCATAACAGCAATGTGCGTAGCAGCTGTGCACATACTGTTGTCACACACTGTACATACATATATGTAAACAGGCAACAAAATGTGCGTGCATCTTTCGTCTCCCTCTGTCTTATTCCCTCTCTGTCTCTGTCTACACACTTTGCTAGCCTAAATTGCAGAGTGTTAAAGGATATGTTTTTCTGGCTTAGGCAAAAGTGTGTGAAATTGACGAGATGTGGGCGTGGTAGCTGAGTGGAATAGAGCAAAGTGAAGCACATAAGCTAAGCTACGTTAGGTGGGCATTAGTGCGCTGGCAAGAGCATCAACTGGTCGTCATTTCAATTACAATCGCTGTCAAGTGAATTTCAATTCGAATGCACTTGAATGGATTAGTTGACTTGATTACGAGCATTTCTGTCTGAGTCTGGCCATTAAATTTAATTTGCTATATGGATTTATGAATGCTTCTAGCTCCCCCTCTCTCTGCCTCTCTCTCTTTCCTCTCGGTCTACCAGTTTTGTCATGAGACACTTCAAGTTTAATATAAGCAAAAGTTTCTTAATAGCAGCTTATGTCACTTTAAATAATTTAATTTGAAATTATTCAATCTTTTCCATCTTATTAATTATTTAATATTCGTCTGTCTCAAATCATCTCTTTCTTTTATTTAATTATTTTATTTAAATATTATTATAATATTTTCGTACAAGATCAGCCTGTTTTATTAGATATCTTTCCATTCCATATCTTCTCAACTTATTCCATTTCATGTCGACTGTTCTTATCTTATATCATTTTATCTCTTCTCAGCTCAGCTCATATTACATCAGTCATCTGTTCTCATTTCGCGATCTATCTGATTTCATTTCCATTTCATCTTATCTGCTGTGAACAGTTGGTATCACATTTCATTCCAACTGTGCCTAGCAGATGAGCTGCTCCCGTATTGCCTCATTTTAATTCAAGTAAAACTGTTCTCAGATGTTATCTCATCATCATCTAATCTACTTCCATTTGTTCTCATCTCATATCATCTCATTTTAACTCATTTCAACTGTTCCCAGCTTATCTCTTTTCATTCCATATCTTCCCAGCTCATCTCATATCATTTCAACTCGTCAGCTGCCAGTCATTTTTATCTCAGCTTAGCCATCTCATCTCATTTTATTTTATCTTCAGAGAGAGAGAGTGAATGTTTCATATCAGATTATTGGCAGCTAGAAATCCCTCTCTCTCTGTCTCACTCTCACTCTCCCTAGCCATTTAGACTCCTCTCCTGTTATAAATCATTATTTACCAGAGTCCTCTAGTTAACACATGTAATATCTCGTACTGGCTGGCCTCCAAATTTTTGCCAAACTGTATCCAGAGTCAAAGTGTGGCGCTTGCTGCAGCTGGTCCGGAGAGCAGGGGGATCAAAGTTTTATGGTAATTGAAATGGGGCTCGCCTTCGACACCCTCATAAGTCAAAGGCAGCAAACAAATGCCTTGTCAATTGGCGGCTAGCCGCAAATGCTATAAAGCTGACAAATGTCTAACAAGCGCAAGCGGCCCCAAGCCACAACAAAGCTGACAAACAGCGGACAGCGGTGCAGTGGCTCCCTGGCTCCCTTGTATCCAGGCCAGAGAGAGCCGCAAACACAGCCATAGACACGGCCATAGATAGAGCCATAGACAGTGAGCAAATATTGTGGGCGGGGCGCGCATGTTGATCGCAGGTACTCATAAAACTGTCCAAATGTCAATATTCCAATGTCACCGACACACACACAAACACAAGCAGTCACACACACACACACATATATATTAAATCCAAGCGCACTTTTGTGACATGCAATTTGCTGGCAAACAGAAAAAAAAAAATCTTTTGACATTAAGTTGAAGTCAAGCTCATGTAGCATCTACCCTATAAAAAAGGAGTGTTAAATAGAGCTTTTTTTGTTACTCTTTCTGAATACAAAATTATTGTAAAGGGTGCTTGGAGTTGTTGTTAGGAAGTCAATTAGAGTCTTTGAGTTCTTTCAGCGAGGTTCTCGTCTATATGTGAGCTAAGACATGAACTCTATTGTCATTTAAATATTTGTGTGAATATAATGCCAAAGTAGCGAGGTCTGCGGTCAACATTTTGTTAACTGGATTGGAATGCATCTTGAAGTTTTCGTTTAGCATTTTCCAGCTGTTGCATATGGCTTCAAATATCAGTTATGGCTTACATGTATATATAGGGTATATATACTTGCGCCAAATCAATAAAAACAAAATGCGAAACAGCGCATACTTTGATTCGTTTTCTCTCCCTCTCTCTCTTTCTCGCTCGCTCGCTCTCGCACTGTGTAACACCTCAAAGTCCGACCAATTTCAATTTTCAGCAGTCGAACAACAGCAACAACAACAAACATGTTACAAGAAATGAACATGTCAACAGCATCCATTGAGAGAAAGAGAGAGCATGAGAGAGAGAGGGAGGGAGAGCACGCGCGCTTTTGCTTGAATTTGCTTCTGTTCTCCTTTTTTTTTTTTTTTTTTGGGGAGGTCTGTGTCGTTTGCCCGCTCCGTTGGTTTCATTGGTTCTGGTTCTGGTTCTGGTTCCCAGATTTGGGCATGGGCTTTGCAGGCTTTCAGGTTGATTCTGGTTTAGCTGGCTTTGGTTTTTTCGGTGCGCCACATTTTTAGCAACTTTGTAAATATTACAAAATTTAGGTGTCTCGCTTGGCGAACATGCCAATGAAATATTTATGCAGTCAGCCAACAGACACACACATACACACATGCATGCGTATGTGTGTGTGTGTGTTTTTGTTGCTGTTTTGTGTAAATATAAAGCGAACCACATTCGACAGTTCAGTCAGACAAACAGACAGAGAGAGAGAGAGAGAGAGAGAGAGGGAGAGGCTGGTTGAGTCTGATAAACAGACAATTTGGCAAAGTGGAAACGTGCAGAGCGCGCATAATTTTCAACTCGACACACCTGAGCCTAGTCACGTGGCAGGTGGGTAGTTGCGGCGCATAAATCGAGCCTAGACTTAAGTCAAGTGCAACAGCAGCGGCGACTTTGAGGTTTTGTGTCTTGTGTTTTGTGGCTGATTGAAGCAGCCGAAGATTGTGGCGATTGCAAAGATTTTAGTTTGATTAGTTCACAATTCATGAAATTTTTTATTTTATTTATAAATAATATTTGAGCAGATTTTAATGCAAATAAATACAGATAAATATTTTAAAATTTGGTCTAAATTCAGTAAATTAATTGAATATTTATACAAACAGAGTATATTACAAATTTTAAATAAAAAATATTCAGACAGAAGTCATATTATTATTAGTTTGATCAATTTTCTAGTCTTTACATTTTCACCTTAAAATGCAATTTAAGCTGAATTTTAATATTGAATTTATTTGTTTTCGAAATATTGTTTATCTTTGGTCAAGCAGCTTTCGAGTTTCTTTGTCTTCAATTGAATTTATTTCCAGTGCTCGATTTATTTAGATCTTGAAACTTATTCAACTTGAAACAAATTTCAGTTCAAAGTTTCCAGTTTAGGCTTTAAGATATTTGCATTAAAGGCGTGGTAAGCGCCTCTCACAACACCCTCTGGCTGCTCTTCTCTTTCTCTCTGGCTGCCTCTGAACACATGTGTGCAATGGGGGAAATGCAGCTTCTGTTGTGGCTGTGAAACTTTTACGATTTTAATCGTTGGCAAATTTATGGCTTTAGCCGCGCACAATTTCCCAGCGGAATAAATAAATAAATGAAAACACGAAAGCATAAACATAAACTAAACAAACATGAAAAATAAAGAAAATGTACAAAAACTGAGCAATGAATGAATTCTGCTGGCTGGGCTTGCATGTTTGCTGAATTCATTTACTTTTGACTGCTGGATTCATGTGAATGCTTAGATTGATTGATTGACTGATTGTTTCTCTCTTCTCATTTGCAATTGCAGGTGAATGCTGGCAGTCTGTCGGAGCAGGCTGGCCTCCAGCCAGGCGATGCTGTCATTAAGATCAATGACGTGGACGTCTTCAACTTTCGCCACAAGGATGCCCAGGACATTGTTGTGCGCTCGGGCAACAATTTTGTGATCACAGTGCAGCGGTAATTTACCTTAGCTGTAATAAAACTAGAACTGCTTTAAAACTGAACTCTCTCTCTCTCTCTCTTTCTCGTTCTCCTTTGTAGTGGCGGCTCTACCTGGCGTCCACAGGTTACGCCCACTGGCAACGTGCCACAGGTCAATTCGCCCTATTTGCAGACAGTGACGAAAACTTCTCTGGCTCATCATCAAACCGATAGCCAGCATATTGGCTGCGGCTACAACAACTCGGCGCGTCCATTTGTAAGTATTAAATACATTAACATATGTAGAATCGAGTGAAATTAGATCTATACTCTTCTAGATCTTCTATAGATCTGTTACTGTTACTCACATTTCCCTTTCCTCAATTCGAATAGAAACGGGAGGCTTCTAGCAATATATATATCACAGACAATAGTTTCGTTATATAATAGCCCGTTCTGATTCTCTCTTTGCTAATTTAAGCATAGTATCATTAACAAATTTCAGTAATTCAGCAGCTCAACACCACATTAAAAACTGTAGCCTACTTTTGCGGGCAGCATTTGAAGCATCTATGAACTCTAGCTCTAACAACTGGTTGACCAAAAACTTGAAATGCTTAAATTGTGGCTTTGGGTTGAGGCAGCTTTTAGGTAACATTAGCTTCACTCACACCCACACACATACACACATGCACACACAATTAGAGCAGACGTGCTGATGACCAATGATGTTGATAGTTAGTCTCTCTGGGAAATGCTGTCAGAAACTGCTTGCCCTGTCTCTCTCTCTCACTCTCTCCGCTTTCGCCATCTCTATCTGTTTGTCCGTCTCATTGTTGTGAGAGTTTTCATATTCATTCATTTTATTTTTGGCACAAGTGGAAACTTGTCTGTTTTCTATGAGTTGACAACATTTGCATTTATACGATGTTCCCTTCCTCTCCCTATCACACACTCTCTCTCTCTCTCTCTAACTCTCTCACTCTGTCGCTGTCACTCTTTTCATCCCTTCTCTGTCTGTCAGACTGTTTGTGCGTAGTTTTTGAAAAGTGTCAGAATGAGTAATGAATAAGAGTGCTAGGATTATTTGCTGGCAAGAATTAATGTGATTCACACACACACTCTCATCCATCCACGCACACACAAACACGCATACACCCACACACACACATGTGTCATGCATAATAATATCAATGTGTATGATATGCATATATTTGCGTACATTTTATTGTTATGAATTTATATTATAATCATTTCTATATGACACAGCACAGTGGTTTAGACGAGCGAGAAAGGAAAGCAAAATTTACAAAATGTACTGGAATAAAACAAAAATAAAACAAATATGAATAAATCAACTAAACAAAAATAAATTGAATCAAATCTACATAAAATTAAATAAATAATATCAATAGCAAAGCAAAATAGAAATACACATTTTTTCCCCATATATTTTCTTAGTGAATTTTCATCTCTTTTGCAACTCTCATCACGCATCTCGATCTCTGTTTTGTTGTTTCAGGCCAACGGCGGCGGCGATGGCGGCGTGAAGAGCATCGTCAATAAACAATACAACACCCCGGTTGGCATTTACAGCGATGAATCTATTGCGGAAACCCTCTCCGCTCAGGCGGAGGTTTTGGCTGGCGGTGTTCTAGGGTAAGTAATTCAACTAGATAGCTGACCTCTCCCTCTCTCCGTCTCCTTCTCTTCCACACTTTGCCCTGTTGCCCTGGTCAGTCTGTTCAGTCTGTCCAGGCATCCCTTTTGGCTGGTTAGCTTACCCTGTTTATGGCAAAATATGAATGTTAAAGCAAGTGAAAAGAGCAAGCATATTTAAGGTGCATTCGACTGTGAGATACTCTCTGCAGCAACAAAGGGCATTCATTTTAAATTTCATTGACTGCAGCTCAAACTGCCAGCCATTAGGTCAAGCTTTGGTCTCAAGGGGGAGCAGTAGAACTCTTATATTGATTTAACCCTTTGTCTTATATAGCTAACATTCTTGAAGCTCATTTTACATTCTCATCGACTTCAGCCCTTTCGCTGCCGACGACATATTTTCTACCTTATGAGTTTTGCATGTCAAATAAAGCGTAATCTATCGGATCTTGAGTGCTATTCTTACTTTTGACAAGTGCTAATGCTTGATGAGGCTATCAAACTATGAATAAAATCTGTTCCCATTGACTGACTGTAATAGTATTGAGTTGAATAGTATGAATAGCAGTGACTCCTAGACTGTCTGTTTTTTGGCTGTGGCTTTAAAACGGTGAGCCACCAAAAGCCATCACACTTTGGCTGCCTCAGCTGCTAGCTATCCACCTGCTGTGTGACTAAGCATAAACTCAAATAAAGACAGAAACAGAGCCAAATGAAGACATCTGCACATTCGCCTATATGCCCTCTCGTGCATTTGTAAGCAGGGTATAAAAACAACTGTCTGCCATGACAACCGAATGCCACACAAAAAACTTTTACTTTAAAATTTGTTTTGGCTGTTTTATTTTTTCCCACTTTGTGGCTTTTGTTTTTGGCTTCTTTTTATTGCCGCACCGCCGTCTGCCGCTGCTTGCCATCGGCTGGTAGTGCGCTGCACGACCACAGGGCTGCCTAAGCGTCTAAAGCTGAGTGCAATTCCGCCAAATGATAGCAGCTCTTTTATCCCTGGCACGCCGTCCCCTCCGGCCCTTGGCCAAGTGTTTTGGGCGTGTTGTGCCAGTCGAGTTGTGTTGAGGATTTTCCTTCTTGTTTTTTTTTTTTTTGTTAAAATGCACGCATGGGACTTGCTTGCACTTAATTTCTTTAGGGGATCTTTTTTATTATTTTATTTTGAGCCGACTTTGGCGTTGGACTCTGCGGCGTATGGGCAACAATCTCTCAACTAACTCGCCTTCTTTTTTATAGCATACTTTTGTGCGCTTCGTGTTTCAATTGGGTTTTCAATGCTGCCTGAAAGTATGCAATGGATTTTTAAAATACATTCTAAATATTCTCTTCTCTTTCTCTCGCCCTACACAGTGTCAACTTTAAGAAGAACGAAAAGGAATACCAGGCTGACCGCTCGGAGGTGTTGAAGTTCCTGCGCGAGGAGGAGACAGGACAATCGACTCCAGGTAAGGCAGCGGCCAACTACGAGCTGGCTCGCATGCTCCTGCTGCTCAACGCAGGCGAGAATCCCTTTAGATGCGACACCATAGCCGATTAGCCCAGCAGCTGTTAGACCTCTCTAGCTAGACGGGGGCGTTGTAATGTTACGCATACGCCATGTGTTGCCAGCTAGATTTGGCCTCTGGTCTATAAATAAGTCTGAGATTACAGCAGCATTGACTCTTTAGTGCCTTTTTTAAAAACACATGGCAAAGACCTTGAACCACTCTTTAGGGCATCCAAATATACATATATATATATTAGTTTAAATTGAATTGACTTTATTTATATTTATTTTGATTTTGTTTAAATTTTTTGTTCTGTTTTGCGCTTAGATAAACACAAAGAAATGGATTTTCGTTTTCTTTATATCAAATCGAATTTCTAAAGCACCTCACACAATACAAATACAACTTTCTCTCTGCCTCTCTCTCTCTCTATCTCTTTCTAATATATATCATACAGTATACATTAACTTTAGCGTAGGTTATAGAGCTTAAGATAAGATTGGTCAATACTACTCGAAATTTTGTGTTAGATTTCTGTTTGCAGTTACTTCTCGTTCTTGTTCTATGTTCGCTAACTCATGTTTGTACTCTCTCAACTCTATTCCATACAAATACAACAATCGACACAAACACCATACACAGCATTCAACAACAACAACAACTATGAGCATGATGCACCCCAGCAACAGCAGCAATATCATCAACAGCAACAGCAACAACAACAACACCAACACCAACATCAACAACACCAACACCAACAATATCAACAACAATCGAATGCCACTCGTCATGTGAGCGCCCCCGTCAATTCGCCAAAGCCCCCAAGCACCGGGGGTCTGCCAACTGGTCAAAACATTTGCACCGAATGCGAACGCCTCATTACGTAAGTGTCGTAACTAAAAGTCAAGCTAAATAGCTTAAGCTGATAGCCAGATGAACACTAACATCAGCATTAACATTAAGATTAACATTTACTAGTCATGTTAATCTTAATGAAACCATGAAAATAAGCATTCGATAATCTCGATGCAATAAGAATGACAATAACAATAACAGCAACAGCAACTGTAAAATGTAATTAACATTGATGTTAAAACAAATTCTGAAATATCGAATGTAACATCATTCAAGCATTACTTTATCATGAACACAACTGTTAACACTTAGCAGAGTCTTTAACATGAATCATTCACATCTGATTAACATTGGTTACTAACTGCCTGCTAGGCCAAGTATTAGGTAAGATTAGGCCGGATCTAGTTTAGGGACGTCCTGGGGGGCTTATTCCAGAGGGCTGATTCCTGGGGGTTAATATATCCTACCCTATCCTCTCCCACATTGCTTGCAAATAACTTGTCAAAGGCTTTGTGAACTGATTGAACTTTTGTGCATATGGCGATAATAATGTCGCTGCTGCAGAGCCGCACAGCCCGGCGAACTTCTACTGGACGCAAAGCCATGCGATTGGCGGCAACGAGCGACGCACGCCGCTGCCCCACAGCCAGGTGCAGCAGGGCCATGGACAGGACGAACGCATCGGCACCAATTTACAGCAAAATACGCTGGCGCCGGCGGCCACACATCGACCCAGTCTGCCCGTTGCCAAGCCCCAGCAGCAACAGCAGCAGCAGCAGGAGCAGCAGGAAAAGCAGCAGGAGGAGCTGCACGATCCGCGCGTCATTGTTATGCCCATATGCCCCGCTCTGCAGGGTCCACAGTACAAGGCCGAGATGGAGGCTGCGACGGCGGCATTGGCCAGCGACTCGGATGGCGTGCGTCCTTTGTCCGCCAGCGGACATCCGGCCTGTCAATTGTGCGGCGTGGGCATTGTGTAAGGATTCGACAATGATAATTCATTGATGTCTGTCTGTCAGTATGTGTGTGTGTGTGTGTTTGTGTGTGTGTGTGTGTTTGTATGTGTGTGCATTTTAATTTGCTTTTATTTCGAAGTCAATTGTTTAAATTTATTCAGTGCACATGATTATTATGCAGACACGCCTTCAACACCTTGCGTCCTCTGCAACACTATGCAGCTGGTTTCCAATTGGATTTACTCTCGCTCTCACTCTCTGAAGTCCAGTTGGCTGTCATTGGGGAATATCATCATCATTTGTATTAATTTGTATGCCAATTTAATTGGCTGCCCATTGGCGACTCAGAGAGCTTAATTCGATAATTCATTATATGGACTTAACGTATTTTATTCCGCATTTACATTTATTTATTCAACTTTTATTCCACTAACTGTATCATGAATATATTCGATAAGTAATCGATAATACTGGACATGTCCCAGCAGATAAATATCTGTAGTTCACGAAATCAGATGAGATTACTTGATGTTGAAATAAATATTTGATAACAAAAGTAAAGTAAAGTTTCTTTTCCAATCAATCGATTATCAATTATTAATCAATCAATTTTGATTATTACTCAATAGCATGTAGACTAACAATCGTTAATCGTTTCCATTGGGGCTTTCATAAAGTATTTGAATACATACTTTCTGAGAGCTTCTGAGTATAACTCTTTTGGATATCCGATTAATATTCGACAACTTTTTCCAGCGGTGTCTTCGTGCGCATCAAGGACAAGAATCTGCACGTGGAGTGCTTCAAGTGCGCCACCTGTGGCACCTCCCTGAAGAACCAGGGCTACTACAACTTCAACAACAAGCTCTATTGCGACGTCCATGCCAAGATGGCCGCCCAGTCGAACCCACCCCCTGGCACCGACGGCTATGTGCCAGTGCCCATTAAGCCGTAAGTACACCATGCAAGGAAAATAACTCGAATTACAGATATCCTGTAATTGTTGTTCTTCATACAAGCGAAAGGGGGAACGCTTTAAGCTTCGCTTAGATTTGATAGAATTTAAATGCAATTTGTTTACACTCGAATCGGTCTGTGACAAATTGATATGAATATGAAAAGAATTAAATGTGAATATGCATATTCATATGAATGCGAATACGAATATGAAAAAAAAATGCAATTCATATTTATTCTTCCGTATGCCAAAACACGTTTGACATTTCGACGCGATAGCCAGAGAGGGGAACATATAGTATTATTTGTGCCCCTTGCCATTGTTTGCTTTGCACCAGGATTCTCTCCCTCTCTCTCTCTCTCTTTCTCTCACTGTTCTGTTCTCCCTAGTTACCAATTGAATGACATTCTTTTTTGTTCGTCTGCTGTGGACATAAAAACTGACAACTGATTGCCGACGTGTCAGCAGCGAAAATTTTTATTAAATGCAATTGCAGTCGAGCTGTGATAGGTGAAGGGGGCTTTTGGGGCGTGGCCAGAGCAGTGGCTAGCCAGCAAGAAAAAATGTATATAGATAGATATATAAATGTAGAGCATTCGTTAGGTCTGACATATGCTGTTGTCTGGGGGCTTGGGATTTGTTTGAACATTTCGGCCAAATCGCAACTTAATTAAAGGCCAAGAGGGAGAGCGAGCGCTGATAGCTGATTGGCAATTAAAGTGCAGGCAATTAGAGATGACATGACATTTCTTTTAACTAATCATATGATCAACTTTATGCTCTTGCTTTAGGAACACCAAGCTGAGTGCCAGCACAATTTCATCGGCCTTGAATTCGCATGGCTATGGCAGCAATGGCTATGCTAATGGCAATGCCACGCCCACTCCGGCACCGGTAAGTACAACTTGGCTTATACAATCAATTTGTTAACTGTTGATACAGACAAAGACACACACCCACACATTCACACACACTCGCTCACACACAAATGCAAAAAGAAAACTTGTGACCTCGAAATGAAACACTTGAAGTTGCCCTCGCTTCAGTTTCTGCTTCTAGTTTTCCTATTTCTGCTGCTGCTGTTACTGCTTATTCTTCTTCTTGTTTTTACAATCAATCTTATCATGTTTGCATAAATTTTGCTTGCGGCAGACTCGAATATATATATATACACAGTTATATATACCATATGCTAAAATGTTAAAAGAAAATGCAAAATAAATAAAAAAAAAAAAAAAAAAAAAAAAAACAAGAAAGTTTTCAAGGCAACGTGCAAATATTTCGCTGTGTGTGAAAAAATATACGAGGCGAAAGGTGAAGACGAAGAAGAAATTCAAACAATTTTTATGCTTCTCCTACCTTTTACTCGTTGTTGTTCTTTTCTTTTGTTTTCTGGCGATAAAAACGACAAAATGGAAAACTTTTTGCATTTGTGTTTGTGTGTGTGTGTGTGTTTGTTTGTGTGTTAGTCTGAGATAATTCGCTTGTTTCTTCTATGCATGCAATTATTATTATGTTTATTGTGAATTACCCTTTCTCCTTTGAGAGCGCTTTGAATTGTGTTTGGCTTGGGCTTTGGCTTTGCTGCTGCAAGCTGTGCGGTATGCAAATCCAATGAAAGCTGCTTTAGGACAGCTTAAGATGTAGGTGTGGCATATGCTTGAGCTGTAATTGATTTAGTACACTCAGAGAAAAGTGGAGTGAGGTAGAGTTTAAGCAAAGCTAGAATTGATAAAGTCGAAAATAAAGTTTTTGTTAATATGAAATTTAAAGGAATTAATTAAAAAATAAATAAACTATAAAATATATTATATGAATCTTATAAATAATTTAAATTTAAAAATCTATATATATTTTTCAAAAATAATTATTAAAAAAAATAGAAAATTAGAAAATATTTATTTCAAACTTTATATGTAGAAGAGCAAAATGAATTTGAATATCAAATCGCAACACAATTGAATTCAGTTTCGAATTCGACCAATGATTTGTGCGAGTGTAGCGAATGCGCATGCATCATCATGAAATGTAGCCCAGCATCCATCAAAGTTAATCAATGCAATCCACAATGGGAACTGTTCACCCACTAAACACGAGCGAAGCCGATATAAATAGCTAAATAGTCAACTAGTCTCTGTTGCTGCTGCTGCTCAGAGTGCTCAGAGGGCAAAAGTAATTTCGAGCATGCCAGAAGAATGAACTGAAGATGCAGTGGCAGTGGCAGAAGCAGAAGCAGAAGCAGAAGCAGATGCAGATGCAGATGCAGTGGATGCTGCTAGCTACTGACTGCTCGACTGTCGACTGCTGGCTGCTAGCTAAACATTTTTGTGAAATGTGCAATGGCTAGCCAAATAGTCGAATGGCTAAAAATGCTAAATATATATTTATTTTTTGGTGGCAAGCTTTAGCTGCTTGCTTTTTAATTCAATTTATTTTTACCATGATCTATAAAAAATCAAAAATAAAAGAAACAACAACAGAGCGAGCCACACAGCTGCAGTCGGAGACACAGACTCAGTCGCAACTTTTTTCGCATTCAGTTTGCCTCGTCGACTCGCGTTCGCGGCACGCAGCCAACGCGAAAGCTGCGAATCGAATAACTATATAATTGTATATATGTATATCTAAATAGTATACATCAAAACTCTAAAAGCGAAGCTAGGGAAAACTTTGTGAGAATTGTCTTTGTGCGCGCTTCCTCTTGAAAGAACTCACAAATTAATTGCAGTGTAAAACAGTTTTATTAATCTTAATTATCTCAATTGCGATCAGCAATTGCTTCCTGTGTCTCGTTGCATAACAAAACTTTATTTGTTTTGCCTGTTGGATTACGTTTCCTTGGATTATTTTCAGCAATTCTGATAAATTCAATTTGGATTACGAATTGAAATTATATTCTATTTAAATCATATCTCTTAGTTAAATTGTGATTTTATGATTACAGTGAAATTTCTACTCAATTGCTCTTAAATGTCGATTTTAAATCATATTTTAACTCCAAGTTTTTCTTAAACTCATATTAAATTATTATTATTAAGACTGATTACATTCAAACTTAGCTTTAGAGAAAAATCTCTTCAGAACTGGACTTCAGTTCAGACAACGTTGAAGGATAGCTTTTATGTTGTAATATTCTCTTTTAATTTCTTACTTCAAATTAATTCTCTTCCTATTAATATTATTTTCGATGTAACTTAAATTTCTCTGAGACTAGACCGATCTTTTGTTTTCATTTATCTTAAAAGTCTGTTAAGCAATTGCCACTTTAAAAGTCAAGAGCTAGCTTTGATGACCTTGACCTATTAGCTATTCTTAGTGCTTACACACACACACACATACACACCCACACACACACCTATATACAAATACATATTGAGCATACGCCACTCACACTTTAAAGCCTCTCAAAGTTCTACAATTTTTGCTGTGCATTTTAATTAACTCCCTTTATTAACTGTGCATCCATTTACATGCCATTGCCTGTCTGCCTGCCTGCCTCTTGTTACGCCAACCAACCTCACATCTGCCTCCCCGCATAAAAAAAAAAAAAACAAAAACAAAAACAAAAACACGCGCTCGTATTAACATATTAGTGCGAGCCACTGCCTGAGCTCGAGCCGGAGCCAGAGACCGAGTCGATTGGCAGCAGCTGCCACGAGCTGCCGCTGCCGCCGCCACCGTCGCCCACACAGCTGTTGCAATTCGAGAGCGAGGAGCTGTTGCAGCTGCCACCGAGTGTCAGCCAGACCACTGTGCGACAGCAACAGGCAGCAGCTGCTGGCAGCCTCTCATCAATTTCCAGCGGCTCCTCATCGTCAGGTTTGGGTGGCTGCAGCGCCGCCGCGCTCAGTCCCAGCTCCACGCTCTCGCTGGACATGGAGCAGTCGCCCATGCACTCGCGCCAGGCATCGGGCTCCAGCACATCGCTGGATGTGGCTGCTGTTGATAATTATATACCACCCGCACCGCCCGCACCACCCGCGCCGCCACAGAATGAGAATGACATGAACATGCAGAACAAGGGACATAATGCATATAATCAACTACTAAAGCAGTACTCACATAAGCTGCAGCAGCAGCACCACCACCACCACCAGCTACCCACAAACAACAACAGCAACAACACAAACAACAGACACAACAACACGGCCAAACCATTCACAACAACAACAGCACCAACTAGCAATGGACAGAATGTTGCAGCTCTGAGCGCAACACTCGCTAATCAATTGAAATTTAATTCACATCAGGCAAAGCCAGCAGCAACAGCAACTGCAACAGCAACAGCTACTGCAGCAGCTACAGCTACAGCTTCAGCTCAGTCAGATATAATGTCAGCCAACGTGGCGGATGAGCAATATTTAATTAATAACAACAATTGCTTTGGCGACGCTTCTGCTGTTGCGTGTTCAGTTCCCTCGATGCAGACATCGGCAGCGAGCGGCTCTGATCAGCCGTTCGAGTATGTCACCTTGACCGGAAATGTAATACGCAGCGTGCAGCCGCCCGGCAAGGGCAATGCTTCAGCTAACTATCGGGTAAGTAATCCTCAGCCACGCCCCTTGCGCCATCGCCCCACCCCCCACGCCGCACGCCACATGCTGCGAGCTAAGCTAAGGCAGCCGAACAAAGCCTGCCAAAGTGTTAAATGTTGATTATTTAATGTCTAACTCGCTAATGTTTGTTGTCATTGAGTTGAATTGAAAGAGTAAGAGTTCAGCTGGAAGACACTGTAGTTGCCAACAGCGAGTGCCCGCAGTAGTTGCACAGCTTACATTATGATTTTATGATTGTTGAAGAAGTATATGGATATTCATATAGATGAGTTCAATATAGATTTATCGGAAACCATTTAAAAATATATGAAAAAATCGCCAAATCTTTTAAAAAATCGTAAAAATATTGAAAATATTGAAAATACGTTGCTAGTTGTATATATGTCTCTTTATGCATTTTACATTTCGATTTTCTTGGATATCTTATAGAATATAATTAGAATCATAAGAGTCGATTAAAAATGTTTTTGAACTCTCTAAAATCATATTCATTTAGTACTCAGCATTACAGTGTCTGCTAGCTGCTAGCTGCTATTAGTTCATTTATTTACTTTTGAATAATTTAATACTGATTTAAAATGAAATTTTGTATCTTCTTAGAAACAACTGGTCATGGTCTTAAGGAGAACTCTAATTAAATCTAATCCGCTCTCTCTATGTTTCTCTCTCTCTGTGTTTAGGTCAATCAGGGCTATGCTCGTCCATATGGCGCCTCCCAGGTGCCAGCGGCGGCGCCCAAGTCTCCGGTGCCGGTCTCCTATCCACCTCAGCAGCAGCAGCAGCAGCAGCAGCAGCGTCCCGGTGGTAATGCTTATGCCACTTTGCCACGCTCGAATGTTGGTCAACAAGGTAAGATGATGACGATGACAGCTGATGATGAGTGTTTGTCGCAGTCAGAAGGTGAATGGGTTTAGAAACCAGAAGCCAGAGAGTTGAAACAGAAACAACCGTATTATATGCACCCTCTCACACTCTCTTTGTCTCGCTCTCTCTCTATATATATATTTATCTGGGAAGTCTTAGCTGCTTGTGTGGCCAGAACCCACGACTCCACCCCCAAACGTATTAAATGTGTATAAATCAAAACAAAAATTTTGTTGTTAAGCTAAAAGACACAAACTCAACTTTTTTCTAGTCAAAATAAATTTAAAACCAAAACTAACCTCAAAAAAAAACAAAGAACCCGAAAAAGTCTGCTTAAATAACAATTTTTTGGCAAAGGCGCAAAAATGAAATCGACCCGAGAAACAAATTTTGCTTTGTGTATATATATTCCTCTATATTTAAATGTCTATGTGTCTGTGTGTGTGTCTATATGTTTAGGTCGCACTGTACAAAGGTACAATAGCTTCAACAGACAACAACAACAACAACCACAATATCAGCAGCAACAACATTATCAACAGCAGCAGCAGCAGCAGAAGCAACAATATAGAAACTCTTATCCAATTGGATCGAGCAATAAATATGCTACACTGCCTAACTATAATACACAGACTCAATCCTACAACAACAACAACAACATCTATAACAACAATAACTATAATCGAGGTAAACAGCAATTGTTGCTAATGCAGCAGCAACAGCAGCAGCAGCAGCAGCAGCCACAGCAACAGGCTTTAGCAACATTTACAGCGCGTAGTTGATTTAGTTTTTTTAATGATACTCGTTCATGTTGTGCAAATGAGGCATATTAGTTTTGAGTCTTGTTTATCTAACTTTCCGAATGTCTGTTTTTCAGTTTGCCTTGGAATAATAATAATACATGTAGATTATACAAGCTTATAATATAATCTAAAAGCTCGATAGTCTAGAGCATAGAAAATGAATAACATCCAGTATTAACTATCTGCTCTAGGTGGATCCACAGTCCTACAGCGAGAATTACATACAGTGCCGGTGAAATAAATATCAACAAAGCAAGTAGCTCAATTTGCTTGATTCTACAGTAGAACAGATCAGATCTCAAGTGTCCCACTTATTGTACCCTGAACGAGTATTGGGTTGTCGGTGCTACTCGACTGCAGTGTTCTTAGTTGCTTCTGTTCAAATTTGTTGCTGCACTTTAGTTAATTGCCAAATACTTGCCACAATTGCAACACGTGCCACGAGCTTTGACTGCAAACATCAGAATTTGAATCGAGTTTCTAGCAAAAAAAGGACAATGAATTTGTAAAGTAAATAAGTTATGATATGGCCAGACGGGAAATTAAAAACGATAAGCCAAAATGGGGCAGGAGGGGGCGTGGCATTACAGCATTTCAATGTCAATGCAATTGCGATTGCAGCGCGGCGCAGCGCAGCGCTTCCGGCACATTGCCTTTCAACTGAAAGCCAAAAGCCCCGAAACCCAAAAACCAAGCGAACGGTGCGTATACGTAATGCAGCAAAACGAAACAATTCAAGCACATACACACACACACACACACACGCACACACGAATGTGAATGTGAATGCTATAAAATGTATTTCGACTCAACACTGCAACGTTGCAATATCTGCGGTGGCCCCGCCACACACACACACACACACACACACTTATGCACAACATTAAATGCAATGCAAATATTAAATATATAAATGTGCGTGTGTGTGCGTAATACAGTGACGGTTAAAAGGCGATGCACAACCCATGGAAAATGTCTAAGAATTGAGATAAATTACATTCAGACTTTTTTTTTGTTTTGTGAGTGTGCATTTATAGCCAGCAGCCACTGTAATTGGCGCTGCTCACTCTGACTTACTCTGACTGGCAGCAGTTAAGACACACCTTACAGTAAAAATTCCAAGAATCTCTCATTATATGTGTATGCTAAATTTGAGAGAAATATAATATCTCGAGCGCCTCTATAGCTGTGCGCACACATACATATGTAGCTAATTGATAGATATTTAAGAAACAACACAAAGAGAGCTAATCCGTGCATTTATAGTCAGCTCACACTGTAGCTGTGCTGGCTCTTACAATGCCTTTGCTTCACTCGTTGCACACACGAATTTTATACATTTTTCTTTATATAAACAGAGTCGAGGCACATGTAAATGTATGTATATATGCTGACATGTGCATGTATGCATATGTGTGTGTGTGTGTGTGTGTTTGTATATCAATTACGCTTGAGCATTGTTGTGTTGGCTGTCATAACGGAAATGAATTAACAGCAAATATGGCTGGCTCAGCCAGCGTATCCAAAATGGTAACAATGCAATTTATGAGTCCAATATTCTCTTCTACCCCCTCGCTCTCTCTCGCTCTCAATTAAAAATGCAATTATTACATGCGTAAAGAAAACTGCCAGAAATCTACTTTATATGCATCTGTATATTGCTAAATATTTTTGTTTGTATTTAATTTCGAGCCAACTCTCACCTTCCACCTTGGTTTAGCCGAGTAAAGCTTTGCAATCAGAAATCAAAATCAATCTCCTAATCAAAGCGTGAATCACGCACAACCGCAGCCATTAACCCAACACATTTTTCTGGCTTTTTTCTTCTTCTTCTTAGTGTTATTGTGCTGTGTTGGCGGCATGCCGCTAAAAGCAGCTGCCAAAAGCCGCCAAAAACACACATAAAAACAAATCCAGTTGGCAAATCCCACAGCAGGGAGGGGCGGCCAGGCAGCTGGCAAACAAATGTTTGTACTACACACATTCCGACACGCACGCACACACACACAAACACACACACAACAATGTAAACGAAGGCAGATAAATTACCAGTCATTATTATCCAAACAGCCTGACATCCTGTGCTGTGCTCTACCTCGCTCTCTCTCTCTCTCTCTCTCTCTTCCACTTCTCTGTCTGTTGCGTGTCCTGGTTTCATGCATCAAATGCCTTGAATTCCTGAAGGTCTTAGCTGAAGTCCTGGCCCATGCTTAACTTCCAGTTATTTATTATCTTCGTTTTGTTTGGCTGCTCAACTATTATGCTCGAGCAGAAAGAGAAAAGGAATTTATCTCAGATACTTATATTTATCTACATACATACATACATACATATCTGCAACATATACAATTTTGATCAATCTTGGCTTGGCTTTTCTTCTTCTTTCTAGGTTACGGTTACCAATATACCTATTAGAAAGCAAAAACTTAGAGCACAAATTGCAAAGTCTTCCTCTTTTTTTGGCAAAGCTGATGAAATTTTGTGGAGATTCTTTTTGGGAGAACTTTCAATGCCTACACCTAAACATACATATCTATATACACAAATATCTTTCAGTTTTTGTTAAGAGTGTGAAATTTTCAATAAATCTTATCAGTTGTAAATCGATTTACGATTCCATATACATACATATATCTACATATATATGTACTCTATTCTACATAAGTCAATTATTATGTAGCCTCTAACTAAACGCTTCTCGCCTAACAGCGCATCAGCATTTGCCAAACTATCTATCTATATACATACATGTATGTGTGTGTGTGTCTCTCTATAACTTACTCTACTTTGCATGCCTAAGGCCCGTCCACACTATATTTATATATATAAATATTTTTTTTTATATATGAGCATTCGAAGTGTACCAAGTGAAACTTTTTCCTTGGGTTCGCCTCTCTCTATCTCTCTCTCTCTCGCTCTGTCTCATTATGTTTATTGCGAACTTTGTTGAATATAAGATATTTGCTATAATTCTATAAGCGACTTTATGCACACCTATTGTACGTGAGTGTGTGCGTGTGTGTGCGTGCGCTGTTGCCATTTTCAATTTCTGCAAAATTACAGGCAATATGAAATTATGCATAATAAAAGCCAATGACTACCTGTCGTCGCCATTTTGGCTCTTGTACACGGACGCGAGACCCCAGCCAGAGCCAGAGACTGAGGAACATAAAAAATGAAACGCACGCACACATACAGCCATACAAGTGTGTCTAGCACACACACACGCACACACACACGCACACACACACCGAGTTGTGCTCTCTGTTTATTGTTGCGCCATGAAAATGGCTTGAAAATAAGAAATGAAAAATTTATTTGCCCGGGCAAACAATATTGTCTGTATTTCAGCTCTTTTTATATTGCAATGGATATTTTGTTTATGTTTTTTGATGTGCGACGACGATGACAACAGACTGATTACATACAGACTTATATATGTATATAGCATATGTTTATATATATAATTGTTGCACACATTACGTATCCGCAACGTTCGCAATTTAATATTGCTCTAGGAATAGACCTCTCCCTAGAGCGTCAATCAAGATTAGATATATACTACTTCTCGAGAATTTCTCTATCTGCTCTTCAGTATTTATTCAGCCTGT
Organism: Drosophila antonietae; assembly: GCA_030914385.1. Lineage (NCBI taxonomy): Eukaryota > Metazoa > Arthropoda > Insecta > Diptera > Drosophilidae > Drosophila > Drosophila antonietae. Next base: position 483,806 of record JAUESO010000611.1, on the reverse strand, counting down.
TAACTTGTTAACACAAATGAATGACATCATATTCTCCAAGTGAAGCGTACGCAACGTTACTCGATTAAGTTTCAGCTCCAGCAAATTAATTGCAGTCTCAGGCTCATTTGGCAGTTGCTTTACACCTCTCACACTCACTCACACATTTAGTATTTAAAATAACACTAATTGAACACTTTTCAACTTGTTCTTCGTTTCTGTCTTACGTAAGGAGCGGATACTTGGCTTGAGTTGAGCTCAGCTGAGCTGAGCTGCTCTGCTAAGCGGCTTAGCTGAATTGTCTTGACTCAGGGGCAAGGACAAGGGCAAGGGAAAGGACTTGGGCGAGGCCCGTTGCCCGTTGTAGTTAGTTTAGTTTAGCTTCGCTTTGGTTTGGTTTTCTGTTTCTGTTGTTTTTGTTATTTGCGTCGCCGCCTATTGACATATATCAAGCTCAGCCTTCACCTTCGACTTTTGCTTCTGCTTCGCCGTCTCCACCGCCGCCACCTCTACCTCTTTCGCTGCCCTCCGCCGCCGCCGCTTAGCTCAGTGCCAACGACTAACAAGCGTATGAATTTTATTTCTTTCTGCTCTTATATTTGCCACCGCCCCCCGCCTCACCTCGCCTAACTAACTGCTGCTTTGCCCCAACCACGCCCCTTTGCCCCTTACACTCGACGCGCAGAATTGGAGGCGGAAGGCTTGCAGCCGCAATACGAGGAGGAATGCTATGAGGTGGACGTCGAGGTGCCCTAGCAGCCAGTCGTCGCTCGCATGGCAGTAGCTTCTCGTGGCCGCCGCCACAGGATGAAAGTCATACGGCACCCACCGCTGCACCGCTCTATATAGCACCACCCGAAACGCAGCACGTGGTGGTGGCGAATCCTGTACAGGAGGTGCCACCCCTGCCGCCGGGTAGAGCCAGTTCACGTCTCGATCCACAGCCGCAGCAGCAACAGCAACAGCAGCAGCAGCCGGAAGCGAACAAGGCTCAACAGGCGCCACAATGGCAGAGCTACTCGGCGCCACAGCTGACGCAGCAGCGTGTGCAGCAGACTCAAATGGAACAAGAGTCGAGCTCGGACAGTTACACGTCCACATCGACAACCACAACAACGACCTCAGAGGAATATCAGCGCATGTACGCCGCCCAGCTGCAGGCCTATCAAATGCAGCAGGCGTGCTACGAGCAATCGGGCTCTGAGCTGGACTACCAGCTCGGATTGGACCAGGACGCGCAGGACTATGCCTCGGGCAGGCGCAGTGCTCAAGAATGCGTCGACTCGCTCTCGGCGCCATTGAGCACCTACAAGCTAATTGATATGGTAAGAGAGGTGACACCCAGTCCCGTGCCTACTCCAATTCCTGCTCCGGCTCCAGCTCCTGCCGCAGCTGCAGCTGCATCCGCTCGTCATGTGGCATTCAACGATGAGCCCGAGATCAAGGAGCTGCACACTGAGCTGGAGACGATCCCCGAGTCGGCAGAAGACCGCGAGGGCCTCATTATTGAGCAGCGCTGTCAAATACTCGAGAGCGAGCGCATGTTCCAGGCAACGCCAGAGATTAAGATTGAGATAGCGCCCGTACGTCAGCGCCCAGCAGCCTCCAAGATACCAAACCCCATGCCCAAGGAGTGGATCAATCCCATGATTCGTGTGCTTACCACAGCGCCGGAGGTGCCTTTCCATCTGGTCGAGTGTCCGTTCCCCAAGCCGTGCGACGATAACTTCGAGGCAGAGGCAGCTGCCGCCGAAGAAGCCGTCGAGCAGGCAGCTCCACAAGCTGCAGTTGCTCCACCACCATCAGCCTCTCAACCCTCTCAACCTCCGCCTCCAGCTCCAGCAGCTACTGTAGACGCCTATGCCGTTCAGCTATTGCGAGAGTCGCCGCCACGCGGAAACCGACTCAGTCAGGCTATGGCTACAGCGCCGGAGTTTCCAGTTCGGTTCGCCCCGCCAGCAGCTGAGGGCGTTCCACTGCCCGAAGAAACTGTGCCCTATATGCCGCCACCCATGGAAATGAAACCGTATATGCGCGAAGATTATCGTCCGAAGAGTCCGTTTGTGAGCGCCTTGACCACCGCTCCGGAGCGACCCTTCGAGGGTCACTTCGAACGGGATGTACCCATCCATATGATAGACCTGCCCACACCCAAAGAGCACCTGAGCATGTGCGATGCTCTGTGCACAGCGCCCGAACGTGGCTACACGCCACTCAATCCCGAGAACGCGACCCAGCGCCTTGACGAGGAGCAAAAACAGAAGGAGCTAAAGAAGTATGAATTTCAGGTGCTCGATCATGAGGAGGAACTGGGCATCAAGCCGCAGCCGCCCGAGTCTGTGGAGTACTTCAGAACGCAGCCTCAACAGCAGCAGCGCAAATCCTCGGCATTTGCGGCCATGCAAGCATTCCAGCCGTCTCGCGAACCGCTCTCCTCCAACACCAACACCAACACCAACTCCAACTCCAATTCCTCCAAGTCCAACTCGAACACAGTCACAAATTCCCTAACGCAAGAACAAAACGATCTTGAGTACCAGAAGTACTGCAAGGCGCAGCAGCGCAATCAAAAGCGACTCGACTACTTTCACAAAAAGGAAGAGGAGCTCAGCCAGAATCAAACACAGATGAAACTTTTAGAGACTAACTCGTCTAATTTGAATGCGAATGCTGCGACTGCTTCCTCTAACTCCTCTTCCACAGTCCATCAGTCCAACAACAACTGCAACAACTCCACCTCCAACTCAGCTTACGTCGCCCAAACACAGACCACAAACCAGGTTCAGGCTCAGGCTCAGGCTCAGGCTCAGGCTCAGGCTCAGGCTCAGGCTCAGGCTCAGGCTCAGGCTCAGGCTCAAGTCCAGTCTCATGTCCAGGCCAGCAGTCGGTCCTCCTTTTCAGCCAGCACCAACCTGACCACCTGCGGCCGCACCACCTGCACCACCAATCAGACAGCTATAAATACTGCTTGCAAGCTTGATGCCCACGAACTGATTGAAGAAACCGCTGAGGAGCTCGAGCACTCTGAAGTTCTATTCCCGCCACCATCCCCGCTCAGCCACCTGAAAGGCAAAGCCGTCCAGTCCGGTTTGCATAAGGCGGATGCCATACCCAAATATCAGCGCAATTGGACAGTGCTGCCCACCCAGAGTCCCATACGCACGCCGGAGCCACAAGAGTTACGAGAGAATGTGCCGCTTGCTTTCGTAGATGCACCCAAGCAGCCGGCGACTAGTGCCAGCTCAGACACTGTACATAGACCCATTGCAAAGGTTTCTACGGCATCGCCGGCTGCTCGAGGCTCGATTGGTTCGGTGGGTAAGCCAGCGGTGCAGCCAGTGCAGCCGTCGGTGCCCATCATAATTGAAGATCGCTCGGGTCCAGTAACGATGGCTTTTCAATCGCTAGATGAATATGAACGGCCCGATCAGTCGCTGACACCTACGCGGCCGTACACGCCCTGCTCGTCCGTCTGTTCGATGATCAACAAGCCGGCACCGATCATACCCTTCTATCAGACAGAGGAGAAGCTCTGCTTTGATGAGTGCCCAGCTACGCATGCGCGTGACTATGATCAACGTGCTGCCTCACCCTTTCCAGATCGCGCACGCTCTCCAGCGCCCGGACCTCCACCCAATCCGCTCTCGGCCATACGAGCGCCACGCATGAAGGATCCGTCGGAGTCCCAACTGCTCTCGGTCGGAGGATCGCGTCTCCAAGCGGGCTCCATCACCACGGGCCAGAGCTATCAGGGTCAGCTGCTGGCGCACTCCGAGCTCAGCTCGCAGTCGGCTAGCCAGAGCTACAGCCAGCAACCAGAGAAGTTGACGGAGATGAGAATTGGAAATGTGAACGTGCAGCAGCGCGAGCAGTCCTCGCAGATGCAGGAACAAAAGCAATCGCAACTTCAGAGCCAAACCAAGACCCAGATAGGCAACACACAGATCGAACGCAGGCGCAAGGTTACCGAGGAGTTCGAGCATACCCAGAGTGCCAAGACCATTGAGATACGCACGGGATCCAGCTCCCAGACACAGTTGAAGTCGCAGTCTCAATTGCAATCTCAATCGCAGTCTCAATCACAGTCTCAATCACAGTCTCAGTCAGAGTCCACGGAGCGCCGTTCTTCTTATGGACGCACAGGTTTTGTGGCCAATCAAGCGCGTCGCCTTTCTGGCCTGGAGCAGGAGATTAGCAGCTTAACGACTCAGTCTCAAGCCATTAGTGCTCGAGCTTCAACTCTAGGCGAGAGCAGCTTTCCGCAGCTGCGATCGCCCACCTTTGAGGATAAGTTTCCTCTGAATACCGCTGCCGTTGAGGCAGCTGTGCCCAACTATTCAGGCAATAAGCTGCTCGGACCTCCACCTGGATTCAAGCAGCAGCAACAGCAGCAGCAGCAACAACAACAGCAATTGCAACAGAGGTCGGCCTTCACGTCAACCTCTTCCACTCAACAACAGCAATTGAGCTCATCGCTAACATCAGCTTCAGCAATTACATCCGCATCTGCATCAACATCTGCATCAGCATCAGCATCAAAATCGTCGGCCAGTCTAACCAAAGCTTCTGCTATTACTACCACAACTAATAATCAAGCCTGTGCACAGTTCAGAGGCTCCGGAGCCACGGGCTCCACATTAACAGCTGCGCTCGCCAAGCTGCCAAATGCTTCGGCGCCAAAGCCAACAACAACTACGGCTGCGCTACCCGTCTTTCCGCCCAATCTGAGCGAGTTGAACTCTAATGTTGATGGTTCCGCAGGTGCTGGAGGCAAGGGTGGAGCATTTGGTGCCACCTCGGCGCCAAAACGTGGACGTGGCATTCTCAACAAGGCCGCCGGACCAGGCGTTCGCATCCCACTCTGCAACAGCTGCAATGTGCAGATCAGGTGAAGAATTCTCCCGCGATGTTGCAAGTTCTTGTGGTTGTTTTATTGTTTTTTATTCGACATGTTGATTTATCTAACTGGAGTTCAATTATTAATTTAAGTTCCCTTCAAGCCACTCTGCTGACATAAGAGTTGGCTCTCAAATCCCAATTCTCTGCATGATTTCTAACGACAACTGGCACAGCTCTGATCAGTCTCAGATTGTCTGCCATTTAACTCTAAGATCTCAATCTAATTCCTTGCATGAATCGTAAACCCTAACCAACTATCGTTTGTTGTTTTTTTGTTATCGTTCCATTTTTTCCATGCCGCAGTGCAACCTTCGCTTGCTCAGCCCAATAACACGCATGCTAATCTAAATGCCACGCTGCCACGCCCCGTTCAGAGAGCAACTGACGAGGACGATTCCACGGATGCCACAGCCATGCTCACCGAGTCCATCGGCCGCATGGATATGGGCGAACAGACGCCTGCCTTCATGCAGGAGGCAGGCAAGATCATCTCCAGCATGCTAGAGGCGCGACTAGCTAGCAATGCCACGCCCCCTCACGCGGGCAGTACTCTAAGTCTGCGCAGCAACAGCAGCTCGAATCTGACAAAGAGTCCGATGATAGTGCGCAAGCGTCTGGATCTGGACGACTTTAAGCACATTGATCCCACACAGCCTGTGGCTCTTCACCCGGTTGTGGCTGTGCCACAGGTGCCACAGGCGCCTCCACCAGCACCTGTGCAGTATCAGAAGCAGCTGCCGATTGAGCTGGGCAAACAGAAAGCACAGCCACAAGTGGAGCGTGTTGAGCAGACGCTCCAGGTCGAGCTGCCGACACAGCATCCAATGAGCAAGATCCTCGATATCTGTGATAATGGCAAGCTGAGCCAAGAGCAGCCCACACCCGAGCCAGTTGCCTTTAGAAATAATCTGAGGCGCACGGATGCCACGCATGCTGCCGATCGCCGTTCTTACATAGAGCCCAAACAGAGCTCCAACAGCAACAACAGCAATAGCATCATCAAGGATGGCAAGGATAGCAACAACAGTCAAGGCAGTGCGCCAAAGTTTAGTGTTTGTATTAGGGCTTTGGGGGATGCTCAAGGACCCATGTCGGAGGAGAACGAGAAGGCCGTAAGTCAGTTGCTCAAGGATGGTAAGCGTCCAATATGCTGTCAGTGCAACAAGGAGATCACATCGTAAGTAGATTGTCTAACAGCCTACGCCTGCCTAACCCGCAAAGTTTTCCCATTCGTTTTCACTTAGACTCTGTGCTAATATTGTAATCGAACATCCTTTTGCAGGGGACCCTTCATTACGGCTCTGGGTCGCATCTGGTGTCCCGATCACTTCATTTGCGTGAACGGCAACTGCCGTCGTCCGCTGCAGGACATTGGCTTCGTTGAGGAGAAGGGCGACCTCTACTGCGAGTATTGCTTCGAAAAGTATCTGGCGCCCACCTGCAGCAAATGCGCTGGCAAAATCAAGGTGAGCGCACTCAACTCAAGTCAACTATCGAAGCCAACCACGAACTCTCTCTCTCTCTCTGTCTTCTCTTAACAGGGTGATTGTTTGAATGCCATTGGCAAGCACTTCCATCCGGAGTGCTTTACTTGCGGACAGTGCGGCAAGATCTTTGGCAATACGCCCTTCTTCCTAGAAGACGGCAATGCATATTGCGAGGCTGATTGGAACGAGCTATTCACTACCAAGTGCTTCGCTTGCGGCTTCCCTGTTGAGGCTGGCGACAGATGGGTGGAGGCGCTCAACCACAACTATCATAGCCAATGTTTCAACTGCACTGTAAGCGCATAGCATAAGTAAATATGTATCTACTTTGAGTAATCTCCTATTTTGTACAGTTCTGCAAGCAAAACCTGGAGGGTCAGAGCTTCTACAATAAGGGTGGTCGTCCCTTCTGCAAGAATCATGCGCGTTAAGCTCCATCACAGATCTTATTGTATATGGCTCGACTATGGACTTCAGGGATTACGCACACTAACAACCAACAACCTACAATAACTGACAACAACTATAAAAGCAACAACAGTTCTTAATTAAACATTGAAGATCATTAACGCAATTATCTAATTAAATGATGCCTAATTAATATTACATAATTTCCTTTATAATTTGTTTTTTTTTTTTTTGAACTGTTATCCTAATTTTAAAGAGAAATGAAAAGAAAAATCAAAAATTGTAAACGACACGAAATCGAATTAGTTTTCAACAGCAACACCTTATACATATATCCGACTATCCACACCCAATATTTATATATTATTTATTCATCTTAACATAATCGAATTATATACGAAGATTTATGCATATATATATTTGAATGTATTTCACAAAAGTTATTTAGTTTCAAGTAAGAAAACGTTGCTATTCGGACACCGCGCAAAAAAGGATTTCAAATGGTTAAAAAAATTAATAACTATTTTACGTAATATATCCTTAGTCAATCAGAGCGCACTCAGCAATTATTAACTTATTTTAAAACTTAAAATTCAAACAAAAATTTGTGTTGTAAACCAAATCAAAATTATCTTAATTGATTGTACCTTAGCTGATCAATAAATTTCGAAATCTTTTTCGCGTTAATTTCATTGGGTTTTTATTCAGGAGTATGGGCACGATTCCAAAAATAGTCTCCAGATTTTGCATGACTCTAACTCGTCTATTTGTAACCCAAATTCTGAACGATTTATCCATATTTATACAAATTTATATGAGTGAGCTCAGCTCAACTACACAGAGATATGTTGGATTACTTTTAATTAAATAAAAAAAATAATAATTTAAAAAATATGTGTTTTCATTTCTCATTGCATTATTTTAGGAAGAGCTTTAAATATATGCGGCAAAATTATTGTTGCATGCTTTCGGCAGGCTAATTTTTGCTGGAATAATACTTTTTTAACATTTCCACTCAAATACCAGGCGCACAGAAGCTAGCAGAAAGCTGACAAAAAATATATTTTTTGACTGCAAGAATATAATATTGCATACTTTCGGGGATATCAAAAATTTGTTAGCGTATCGAGTTTTTAGCAAATTTGCACTCAAATACTCTGTGAGCAAAAATCCAGGAGAAGATCACCGAAAATCTCAAAAACTCAGTGAGTGACATTAGAGTTACTCATGTTCTCTTACAGTGGCATTTATGGCCGCTGCCAGTCGAATTGGTAGCTAATAAACACCAAATATACCAGGCAAGCAGAAAAAGCAGAAAGTCGACAGAAATCATTTGAGTGAAAATTTATCAAATTTATTTTCAAGGTCAACCAAATGAGTGAGTTGGCTCAGTTACTTAGAGCTGGGCACTACATATCTAATTGCTATTGAATGAGCTCTAAAAATACCAGGGGAACAGAAAACGCAGAAACGGCTTGAGTGCAAATTTTTACATATAAATTATCAAGGTCAGCCAATTGAGTGTGTTTTACCTGAACTACTCAGAGAAATTTTCGATTTCTTAGAGACTACTACTACAAGCACTTTTTTTTTGGCACTACAAGCCAAATTCTTAACTAATCAGCTCTAAAAATAATAGGCGAACAGAAAACGCAACATGTCGACAGAAAAGGCTTGAGTGCAAATTTGTACATATTAAATATCAAGGCCAGCCAATTGAGTGAGTTTTAACTGAGCTACTCAGAGAAATGTTCGATTGCTCAGAGCTTTACTTCTTATTGGCACTACAAGCAAAATTCTTAACGAATGAGCTCTAAAAATAATAGGCAAACAGAAAATCCAGTAGGTCGACACATACAGATCGAGAGAAGATTTTTACGAATTTGTTCAAGGCCATCCAAATGAGTGTGTTTTACCTGAACTACTCAGAGAAATTTTCGATTTCTTAGAGAGTACTACTACAAGCACTTCTTTTTGGCACTACAAGCCGAATTCTTAACTAATCAGCTCTAAAAATAATAGGCGAACAGAAAACGCAACATGTCGACAGAAAAGGCTTGAGTACAAATTTGTACATATTAAATATCAAGGCCAGCCAATTGAGTGAGTTTTAACTGAGCTACTCAGAGAAATGTTCGATTGCTCAGAGCTTTACTTCTTATTGGCACTACAAGCAAAATTCTTAACGAATGAGCTCTAAAAATAATAGGCAAACAGAAAATCCAGTAGGTCGACACATACAGATCGAGAGAAGATTTTTACGAATTTGTTCAAGGCCATCCAAATGAGTGTGTTTTACCTGAACTACTCAGAGAAATTTTCGATTTCTTAGAGAGTACTACTACAAGCACTTCTTTTTGGCACTACAAGCCAAATTCTTAACTAATCAGCTCTAAAAATAATAGGCGAACAGAAAACGCAACATGTCGACAGAAAAGGCTTGAGTGCAAATTTGTACATATTAAATATCAAGGCCAGCCAATTGAGTGAGTTTTAACTGAGCTACTCAGAGAAATGTTCGATTGCTCAGAGCTTTACTTCTTATTGGCACTACAAGCAAAATTCTTAACGAATGAGCTCTAAAAATAATAGGCAAACAGAAAATCCAGTAGGTCGACACATACAGATCGAGAGAAGATTTTTACGAATTTGTTCAAGGCCATCCAAATGAGTGTGTTTTACCTGAACTACTCAGAGAAATTTTCGATTTCTTAGAGAGTACTACTACAAGCACTTCTTTTTGGCACTACAAGCCAAATTCTTAACTAATCAGCTCTAAAAATAATAGGCGAACAGAAAACGCAACATGTCGACAGAAAAGGCTTGAGTGCAAATTTGTACATATTAAATATCAAGGCCAGCCAATTGAGTGAGTTTTAACTGAGCTACTCAGAGAAATGTTCGATTGCTCAGAGAGCACTACAAGCACTACTTCTTGACAACTCAAGCCGAATTTTTAACGAATGAGCTCTAAAAATAATAGGAGAACAGAAAACGGCAGGCGGATAACTGAAACCGCATCAGTGCAAATTTTTACATATTTATTCTGAAGATCAGCCAAATGAGTGAGTTTTACCTGAACTACTCAGAAAAATGTTCGATTGCTCAGAGAGCTTTACTTCTTATTGGCACTACAAACAAAATTCTTAACGAATGAGCTCTAACAAGAATAGGCGAACAGAAAACGCACCAGGTCGACAAAAGCAGATTGAGCGAAGATTTTTACGAATTTGTTCAAGGATATAACTGAACTACTCAGAGAAATGTTTTAGTGCTTAAGTTCTACATTCATTGGCAGTACAAGTCTAATTGCTATCGAATGAGCTCTAAAAGCACCAGGCGAATAGAAAACGCAACAGGTCGACAGAAAACCTTTGAGTGAACATGCTTACAAAAATTAAAGTCAAGGTAAATTAATTGAGTACATTTCTTAAAAAACGACTCAAAGAATTACTCTATTTTAAGGTCATTTATGTGTCAACTTTCGCAGCTTTCTTTTGAATACGCTGAGCTGAGAGCATGAGGTTGGCTGGAAAAAGGGAAACGCATTTTTGTAACCAGTGCTTGCGTATTTGCAAACATGAGTGCTTTGTGAATTTTGGCTCACCAGGACAAGATCCTAGGCATATGTATCCTAGGATCAATTATGTCATTTGGGTACCGTGAAATGTTTCGTCTGCAAGCGAGCGAAATTTGCTTTGAAATTTGCAATAATTCGCCTAAGCTTAAACGAATTTTATTGATTATTGATTATTTTTCGGATATTTTTAAATAGAAAACACTTGCGATTCTTGCGAAGGATCACTTTTAATTTGATTTCAAAATTGCGATCGTCATTGTATTACAATTTTGACAATACGCACGACTAACACTAATGACGCCGAAAGTTTTGAATAAATATTCGATACGTTTCTTTGAGATATGTAGATCGGCATTTGAAAATTGTGATGTAATAATACTACTTATTGATAAACCGTTTGCATCCAGCACTTCTTTTCACATCCCATGTCCAGCCTAAGCTGCATTTTCCCAAGTATAGAATTGTAAATTGTGAGGCTTAGTCGGAACAGCGCACAAACATGTCATGTGACGCATTTCGTGAATCGCTCAAAAGCATGCAATGGATTTTGCTTAACTCGACACACGTACACGCAACTCACAGGCAGGCGGTATTTTCGAGAGCCGAGAGCAATTTCATGCTCAACCAATTTTTGTTGTTTGTTCATTTGGCATTTTCCGAGGCGATTTTCATGCCATTTTCCTCGCCAGTGACAGAAGGTGTCAATTTCTGTGTGTTCGCTCCACATTTTTGCGTGCTGGGTGTTAATCGCCGGGCCCCACAGCCAAAGCCTACACAAGTGCCCGTGGCCAATACGCAAGCTTTACGCTAGATTAAGCAACCCATACGACTATGTGTGAGAAGGACTGGGAGAGGAGGCGCTACCACGCCCTTTTGATGCTGAACTCTGGCAGGCGGAAAACTGAAAGAGAGAGAAAGAAAGAGAGAAAAGAAAAACAATTTGCGGTTTTTGTGGCATTTTATCAACATTACATTTTTGCAGATGTTTTTGGTTTTTAGTTTATTTCAGCCAGCAGCGGGCTTTAAGTTAATATTTAGCATATCTATATATATACTATAAAGAATACATATATACAGTATTTTCTAACTGTATTGTACTTATGCACGATCCGTGTTAGATAACAACTGCGCTACAATTTCTATTTTAGTTTACTTTTACTTTGTTTCTCTTTAATTATTATTATTAAATATTTGTATTTTATTTTATTTTTATTTTTTATTTTTTGTTTTGTTTGAAACGCATTCAGAAATCAGTTTTCATTTCCAGTTTCCGTTCGACTCGTGCCATCGAAAATGCGCGCAAAATTTGTCACCGTAGCGTTCCGTTGCGAATTTACATCAGATCCATTCAATATATATATATATATATATATATATATTTGGATAGTGGAGCAAAAAATCTACACTTAATGCATGCACTCGAAGTATTTACAAAATATTGATATATATATATATTTTTATTATTTATGGGATTATGGATTTGTTGCTCGAATATTCTTCACTTTCTTTTAATACTTTCACATACATATATGTATATCTATATATATACGTGTGTGTGGATATAGATAGAGTTAGTTTTGCAGCACTCACTTATTGGCTATACAAAAATAAATTCAACACATTCAAGTACAACAAACATATAGTATATGTATATATATATCTTAACTAATGCTGCTTATCTAAACCTAGATATCAAAGTTATTTCGTATTATCATTTAGGAGCAGAGTTTCCTTGTTTTCTCTTTTAGTTTTCGTATCGTACAAATAAATACCTTTGGGTTAACGAGTGTTTCAGTTTAACAATAAACAAAATAATAGACTTTAAACTTTAGCTGAGCAGCTATAAGGCTACAAATGCGCCAATATATCGATCTGATCGAGCGTGTTCACCTGCCCCGCCGTCTGTGGCTGCGCTCTGTTGACCGCATGCACATCCGCCTGGGAGATGGTCACAATAGTCACCATATCGCCTTTAGCTTTGTTGGTCGCCGCCGTCGTCGCTGTCGACGCCTGCTGCTGCTGCTGCTGATGCTGCTGCTGATGCTGCTGCTCCTGGTTCCTGGCCTCGATCTCCACAATGGCCGAGGTGAGCAATGTATTCGACTGCAGCGCGCTGTAGTCTGGCAATTGCTCGGCCGACAGCTCTGGCAGATCCTCATTGGCCAGCAGTCGACCCGAGGGTGCCGTCTCAATGGTCCGCTCAATCGAAGCGGGCGTGGCATTGCGCGAGCGATAGCTGGGCGGCAAACTGTACTCCGAGCCGCCCATGCTGCTGCTGATGGTGCCGCCGCCGCCCATGCCGGCACGCAAGGTGCTCAAAGGTACTCTGCAAAGAAAGGAAATTGAGTTGAGGCCAAGTTAAACAACAAATAAATCATTTCATTTGGCAAAACATGAGACAAAGTCAATGCAGGACATTTGTATCTCTATCCAGATCTCCCCCTCCCTCTCTCTCTCTCTCTCTCTCTCTCTCTCTCTCTCTCTCTCTCTCTCTCTCTCTCTCTATCTCACTTTGTCAATTTAAATAACAAAAGGCGTTCGGCCAATTGTTGCTAGTCGAGTCCGTAAGTCAGGTCAGACTCAAAAAAGCATGGAATATGTAAAGTTCGTTTCTTCTGTTTGGGCACAAAATGCAAATTGCATAAAGCAATTTGAAGTATGTAAAATTGCATTTAATTGTTGCCGACAAAAGATTTCAGAATGCGTAAGGAAATGCGAATGTCAGGCATACTAAGTAAGCAAGGACTCTCATCTATCTTTCACTCACTCACTCTCTCTCTCTCTCTCTCTCTCTCTCTCTCTCATTCTCTCTCTCTCTCACTCTTTCTCTCTGTTGCGCCTCGCTCTATATCTAGCCTAACTGGCAATTTTCACAGACATTCGACTCTGGTCCCTCTGTCTTTGTTTGTTTAATTGACTTGGCTAACAGCTTTGCCTAGCAATTGTTTGTCCCTCTCTCTCGCTCTCTCTCTCTCTTTCTCTAGGCTTTGCTTAATTCCTTGCCCAGGATCTGGCCTATTCGGGCCTGCCTTTCGCAGATTGCCTTTTAACACACACACACACACACACACACGAAGCTCTGCCTGTTTGTTATGCATCGCAAACTCCACTTCAAGTGTGTGTCTGTGTGTACGTGAACGTGTGAGGATGTGTGTGTAAATATTTTGTAAAATTTCACAGATTTCTTTGTTCGCATCTTACATCATATTTGAATATGCCACACACATACTCACACACACGTTCTGATTCGCTGCCACACACACTTTGCATAAGTTTTTGCTTTCCGACATACTTCTCTGTCACTTTTTTATACCACTTAAAATGAACCATTCGAAGCAGGCATATTAGTTGAACGATGAATTCTTCAATTTTCTGCCTTTTTCTATGCTGTAATTTATCTTACTTTTACTTTGTAAGAAATATTAGCTTTAAAACTCTTGGCATAAGTATAAGCTATCTATAGTCAATGTCATGTATATAGAGTCAATTTCTACTCAAAGTCTTATGAATATTACATTTTTAAAACACTTAATTCTATGCCTTTATTTATAGTCAAAGTCTAAAAGACAATCTTCTTAACATTAAATTAAATTGCTGTCATGTCTCAATATCCAAAAGTCGACTATACTCGCTCTTCCTTGCTCTCTCTCTCTCTCCCCCTGTCCATCCGCTTCACACTCTGTTGTCTTGCTAAAATTTGAATTATTTTATGCTTTCTCTAGGTCTCATGGTCTGCAGCTAGCTCATAAGCTTCTTATATGCATTACAAAGTCCTTGCTGTATCTGTTGTCTTTTCATTTCCATTATCGGACATAAATATTTGAGTGGTTGTGGCCTTGTGGCGTCATTATAAACAAATTAATTTGCCATAAATTTGCATTTGTCTTCGTGAATATATTCATGAGTGGGCTACTAAAGCATTCAAGCACTCAAACACTCAAACACTCGAACACTGTGAAACACTGTGTGCTTAGCAGCGCGTGAATTTCCGGCCTCGACTTTCAGTTTTTCGGCTTCAGCTTTTCGATATTTCAGTTTGTTGGCAATAAAAAAGTAAACTTTTCTAATTAGCCAACATTGTGTGATCAAAGCAGCAATTATACTGCCACCCCTCGCTCTCTCCGTCGCGCTCCTACTTTCATTCAATTATTTCAAATTTATGTGCCTGAATTCCTTGTCCTTTCGCTTAGTATTTTCATTGTTTAAAGTAAAGTTTCTCCATCTCCCACTCCCTCCGCCTCCTGCCTCCTGCTCAATTCAATTAAGTTGCAAATGTCACGCGCCCAACTCCATATCAAGCAAAAATCATTTTGAACAACAAATTTAGCTATTGACAGGCTTCGAAAGTTGTTTAGAATAAACTTTTTTCCTTGTGGTGGACGGGGCAACCCCAAGCAATGTGTCAATGCGGTTGGCACCCAGCCCTGGCGCCAGCCGCACAAAGCTAAAAACCGCCAACGCTTCAGCTGAACTCCAACCAACCACCAAAGTCACCCAAACCACCCACTCAGCCACCTAACTCAGGCCGGCCTCTTCCACTGCCGTTTCGCACTGTGCGGCGTTGTTGTAAACATTTTGTGGTTGCAGCACCAAAAACTTTACAAATAACTCATGAGGGGTGTGCAAACCTGCTAAATTCCTAAGGGATGGACTGGGCAGAGATGGGAACTGGAGAGGAAGCTTGGGGAGCAGACAATTCTAGTCAAGGCCCTCTCCATCGATACTCACCTCAACAAACTGCTAGCATGAGATCGATATGTGGGCGGCGGGGAATTGCCGCGCACCACTCCATTCTGACGATCGCGATCCAAAAGCAAAAGTCTGCAAAAGAGAACGGAGAGAAATATATATAAATTTGTATGATGAATAAGAGGCTATAAAATAAACATATATATATTCAAATTTCGCAGCCTATGTCATTTTTGGGGACTGCTCGATTGAGAGATAGAGTCAAAGTCGTGTAGAATTTTTTATTTGATATTTGAGTATCTATATATGAAATCTTTCAAGTGAAAACTGGTAAAAGTGCAGAATTATCTAAAATATTTGAAGGAATTCAAAATATTCTTATTCATGTATATTCCAGGACAAACGAACAATTGGGATTGATGGATAGTTCTCCTATGAGAGCATACAGCCTAATTTGACATAATATACATTCTGATATTTGCCAAGCCTAGTTCTCTCTCTCTCTCTCTCTATCCCTTACATACATTATCATTTTCATTTTCAATGCTGTCCAGACATTAAAAGATATGAGTATTAAAAACTAGCTACAATTTATAAAAGCTTTTCCAGCAGGCGCTCTGTTAGCATAAAGAGGACAAAAAAAAAACAATGTCAGACAGGAAATTTGTAGTCCAGTGTATAATTACATAATGCAATTAATTGCGCAAGGACATGCGAGCGGATGCGGTTAGCCGAGCATGTCCGCTGCGCTGACCTACGTTGTCCACGAGACTCGACTCGACTCTACTCCCCGACTCCTTGCTTCCTCTTCCTCCACTCACCTGAGTCGATATTCCTGCATGCTGGCCTGGTAGGAGGGCGGCGGCGGTCTATGCTGAAACTCCGGATAGAGCAGCCCATGGGGTGCGCCGCCTCCTCTTGTGCAGGGCCTCCTGCCGCAGCGGGCCAGGTCAACGCTTGTGCCTAGGCCCAGGCCGAGGCAGCTCTGACCACCGGGTGCCGTCATTCGCCAGGCGGCGCCGCTCACTGTGACCAGCACCACGCCCACTCCTTTAAAGAACAAGAGAGAGAGAGAGAGAGAGAGAATTTATATTATTAAAATATGCAATTCTCATTATAGTCGGAGGATGAAAATCAATATGTCAAATGATCTATTAGCTTTAGTAAAATTATTCTCATGCTCTTATACGTACATGATTATCTACACTCTCACACTTATACTCTTCTACTGTTCAACTCTTCTACCCTTATTGCTCTAATATTTCTTCACTCTTAAACTTAATCTTCATGGATTTGGCATTGCCGGCTTTTCAAGTCTAAATATCAATGGAGAGAACTTAAATGAAATTTGCTAAATTTTTAAAATGCAACCTATATAGACATATACATATATGTATGTATATATATTGTAAAAGTAAAACGATTTGTAAAAGTTGCTGTGGCTAGCTCACAATTAAGTGTTTGCTCATTGTAATTGCACAGCTCGGGCTTAATTAGACGTCAAATGCGTGGGCGTGGCAGTTGGCTTTAAGCAATCGAGGGGTGGTGATGGGGTAAGGGGGCTGAGGCTGTATGCAACGGTCAATCTTAATCAGAGAGGGGGAGGGGGGGGGGGGGGTGGCCCAGCTTCCACAACTTCCACTTTCACTTTCGCTGCACAGACGTCGAGGCTTTCCTTTTGACAGCTACAGCTGGGGCACGGCCTGTGGCTCGGTCAGCGACACAGCTGCTGCTGCTGCTGGGGCCAGTAGAGCATGGACTCATCTGCGCAAAACCTTGGCGCAGCAACTAAACTGAAGCCCAAAGCCGGTAGCTGATTAAAGACAGCAATAAAGGTGAACATCATTTTTATTAGACGAAATTGTCGACATTTTGCAGTCGCCGTTGTTGTTGTTGTCGCTGATGATTATTATAATGTTATTGTTGTTGTTGTTGTTGTTGTTGTTGCTGCTGTTGTTGTCGCACATTTTCATGAGCAATTTGCGCTCCTCAAGCTGAACGCACAACGACGAGACAGAAAAGAAAAAAATAAGTAAAAGTGCTTCAGTTGGTAGTAAACGACTCGAAAATGCCCTGATCTATGTGATCTATGAGCTGCCATCATAGGAAAAGCAATGCATTTTAGATAAATGTACGTACGTATGTTTTCCCTTGAATGACACAAGTTGGAAATGAAACAAGAGAAGACAGTCTAAAGATTAACTGGCAGAGATGAGAGCTGCGATGCTAGAATGTGGTCTAATAATGCCCAATCACACATAGCTTAGAATACTCTCTTCATATCTCCAATCAAGTATTCATAGACTTCTCCTTTTCCCTCTGCCTGCTACACAGTCTTCATTGTAGTCCCCATACCCACTACAAACATTTTTGTTAGGGTATTGAAAAAAAAAAAAAAAACACGAGTATAATTTGTGCGTTTGTTATGACTGTGACAAGTCAAGGGAGGGGAGGGCAGAGCAGAGACAGGCGATGCCTGCCGTGTCTCCATTATAGGCAACATGTGTTTACTGGAGAGGCAGTCGCTACTGCTGCTGCTGCTGCTGCTGCTGCTGCTGCTACTGCTGCTGCTGCTACTGCTGCCTTGATTGCCATTAAATTATGTAAAACTTTGCGTTACAACTCAACAATTTTTGGTAATTGCCGCCAGAAAATGGCGCAATGTCACGCTTCGAGTGCCCCAACTAAGCCCCAAACTAAACTAAAAGCGACCGGCAATTGATTAGAGCCCCGCATGCATAAGTAATGCTCATACCCAAACCGAAAACCTAAAACCAAAAGCAAAAGCCCCAGCCCAAACCTCGACCGTAAGACGCAGCTCGGAACTTGTGTCGCCGACCGCAACGTGTTCGACCTGCACTTGGCCCCGCTTCCAGTTACGTGAGTCCAAAGCGAAAAGCGAACAAAAAAACAAAAAAAAAAGCCAGCGCCAGAGAGAGAGAACCCATTGAGTATGACTCATGAGTGTATGGCTAAGCGAATGTGAATGATTCAATCATAGAAATGCTGAGCGAAGCTGTTGGAAATGCAAAAGAATTTGCACTTTGATTTATGCTAAAATTTCATATTTCATTGAAGAGAACTTGGAAAGCAGCGCGAAGAAAACTAAAGTTGAATTAGTGAAAGAGCTCCGAAAGCACATGAAAGTGAATGTGAGAAAAGATTAAGCAAAGCAGAGCTAACTAGTGTGAAATTCATAACATTCTCAAATAGATTTATGTAAACTTTCATTCGTGCTCAAAAGGAGTCTTTGAAAGCTCTCAACATTCTCTGTATTACGAGTAGTCTTTCGCTTGACATTGGAAAAATGCAACAAGGCTTTGGATTAAGGACTAGAGACTGGAGATCTAGAGATCTACGTCTATTTAAAAGTAGGTTTAAGATCATATGAAACATAACGAATTATTATTCTTAATAACTCAAAACTTAAAGAAATTGCTTAAATATTATTAAGTTTAAGAATTCTTGTCTAAGAACTGGGAAATTATTTTACTCCTTAGCCTGAGTATAACTCTTGTGAAATGTATTAAAGCAGCTGTTGGCATTATTCTCTAGTATCTATAAATCTATAATACATGCTCATATGTTTATGTTTTTCTTTAATTCTTGATATCTTATTTCAATAAAATGAACTCGAAGCTAAATAAAATCTTTTCTCAAAGACAAATGGAAAGTCTATTTAAACTTATGTAAAGCAACTTACTCTGTGTACGTGTGTGCTGGTATGTGGGTATGTGTGCGTGTGTTTATATGTATGTGTGTACACATACAATGATCTAAGAGCATTTGCCACAGATCTATATAGATGATAAACTAAACTCCCACACAGCCATAAACATAGACAAGCAACCACAGGCAATGACAATATTTACAAACTATCTCTAGATATATCTCTCTATCTCTCCTCCTCTCTCCCTCTCTCGCACTCACTAGCTAATACAATTTTGCTGCTGCTAAAAACTTTGTAGCCGGAACTAACTGCTCTGTAAATATTGACACATTTTGTGGATGTGTCTCTTAGCAAAATTTGTTTGTACTTACAACTGGGTCAGCAATAACAACAACAACAACAACAACAAAAGTCTCTTATAATTGTACAACAATAACAATAACAAATAACAAATTGTGTAAACGTCGCGAAAAAAGTCGACAAAATGTTTTTAATGCCATTTTTGTAATGTTTTGTTGGCCATCAATTGTTTGCCTTGTTGTCTCTATATATACATACCCACATGCATACATATATGGTCTATAAACGAGCACACACACACATGCAAGGCTTACGTAATCTTGTTATACGACTACAGTTGCTCTTCACTCACCAATCATTAGCAGCGCCGCAGTCAGATGCGAATTGGACGGCCCGGCCAGCCCTGTGGCGCCCAGGGCCGCGCCGCCAAGGGCGCATGCCACGCCCCCTAGGGCTACCACGGCTATGAGCGCACGCAGCGGCGGTCCGGCAAACCATTGGCCGCAGCAGCCTTTACCCGAACGCTCCGAGGGAGATCTAGAAATAAGAGAAAACGGAATTTCCTTTTGTTAGTTTCATTATTACTTTTTTTTTTGCATTTTTCGGTTGCAGCTGTTGGGAAATTTTCAAGGCAAGGGCAGGTGGGCAAAGTGAGGCAGGTTACCAGGTGGGCGACTGCAGCAGCATGAGCTGGCAGCTGTTTTTGTTTCGTGGCGCGTGCAAATTGGTTGAGCCAAGGAACCAAAGGACAACAGGGCGAAAGGACAACCGGACCGGACGACAGCACAAACAAAAGCGCAGCGCAGAGTCTATGGGAGACAATTGTTGTAGAATGTTTTTTTGATTTATGAGCTAAAAGCAACCAAAAATGTTGCGCAACAAACACAATAAACCAAGGCAGACGAACAGACGATGACGATGAGGATATATGAATGAGCTGAGAGAGGGAGAGGCAGAGAGAGAGAGAGAGAGAGAGAGAGGGAGGGATAGGAGTTGCGGATGCCCAACAGCGTAGAATATTTTGCGCACACGAGAAAAACCAGCAAAGGACAATTTATGTGACGCAGACGGCAGACAGAGTTGCCCAAGCACAGTGGGCTAAGATTATTTGAGAAGTGAAATAGTTGCCAAAAACAAAATTTTAGAAAATATATTTATCCTCTTTCAATTATAATATAAATTTATTTATTTGATTATTAATTTACATATTTATTTTTTCTCCATAATATTTAAAGAAAATGCAAAATAGAAATACAAAGTATAAAAGAAATTTGCAAGCTTCTAATTGAGCCTTATCAGAATAATAAATAATTAGATATTAAATTATATTTTATACTTTTATATATATTATATGATTAAGAGCCAACTCTAACTTGAAAGTTGACAAAGTTATTAAAGTATTTTAAGCCACTGTGTCAATAGTTCATTGCAAATTGCATCAGGTTTAAGTGTGATTTGCGTCACTGTGCGCTAAGGAGCACAATGACGATGTGTGTGCGTAAATTCATTAGGACACGGCTACAGACTTGGACTGCGATGCAGAGGCAGACACAGAGATACAGACATTGAACGCAGCAGTTGGCATGAGGCAGAGATTCGTTTAAGGATACGAAGGCAAGAGCAAGGCAAGAGCAAGGCAAAGGCGAGTCTGGTAGTATTTTCTTTATGGCCTCAGACGCTGGCTGCGGCGCGTTGACAACCCCTTTTCAAGGGCCTGAGCTGGGGGCTTGCTAAACAATTAGACGCCAAAATATTTATAGGCGAGCAGCTGCGACCCATGACCCCCCACACGACTCCCACTCACCCCACTCGCACTGGGACGC
This sequence comes from Drosophila antonietae, assembly GCA_030914385.1. Taxonomy (NCBI): domain Eukaryota; kingdom Metazoa; phylum Arthropoda; class Insecta; order Diptera; family Drosophilidae; genus Drosophila; species Drosophila antonietae. The sequence goes on along the minus strand of JAUESO010000611.1, from coordinate 462,971 downwards.
TGCCCACTTTTGTGTCATCGAAGCAATTTAAGTAGACCGAATGATAAATTGTTCCAAAATTACGTGCATAAAAAGGCAGCCGGAAATTTATGTTTAATAATTTGATATTGTCGCCCGAAGAGGATTTCGTTGGATTTCTATATGTTGAGAGAGAGAGAGAGAGAAAGCTGGGAAAGGGGTATGCACGCCTGGGGAGTTGCCCTGTCGTCAGCCTAGCTGTGTATCAAGCGTATGTGTAAAGCAGGTAAGCTCGAGGAGACACCTTTTATCAGCTGTCATGTCATCCGGTGATAAATAAGATCTTCTTAGCGCATCCATCGCTCACATGCTAAAGGAAATGAGTTCGCAAAAAGAGGGAGACAAAACAAGAATTAAATAAAACCAAAATTCATTCAGTTGTGTCGGCTCACGGCGACATTTCTGTTCTCAAGTCGAAAAGCAGCTTTATCATGGGCTCAGCGAGAAAAATTTCAATAGAATGGAAAAGTCATTTATAGAGAGGGAGAGGGAATTAAAAAGACAGAGAAGAAAAAGATTAAAGGAGAGAGATAGACATTGAAATAAAAAATTATATAAAGCTAAAATACTTAGCCATTTTATAGCCAAGCTTTTACTTTTTAGCTATAAAAATGAATAAAAATGGAAATTGATACAAGCTATGCATGTATTTCGAGCTTCGATTAGCGCGCACGCCAAAAATCGATTTATGAGCAAGTTTTATGATTGCAAATAAAGATATATATATATATACATATATTATATGCATATGTTTTTCTTTAACATACATATATGTATATATATGTTTGATGGTTGCAATTGCAGCTTGCGATTGAACTTTTTAATCAATCTTTGCGTTTATTGAAATGAAGCGAACAACAACGCTGGCATTGGCTTTTATTTTTTTCATGAATTTTCCCAGTTTTTTTTTTTTATTTGAGGGAAACTATAAAATTGCTTAATCAATTGAAAATTGCGCACTCGCTGTGTAAATGTCACGCCGACAGCCGGAAAAGCTGACATTTAAATGAAAATAAAGTTGGAAACGAGCAAAATGGAAAGTTTTTCATTTTATTTAACGGTGCGAAAACTGTGTCAATGCTGGCAAATTACAATTACAAATTGCAATTAATTAATTAAAAAACAACCAAATTAAAATGCAGATTGACCAACTGATTGAAAGACTCACTCAGAGACTGTCTGCCTCACTGAACTGCCCCTGAACTACTTTAAAGCTTATAAGTAACTCGCTATACTATATATAACTACTTACATATATAGATATAAATAAATATATATGTTATGGCTGACAATCGACAAAGGCGCAATTAGTCGATTGCACAACTTAAGTTTCAGCTGCAATTAGCAATCGTTCAATCAATCAATCAGTCAGTCAGTCATCCATTTAATTGAATCCTCAATTTCTATGCAATTGTTAATGTATCTCAAACTATAAATATATCTGTATCTGTATCTATATCTTACTCTGTATCTATGAGTTTACCTATCAATGTATCTAAATATCTATAAATTCTAGAAATTTATCTGTATATAGATAGATTGCGCTGTTGTCTGCTTGAATGCTAATTTGTTGTTAATCAATCATCTGCCTTGTTGCTGTCATAGTCATTGTTGTTGTTGTTGTTGCTGCAACACTGTGTGGCAGCGGCGTCTTTGTGCTGCGTGTTGGGTCGTTGCCACCTCAACATGGGGTCTCTTTCGCTATATCTATCTCGCTCGCCTTACAATTCTCAACTTGAGAAATTCATGAATGCTTAGAACTTGTGGCTTTGCGGGTTAGCTGAGCTGAGGGCTCTCCCCAGTCAGAGGCACAGAGGGGTAGAGACTGAGTGGCTGGCGGCAGCTCTTCTCTCTCTCTCTGTGAGGTACAGGCATTATGCAAAAGCGAAACCAAAGCTGTGGGAAATCATCAGCGTGCAGAGCGCAATTGCTGAAGCTTTGCCACATCAAAGGGAATGATTGACATGAATTCCATAAATATATTCCAATATCTGTCATGACGATTGCAGCGTTTCACTTAAGGTTTCTCTACAAACTTTAAGGTTTAGCAACACAAAATTTAAAATCTCTCTCTCTCTCTCTCTTTCATAAGGGCGAAATATTAAACATAGTCCCTTTTTTCTACCTCTCGTCTCTCTCTCTCTCTTCTTCTTTCAACAATGTTCATTAATTCATATAAGGTTTCACTCTCTCTTTGTCTCTTTCTATCGACATGAAAGTTTCAAGATTTGCAATACAAAAGTTGGCTTCAGGTTTCTCGCTCTCTCTCTCTCTCTCTCTCTCTCTCTCTCTCTTGCTCTCTATTCTCAAAAATCAACGACTGCCGCATAATTAACACGTTTAAAAGCAAAAGTGGCCGTTGGAAAAAAAATGCAGGTGAGTGAACAAAAAAAAAAAAAACTGAGAAAAATGCTATGAAAACTTTGCCAGGCACACGAATTGAAGCAGGCCAACGGGGCATGGCAGAGGAGAGGAGGCCAGAGAGAAGGAGAAATGGAGGGGAGGGCAGCTAGCAACGAGGTGCAAACAAAAACTAATTAAATAACGCTAAAAAGGAATTCGCGCAGAGCAAACGAAATGTATTTTATTTCCCATCTTCTTCTTCTTCATATTTTTTTTTCTTGAGTAAATAAATTAGCGTAAATATTTTATTTATTTGCTTTTTGCTTTCATCTTCATTTCATGCTCATTCCTCTGTTTGCCGTGTCTGTTATGAATGCACTTTTCTCTGTCTCTCTCTCACTCGCCACCTCTCTCTCTCTCTCTCTCGTCCGCCTCTTGCGTAATGCAAATTGAATTATATTAATGAAATGCAACGAATTGTAATCGAAACGTCTACATTTAAAGAAATCATGCAGCATATATGAATATGAAACGAAATTGAAGTGAGACTGGACTTAAATTAATAGAGTGCAGACAGACAGAGACAGACAGACGGAGAGATAGAGAGAGAGAGAGAGAGAGCTAAGCACAAAAAGAGAGACAAATTATGCAAGACAAATCTTACAATCACACAAAGATTGTATTTTATATACAGATATATAGAACTTTGCTCAAAAACTATAAAAGTTCTCAACTTGAAACGTGATAATTTTCTATGTATAAATAAATTCGTGAATTATCCTAAAATATCATCAAACATAATTCCAGCTAGACAGATAAGCCAACCATGTGACTAGACAAACAAGAATTAAGCTTGCATCTCTGGTTCTAGTTTCTTCAAGTGTATTTCATATATACATACATATGCCTAATTTGGAGCTGTTATAATTAGTAGAAATATAGCTGGCACATTTTCGGAGCCAAGCGAATGGGCAGAACAAAGCGCATGGAAAATAGCAAATTAAATAATGATTTTTCACAAGACACACAAAGAAAGAAGAAGAAGAAGAAGCAGAAATGTTGGCTCACAGATGAATGGCTAGATGAATCGACCGATGGCTGAGGCCGGCTGGCTTGGCTGGGTTTTTGGCTTGCCAACAATTTGAGCTGACAAAGCGTTTTTCTAGGTTTTTGTTTCGGCTTTGGTTTGCCTGTGGAGTTGAAGTTGGAGTCGGAGTGGAAGTGGGAGTGGGAGTGGGAGTGGGAGTACCAGTCGAAGCACGCTGAGCTGCGCTGAGCTGAGTTGGGCTTAGTATTAGATGGCTTCACTAAATGTAAGTGGGCGCTTATAGCGCGCCAAAACGAGACCTAGCAAACGAAAAAAAAAAAACCTATTTTCAACTTTCAATCAAAGTTGCCCCTGCCACGCCCCCTCGCCCGTCAGCCACCCGCCCAGCCCCACAAACTGTAACCATAATTACAGAGCGCTTTTCAACTTTACCGCAATTCTGATTTGTAATGGAGTTTTTTTTCTCTCTCAATTTCATTTTTTTTTCTCATTGTTTCTTTTGTTTGGCTTTTGTAATTTGGCATGAAATTAAGGCACCTTGATTTCTATTCCTATACTTCATGTACCTTTATATAGAGGTGTATGTATATGTTTGTGTAGCTAAGTGAGCTAAGCGAATTGTTTTTGGGCTAACGCAAAACGCCGAAAAGAATATCTGATTAGTAAATGAACAGAGCTACTTTGATTGTATAGATTTCAGTTTAACTCCTAAAATACATTGTGCAAAAAAAAACTCATTAAATTCAATTTTTTATGTAAATGAAACATTATCAGAGGTGCGCTTTTATTTTTTTCTCATTAAAAAAATATTTTTATTATTTAATTATTTATTTTTTTTTTTTTTACTTCTCATTTACTTATACGAAATATTATTTAATATATTATTTATTTATTTAAATATTTACTTTACATTTTTTATAATTTTTCATAAAATATTTTAAATATTTAATTTATATATATTTTACTTTCCTATTGCATTTCCATAAAAAAATATATTTATATATATATCTAAATTTTCTTTTAAATGGAAACAGGAAATCGGCCCAACCAGGCATAAAGCAGAGCTCAGGTGTTCTATTAAATTTCATGACAGACTTCAAAGAAAACACAGTGGGAGAGCGAGAGGGAGACGGAGAGGGAGAGAGGGCGCATTATGTCTGAATGTCTGCAAATGTTGTTTAAGTATCTGCTTAGAGCTCTACATTTACAACTTATAAATCTGAGTCTATCTCACTCGCACCTGCACTTGCTCTGTACCCCTTTCCCATTCTATGCCTTTCGCTCTTTCGCTCTTCCTCGCTGCCGCTTGTTCGGTTTTCTTTTGTGTCTTTTGTGTGAGCTAACATAAAGTGAAAAACCCGGTAGCTGGTTAACTAAGGCAGGAGACAGACGCGCGAGCCATCGAGCGGCATTTGTGTCGTAGAACCTGACATTCACCCAGTCTTAAAAACGCAGTCTAAAAATGAAAGCAGACAGCTATAAAAGAGCCAAGAAAATGAAGAAGAAGAGCGAAGAAAATAAAAAATAAAAACAGAACCCAAAAAGTTGAGTATCCAAAGCAAAACACACAGAAGTCACGTTGACTTTTGTGTACTTAAAGAGCGGCCAAAACATTATTTTAGAGTCAACAACAACAACAACAACAACAACGAAAATTTCACACACAAACTTCTGACCTACTAACTCCAGAGACGTTTAAATCGGGGCTAGCGCCCAGAAGGGGGCGTGACAAAACTTGGCCAACGTAAAGTGCAAAACGCTTTGACGCTTGACTGACGCCAAAAAGCGTCGAGAGACTCGAGTCTAGAGACGCGCGTCGACTTCAGTTCAGTACGAGTTGCAGTTCACCCCGCTGCTAGCTCAGTTCCAGATCCAGTTCCAGTTCCAATTCCAGTTAAAATTGCAGTTGTTACACGCCTCAGAGTTTTAGATTAAAGTGCCAGTGGGCGTAACATACGAACACACGACTTTGACAGACAGACAGCAGGAGAGGGAGACAGGAAGAAGAATAGGTAAAGTGTAAGAGAGCGAGAGAGATGGAATGCACAACACAAAGTTGAGTTGTTAAACTACGCTAAATGCTCAACAGATTGAGTGACATTTGCTTATGCTTGTAGTTGAAACTGTGATAAAGTGCTTAAGCTTGTTTAAAAAAGTTCAAACTCCATATAGAACACAATTTTTAAGTAGAGAAATCAATTTGTGTGGCTCTGATAAGTTTAAAGATTATTCAAGTTTACATGAGTCTTTAAAATAATTAAATATACCCTTAAGGTCATCTAAATAAAGTTATCAGAATTCCTTTAACTAGCATAAGGCATTCATTTATCTTATCTCTCTAATGTTAGCTAAAAACACACTTGTTAAGTTAAGCTATAATGCTCAAAGCTCACTTATAGTCACTTATAAATACGATTACTCAATTAATGCTTACAAGTGTTGTTGCTTTCAGTACAATCTAGGATTCCTTAAGATTCCGCAAGTTCAGCTAACTATATAGTTTGCGTTTATAGACATTCCAACTCTAAGCAACTCTCACACGCTTAAATCTTTCAATTTCCAACTCAATGAATACAGCTTGAAAGAAGTTCTAACTGATCTTAGATAACTTTCAGCTGGTGTCATTGCAACTCGAGCCAGTTGCCAGTTGGCAAAGAAAGGTGCCGCAGAGTCTAGAAAACTCCCTTGCCACAGAGCGAGAGAGAGGAAGAGAGAGAGAGGAGGCTGTGTGAGCGTGTGTGTGTCACATTGTGTTGTTATCTCTCTTTTTTTTTGGCATTGTCGACTCGTAAGTGAGCTTAATGCCCGCGTAAAAGATTATATGGCAAAGTTGGCGCTGTCCAAGGCAGACAACGTCGTCGATGCACAATCGGCCCATAAAGGCAAAGACAAAGTTTGCCAGCAGCGCAACGCGTTTATTGCCAATTTTTGAATGCATAAAACGCAATCATTGCAAACTGCCCGCCCACGCGCCACTCCAGAGCGACAGAGACAGAGAGAGAGAGGGAGAAAAGTCGTTGGCGTATATAGGGCACCATGCCAAGTGTAAAGTATGGCAATGCAGACTTGGCGACTGCATCCAGCTGCCAGCGGTAGGGCTCTCTTCTCGCATATAAATATAAATACGCATATATAAATACATTAAACTATATCCCCATTTGAGTGTGTGTGTGTGTGTGTACACTGCACGAAAAGGTACTAAATTGTATTATAAATGAAATAGGAAATATAAATAAAATGCCTTTGTTAGAGAAAAGTTGAATTCAATTTAGTGCAGCAAACGTTCTCTAATTGGCTTGAGCAATATTTATATACATATATCACATTTTCGTGCAGTGTATTATTTATATATAGAAATATCTACATTGAGCTCAACGTATTCCCATGCATCACACATAAATGTCACCCACACACGAGCCAGCGAGTGCTGCAAGTGCCAAAAAAAAAAAAAAAAAGACGTCAGCAGCAATGAGACTACAATTGGGATTTGGACTGTGTATTTTGGACTCCAAACTGATGACAACAACAACAATAACAAACCAACCACAGCAGCAACAACAACTACAGCAACAGCAAACAACTTGAGAGCGCTGCGCTGCATTGGGCTTGAGGCATTTCTAATTTGAGATCCGTTTCTAATTTCTGGCTTTTCATGTGGCACAGCCAGCGTTGGCGATGACGATGGCGGCCGTGTGGCTGCCAAAGCATCCGGGTTGGCAATTACTTTTACATGTTGCCAATGCGACAGCAGCAACAACAGCAGCAACAACAGCAGCAACACCAGCAGCAGCAACATTAACAGCAGCAGCAGCAGCTACCACAGACGCATTCAGCATTCGAAAGAACCGCAGTCAGCGAATATGGTGCACACACACACACACACACATATATACACATATACACACACACACAAAGGCGCTTAAGTGGCTACGTCATTAGGCACCAAAACGCTGTTGCTGCTGCTGGTGCTGCTGTTGCTGCTGCTGTCGCTGGCCGCTGTCATGTTGCATGCGACACACAGTGGCTGGCAGCATTAGACGAAGTACAGTAAATGCTGCCATTAGCGAACAATTATTTAATTCCACAGTGAAACTGAGCTGCCTCAAGAATGCCACAGTGAAACTGAGCTGCCTAACGAAATATCTGTTATGAAGAGTTGAAGAAAGTACTAAATATTAGAGAGTTAAATATATCTATGAGATACATATGTAGCACATGTATACTAAGGACAAGTTTATGGAAAAATCAATTGTTTATATAAGGAATTTCTAATAATGTATTAAAAGCTCTACTCAAAATATATATTTCCTACATGTACTAAATGTTAAAAATATGTATGTTTACCTATGGAATAACATGTGCATGTACTAAATATAAATGTGCCTCTATGTATGGAATTTCAATTTAATTACAGACATTGACTTCAAAGTTCTATATTTGTATAGGAATGAGAAATATATGTATATAAGAAATATCTACATTTAAATTGATTATATATACAAATGTTTTCCCATGATTTTGCACTGATGCAGCTGTTCGCTAATGGAGATTTCACTGTAGCTAGAGCCATATCTTTAACTGCAGCCATAAGGCATTTGTGTGTGTGTGTGCGTGTGTCTATCTGTCTGTGTGTGTGTGTGCACATAAATTAAATTCTTAAATTGCTCGTTAGCTCATCATGAGGTTTTGGTTCATTCATTCATGCAGTTGTCGTCGTCGTTTCTCTCGCTGTTTCTATGATGGGCAACAATAACAATAATCATGCTGTTGCTGTTGCTGTTGCTGCTGCTGCTGCTGCTGCTGTTGCTGTTGCCGCCGTCGTCAACAAGCAACAACAACAACAACAACTCGTTCGCTCGCTCTTGGCCATTATGTAGGTCATTTCAATTTGTTGTTGTTGTCGCAGTGTGTTTATCGCTTTGGTCGCTCTGTCTTTGTTTCGCTTCGTCTTTTTTCGCCTCGCAGTTGTTGCCCCACTTGCCACGCCCCCGTGCCCGCCCCTCATTCGCTAACTGCTCGCCTACAATTTTATGATTTCACTTGGATTCTCTATGCGCTTTTAATATCAACGCGTTGGCATCTTCTTCCACAAGTGATTTAATTTAGCACCAAAACTCAATTCTCTGCGGCATTCTACAACTATTTAGGCAGGGGCACACACAGCGAGAAAGAGAGAAAGAGAGACAGAGAGACAGAGAGAGAGATGGGAAATATATGGAGCACATATAATTTAGTATTATTTAAATACTTTATGCAAGCACTTAAAGACTTTTGGAACACGATTATGAAACAGTTTGTCATAAAGAAAACGATATATAATGGATATGAAATACGAAGATATAACATACATATATAATTTGATATATATCCTCATAAATTTCAGCCTTTGTCTGGTTGTCTTTTGTGAATCATTTAGCTGCGTGTTCCCAAGAGTTCTTTGTGACACAACACAAAAGGTATCGATTGCCTTTATGAGAAATGCAAACAACACTGATTTATCAGATACATACATATATCTGTATAAACAAAGGCTAGCTGAGTAGACTGTCCAGATTTACGTCTAATGAGTATGTTTTAAGCGGAACGGATTGCATTTAAACAGACTTCTTGAATGCTGAGTCTTCGTCTAAATCGGGAGACAGCTATTCTAATCCGATTTGACGTATCTCCAAATAAATCACATATGCATAATTGAATTTGTAGTCAAAATTGTATTCAAATTGATTTGAATGTATTCTATTAAGAGTCTAATAATTTTATGTAAGCAAGTCTCCGATTGAATTAGAATTGCGTGCTAAGAGTTATTTTATAATTTTGATCATTTTTTTCTTAATATATAAATATTATTTATTTTTAGACAACTTTAAAAAATAATTCGCTTTGCATTTAATTTTCAAATTTAATTATAGTTAATCTTTTTCACGTTTAATTTTCTTGAATTAACCTGAATTTGAGCAGGGAGTTTCATAATATCTTGCGAGAGGCCTTGGCCGGGGCTTAGGTAATTATTTAATTTGTTGGGCTGGAAGTCGTTAAAATATGTTTATGACACCTGCTGGAATTGCACAATACGCCCCTTTGAAAAGGTGGCCAAATGTGGGAGGGGCGTGACGGGTCGGAAGACGAGGTAATCGAGGCAGTTGGCATATTTGCGGACATTTATCAGATGGAGCGAAGGCTTAATGAGAGGAAAAACCTCCGTTAAAAAGGGGAAACTTACAGTTAGGGAAAATTAATTGCACGGCACTCAGAGAGAAAAGTGGCAAAGGAAAAGTTTATCTAGATATTTGTGCCATGTAATTGCAGAGAGATAGAGACAGAGACAGCATCAACCAACCCAATTAAAGCAAAACAATTCAATTGGAAAACTACAAATTGACTTTGCAATAAGTCCCAAAATTGAAAATAAAAAAATTAAAAGAATTCGTATTTGAGTTGGGCAAAACTCGAACTGAAAGAAGACAAATGCAAAACCAATCAGAGAATTTGAATTATACAAAAAAATCTTGGCAGCAGAGTGCAATTTATTGGGAAGCTGCTAGAAGAGCTGAAATGGGAACGAGACGGCTGATAGATACCCAGCAAATGATAGGAGTTCTCACTGATTAGGGAATGAAAGAGAGTCAAATAGGGAAAGATACAAAAAAAAAAGAGAGACAGAGAAATTTAAACATGATTCTGTTTTATCAATTTTGACAGGGTATCGCCCATCATACAACTCATCAACTAGAACTCTGTCACAGGGTATTCAAAACTATTCAGACAGGTCTAAATTTTTGCTTCTTCTTCATCTTCAACTGTTAGCTGGTTCCGTTAGCTGCCGCTGCCGCTGCTGCTGGCCCGAAGGTCAACCAAAATGGCCAATAAAATGAAATTCCAGCGCTTTGCCAATAAAATAAAAATGCAACCCATTTGAAGTCGCTGACAAATCGAACGATGGATGAAGAGAGCGCAGCGATGGACTGAGGTGGAACGAATGGAACTGGGAGAGCGGGCCACGCGGGAGGGAATCATAAAGTTTGCAGCCGTCATTGTTTTAAGAGTGCTTTAGTAGTTTTGTGGGCGTGGCAGCGTGACAGCGCCAGCTAACTGCAAATGTTATGCGTGAGGAAGACGCAAAAGAACGAAAATCGTTCGACTTGAACGCTTTGCTTTTTGGAAGTGATACCCTGGGTAGCCATTGAGAAAGGTTTAGCTGGGCATATAGGTTCTGTGAATAATATTAACATAATGTATCAGACTATAAGCACAGCAACAACTACCGAGTTTATATGTGGTCTTATCCGTGTGCAAAAGCGTCGAGTGGAGTATACGAGTAAAGGCGTATAAGAGTGGAGCAATTTAGAGTATTTTAGAGAGGAGCAGTAATAGAGTAGAAGAGTGTAGAAATATACGAGAGTGAGATGAGTAGAAGACTATATTAGTTCAAGAACTAAATAACATTAATAAAGCTAGATGGAGCATAAGTGTATTAGAGTATGAGATCTTGGTCTGCCTCCAAATAGGTTCTTCTGCTTTCTTCTATATTCTACATAGAAGATCGTTTGAGATATTTCTAGTCATGCACTCCCCATTAGAACTCTACTCTACTACTCTTACTTCTGTTTCTCAAGTTCGTCCAATTCGAGCTTCTACTCAATTTTTATTTTTTAGCAATCGTTGTTGTTGTTGTTGCCCAATTTGATGCGGCGGATTTGGCGTTTGTTTTTACGACACTCGAATGTGGCCGTGGCAGCTGGAAGGCAGCTGAGGCAGAAAAAAAATGGCAGAGACCAAGGCGTTCTGCCATGTAAAGCGACATTTCTTCAGTTACGTTTTTTTTTTTTTTCGTTTTCGAGCATTGCTCTCTCTGCGGTTTTTGTTTTTGCTGCTACTCCTGCTGCTGCTGCTGCCGGAAATTGCTGCCATCGATATGCTGGCCAGCAACGCCCCCACTCAGAGCCACGCCCCCACCCTGTCGACTCCCACTTCTGGCAGGCTGAACAGACGACACTTTGGCAATTTATTTCGATTGCGTCTCGGAACTTGCTACGGTTTGTCCTTTTCGCCAGGACCTCCTGCTGCTGCTGCTGCTGCTGCTGCTCGATTTGCATAAGCGACAGGCAACCAACCAGCCGACCAAGCAGCCAGCCATGAAAATAACAAGACCAAAAAAGTAAAAAAAATAACGTTGCAATTGAGCTTAGCCGACTGCATGATACTTACGATCTAAACACAAGAGTAGCATATGCTTTATATGGGAATATAATGGAAGCAGAATAAGAGACACGAGAAGGGAAGAATCATTTTATCATATTGGATATTTATTGAGATATCTGATATTGTTGATTTATATGTTCTCTTCACTAATTAAATATATTCCACAAAATCTCTACAAAATCGAGAATCAGAATAAAACCAAATATTTATATTGATTCAAGTTTCTACGCAATCTCTCAGTGCAATCTGAAAAGAAACGATCTTTATCCCGTACGCTCCGCAGTTCAACTTTCTTTAAAAAAAAAACACAATATGCCCTTTCAACACTATATGAGCGAGCATTCAAATATTGCGCGAGAAAAAAAAGGGCAGATTAAGCGCAAATACAAATCAGTGCATAATTTTTCTATTAAACATTTTCCACTGGACAGGCTTTGCAGTTGTAGCCGTGACTCCCTCCCACTCTCCAGCTCTCTCTCTCTCTCTCTCTTTCACACTATGTGTGCGTGGGTGGACACCTGCTCGCATTTTACAGCTAGGTCACGTCCTGTGCTCCTACTACTCCAGCAGTCACAGCAGTCGCAGCTGGCCACGTTCCATTTGCCGCTCAGTTTTCAATCTGTTCGCATTTTATTTTCAATTTTTTCGGCACGGACTTTAATTTGATGTGCAAACGCTTAGATGAGATATTTTTGTATTTAGGCAGCCCTGGCAGCTAGCCCTGGCCCCCACTGGCCTACCTCTCTCCCTATCCCCCCTCTCTCTCTCTCTTACCATATGCAAATTGTGTTTTGGTGCGCGAAAGTCGCGCTACAAATGAAAAGCAAAAGTCGATTGAAATGAAATACACGACACAAAATTAAATGAAATACGTGGGACAACATTTTGCGAGCGTTGCCATTGTTGTTGCTATTTCTAGTGCCATTGTTGTTGTTGTCTGCTTTTATATGGTATGGTAGTATGTATGAATATCTGTCAGTCCGTCTGTCTGTCATACATATTCAATAGCAGCAGCAAATGCAAATTTGCAAAACTCTAAAATGGAAAGTGAACAGACACCAAAAAAAAAAAAAGATGGAACTACACATACATAAACATATCACACACACTCACTCTCACGTATGCATAACTTTTGCTTTCGAGAATGATCAGAATACGAGTGCGATTAAGTTGATATATACATATATACATACATATATCAGCATAGATTTAAACAGCGCGAAATTTGAATCGAAAGCGAACAAAATACAAAAATCCAAAATTTATTCGAATTAAGCGAAAAGCGCGAAAGCGCTGCGAAAGCAAAGAGTCAATTGGAAAGAGCTTGAAACGGAATATATATTAAGATTATATAAATATATATATATATATATATATATATATATATATATATATATATTTAATGATGATTATCTGTATCAATCCATAAGAGAGAAGTCTTCAGACGTGTCCGAAATAGTCGTATTAGTCTCTTTAAAGTTTGGTTTGTAAGTTTCGTAAATGAATAATTCTAGAATTGAATGTTTTAGACTCAACTAGCATCATTCATAAAAGTTTCAATAAATTACAGAAAAAGGGGCATGAAAAAAAAGGAAGAATAAATTCGAAATTGAAAATCAAATAAATTGTGTAGCCAAGCACTTTTCGCAGCACTTCATCGGCAATATTCGCAGACATATGCATAAATGCGGGCACAAACGAATTGTGGCGAGCAAGAGGAAAGGAGAAAAAGCCAAACAGTTCGAATGTGGCTAAAATTATGGTTTGGGCCAACGGCGTGTCAATGATATCAAATATCGAATATCAAGTGCTGTCCATAAACAACTTGACCTTGCGCACGTAGCCAAAGCCAAAGCCAAAGCCAAAGCCAAAGCCAAAGCCAAAGCCAAAGCCAAGCGAAAGAGTTCGATTCGAATTGGGACTCGCAGTCCGAGCTGGAGCTGTGTCCATGCTGACTGCTCATCGATTACCCACTCACGTTCATGCTTCTGGCTAATATGGTTTGCCTTGGCTGTGACTACCCGACTAGCACTGGCTGCCACGTAATATTTCGGGCATCTTTGCTAAGCGAAGAGAAGCGCAATTGAAATGCCTCTGACTCGAGGCTCACTTGGCTGACGTGCTTCCATATTTGATATGACGTATATTAGATGAGAGCGAACGGGGTGTACTTGTGTGGTACAGATCAATGGAACAGGTATGCATTCATTTTCATTAGAATATATGAGAAGAAACAAAGAGAACCTTGATCAGAAAAAGAAGTCGGATCATATATAGACTAGAAATTTTTTACTCTTTAGTGAATATTCATATAGTTCTAAGGGATTCCAGCGTTAACTATAGCTACAGACTAGTTGATACTGGTATATTCTCTTCCTTACATTATATTTACATAGCAGATAGCTGAAAGATGTTTTAGGTATCCCTCTAGTCAAGCACTCTCTAGCTCGCTCCTACTTGCCTTCTATTTTTTTCCTTTTGCCCAAAAGAGAAGTCAATTTGTGGCTGTGTCGTGAGTCAGCCAAAACTGGCAGCTCAAAGGTTTCGTTCACTATCTCTCTCCCTCACTATATTTTCTGTCTCTCTCTCTCTCTCTCTCTTTCTCGGTTTCACTCGCTTTGAGCCAATAATCGTTGACCAAATATCTGTAAGTGTTTTCAGCACGCAATTCAGCTATTGGCAATTGCCGCTCATATTTCTTGCTTTATCTTGTCGAATGTCTGGTGTGAAAATTGCAATTAGTATTGTTTTTCCCTCACTCTCTCCCTCTCTCTCTATTTTGTATTGGGTTTTTTTGTGTGAAGCCTTTGCCAAGAATTAGATTGGCTAAATTGGTTTTCAGTTCAGTTTTTACTACTACTATTTAAAGAATTTTTATATATACACAGATATTTCGTTATATATATATTTATATATGTATTATAAGTGCTCATTATAAATGTGGCACAGTCTGCCTGGTCATTAAGTCGTGGCATACGCCCCTTTATTATGCTCGTTTAATATTATTATGGTTTATTTTTATACTCGCGCAAGTTGTGCAAAGAGGGCATATTTGTTGGCCGGCATGGGACAACTAAAGCTCAGTCTAGCTGTACGCTTTGAACTTCAGAGTATATGAGTATAATTTATATATCTATATATTTATACATAATTATCTATCTAGCCAATGACAGAACAGAGTATCATTCAGTCGGACAATCTTCGCATTTATATCATTTTCATAACTTGCCGTTGGTAGCTGTTGCTGGAGCTTTTAAAGTGCGTTTGGCAACAACGCAAATGGCTTTCATCACACTCAACAGCATAAATACCTGCGATTGGCATATGCCAGAGATCGTTAAATGTCCGATGCCTGCTGCATTAATGTTAATGCTTCAATATAGACAAACGCAGACATTTAAACACACACACAGAGACATATACATGAACATACCTGAAATGACACGGAGATAGAGAGAGAAAGAGGGAAATGTATAATGAAAATGTTTTAATAAAATTTCTATAATTATAATTCATTCAATACAAATTTGATGCTGGGTTGGTAGAGACATAATTGTGTGGGGATGCTTAAAGTAATTAGCATTTTCCGAATTACTTTAATAGGTATTTATGGAAATTAATCAAAATATGTATCTACATACATTTATGAGAAAGTTTCACAAAATGTGAAGCCAAACGAGCTTAAAGGCTGTTAAGGGCTTTGCAACTTTATAAAACATTTATTTTGCAACTATTTTCTATTGTTCTTCCTATACAAAAATGTGAAATTTAGTAATACTAAAATAATCAAAAATAAATAAGAATCCTCATAGATTATTAAAATTATTATTATAATATTCGAATGGATGCAGTTAAGTTATCTAGTTATCAGACTTAATTTTTTCAAAGTGCAATTCGATTATCTCTCGTCTTGCTTTTAGATTTGTTTATATCTTAGTTAAAAGACCTTTTGTGAAGAACATTCCTGAAAATTTCCTCCTGAATGATTTCCAATTTCAATTTATATAATTTTTTTTTGCTTACAGTCAATAACCTATCCATAAATCAAATTTATATATATATATAGATTTTACACAAATTCAAATGCAATTAACTTCGCTATAAAGAACTGTAGCTTGAATTTGTATTCCATTTTCGCATATATAGTATAAATTTGATTATCCCCCACATTTCTAACACATGGCTAAGCAATTACGAACGCCCCCATTTGCTAACTATTCAAAATTTATAGTTTCTGTTTCAGCTGTTGTTGTTGTTGTTGCTAATGTTGCTAATGTGCAAACGAACTCAATTACGCAGATAAAATAGTATCGCAACAACCACCACCAGCAGCAGCAGCAGCAGCAGCAAGTCGAAGGAACAAGAAACACAAGTCATAAAAGTGCGCATAAAACGCAAAAACTGATTGAGAGTTATATGTATATATAGATATATATGTATTATACATCTGCATGAATGCATCCAAATGGGCAAATGAATCATTCATTATAAAAAGCTGCACACTTTTTTTGTGTACAGCTTAAATGGGTGGCAGTAAATGTTGTACAACTTGTCTGTATCGACAGCTTGCAGTCTCACTCACTCCCATGCTGTACAGCACCTTATGAGTACACTAAAACTACTGTACAGTGTTTTTTACTGCACAGTATTTTGGTGTGCAGTAAACTCACTGTACACTGAGTTGTTATTGAGGACGCTTCATACAAAGTTTCTTCAATAAAATTTCATACACATTTAATAAATTTATCTCATATTTATAAATTTATTTCTGAAAATGACTCATTATATAATAAATTAATATTTGAATGCAAAAACATTATTTTATTTACTTAGTTATCCGTTGTTGCAACTTTGCAACATTTATAATTAATTAAATTTTTAGCAACCGAAAAGGCTCTTTCGGATGCTGCACTACTTGCTGGAACGGCTAACATTTTACATTTTATCAGCTTGCCTTTGCAAGTTAATAAACAAATATTTTTGATAGTGTTTATTTACTAAACTCCAAATTCGAACTCGCACAATGCCAATTGTATTGAATTGCATTGCAAAGGCAACGCACAATACAACTGACTAGCGATTCGATGTGCAGCAAGCCTTTTATACTTGCTTCTCTTGCATATCTAATTTTCTAGAAAGTTTAATGCTTAATAAATGCTTACTTCTGAGTTGATGAGTTTTTCGAGAATATTCTACAACAGTTTACATTTAATAATATAATATATAATATAATAATATTTAATACATATTTTTTTATATATATTTGTATATTTATATTTATTATTTATATATTTATATTTATTATAAGAGTCGCTTGACTAATGGGGTGATAGCTTGCACAGCTGTTAGGCATGACAGAAATGCTGTTCTCATAATTGTATATGGTGTACAACGTGTAGAAACGAGACAAAAATTGTTCTCACTCACGAAGTGTACTACATTTTACTGTTCTCACTCTAGTTGAGAACAGTTGAAATACTGTTCTCGATTCTTCTGCACACTAGAAAATACTGTACAGTAATGAAATGGGTGCAGTATTTTGAGAACACTTTACTACTGTACAGTACTATGTTGCAAGAAATGAATGTATTCTTGCAGACCTGTAATATGTATAGATAGCACATACAGGCGCTCTCTATTGGTGTGAGTGTGTGTGTTAAGGGACATCACGCCACAACACATTAAAGGAAATTGACGCGGAAACGAAGCGAATAAAAACTACCCAAGCTAAACAGGAAACGGTTGAGGGGAGCACGGCGGAGTTAGCAGGAGGTCCAGTTCGCAATAGCAACAATGTTCCACACACACACACGCACACACACTTATGTACTGATAAGGACTCCCATATACACATACACACACACAGAGTCATTGCTCACTTCATTACGCATAATTTCCTCTGCGCCTTTCATACAGTTTCTTCTGACAGTATATCACAATAATGCAAGAGGGAGAGAGAGAGGGAGAGCGAGAGCAAGAGAGAGGGAAGAGGTATGCTGGAGAGCGAAGCTCGCTACACAATTTACAGCTTGCGTTTCTGGGGTTGGCCTCAATGGTCAGACGCGATTGCCTTAATGTCGTCAGGGTTTCAATGCGATGAGGGCTGAGCTCACCCAGCCAGCTGGCTGGATTGGCATATGGCGCGGGCCGGGTATATCAGCGCAGCTATTGCTGCAAAAATTATATGCCGATTGCAGTTTGTCGATAAGCGCGAACCAAAAAGAATTACGAGCCATGCGGGTGATATGCATAAACATTCACAATCTTCGAGCTGAGCCACGCTAAAGGCTGACCAGAGCCCATAAACCTCGTCGCCAGCACAAATTGCAAAGCAGAAAACAGCAAAAGATGAACAGAAATGAAAAAGTGAAAAAATGAACAAATGAGAGAGGCCAAGGCTGTAGCCAGCTGCTGCCAATGAATCGCATTGCATTTCAGTGAAGCGTCTGGGTTAGGCTTCGCTTAAGGTTGGGCTGGGTTTTCGAACTGAAGTTGGCTCTTGGGGTTTAGGTTTGGGTTTGGGTTTGGGACTGAGGAATCATCACCAACAAACCGCAGCTGCTGCGCGAGATTTGCCAAGAAAAACAACAGAAAATTGTGAGAGCAATGAGTGAACGACTCTAAGATGACCTGTAAGTCCTCAAGATTTCAGACTAAAGATTTGCCTCTCATTTGTGGGTTCTTTAAAGATAAGGAAAGAGAGAGAGAGAGAGAGAGAGAGAGAGAGAGTTGTCAAGAGATTAAATATGCTAGCACTTAATAGAATATCTCTACTCTTTGATAATCTGTGAACATATTTGGCTTATTTTGTAGATTTCTTGAAATCTAGGAAACTGCTGATAGACAAGATTAAGAGATTATAATATAGAATTATGCTAAACTGAGGCTTCTACTATCTTTAGCGAGGCAATCCCAAAATCATAGAGTCGTAGAGTTGTCTTTTAGATATCTATCAATTCTCTGAGAAGATTGTTTAAAAGACAAAGTGACTTGACTTTGATGTGCAAAAACTCTATGCAAGTGACGCTCGACTTTTGTTAACTACAGGGTATATGCAATGTAAAATAAAAACAGAAAACTGTTTACAGCGCTTGTGGTTCGCCTTGAGTGGAAGCCCAAAGGCGGGTGCGAAAAACTCGCACGCAAGTGTGCGTTTAATAGTCTTGCGGTTGAGCGGGATGAGAGCTGATTGGAGACGGACGCATGAGGCATGAGGGATCCGGAAATAAGACAGCGACTATGCAGTGCTCCTTAACTTGCAAAGTACACACACTAAGTCACACCAACACACACGCACAACCAAGTGGAGCGTCGATGCGACGAAGATGACGATGTTTTGCCTAGAGAGCGAGAGATCTTGGTGGAAGGAGAAAGTTTTCTATGCTGAAGAGTGTTGTGTGTGTGTGTGAGTGTGTGTGTGTGTGTGTGTATGTGTGTGGCTAGTGTTGTAGTTGCTACTACTGCTGTTTGCTTTGGTTTTTCCTTTGTTTCACTTCCACTTGTCTATTACTTTTGCTTCTTTTGTTTCTCAGCAGCTGATTTTTACTCTCGACGCTCTTAGTTATTATAGCAAATTATTTGTTTTGACTTTAGTTTTTGACGTCAACGTCAACTTTACTATTGCTGTGGCTGCTGTTGCCATTGTTGTTGTTGTTGTTGTTGTTGTTGTCGCTGCTTCCCAGCTGCTTCAAATTACGTTCCTTTGTTTTGTTGCGGTTGCCGAGCGACGTTTTCTCATTTTTATTTATTTTTTTCGTCTTGCACAGCTCGTCAACTTTTGTTTTTGTCGAATTAGGGATTTTGTATTTTCGCCAAGCTAAAATTAGTTTAGCTCGAGCTCATGAAAGCTCATGAAACAGCCAACAGCGGCTCTCCCCCTAATTAGATAGCGAAGGTGAAGCCTTAGCTCCCATATTTATTTATAGTCGAGACAATATTGAATGTGCGGCTAGCTGTTCATGGCAGCAACTGAATGAAGCGTGGAATGGAAGCAATTTATAGTAGCGGATAGTGGAAATTCTTTATGGGAAGTGAACGAAAGAGTGTTCTATTAGATATGGAAAATAAGTTTTAATTTTAAAGTAGAAGGAATCTAACATACGGCAGAAAGAGAGAGAGAGAGAGAGAGAGGGAGAGATAGAGAGAGAGAGAGAGAGAGGGAACGGTAGAAAAGTGTGAAAGAGCGAGAAAGAGAAGAAGAAAAAAGAGACATCAAGATACAATCAAGTAGAATTAAAGACATAAAGAGCGAGAGAGAGAGAGAGAGAGAGAGAGAGAGAGAGAGAGAGAGAGAGAGAGAGAGAGAGAGAGAGAGAGAGACAGATGTAGGTATATGAACTGAGGAGCAACTACAATGAGAGATAGACAGCGAAACTGAAAATGGGAAAGAGTAGAGATGGACGATACAGAAAATAAGACAAGGAGAGAGAAAATCAAATATATAAAGAAATACAGAGTGTTCAGAGTCAGCAATGGAAATGTGAATTCTATTTACCAATTAATAGAAAACTCTTTGGCAAATATAGTTTAGCAACTTCTCAGCTTGAGCTTCTCCTGCTTGTTGCTAAACTTGATATAAAGTAATTCTCTTAAAGTTTCATTCCGTTAAGTATTTCTAACAAAGTTTCGTTTTCTATTTGTTCTATGCAAAAATCACGCATACGCAGCGTGTGCCAACACCAAAAAGAAAGACAAATGTAAGTGGATAACGGTTGTTGTAACTCTTGCTGTAACTGTTACTGTTACTGGAAACTGTGTGACTGTGACTCTTTGTCGTTCTGTTTATGTTTCTGATTTTCGTGCCAAGCGCAACTGTGGCACGTGTGTGTGTGTGCCTCTGTGTGTTTGCGTGTGTGTATAATTATGAGCAATCTACACGTAAAATTTTATGAAAACACAAACAAGAAGAAAAAGAGCAAGAACAAGAAGCAGCAGAAGAGCAAAAGTATGGCCATAAATTGTAAATTTTATTTGCGCGCAGGATTACGCGTGAAATGCGACCAAAGGATGCAAGGCAACACACAAGGATAGCTATCCAAAATTGTTGTTCTCCCACCCTCTTCTTCTTCAGCTGCTGCTGCTGCTGCTGCTTCTCCAACTTCCTGTTAATGTTTTAATTAATTTGTAAAATAAAAGCGCTTTGGCATTTGTTTTGCGAGCAAGCGAATCGCACAGATTACAAAAACTTTGCCAGCTCTAAAAAAGTCGCGAGTCAAACAATAACACAAAGTGTTCAGAGACACCCACCGGGTGGTGGTGGTGGTAGCTCCGTGATGGGGTTGCTGTTACTGGGTATCTGCAGTCGGATCTGTGTGCCAAACTGATTTCTAGCAGACAGACAGCCAGACAGCGTACAAATAAGGTCTTGCTCTTGCTCTTGTTGCTGCTGGTGCTAGTGCAACTGCTGCGGGCCACACAAAAACAACTGAGAGCGTGTAAGCATGCACTAGCTGGGAATGCCCGACGTGCAGATATCCTGTAGCTCATATAAAGTATTAATTGCATGACTTTGATGAAAATATTATTATATTGAATATCGTTTTGGATAAGTTTTACTGATTATCGAAAGCAAGTTTTAATTCTATGTGTCATATGATGATTTCTTATTCACCCATAATCAGAGAGTGTAATAGATCAACATTCTAATAACTGTATTATACTCTGAGACTCCTACACTACACACTCTCATCTAATCAACTCTTCAATTCTAAGCATGCTCGTGCATATACTCTTCTACTATTTTTCCTATATAGATCTACTCTTATAAATATTACATACTCTTCTAATCATATTACATACTAATCTAATCATGCACTTGTACAGTCTTAAACTCTCATACATACAGACATCATAGTATTATACTCTTATACTCATATTTTCATCTAATCTCATTTATTAACTTTATACTCTGCTCTAATACTCTTATACTCATCCACAGATATCTACGCTCAGTTCCTTTCACCTATACCACAAATAAGACAATATACCCAGTTTACTCATTTGCAATGGATTCGTGGGTATTAAAAACTGATTGCACTTTAAATTGAAATCAGACGCGTGGTTCACACACGCCCTTTCCCTCTTGCCACGCCCCCAGCGCCTTTTTTCGGGTAGTTGATTTTTTGACTGGCTTTTTTTCTGTTGTTGTTTTCCGGCTCCTCGCTCCCCTCGCGCATTTTGCGGTTGACAGTTGACACAGTCCGCGGGGCAGTCCAGCAGAGCAGCGAGCAGAGACAACTCCAGGCTGAACTGAAACAGTTTTCAGTGTCTCTTCCACTCTCTCTCTCCATGTCTCCCTCTCTCTCTCTCTCTCTTTCTGTTTCTCCTTCTCTGTGTGTGCTTCCCTCTAGCAATTGGTTTAAATTTTACAATGTTTAAGCTAAAATGTAGCCATTAAAATGCCCTTTTCGCTCTCGCCCCGCTCGTCCTCGTCGACGTTTTGGCTGTCGTCGTTGCTGTTTTTTCGGGGGGTTTTCCGGCTTTTCACATTTTCGCGCTCATTACAATTGCGCATTTTATATGGCAATTTGGTATTGGATTTTAAATATTTAAGCACTGCATTTGTTGTCGTTAAGCGTTAATTGAAGTTAAGCCAGACTCACAAATTAGCCCCAAAAACAAAACCCCAACAAGCAAGCAAATTAACTATGAAAACAAAAACAAAAACAAAAACTATGAAATAAAACAAATGTAAATCATCGAAGGCAACTTTCAAATTAAAATTATCCTCAACTCGCCTAGCAGGCATTGAAATATTTAATGGAAATGTGGAAAAACTTGAACTAGTGACGTGAAGTGTTTCAAATGGGGAACTTGGCCTGTCTATGAGGCGATCGATATAAGGCAAAAAATCAAGTTTCTATTGAGCTTTAAATACGACAGAATATAAGTAGTTCATTACAACTCAGAGAACACAAACAAGGCTGTTTATGAAAATGGAGTTAAAGTTAACCAAATGATCAGAAAATTTTGCTTTATGCAAGATATTTTGCTCATACTTAAAATCTCATATACCCATTTGCAAATCTATTTTTCTTCTGATTTTGGATTTGTCCTTTACAAAAATTTTCTTTCCTATTTGATCAAGCTCAATATCTTCTGTTATCTTATGTCTTCATATATTTATACTCTAGTATGAAAGATCTATTTTAAATCTGCATTTCTAGTTATTTCCCATTAGCTTTTTAAAACTTACGTCTTAGTCGAAATCTCTTCAACTCTTTTCCAGCTTCTTATTAATTAATTACACAATTCTCTTGTTAAGTATTATTGAGCTGCAGCATTTCTGTTGTCTATTTTGATGTTTGTCTTCAATCGAAATTTATGCATTTGAGCTTTTCACTCATTTTTCAACAGAAAATAACGAGTCAGAGTCAGATCTATTCAAATGATGCCCACCTACTGACAATAAAACCACAAAAAAAAAAAAACAACAACAAACTACTGACAATAAAACCACAAAAAAAAAAAAAACAACAAAACAAATCAATACAAAAAACTTTCACCCGTAAAAGGAAGCAAAGACTGAAAAAAATATATAAAAAATAAAAACTGGTTCGCAATATTTCTCATATTACCTCATTTAAAACCGAGTTGAGGCATAAACAGAGACAGACAAACAAAGAGAGAGTGAGAGAGAGGTAGATTGGGCAAGATCTACAGATAAAGACTTCATTAAAAACTCTAATCAATGCTGCGGGAATTATGAAATAGACTCAATAATAGATGAAAAACTGATTACATTTACAAAAATAAAGAGAATGCAAAACAAATTAATTTCAAGAAATAAAAAAAGCAAATCAATATGCCTGATGTTTACGTATATATATGTATATGTATTTATAAAACATATATACATTTCATTTATACATTTTTGCATGGCTTTATTTGGCATTGAAGTGAAATGCGTAACACCCACATTTTCAAATATTTCGAATAGTGCTTCGAAATGCGGGTCAAGCTGCTTTAAATATAAAGCTTTAAATACCAAAATCTCTTACTCATAGCAATGCAAAAATGCGAGACGCAAAAGTTGTTGCTTATTGTTAAAAATCAGAAATATTGAATAAACAATTGCACATAATCAATTATTATCGATAATAATAAAATAATGTAAACTTAAAATATTCTTCTATATAGGAGAAAATACTGCAGTTTATGCGGGAATGAAAATTTAGTAAATCACAAAGAAATATTATTAGAATTTATATAAATTTCAAAAAAATAAACAAGCAGCTCAAAGGCTAAACAGACAACTTGGGCTCTAGCTGAAATTTTTAAAGAATTTAATTGACTAAAAAAACAATATAATCGGTCAATGGAATATAAAGTTAAATATAATATACATATTTGATACATACATATACAGAGATTAAATTTATGATTTAAAAAATTGAGTTGACTCATGCATAAAATGCTAAATTATTGTATAACACCTCAGCCACAACAACAACAACAACAAAGTAAAGATTATAAGAATTCTTAGAGTTTTTTTTAATTAAATTATATTAGAAGCCAGCCAAGCTTAAAGATTTAACTATATATGCATTCAATAAATATATATTTGCAACAAATTTTGCAAGTCAACAAACTGGCTCTGGCTGTGGCTCTGACTCTGGCTCTGGGTCTGTCTTTGGTTATGGCTTTGACTCTGCCTCTGGCTCTGCAACTGGCGACTGGCGAGTGGCAACGAATGGCAATGAATGCCACACACGCCCCGTTTTGTATTTTTGGGTTCAGTTGAATGCACAAAAAGCCGCAGCCAGCAGCCGGCAGCCGCAAAAAGAGAGGGTATACACGAGCAGACGAAGAAGAGCAAACAGAGTCTCCGCTGCTTAGCCATAGCATAAATTATTGAACTTTTGTTTGCAGCAAAATAAAAAAATAAAAAAATCAATAATAAAAAAAAAGTGGACTCAACTGGAAAATATATAATACACTGAGCGAAAGCAGGGGGTTGGGGCTAGCTGTCTACACATCAGAATTTTATACATTTATTTGCATACGCATATTTATTTATTTATATGCTTATTTACGAAAAATGATGCTGGCACGAGGCGGGGCTCTATTGTATTGCCAAAGCGGGGCTGGAGAATGAGTTGAACAAAATATGAAAATAATTCTCGTAATTCTCATTTGCGTTTTTTGCTTTTGTCGGAGGCCTGGAAACGCATTCACAATGAGCCGATTTTTTATTCTTCAGTGGCATTGAACTGTGCACAAAAGAGAAAGAGCCGCAGACAGCCAACTAGCGAGCCAGTCAACCAGTCAACCAGTCTGCTAGCCAGGCCTAAACGCTTAGTCAAGTCTCACAATAATCATTTTTCGCAGCGCTCAAGGCCAGTGCCAAAGCAGTTAAGATTCTCTTATTAAAGGCTTCTTGGCACAGTTCCAAAAAAAATATATATGGAAACGAACGCTAATTAAAGCTTAAGAGAAACAAGTTAGATTATTGCCATTGGCGAGGCTACGGACTGTGTCATGCTCGCTTAAGCCATACAAAATATTCTAAATTCGATTTGAAATCAAAGTTCATTAGATCATTATATATTGCATGAACAAATTATTATTTTAAATTGCAGATTCCAAATTAAAATCTATGAAAATTATTGAGTTTATTCTCGAATCATTTATATGCATAATGTTATGTAATGTGAGTCTAAAGAAACATATCTCTCAGTTTTTAAATCAAAAACTTTCATTCATAATGCCAACTTTATATAATGCTAAATTTCCAATAAAACCAATATACCCATCTGGTCACTCTGGCCACTCTGTCAGCGTTTTTGACAACTAGTTTCTCAGCTTAATTTCTTGGCATTTCGATTGCGGTTTGGGGTCTCTGTGTCAATCGTCACTTAATGGCCGAGACACAAATCTGAAATCCTAAATCCCAAATTCAAAATTTTAACTGCAATTGGATAGAGCGAGAGCGAGAGCGAGAGAGAGAGAGAGAGGGCAGAGTGGGAAAGCTGACTAAAGCAACAGTTTGTCAAAGAGTTGTCTGCCCTTTGGCATTGGCCCTCTCGACTAGACACGCGTTCAACTTCTATATATCCAACTCTTTACCTTTCTCTCCTTCTCTAGATCTATACCTATCTACCTCTCTCACTCTGCCTATATCTGTTGGCAACTTGTTTTCGTGTCTCGTGTCTCAATGCGTTTTCTATTTGCTGCTGCTGCATTTTGCCGGCTCATTGCAACTTGGCCCGAATGCATTTTCTATGCAAACAACAACGGCTGCAGCAGCAGCAATAACAGCAACAACAACAACAACTACTACTACTAGTATTGCTGAAGCAACCGCAACAGACAACCGCAATTTGATTTTCTGCTTAAGAAGCAACCACTGTGCACAGTGGTCACAAATACTGTAAGTATATAGAAATTTTAAAGCCTTCATTAAATTGTCAATGTGAGACGAATAGAGCATCTGCAATATTCTATATTAAAATTTTCAGTAGTAGAAGTTAGATAGAAATATCAGAGAAATGAGAGATATGGATGGATATGTATATCTCTGATTAACAGGGCTTATAGCTGCTAGAGTTGTCTAATCTCTAGACTATCAGCAGTTAGTGATCTCAGATAATACTAATAATAGAAAGAACAATGATGATAGCAATGACAATGACAATGACAATGGTTACCGAATATGCCTTAACACACAAAGGATAATCAGACTATAAACGATAATGATATAGATGGATAGGAATGAAAATCAAAGCATATATATGATAGATGGGAATGAAAATCATATCAATAATTTACACAGTTCTTATATTATTTACACTAAAAATAACAAAAATAAAAATTAGAAATATAAAATCTATAAGCTCTCAATCTCTGTCTTCCTCTTTTGTCTAGATTTATTCTAAATGCAGTGCTCAGTGCCCATTGTGGCTGTGTGCCATGTATGTCATTTGTGCATGTGTGTATGTGTGTGTGTGTGTGTGTTGGCTTTTCTTTGGTGACGCTGTTGCCTGTTGTCTGTTGTCTGCATTCAAGCTCTGCACTTGGCCAACAGCAACAACAGCAACAGCTACAACGAAGACAACAATAACACTGTGAATTTTACTTTATTGGCTTTATTGACTTTTGTTAAGTTCTCGTCTCGCTTCGCTACGTTTTGCCTCTCTACGTTTCGTATCGTTGTTTTTATTTTTTTTTCGGTCTCTCTATATCTGTGGTGGGATGCGGTTTGCTGCGCCAGTCTCTAGTGCCAAAAGGCGACAAGTTATTTAGCCGCTTTAGCAGCCAACACTGCTGCGGCTGCTGCTGCTGCTGCTGCTGCTGCTTGTGGTTGTTGTTTGTTCTCTTATAAAAATAAATAAACCCAACACCCGCAAAAAAAATAAATAAATAAAAAGAAATAAAAAAGAGCGAGCGAGATGCAGCGCCCGAGTTAGCCAAGAGGCTGCAAAGGACCAGCAGAAAAAACTGGAAAGTTGTTTGGCCAGTTGGCAGCGTGATTGTGATTTGATGTGAACAAATACATATATACATATAGAGAGACATATTGCTAGATCAATTGTGCAGGTAGAAAAGTCAAAAGCTAGCTGTAAATGCTTACACCGACCAAAAACAAAAAAATAATAACTGTGTCAACTGTGCGCAGCAGCAATAGAAGATGCGTGTCGGCCACCAAATGCTGCAAGCGGCCAAAACTGGATGCCAAAGTGCGAATAGCAGCTACACACACACACACACACACATACATACACATAGACGTTGTTCGCACAGCAGCTTGAGATTCTGCAACTCGAAACTTGGTTTTGGTTTTCCGTTTGCTTTTGTTGTTGGGTGAAATCTGGTTTTCAGTTGCTTTAGCTGACTTTTAGCTGCCAGCTAAATGGCTTTTTTTAGCGCTCTTTTTTTGCATTTGCATTTTAAAGTTGAATCATCCGCATTGATTTCAGGCGCGTATCTGGCAGATATGTCTTTTTTTTTTGGGTCTTTCAACTCGCAAAGTTCGACAGCGAGCTGAAAACCAGTTTTTGATTTTGTTCAGTTTTCTGTTTTCAGTTTTCTGTTTTCAGTTTTCAGTGTCAACAAATTAGTTAAAGTGCCATAATTAATATGAAATACTTGACATCTAATGAACTTTTAACTGAATTACGCATCTCTGATTTACGAACGTGCGCCGTGCCATTTAAGCCAGTCTCAAATTTATGTTGGCTTTCGGCTGAGATACGTTTCTTTTAACCTCAAAGATACAAGAAATGCGAAAGTGAAAGTGACCGAAAACTTGCACTCAAATCAGACACAAAAAAAAAAAAAAAACAACAACAGAGATACACACACACACACACATATACAGCGTACTCTTATCTCAGCTTTAGTTTAATCAAAGTATTATCTCTATCTCTCTTTAGTATCGTTTGCTTTATAGAATCCATTAGTATCTGCAGCTTTTGCTGCATTTGCATTCGTATCTTCTTCTAACTTCTTAGTTACAGCTGCCTCTGCTATTGCATCTTTTGCTCTGTCTATTTGTATCTTTGTCTGTTGCGTTGTATCTGCAACTGTTAAAGTGATTTTTATTGTTGGTCACACGATTTGCCTTTGCTCTTTTGTTTCGCATGCTTCAAATTTGAATATAAAAACCTTAGAAAATTGACAAGCAGCTCGAGGCTCGACTAGCAGATATCCTGCAATGCACTCTCTCTCTCTCTCTCTTTCAACTGTCTCATATTCATCAAGTTCTTTCTACCTTTGCAATTGAAGCTAATATGCCCTCCTTC
The DNA here is from genome assembly GCA_030914385.1 of Drosophila antonietae. Classification (NCBI taxonomy): domain Eukaryota; kingdom Metazoa; phylum Arthropoda; class Insecta; order Diptera; family Drosophilidae; genus Drosophila; species Drosophila antonietae. The sequence goes on along the minus strand of JAUESO010000611.1, from coordinate 434,621 downwards.
GGTGCACAACTCGTACAGGGTATGGATAAACAACAAGCATAAACGATTTATACGTTGCGAGCGTAGTTCGCTTCAGCATCACGTTTCCTTTTTTATTGCCGTTGTTTTCTTCTGCTTCTTCCTTTGCTTTATTTTATTTTTATTAAGTATCACAGTTGCTGTTGTTGCTCTTCCTCTTCCACTTCTTCAGGGGTGCTCTCGGCCGTAACTTTGTTGCTGTTGTTGTTATTTAATGATTTAAAGATTATGCACGCTCCGCCGGACACACAGCCGGACAATCGTCTGCCCTTTTTATGGAAGGGGAGCCGCAAAGGGCCTCAACTTCAGTTTTTCAACTCCTGACAAAACTTTCGCTTTTTTTTACACCTTTTCTCTCTCCCTCTATCTCCCTCTATCTCTCTCTCTATCTTTCTCTCTCTCTCTCTTAACCAAAGTGAAAAAATTGTGTAAGAGCATGTTAATTTGAAGCGAAGGTTGAAGGCGTTAAAATTGCAGATAAAACGTCGCGGTTTGCCGGCTTCAAAGATTCGTTTCGTTGTTTGCCCAAAGAGATTCGGACACTGATTCAACTTGACTGGGAAGTATGTATTAAGCTGTTACAGTTAGAACTTGTTATATATGTATATGCAGGGAAGAGAGATATTTGCTTAAGCGTTTCATTATGCAAAGTAGATAATTCATAAGATACGTTTTTATTCAAATTCGAATTGAGTTGATGGACTTTGATTGCGGCAAAACAAAGCGATGTAAGTAGATTGTATACTCTATAAAAAAAAGGCCTAAAGCCAGTGCCTTTCAAACTCTATTTAGACTACATCTGAAATGCATCTACAAGTCATAGAGTTCAAGTTCACAGAGATTTTAAAACAATACACAGACTATAAATCTATATAAGTTATATAAGATTTTATCAAATTAAATATAGTGCAAAGATTAGTTCTTTAGTCTCAAAGTGGAGGATAAATTAAGTGAATGTCAAACTGCATCAATCAATGAAAATAAAAGTTAGATTATATATATCCCGATTATTGGCTGATGATCAAGAGTCGAAGCAAACCAATATACCCATTTCTAAGACCACAACTAAACGGCACATTCAATATGCATTTTTTATTGCACATTCGCTGCCCATTTGCAGCTGATAGAGCGAGCACAGATACAAATTGAGTAAACAAATCATTTCGAATGACGCACAACAACGAAAACAATTGAACCCAATGTTTAATGCACATTTAACGTCATAAATATGCAATAACTACAACTATGGCTGCGCGAGCCACGCCTTACGCCTTGGGAGTCTCTAATTTGTTTCTGGAACAATGATGATAAACAAACAGCAAAACTGTTTAGCTTGACATAGTTTTGCACTTAGACACAAAATAAAAAAACAAAACACACTTCAAGTTGAGCAACACGATTTGCTCTTGACTCCACTGGAATCAAAGTCGTCAAAATGTCAAATGTTTAAATGAAGCTGCGATTGCTGTTTCAGAATTGCCTTTCTATAAGGAGTGGGAGAGTTCCTGAGAAACCAAATATTTATATTTATATAAACAGATTCAAATACATTCCAAGATTCAGAGATTGAGATACATTCCACTTAGAGATATAGATATCTTAATCAGATTCAGATACATTCAAAGGCATCCGAAATACAGATACATTTAGAGCTATAAAGAGATGCAGATATATTTCTAGATATGTATCTATTTTCATATAGATATACATAGATACAATGTTGTTTATAGATTCAACCATATAGATACAGATCTATTCATTGATTGAAATACCAAAGCAAGTATATCCACGAATTCCCATTTAGATACATTTACAGATGCATTTAGAGATGCAGATACATTTTCAAATGTAGATACATAGATACAAATACAAGCACAAGTGCAGATGCAATTGCATTATTTTGTGCAGTCATGTGAAAAACTGGTTTCGTGATTCTCGATACTCGAGCAGAACTACAGATAAATATTTATAGTAATAAATGCGTGGGAAAAATAATAAAAGGCATATATGGCAGCTACACGTATCAATCTGTATATATAAATATACACGTTGTATTCATATATATGTATCTATCAGAATGTATATATATCTCCGTATATATCTGTCTCTCTTTGTTTTTCTTGGAATAACAAGTACAATAAAAATCGCCAGTCAGCGAGAACAAAAGCCCCACAAAGAACAAACAAAAACTATTTACACACACACACACACGCACCTATTTTACACATAATTTTCGTACCTGGGCAAAACTGTGACTTAAGATCTGCAATTAGAGATAGAGCAAAACTCATTATAATCAAAATGAGTTATAGAACGGACAGACTGACAAAAATATTGTAAGCTCAACTACCAAAGAGAGACTACACTGTGAGAAAAAAAAATGACGATAGAAGAAAATAATCTAAGAAAATGCAAAAATAAAGAAATATTGAAATGAGAAAAATATATAGAAAGGAAAACCAAAACTAGAGATTGCGAGAGCGAGAGATAAAGAGAAAGAGAATACAACAGAGAATTTAAACAAATTAGTTCTTAATAGAAATGAAATCAAATTTCAAATGCTAAAATGTTACTTTCAGCCAATTTTTTCTCGCTGTGTAGCATAAATAACAAATAGAAATAATAATAATAGTAGGGAAAATAATATAAAGCCTAGGCTTGAACTCTTGACATCAACTTTAAATTAGAGCTCATGTTTTTAATTTCCATTTCTTGGAAACGCTGTCAACGCCAAAAGATTTAACACCAAACGACGAAAGACAAGAGAAGAAGAAGTTGGGGTTGTTACTAGGCCTGCTTCGTTTTTTTTTCCGAGTTTTTGAGCTGAGACTCAAATCATGCAAGAAATTTGTTACTGACATTAAAATTACCATCATTATAATGTCTGTTTGTCTGTCTTCCAGTCTCTCTGCCTCCCTCTCTCTCTCTCTCTCTCGCTCTCTCTCGCTCCCACTTTCGTTGTCTATCTATATATTTCATTGGTCGGCCATAGGCGACGTCTAACACGAAGCAGGAAGACACTTGGCACCGGCAAAAAGCGATGTGCGGTAATACAAAATGTCGAAATAGACATAAGCAACAACAAGCAACAACAAACAACAATTTGAGCAGTGCAAAACCGAAAGAAGAAAACATGAAACATGATAAAGTGAGAAGTTTCTGAGGGGAAAACAAGTGTGGCACACTGATGGTATACCCTGTAAATGTATTGCTGAGAGCTATCAATAATTTACATAAAAGTCAAGTAGAAATGAAAATACATATCTTAACTTCACATTCCACTACGTAATTACGTAATGTGTACTACGTAGAGTAAGTTCAAAAATGAGTTTGTCCTTTTCCTTAGTTCATTAGCACATATAACCCGATTGGCACTCATATTTTTCAACAGGGTACATGCATGAAACACGAGCGCTTGAATGGAAATGAAAATGGGCTTTGGTTGTGATCGATGATGCCAGAGGTGAGAGTTGAAGCCGCAGCAATAGCTGAAACTGAAGTTGAATCTGAAGCTGAAGCTGAAGCTGACGCTGACGCTGAACCTGAAGCTGATTGATAGCCAAGCAAACAAGCAGAGAAACAGCTGGAACTGGAACTGCAACAGGGAAGAGAACTGGATGTGGAACTAGAAGTGAAACTAACAGAAAATCTAAGAGACAGTCGAATTGACCTGCACACAGTTGCAGCTATGGAACTGGTGCTGGAACTGGAACTGGAGCTGGAACTGGTATTGGTACTGGAACTATGAGTTTAACTAGCTGAGAAATTAACTTTGAAACCTAAGAGAAAACAGAAACTAAAACTAGAAACGGAACTAGAATTAGAACCAAATCTGAGACTGAATCTCCATTTAACATATGCTAGTTCTGGAACTGGAATCAGTTTGTTTGAACACTCACCTTCGCATAATGGGCAGCGGCAAAGTGAATCGCCCGTCGCTCATTAGAGGTGCTGCTCCTGGCAGTGGCACCGTCGATATTACTGGCGTTAGCAGTGGCACGGGCGGAGGAGGCGGAGGTGGTGGCAGTGGCAGAGGTCCTCCTCCTGCTGCTGCTGCTGCTGCTGCTGCGCCTGATTGTGGGGGCGGCGGCAGAGGTGGTGGAGGCACTGCGCCACCTGGCAACGCACTATAAGGCGGCGGATAGTGGGCGTGGCTGTGTAATATGTCTGGCAACAGAGCACGAGCCAAGCCCAAAGCAGCAGGATGCGGATGTGGATGTGGATGCGGATGTGGATGCGGATGCGGATGCGGATGTGGATGCGGATGTTGCAGGTGTGGCGGACGGCGCACGTGCGTAGGCGGCAACTGTTGCTGTTGCAATTGCAATTGCTGCTGCTGTTGTTGCTGCTGCAGCTGCTGCTGCTGGCGACGTTCGCGACGCTCGCGTCGACGTTGCTCGCGTGTGCGCAACTGTTGCTGCTGCTGCTGCTGCTGTGATTGCTGTTGCAACTGCAACTGTTGCTCTAAAGTGTTGTTGTTGTTGCTGTTGTTGTTGCTGCTTAGATCATCCGTCTGGCACTCGGTCGAGGTGAAAGTGCGTGTGGCTGTGGGCGTGGCATTCACATTAATCACCTGTACTCCGTTATCAACACTCTTCAGATTCACAATATCATTATCATTATTATTATTGGCATTATTATTATTTGCATTAGCATTATTATTACTATCATTTAACTTATTTTGTACACTTGCACTAAACACTTTTTTGGTTGCTGGCACACAATTATTATTGATGGCAACAATGCTGCTGCTGTTGTTGTTGTTGTTGTTGTTATTATTGTTGCTATTGTTATTGCTATAATTGCAATTGACAACACAAACAACATTATTGTTGTTGCTGCTGCTGCTGCTAGACTCTGCAGGCGATGTTGCTGCAGTTGTTGTTGCTGTTGTCCGCTGATTGTTGTTGCTGCTGTTGCTGTTGTTGTTGTTCACTTGTATTGTGAGACTGGGTTGTTGCTGATAGAATTGGCTAGCTGTTGGCAATATTGCAATATTACAAATACCTTTGGCATTGCTGTTGCTGTTGCTGTTGTTGCTAAGAAAAATGCTGCTGTTATTGCTGCTGGCAGCAGCTGTTGCTGTCTGTGTTGCTGCTGTTGCTGCCGTTGCTGTTGGCGGCTCTGCAGCCACATTCAAACGCATCGTCTCGCTAGCGATAGCTCTTGTGTTATCGTTATCGGTATCGGCAGTATCGGTATCGTTGAGACGATGCTCAAACAAACTTTCACTTGCACGAAATTCGGCATACAAACGTTCGAGTTCTGCCAAACATTTGTTGGGGCGCAGCGCGTCGGAGCTCAAATTGCTGTTGTTATTATTATTACTGTTGTTGTTGTTGCACCCCCGCGACAACCACGACGACAACTTGTGAATGTTGCTGCTGTTGTTTTTGTTACTGTGATTTCTGTAAGTATAATAATTGACACCGCTCTGCACCTCACTTGTGCACGCGCCGAACGTACTCGAGAGACTGATCGTCGCTGCCGAACGAAACTGGCTTGAGCAACCACTGGAAGAGAGCAGTGCTGCCGACGTCGCTGCTGCTGCTGCTCTCTCAGCTGTCGTTGCGTGCTCTTTTTGAGAGCGACTGCGACTCCAACTGCGACTGCGACTGCGACTGCGTTTTGTTGCTGTTGCTGCTGCTGCCGCTGCTGCACAGGAAACAGGTTGATTGACCTGCACTCCGACCGCGACTGCGATGCCGACGTCGACATCGACTTCGACTTCGCTGACTGCAACTGTGCCTGATGTTTCCTCGTTTACTCTTTCTGCTGTCGTTGCCATTGCTCGCTCATTGCTTCTGTCGCCTTCTTTGTCGCTTTTTTCATTGATAATGCAATTCGCTTTGCTGTCGCTGTGACTCTCTGCACTTTGTTGTGATCGTGCCTTCGTTGCTTTTGTTCGTATTTGCTTTTGACTAGTTGCCGTTATTGCTGTGTCGGTTTCTGTGTCGTTTATCGCAGGCGTGAATACTGCGCAGTTCTGCAAGCAGAGAAGAAGAAAGCATGAGTGAGAGTGAGAGAGGAAGAATGAGACCTGTCAGCTTTGCATTAGTCAAATGACAAGATTTAAGTTTCAAGCGCTAATTAATGTTAATTGCAGAGGGATTAGCCACTGGCCAAAAAATATGAGAAAGGTGACAGCGGCCGCAAGGACAACAACCAGCAACCAGCAGCCAGGCCCAAGCCAGGCAGGCGCATAAATGTGCGTCTAATTGAATTAATTAAGTCAACGCATAAACATAAAATCGTCACAAGTAATTGTTGTTCTTGTTGTTGCTGTTGCTCTTATTCCTGCCTGACGTCTGCATGTTTGCTGATAAAGTTATTGCTGCCTGTTCTCATTGTTGTTGTTGAGGCTGTATGTATGTATGACTTACTCTCGCTCTAATGCCCGCACACACTCATACCCACAGAGAGAGTCATTCAGTCCCTCTCGCTCCTATATATTTCTCTATCAACGTCTGGCTTAGTGTCAGAGATGAGCGTTTAGCGTGCATTTTGTGTGACTTATCGCGCTTCAGCTATTTTAATCTTGCTTTGGTTTGCATATGCAACATGCTCCAACTACTCAATTCGACTCTAACGCCGCTGCTATAAATTATAAGACTGCCTTCACATACACACACACACTTTGGATCGCTCTCGCTCTCTCTCTCTCTCTTTCTGACTCCATGTCTGGCATAGTGATAGCGATTGGCGCTTAGGTTTTTTTTTTTTTTTTTGTGTGCAGCTTAACTTCTTAAGCTTTGCTTTCCTTTGCATACGCAACAAGCCTTAACTCGATTGACTTTAACGCTGTCTTTAAAATTTATAGCACAACAGTTGTAGCTCTTATCCTCTGCTCTTCACACACTGCTTCTCGCTGCCTCTGTTTTTGCATAGGCCACTGGCCTTAACTACATTTGACTGAGGCTGAGGCTATCGTAAATTATAGCTCTTAGTCTTATAATCACTCATTCACAGATATACTCCCGCTCGCCATTAGGCTTGGTACTAGAGCTGTGCGCCTTCTGCGACTTCTCTCATGTTTTAGCTCATTTCGCCTGCTTTGTTTTGAACGGCTGCTTTTCTAATTTATAAGAGCTGCATTTGCGCTCATCTCCAATCAGTGCACATTACCAAAAGCTAACGCGACCCTAAATACGACAAGATGTGAGCGCCGTTAGTGCGTGCGCCTAGCTGTGTGTGCGAGTGTGGGTTCTAATTATGTTACGCTGTGTTACTTGCATTAATTACGTCACAGAAATATAATGTGATTTACTGTTAGCTCAACTGGTGCTGTTGCTGCTGCTGCTTCTGCAGCTGACTTATTGTTCTAGCTGCTGTTGGCTTTGTCATTGTTGTTGTTGCTGTTCATTCTTGTGCAATTGCGATTGCTTCTGATTGCTGTAGCCCGCCCCCATCAAGCCCCAAATCTAACGGTGCCTGGCTGCAAGTCAACTTCCATAATAGATGTCGAGTCATGTTAGTTTTTTCTCTTCTGTTATATTCACATGGCTAATTTTGGAGGTTATGTGCCTGCACTTAAAACTGGTTACAATGTGGTTTTTCCCTTTGCAAGTGCTAAGAGGCGGCGGTATGGTCGGGGGCACAGTTATCTAGCGCGCAACCCTGGGGCTGCCTGAACACTGTCAATCGATTGCAACCCCTAGCTCCTGGGGTTCGCTCAATTATGACGACTACCCTGCACTATATTTATGCGAAGCATAAATATAGAAGGGGCGCATATGCCACAAATGCACTGAGAGAAAATATGGACATAAAATAATACATAATAAAATATTATATAATTTGTGTGTGCTTACTTTTAAATTCTCTCAGTGCATGCATGTGCAGCAACTATGTCATTTATTTAAATACATATAATGCTTTTTTCTCCTTCTGTATATTGCCTTTGTTCTCTCTATCTTCTCTCTGTTCATTGCTTTGTGGTCAATTTTCCATTTCGCTGACAACAAAATAAAAACAAGAACAAATCATGATAATACAAAAGAGATAGACAGAGACAAAGGGAGAGAGAAAGACAGAGAGCTGCATTTTAAATACGCGCTCTATTGTAGGCACTTCGCTCAGCCCTTCCGCCTAACGGCCCTCGAAGCCCACAGCCCACAACCCACACCACACAACTCATAGCCCGTAGCCCATTGCCTGCTATCGATATCGATACCAATTACGCTGAATGCGACATCTGGCGCTCTCTTATCGAAGACGCGGGTCGGCACTCAAGTGCCTAAGTGAAACATTAGCTCTTATCCGAGTCGCAGTAGCTGCCAATGGGGGTTCGATAATGGAGCTCTACAGCCTGTCCCTCCCCTATCAGCATGCCCACTCGCCAAGCATCATCCTTGACATCAAATTTGATGGCGCCACATTCGGAGTCGAAGTGCGTCGAACGCGCCAAGGTGATAATTTTATGAGGCGCCTAGGCTGGCAGCCAAGCAGACAGCCAGACAGGCAGACTGTCGCCAGGGTTGACATTGCCATACATAAACTGAACAATAGATAATAATAGATATGAATAGCTATGTATAAAGCCTACAAGTGTTTTGGTCCATGTTGCGTATATTGCGAAAGCGCATAAAGGAAAACTTTATTTAGGAAAGATAATTCCAATCAGGTCAGGAATTTACTTCGACCAGATGTCAGAATTTCATAAGAAATATCTAATAATGCGATATATATTATATATATAGACGGTATGTGATGCAGTTTTTCTGTAGTGTGTCATCGATTCTATAGATTTAGATTGGCTTGACAGCTTTTTTTTTTTTAAATCAAACTATTCAATAAAAGAGATACTTAGTAAATAATATTAATTGATTTATATACCCTTTAGGAACAATATATCGTATTTTTTTCAAGACTTTTTCCCTAGTAACAATTAATATTTATAGATATTAATGCTAAAATTCTTATGCAGCATATTGTCATATTTGACTGAGTCAATGGATACTATCCCTTGAGCAACCCAAAATATATATATTTATCGAAAAACACTACAATCGTTGCCTTCTCTCACACTATCCAATATTTATCGCAACACTCACCTGCGATATGTAATCGTCCGTGAAGGAGCGCACCAGACGGTCAGCTGGAACATTTGCCGTTAGTTTCTCCTTTGATCGATCTTCATCGTCTTCGTCTTCTTTTTCGTCTTCTCGAATTTCGTTTGCTGGGGATCGTTGCGATCTATCACATTGTAGACTGTAGTTTTTCGGCAGGCGGACGACGGCTGCCAGGCTAGCCCTGGCCACACCCACGCCAGATACGCCGGGCTGGTAGAGCGAGTCGTAAGAGGGCGGCTCCTTGACCGCTGTCGCCGTCGAGGAACACCATTGGATAAGCGTGTGAGCTGGACTGCCGTAGTAGCTCGGATACGAATACCGATTGGGATGGCTCGTCTTGTGGAATATGGGAAAAGGCACGGGAGGAGTGACGGCAACTGGTGTCGCAGCAGCAGGTGGTGTGATTGCGATTGCTGCTAGGTGACTTCGCGTCTCGTAGCTGCTGTTGGACTTGCGTAGCTTGCGATTGAGGCGCTCATCATCGTCCTCCGCCTCCACCTCCACCTCCACCTCCGCCTCATCCTCGTCGTCCTCCTCCGACGTGGAGCTGGCTGGCCGATCGTAAGGCGTCCATAGCATTGATGAGAGCGCCGTCTCCACATCCGGCGGTCGCTGTATCCGATGTGCGGGCGTCGGCCTTTCCATTTCCATTCCCTCCCAACTGGGCGTGTTCCGTTCCATATGGGACATGTCGGCCGAGTGGACATTGCGCTCACAACTGCAGCTGCAGCTCCTTGCGACGAGCCGTGTCTATGGTCAGCCGCATGCTGAGCCTCGACTCCGAACTCTGCAAACGAAAGAAACTCCAACTGTTAAACGCTATGTGAAATGCCAAATGTAAATTTGCTGTAAGCAAAACTTGGATACCCAAACGAATTAGGAATTAGGACAGATTTGAATTAAGCTCCTGAACAGTGGTCATCAGAATGTGCTTTGATAGAAAATTAAATTTAAATTTAATAAAAATATAAAAAAATAAATAAATTATTAAATAAATATTTATCTTAAAAAAATAAAATAGGTAAAATTTGTTATTTTATATAGTTATATAGAGAGAGACAACAAAAATTATTTTTTAATTCCCAATTTGATAATTTGGATCACTGTGCGCATTACCCGAAAGAAAAAAAACTTTAAGAGCGAGCCCTTTTATTTTCCAATTTGTTAAATTGCGATTAAAGCATTTAAAAATGCCAGAAGCAAAAAAAAAAATGCTGAATGGGAAGAGAGACACGAGAAACGGGAAGAAAAACAAGCTTCCGTTTCTGTGGCCAAAATATATGCAGAAAAGTTTGCGAACCAAAAACTTTTTGGCAGCCTTCCCATTTGCCAAGAATTGCTGGAGGCGTGGCACTCACACACACACACAGGGAGAGATGACCGTAAATAGCTATACATGTATATATCTATATATAGGCTGTAGTCTGAATCGGTTACTCGCATTAGAAAAAGTTGAGAGTTGACTGCCAATTCGACGGAGCAAATGTAGCTCAAACAGTCAGCGGAGCTGCTAAACGGACAGCAACAGACATTGAAATGCGGAAATACTTGCTCTATGGACGTCACTTGAAGGAGAATCCCTCAGTCCTTGTTGTTGTTGTTGTTGTTGCTGATGGCCATAGATGCAACATCAGCAACAGCAACAATAAAAGCAGGCGAAGTTCATTCGGCGCATATCTCAATCTATTTCTAATAGAAATCAAGTTCTTAAAATGCACAAAAATATAATAACATATCAAAATATCATAGTTTAGTTATAAATTTCTACATTTGCCGAACGAAACTAGTATAAATTTGGCTTTTAAACCATTTAACTCAAATATACCCCCAAATACTTCTCCGCTCAACTAATAGAAACGAGGCACATATCATGCTAAGGGACAGCGTGCGAACGTATTAACAGCAGAGACCACAGCCAACTGAAAACTCCAACTCCAACTACAACTCCGATGACGATGCCGATGCCGATTTCGATTTCAAGCTTGGGCTCCTGTTTCTGATGTGGCTGCTGCTACAGCTTCTAGCTTTTATGTGTTGCATAACCTAAGGCGCTTTGCTGCTCCAATTTTTTATGCAGTGTAAATCGTTAAAAGTGCCTGGCATAAACGGGGCATATTCGAAAATATTTGAGTATTATAATTGGGGAATAAGGCATAAGAGTAGATTAAAATCGGTTTTTTAAGAATTTACGAAAAATATAAGAATGAAAGAGGAAAGAAAACAAAGTTTATGGACTCAACATAAGCTCTAGCAGACATCTCATGGACGTGCATACCCGTCTACAATATTATTACATGTTTTTTGCTTGCCAATTCTCATGTCGTTTCTTTTTTTGGTGGCTTTGGTAGCTTCTGCCTGGGCGCCCAGTGGAATCTGATGTTTTTGTTATGCTTAAATAAAGATTTGTGTTAGTGTGTTTCATTCTGTGGCAGCAGCAATTGTTGCTGTGCATTGCTGGCCTTCATTGTTGTCATTGCCCATTGTTGTCCTCAAAGAAAGGAGAGCCACGGCCAAAAGACAGCACAAAAGGCGCCCACAAATTAATATCATGTGCAACAATTGTTATTCTCTGTGTACGTTGGTGTGTGTGTGTGTGTAGGTGTGTTCGTGTGTTCGTGTGCGTCTTGTTATGTGCATGTTACCTACTTTTTGTGGGCTTTTAATTAACAACAAGTTTGCGCCTCGCACAATGCAAACAAAGTGCCAAAAGCCAAAGCCTTGAAATTCTCACAATTTTCCACATTTTTTTCCCATGCGCCATTTTCTTTCTTTGTGCCCACTTTTAGCAGGCAACAACCAAGAAGAAGTAGAAGCAGCACCAGAAACCCGAGTGCTTCAAATATTATGAAATAATGCCGAAGCTTTAGCAGCGCTTTATATACAGATTATGTGTGGAAATACCCTTTAAGGCGCATGCGGCTGTAGCTGGATGTAAATTAAATTGGGAATTAACTTGGCTTTTGGTTACCCTGAGCGAAAACAAAAATGAAAGAGGATTCGCTTGCTCCATAAAAGTTGCAAATTGTATAAATGGGAACATTATTTTATCGAACTTTTCATAAATTGATCTATATTTATAAATGTATTTGTATTTTGAATGTAGCAATTAATTTTGGAGGAATTTCAACGTAAATCAACTCCTTTTTTTTAAGCTTTCTAGTATATTCATATTAAATCTAAGACTACATAATGAACATGAATATACATATACATACATGATATCCGTTTCGCATATATGTATGTTCTTTATTTAAGATTTGTAATTTATTTAGAATTAAATAAAAATATAAAAAATAAACTAACATTTTTTTGGGAAAACAATTTTTCTGTTTTCCTTAAAAATATCTTGCCAACTCCTATGATTTTTAACAGACAATTTTGATTTAAATAAAATCACAGGCTGTTTTAAACTCGCTTTAAACAAAAAAGATTCATTTGCAATCCTCTGAAAATATCGTATATATAAATAAACATTTTTTTACGTGGCCACCGGAGAAATTAAATACCAATTTATAAGCCAATTTCTATTTAAGCTCATCATAATTAACTTCGGTAATTTTATGGCTTCTCTTTTCCCTTTATTTACTTTTTTCATAAATCTAACCTCATTTGTATATTGTTTTCAGAGATGCGGAATCCAATCAATCTGAAATTTCATAAATTATGACGAGCATTTCCTTGAACGGCGGTGGGAATACCCATACTCTCGCAGCTTATTAGGAAAAAGCCCCCTACCAGTCTTGACAAATTCAAAAGCTGGCAGTTCACAGCTCGCTCTTTGTCAACAGAAAATTTCAAGACATTTTAACTAGCAGAAATTTGTGTTCCCCAAAAAGACTTTCAACAAGCGCCGTGAAATTAATGCGGGGAAATCATAAAAGCAAATAAGAAATGCTGAAAGAAAATGTAAAAGAAAATCAAATACAAATATTTCAAGACAAAGTTCTGTCTAGAGAAAACGAATTCGAAATATCACGCAGAGGATATATGTATATATGTATGTAAGTATGCTCTAGTCGAGACTATCCGACTAGGAGATCCCCTGAACCTGGCACAGAACTGATTTCCTTGCTATCCTCGTACTGCACATGACATACACGAGTACACATATAAAATTTCAATTCCCTTAATTCACTTGTCCTGACCAAGTCATATGCTGTGTGCGTTCTGCCACGTCTTTTTCTGTTACATACATTTCCACAAAACCAATATACCCTGATTTCCCATTTTCAATGGGTTCAGAGTATAAAAAAATATATACATACTTATATATTCAATGGAAATTATTTACGTAAATACCGTTTTTTATTTGCTATTTTCTTTTTTTTTTTCTATTTGACTTGATGTGCGTCTGTCAATCAGACGCAGGCGGCGGAGCTAAACTTTTTTGCTCCCAAGTAGATGCAAAGAAAAAAGTTATCAGGCAAGCACTGAGATAAATTGCATGCCACTACGTTTATAATGCAAACAAACTTTATCTAATTAGGGCAAACATGTGTTACACAGACACCTCTGCCTAGCCTAACCAGCAGCTCTTGTCTGTGCATCTAGTCTGTGCACATTGAAATTAAGCCCGTAGACTCTCATATACAACTTAATCTCCAAGTTGAGTTTGAAAAGCCATTCTCTGCGATTCTCATCACTTTCAATTTTCTTATGCAACTTATTAAGCGCTATCTTGCCTAGTGCGCTCTTCCATGCCTTGTCACCTCATTAAACGTCATCTCAGCTGCTCTCTGCTCTTTGCTCTTTGTGATGCTCATCATAGTAAAATTGATCAAAGTTCGTTATTCCTAACTGTAACTCAAGAGCCCCCGCTGCTCTACGATTCTCATCAACATCTACTGATCCAAATATATCAAACCTATCCAGTAGTTCCTCCCTGCAAATCTCATAATAGATAATACTCAAAGTGAACGTCAAATCACGCTTTTCTGTCTACACAGCAACTCTTCCCAGCGGCTCTCATCAACTTCATTCTAATCTACATTTCGAATAAGGGTTAGCCACCCTTGTTCTTCTCTGCGCTTCTCGTCTTAGCCAATCTGCATGTAGCACTTCAACTTCCTCTCCCAAGTCGAGTGACGTCTTCATCTTATGAGCTGCTTTGCATTGATGACGCAATCGTAATGCCCTTTGATGTCCCCCAGTCTATAACCCGCGCCTCCCCTGATTCCCTCCATTCCCATACTTGTTTAGCATTTGCCAACTCAACATAAACGTAGGCGTTCCTGTTTCGAAGACTCCATCTACCACCTTTACTGCTGTTACAGCTGCTACTGCTGCCGATACTGCTCTGCCTGTCAACTGGCTGTCAAGTCGTGGCATCTGCCTACTCTGCCTCTACTCTAAGTTCTGTGAGTATCGCGTGTCGAGTGCCTTTTGAGTTGTTTGTCAATATGTAGACCATTATTCAATCAATATATTGACACACATTTTCATTTACCAACCTTCCTCGTCATCTCTCTTCCTCCCTTTTTCTCGTTCTCACTTTACCCTACAGCAAAAAGCCGGCCAAGTGCTAATCGCAAACAAAGTAGTTTTTGCTCGACTTCCATTTCGATTTCGTTTTTATGGCTTGGGGCGGCTCGAGCTCTTCGATTGATTCCTTTACGAGTAAACATGCGCCTCCCCAGAGACCTTTATTTCCGCTTTAGCTTTGTTACTTGAGCATATGGAGCGTGCGCGCTTTAAATTGTATGAAAATGTGATGGGGCCATTAGTTAACATTTAAAGTAAAGGAACTGCTCTGTGATCAGAACAGCGAGTCCCTTCCGTCCCTGTCTGTCGATCTGTCTGAGCTATAGACTTGAAATCTAGTTTGTTGACATTCCTAAACCAAAGTTGGCTATACAAAGATGTCAACGTGCTCATCTGTAAAATGTATGTTATATTTTCATATTGTTATTGTCATTCAGTCTGGTTGTGGACGTTAAATTTCACATGCTATTTTTTTTTTTTTTTTTTTTGCTTTGTCGGCATATTTTTTCAATTTCTTAACATGTGCCAAGGTAAATCGTCTGATTGTACTCTTGAGATGCGAGTACAATTTTTTTGCATATGGATAATGATATCTGCAGTTATAAGTATGACGCTTCATGGTTTTTATTTCCTCCGTACGTATACATAATTTTCAAAAAATTATCTGCTACTAAGGAAAACTCTTGCAACATAAACATACAAATACATTATGCTCCGCAGTTCTTCCATTAATGGATGACGACACCATACGTGGTCTAATTTGCGTTCTAGTATTCTTAGGTGTTCAGCTCGTGGGTGGAGCAATAATGGCATATGGATTTTTCAAGGTAAATTATACCCCAAACAATATTATTACTAACCCATGCGATTTGTATACCTCGAACTCACTGAATGAGAATGGTAGTATTGTGAAAATGTATTCGACAGGCAGAAAGAATTGAATCGTTTTATCCATGCCCGTCTGACCGTCTATCCGTCTATCCGAACGCGCCGATCTCAGAAATTTAGAACTATAAGAGCTAGAGGGATAGGTCCTTGTACTGAGCTTGTTTCAGAAAATCGATAACTATTTCCTTTTTAGTGTTATCGATTAAAACACTTTAATCAGGGAAATTCTATCCCGTTCATCTTTAGTATGTGTGTGTGTGTGTGCATGTTCTATATATTTTGTGTGTATAAACGAAGCGTATTCTTGGAATATCAGTTCTTCGAGAGTTCAGGGGATCTCGTAGGCGAACAGTCTCGACTAAAGCTTTCTTACTTGTTTTCTTCTTTTTTAGAATCAGGCCATCTTATTCATGATTGGACTTGTATTCAGTTCCTTTGCTCCATATATTACATTTTTTTATGTGGTGCCTGCGGGTGAGTAAGAAGCTTTAAATTGTAATGTAATCCATTTTTCACACATATATACATTATATTTATATAGTCCGCCAAATAATAATATTTTACAATTCAAATAGTAATCTTTAATTTCACTCCTTTGTCTTTAGTTATCCACATTGTATTCACAGTTTTTTCGTGCCAATATTATTGTAAAGGAATGAAGAGTGAAAAGTAATGGAGCTCAAATTTAAAAGTGTCGCAACGTAATTTCGACATAATTTTTTAGTGTGGGACCATAATGGATTTAAGTAATTGAGATGAATTATAAACATGCATTTGTATGTATTTCAAAATTAAAGTAAAATAAATGTATAATAATTTTTATCCTATCCTGCATGTTTAGAGATACAATTACGAAAAGACTTGTTCGTCTTACTCCTCTAATAAAAACTATTTTATTCTTTAGCTCAAGAGAAAAGCAAATTCAAGCTTCAAACTCAATTACTAAATAATTAATTATTTTATGCTATGATATTTCTTAGAGGAGAAAAATCCCAATCATAACCTTGCAAGCCCGCTGCGGGAATTATTGAGATTCTGCAACAGCAGCAGCGACAATTCGAAGTAATCTATGCTGAGCTTGGAGCAATGCGTGAGATGCAAGCCCAGCAAGCAACAGTGATGACCAGCTTAATGGCTTGAATCACAAAGCTCAGCACCAAATAATGGCCCTACGCATAGGAATTTGGAACGCTAATGGCTTGTGCAATAAAGCACAGAAATTAGCAGTTTTTCTCCTACAAAAAAACATAGATATAATGCTCATAGCTGTAAGTTGCGAATGTCCGACACTTAGAATTCAGGGGTATGTGCACTATCAGGCCCATGGTGAAGGAACAAACAGCTTCAGTGGATCATCGCTCCTGGTTCGGTCAACACTGGCACATACACCTCTCCTTCCTTATGCCAACACAACACTCCAGTTCTCAGCCGTTACCATTCCAACATCAATTGGAGAAATAGAAATAGCGTCGATCTATTGCCCACCAATCGCAGGACTTTTAATAATCGAGCCATGCACAGAGGCAGAAGTCCTCAACCTTAAAAAAGAGGTGAAAATTAAAAAAGCACCGGGACATGACCATATAGATGGCAAAGTACATAGAGCTCTCCCCAGTTTAACCATTGAATTGCGTAGTGCTGTGCAACGCCATACTTCGCATTCAACACTTTCCAGCACGGCACGCCAGAACAAGTGCACCGAATGGTCCAACACATATTGGGCGCGTTCGAAGAAAAGGAATACTGCACTACAGTATTTCTAGTACAACAATACCGAGGGCAAATAAAGTAAAATATCTCGGAGTCACACTGGACAAAGACTAACGTACGGTGCCCACATAAGCTAGATGGTAATGAGGTGCCAGTTCAAATTAAAAAAAACTTAACTGGATGCTAAGGAGCGACAGTAAACTGTCCCTCTACATAAAAAAAAAAATAAATTTATAACGTGATTGTGGTACCAATATTCACATACGCTACGGACCTGCTGCGCAAACGCACATTAAAAGAGTGCAAGTTTTACAGAACCGGCAAACCTACACGCAAACACAATACGCAACAACCAGAAGACTATTAATAAAAATATCTCATCCCCTAGATAATCGAAATATAAATTAAAGTAGAATAGAATAGAAAATTAAGGTATTAAGCCATCTCCCTAGTTAAGGTAAATCTAAAAATGCGCTATAGAGTCAATGACAAAAGCTGCAATAAATTGAAATCTAATGAAAAAAAAAAAACTTAAACTTTGATGTCCCCCAGTCCGTAACCCGCGCCTCCCCTGATTCCCTCCATTCCCATACTTGTTTAGCATTTGCCAACTCAACATAAACGTAGGCGTTCCTGTTTCGAAGACTCCATCTACCACCTTTACTGCTGTTACAGCTGCTACTGCTGCCGATACTGCTCTGCCTGTCAACTGGCTGTCAAGTCGTGGCATCTGCCTACTCTGCCTCTACTCTAAGTTCTGTGAGTATCGCGTGTCGAGTGCCTTTTGAGTTGCTTGTCAATATGTAGACCATTATTCAATCAATATATTGACACACATTTTCATTTACCAACCTTCCTCGTCATCTCTCTTCCTCCCTTTTTCTCGTTCTCACTTTACCCAACAGCAAAAAGCCGGCCAAGTGCTAATCGCAAACAAAGTAGTTTTTGCTCGACTTCCATTTCGATTTCGTTTTTATGGCTTGGGGCGGCTCGAGCTCTTCGATTGATTCCTTTACGAGTCGACATGCGCCTACCCAGAGACCTTTATTTCCGCTTTAGCTATTTGTGCGTCTAGGCCGTTTGGTATTTGTATACCCTGCCTCCACCAACCCACACCAAATAAGTTCTCATAACAGTACGAACTCATTACTTAAGCATATGGAGCGCGCGCGCTTTAAATTGTATGAAAATGTGATGGAGCCATTAGTTAACATTTAAAGTAAAGGAACCGCTCTGTGATCAGAACAGCGAGTCCCTTCCGTCCCTGTCTGTCGATCTGTCTGAGCTATAGACTTGAAATCTAGTTTGTTGACATTCCTAAACCAAAGTTGGCTATACAAAGATGTCAACGTGCTCATCTGAAAATGTATGTGATATTCTCATATTGTTATTGTCATTCATTCTAGTTGTACACGTCAAATTTCACAAGTGTTTTTTTTTGCTTTGTCGGCATATTTTCTCAATTTCTTAACATGTGTGGAGGTAAATCGTCTGATTGTAGTCTTGAGATGAAAGTACAATTTTTTTGCATATGGATAATAGTAACTGGAGTTATAAGTATACTGTATCACGCTTTTTCTTTCGTCTGTACGTATATATAATTATTCATAAAAATTAACTGCTACTAAGGAAAACTCTTGCAACATACTTATGCTTCGCAGTGTTTGCAGAGATGTCAAAACTATACGAAATTGCTAACATTTTCGTTCTCGTATTGTCAGTTATTCAGGTCGTGGGTGGAGCATTTATGACATATGCATTTTTCAAGGTAAGTCATACCCCAAACAATATTATTACTAACCCCGTCTGACCGTCTATCCGACCGCGCCGATCTCAGAGTAGAGGGGTAGGTCCTGAGCTTGTTTCAGAAAATCGATAACTATTTCGTTTTTAGTGTTATCGATTAAAACACTTTAATCAGTGAAATTATATGAAGTGTGTGTGTGTGTGTGTGTGTGTGTGTGTGTGTGTGTGTGTGTGTGTGTGTGTGTGTGTGTGTGTGTGTGTGTGTGTGTGTGTGTGTGTGTGTGTGTGTGTGTGTGTGTGTGTGTGTGTGTGTGTGTGTGTGTGTGTGTGTGTGTGTGTGTGCATGTTCTATATATTTTGTGTGTAGAAACGAAGCGTATTCTTGGAATATCAGTTCTTCGGGTTCAGGGGATCTCGTAGGCGAACAGTCTCGACTAAAGCTTTCTTACTTGTGTTCTTCTTTTTAGAACAAGGCCGCCTTATTCATGACTGGACTTGTAGTGAGTTCCTTTGCTCCATATGTTAATCTCGTGTATGTGTTGCCGCTGGGTGAGTAAGAAGCTTTAAATTGTAATGTAATCCATTTTTCACACATTCATATATACATTATATTTATATAGTCCGCCAAATAATAATATTTTACAATTCAAATAGTAATCTTTAATTTCACTCCTTTATCTTTAGTTATCCACATTGTATTCACTATTTATTCGTGCCAATATTATAGAAACGTAATGAGGGGTGCACTTTAAAAGTGTCGCAACGTATCGTTACTTCGAAATAATTTTTTACTGTGGGACCATAATGGATTTAAATAATTGAGATGAATTATAAACATGCATTTGTATGTATTTCAAAATTTAAGTAAAATAAATTAATAATATTTGTTATCCTATCCTACATGTTTAGAGATACAATTACGAAAAGAGTTTTCGCACACTGGGCTTTTTTAGTATAGTTAATGTGTTGAAGTCGACTTGTTCGTCTAACTCCTCCAATAACAACTATTTTATTCTTTAACCCAAGAGAAAAGCAAATTCATGCTTCAAAGCTCAATCACTAAGTAATTAACTCAATTTCATGATCAAATTTTACACGATATATCAGATGTATGAAAGATATAAGATATAAATAATATATAAGTTTAAGTTATACACATTGTCTATAGTCAATTATTTTATGCTATGATATTTCTTAATCATATTTATTTCAAAAATAAAATAACCACAGTTAAAAACTATTTTATGATATTTGCTCACAGATTTCTTGAATATATTTACAACAAAAATTAGATAACAAAATTTTAAAGCAAAATATTAAAATTGAATAAAATTTGAAATAGAATTTGTAGGAATTCACATAATTAAAACCATGGTTTCGAAATCAACTAGCTTCTGCAACAACTCAAGTCACAATTTGAAAATTCAAAATTGAAAGCGCTCTAAAAATTACAAAAATAAATATATACTACAAGCTCAAGCGAAAGAAAGTAATCAGAAACTAAATGGTAAACAGCATTCAATTAAACTTTTTGCAACCGGCTTTTTGGGCCATAAAAAAAAAGAAAAAGACGAGCAAAAAGGAAAAGAACTCTCGACTTCAATTAACCAACTATAAACAAGCTGCTAACTGGCAACTGGCAAAGGGTAGTCAGCAATAGGAGCTAGTCAGCTACCTTGCTTGCAGATGCTGGATGCGAGCTTACCTTGAATGCAGTCCGAGTAGGATAACTTTCTGGTTTATATCTTTTATATTTCTGAATTTTTCTTTTACTTTCACTGAGTGCAGCGCTGTTGCCACTTGCAGCGTGCCAAGCGCAACAGCTTCGCTTGATTATGCTTAAACCAGGCAACAAATTCTCAATTAATTCAATTCAATTAATTTTATATTATTCGTATCGAGGTGAGGATCGAGCACTAGCACGTTGTCAAAGTCAAAGCCATTAAGTGTGGCAAGTGGCGAGCGCGTTAGCACTTGCAACAGACACACTCACGCCCAACAAGTTGGCGTTTGGGCTAACGCGGCGTATGCATAACTTCTATTTGCATTTTGTCGTAAGTCGCTACTGAAATGAAATTCCCTCTGGCTCGAGCGATTTGTGTCACGCGCGTTTCAGTTAAGCTTGCGGCTGCTGCTGCATGCAACGCGTAACGAACTGACTGACTGCCAAGCGCCAAGCTAAACAAAGCGCCTTTTGCCAAACGAACTTGACTTCAATGGAAAGCCGAAAAAGGCAAATTCCAACAAACTTTTGGTGAGTCGGCGCAGTGCGTTGCACGTGCCATACTCCACACACCACACGCCACAGCAAGCTTCCAGTCGCGGCAAGCCAAATGTTTGTTTACATTTTGCACAACGCCAGCATAAGGAGCAGCAGCAGCACCAGCAGCAGCAGCAGCAGCAGCAACAACAGCAGCGGCACCATGTGGCCTGCCATAGGCGTGGTGCTTGTGCCCCATCATCAATTTATGTTTTGCCTACTTTCGAGCGGGCTCTACTAAATGTTTGAATTATGACTTGCACTTGATGCTGGACGGACGTACATAGGCAATACTTTGCCCAAATAAAAGTCTACATTAATAGCACTTGCCACACACAAGCCCCACTTTAGCTCCTGCTCAGCCTCCCTTTTGCCTTTGCTGCTCCTTTGCTTGTGTGACTGCAGTTTTGCTGCAAAATTTGAGCAACAAGCTTGTTAAAAATACGTGCAGAATATTAAACAGATACCAAACATACGCAGACACACACACACACGAAGAGAGAGAGAGAGAGAAAGGGAGAGAGAGAGAGAGAGCGGAGCTGCTCCTTGCAACATGCAATGCCTCATACATATTTATAGAGTTCTTAGAGCTAGCTATGCTTGTCATGAATATTCGCACTAATTTGCTGCCAATTGAATTTTGACTTTTTGCATATTGTTTAGTTCACTCTTGTTCTTCCATTTGCTTTTTTTTTTTTTTTTTTTTGGAGCTTGCGTGACTTTTGAACTGGTTCGCAATTTGCAGAGGTAGCTAATTCAGTTAATTCAGTCGGTAAAAAGTTTTGAATTAAGTTATATGAAATAATTAATATTTCTAGCCCACAGATGGCTCATTTGAGCTGGTTCGCAAGTAGCTAACAGCTCTTATTAGATTTTAGTTTTGAACATTATTATATTAAACTAATAGACTAGTTTTGAAACTTGTGTGAGTTTTGAACTAGTTCGCCAATTGTTGAATTGATTAAACTAAGTTCAATAACAATTTTAGATCTTGAGAATAAGATATTTTTGGAAATTGAATTCGCCAATTGTTGAATTGATTAAGTTATATAAAATAATAAATATTTGCAGTTAATTATTGGTTTAAATCTATTTCTCAATTTTCGAACATGTTATTCATTTAGACCTTGAGAATAAGATATTAAATTAAGTAACTTGTGACTTCTGAACTTGTTCTCAGCTGATTCACACTCAATAAGATTTCATTCCCATCATATTATACATTCATTGTTTTTATAGAATTTGCTGTGGTATGCATCTTCAATTACAAATTTTAAAAGTTTATTTAGCTTAATCGGGAGCAAGTTCATGAATGGAAATCAAGCTAAATGCTATTATTACTATGCTGGAAACAATTTTTATCTCTCGATTACTGTTGAAGCTAGATTATGAGCATTTATTTTTGTTGATAAAAGTTGTAGAAAATTATTTGTCTTTAAAACGCGCCCAAATTGTTCAACACCTAGCACATTACTCACACACACACGCATACATGAACAGTGGGCATAGCAAATTTTTATTGGCAAAACTTTTTTAATTATCATTAATGAACATGAAGTGCGGTTCTCTTGGGCATGTGCTGCTATACGGCCAGGCATAGCTATAACAACTATAGAAACAGAAACAACAACAACAACGACAACTTTCGCATTTGCAATTATTTTAATGTTCAATGATGTTGCAACTTGGCAGCCATCGCAATGATTTATTGCCTGGCAGCTTGCCTCAAGTTGCCCGTTCCCAGTTTTGAGTTTTGCTGCAACTTCGACTCTGGCTTTGGCTTTGAATTGGGCTCTAGGTCTGAGAAGGCACACGCCATTCATTGTGTGAAAGTTGGCAATTAGACAGACAGTCGCTGAGGGTCACTGCTGCCGGCTCGCAGAGGAAGAGAGAGAGAGGTCACAGGCCAGCCTCGGCTCTCTCTGGCCAGCTCTGGCCAGTCCACGTCAAGCTGATAGTCCATGAAACAGCGTTTATGTCTAATGTCTAATGCATTATAATGACCGCCCAGCAGAAGTACTTATGTACAAGTTTTATTGGCTTGTCGTGCGACATTTTTGGCCTGAAGTTTTCGATATATACCCTATATTTGAGCCAACAAAAATAAAGGGTATATGCAAGAGAAAAGCAAAAGTTGAAGCTCAGCTACAGTTAAAGTCAGCTCTATATAAAGTTAGAGTAGATATTGTTGATTGACTTTCTAATACTCTGGAAACGATTAAAATGCATTCGAGTGATGTCGGAACAACTTATCTTTCGTATTGAACATAAAGCAATTTCAATGTTTTCAACTACAGCAAATACAATTACATACAATCCGCAATAGCGTATTTTACAAGGTATGCGCAAGTCGTATATGCTCGCACTTCTTATTAAACTCCCGTAAAATGGGTCGCGACCAAAGTGAGTAAATTCCAATTAGAAAACTGATTGAAATCAATTTGTTATAAGATATAAATACGACTATTAAAGGGTTTCTCTGTTTCAAAGAGACCCATTTTAGGCAAGCGCTTGATGACCTGTAATAGGGTCTGTAAATAATGAAATAAGATATATAATGCATGTACAGCAATATTTACATGATTTATATGCCAGCCGCAAAAGCAATTTGCGGCACGAAAACCTCGCCCAACTAGGCAACTTGGTCGAAATTGTAATGCATACAACACACATTCGATATCATATCAATTTAATATATGTATATATGATGTATCTGTGTGTATGCAGAGGCCTAAGTACACAATCACACGCGTACAAGTTTGCCCTATCTAGAGAGGCCATACAATTGCGCGCACTTGCCACAAAAACCCCATTTTCCATTTGGATCTTTACAACCCTGGCCTTGTCATAGCGGCGAGAACCCAAAAAAAAAAAAAAAAGGAAACAGGCTCTAGCTTGGTGTGCCGAACTAAAAAATACCCTGTTCAGCATATTTGAATCTGTATCTGTATTTTAGCACAAAAAACAATCTACACTCTGTGACCAGTTACGATGGTTAACAGTGTATCCAAACAGGAACCCCCCAGCATTTATGACATATGCGCGCGAAGAGCAAAAAGAGAGAGGGAGGGAGAAAATGGGCGATGGGCGATGGGGCCGTTGTCAGTTGGGGCGGCATGCCACCCCCAATAAGCGCCAGTAGCTCGCGTTTTCTAGCTGGGTTTCAAGCGCCGAACAGTAACTGAAGCTCCAGCTGCAGGCCAAGTTTTTGCCTTTGATGGAGACGCCACCATTGTTGCCATGTTGCTCCGTCGACTCAGCCGTAGCCGTAGCCGTAGCCATAGTAAATGACTGTATCCGTATCCACAGCTACGCAACCGCACACACACTCCATCCCACACAGAGAGAGAGAGAGAGAGACAGAGAAAGCCCACCCCACTCTTACTCTACATATAAGAATAGAGATGGAGCTGAGCAGATGGGCTGCTTCCCCCGCCGCGAAGGTAGCCCGTAAAATAGAATACGTTTGCCTGAGGTGAGTTGAACGAAAATGAAAGCCAAGAATTGCAATAAAACATAAAATTGCTGACTTCCCATTCGTTTGCCATTTGGGTTTCGTTTTCCCTTTTAATACCACTTGACAAAGCATGAGTGGGGCGTATAGGTGTTACGTGTAAGTGGAAACGAAAGTGCTTTGAGCGCACGTTTATCGATCATTTCTGTCGATAGCTTCTCGTATTTATCGATAAGTCTCAAGACTAAGTCGAATAGCTAGAGACTTTTATGTCCTTATGCAGCATACATCAGAGCATCAGCTAGCCGAGCATATCCAAGCACTTAAACTCTTCTTGTATTGTTGGTTCGTGTATTTCCTCGGGTTTTTCTTTAAATGTCTGGGGCATTGTGTGTGCCATAAGTGCGTGTGGGGTTGTGCTGCTGTGTATGATATGTATGTGTGTGTGCTATGCTGTGCGTGCTGCTGTTGGTTGTGTTAGAGCCAAGCTGCGACCGCATTTCTTTTTATTTTATTAGGTTTTATTTGATTTACACTTGTTTTCCGCCTGCAAACTGCTGTGCGTGCATGTGTGTGTGTGTAGGAGCCGGGGAAGGCGCTACAGGCCGTAAGTGAGCACTTGCTGGCAATCTGTGAAGCAAGTGCAGCGCTTAGTCATTTCCCTAGCATTGCGACTGGAAAATCACTTGACATGATCTATGCACCTTTCACAAAGTGAGAAAATAAAAAAACGAAGATTGAACTAAGCTAAGCTGCGGAATGTGGAAAATTGTCAGCTATATATGTACAGAGAGGTATAAACCAATATGCAATCGAACAAAGTTTCCCTGATTAAGTGTTGTGCAATGCTCAAAGTGAATGTAGCTGAAGACGATTTAAAGTGTTGTTAATTAAACGAAAGCTACACTGTGAGCAATTGGAGGAGAGTAGGAAAAAAGGAAGTGTGAGAGGACGAGCGATATGGAGACAGAAAGAGGAAAAGCAATAGGAGATCAAGAGATGATGGCGACAATGTGAGTGACACAAAGAAGAGACCAAATGTATAGCATTTAAAGAGAATCCAAGAAGCATATACACATAGGTAGATAGAGAGAGCGAGACAGAGAAATTAAATTATACTTTTCAATTTGAATGCTCTCTGCTAAAAGAACCCAACTTATTTTCGCAGCGTGTAACAGCCTGACGTGTTGGCATGCATTTTACGATCCATTTGCAGTGCAGTCCAAGAGGCAGAATTAAACGCAGTTCGCTGCGCAAAGCTAAAGTACAATTAATTAAGCACGGACTGCAGCAAAAGGATTTTAATTAAAATTTTGTCGAAGCAGCACAAGCGTTTCTCTCTTTCTCTTTCCCTCTCTCTGTCTCTCATTGCGTCGCACCTGAATTGGATTTCATTTGATTTTCATTTAATGCCTGAGCTGCAATTGTAAGGCTTTCAATTGAAGCCGACAAATTTGTAATTGGCAATATTGTTGGCCAATTGCAGTTGGCCCCAATGAGTTTGATTGACTCTCGTTTATTGGCTCTTCCCTGGCCATTGTGGCCTCACCTTGACACAGTGAGTGCTGTTGACCCACCTGTAAAACATGGCTCTTTGTGGCTAAGCAAGCGAGATAAGCTTTATTAGTTTATGCACACTCAACCAGAATCCGGATGCGAATGCGGATAAAAAGCAGCTCATCAAAAGGTGTTTACACTAGCGAATAGCTCTGCTCCGGTTGAAATTTGAAAAGACGCCTTTCGCCCTCAGGCCTTGCCCGGTTTGTTGGCCTAGGTGTTAATGAGTGCGATAAGCTCAAGATTAAAATATACATAATTTAACATGTTTGCCTCCTGCTTGGACTTTCAAATGTTTCTGCCACTCTCTTCCCCTCTCTCTCTTACTCTATCTTTCTCTGTGTATGTGCCTAGTTTACTCTACTCACTGGGAGTCTTTGGCCATTCAATAACAATAAATTCCGATAACATATGTTTGGGCCCACATGCACAAAGGCCGCAATGGCCCAAAGGCAACAGCTTAACTTACGACCACAATCTCAACTGGAGATTCGATTCCAATCGATTGCTAGCAAAATATATATTCAAATGCAACCCAAAGTCCATTGGGAAGCAATAAACAAATGCATTCTAAGGCATACACTACATTCGAATATACCCTGATCATTCACTTTCAGAGTGAGCCAAAAACTGATACTGAACAAGCTCTCTCTGATTCTCTTACTCAAGTTACTTATATCCATTAAAATAATCTTAATTAGTAACTATTGTCTAAATGTTAATGAAATCCACCGAAAACTGTAATTATAATTTTCTTTACTTTTAATTCTCTTTACTTTCATTTAGAATTTAAATACGTATTGTTTGAACCTTTTGGCCTGCGTGTGCTCACCTTTAAGCTCAGCGCCATCGAAACAGTAGCCCCAAAGACAAAAACACCTTCACACGTCACACACACACAAACACACACACACACAGACACACGCACACATAAATACATATAGGGGGAAAGGACTTTGGTCACGATGGGATTAAGGTCAGAGCTATAAAACATGCAAAAGCACTGGCTAACTGGAGACTGCAGTCCTCGAACCGTAGTCCATCACACACACTCACACACACACACACACACACACAGGTTCAGCCAGACATGGTGAAGCAGCACACGGCGACACGACCTGCTGCTGCAACAACTAACCTGGGGAGCTGGACTTTTTATTAGTTTAGCATACGAGCATTCGAACATGTATACAGTAGCTGCAAAAAGTATGCACTTAAATGAAGACATATGACAAGTAGTTAAAGAAAGCTAAATCAAATGACTGCAGTCATCTAAAATCCGAATTTTTTAGTACACTATTGAGTACAAATCCTCAGCTGAGCAACATGGTTTTCATTAGTCTTAATCCTCAAAGAATGAATGTCCAACAGACGACCATGCGAAGAACCGAATTTAGAATTGTGAATGTATTCAAATTGAGCAAGAATTATTTACTGTTTAACAATTAATTCTTCTTTAAATTCGCATGTGTTAGTAATCTAACATATTTCATCTTGCAACTCCGATCTCAGCTCATATTTGGCATCTATCAACTTTAATATATCATCTTCCATCAATTTTCGATTTAACGTCTTCAATCTCCCACTATCATCTATTATCAGTCTTCCAACTTTTGTTTTCCATCTCCCATCTTTTAGCCCCCATCATCCATCTCATTTCCATTTTCGATCTTCCATCTCTCATCTTCCATTCTATATTTTCTTTTTAAAGGCTTATATCTTCCATTATCTCCAACTACCATTTTCAATATTTTCATATACAATCAATCTCCGGGAGCAACTCGATGCTGACAGAGACCTTTACATTTGTCCGCCACTGTAGTCGCTGCTCAGACATTAGTTTACCACACACTCAATTGGGTTGTCCTTTGCAGGTCTTCAGTTTGGCTTTGTGTACGGCTCACTGGCTCACTGGCTGCCCGACTGGTTGACTATTTAGCTATGCCTTGACCTGGAAAAAAGATTTCTCGCGCAGAGTCCATAAATATGCAACAATATGATCGCAAAACAACGTTTGATGTTTTTCGCCAGCTAAATATTTTGGACACGAACAACGCACTTACATTCCCTAGTCACACACAAATACACAGAGAGACACAGACACAGATACACACAATGCACTTGGAGAGGAACTGTGCGTGTTTTGTCCATTTCGAATTCCCATGTTAATCATATAAATGATGATTTATGGCCCTCCGAGGAGATGTCGGGCAGCTAGCTCTGAGGTCAATCGGCTCTTTGAATTATTGAGCAAGCTTAAGACCCAGCCATGCACACTAGATAACTTGCAACTTAATTAGCAATTATGCTTATTTGAAAACAATATTCTGCATTAAGCGAGATTGACAAAGAGAAGAAAATAAAATAACGTTTTCATACCCTGAAATGGATTCAGGGAAAATGAGCAATCGGGGAGGCAGGTGCCGAGCCGAATCTTGTACGTCTGTCTCAGAACTCAGATTAAGTTCCTTCGTATAAAAACAAACAGTGTCTACTCTGCATAGATATATTCGCTATGTGGTTTTGTAACCTACATAGCGGTTAGCTGGCTGAGCCCCAGAACCCATCCCAATTGCCGCACCCCGGAGCTATGGAGCCATGGGCAACACAAATGTATGCAAACGAATTAAATTGGCAGGCTGACTGGCAGGAAACCAGAAACAAAACGCAGACGACGCCGCGAAGTCAGGACATCATGATGATTGCGCGCCCGAGCTAAATATAATTATATTTTTAAATTTAAACATTAAATATTAACATAAACACCCTCACTTACACCACGGGACAGTACAGGAGAGAGACACACCTTCGCTGCTATTTATGGTATATAAAACAATTCAGTTATCCTATTTGCATGAGCCAAATAAACTCGAAAGCCCATTTAGCAAACAGCAAACCTTGAACCTGAATCAACTTTTTGGCTCGTCAATTTGAGAAATTTAAAAAGACATTCATAGCAATCTCATTTATCATGTTAATCAAATGTAACTAAACTGTCGCATTAAACCAGCTGACACAATTCATTTCGTATAGAATTCATAGTTGACAAAGTCGTTTACTTGGACATTAACAACTAAAATTGTGATGTTTCTGCAATTGTTTTTCGAGCATTCGCTGTTTGTTCCCAATTGAGCACTTTGCATCAGGACGTGATCTCTGGGGCAACGAGTGCAGCAGCAGCAGCAGCGGCAACGGAAAGCGAAACAATCACATTGGAAAAGCTAAAATAGAAAACAATGTCTAGCACATCAAAATCAGAGCTGAGCTTTAGAAGATTCTCATGCATTCCCACCCAAACCAATACCAAATGGCGGCCAAATCAACCTATCGGGATTGAGAGACGCTATGAATACCCTATACAAATTTACCTTTCATTATATCATGCAAATATCTTGTTTTCCCATAATACGCCAAGGAAATCAAGAAACTAACTAGACCTCATTATTATATATGGTCGATAAATAAGGATAATAGGATTGAGAATATAGCAAATCTTTACAATTTCCACATAAATATACCCACACATACTCACACGCAGGATATATGTATGTACATGCACACCTCATGGCCTGGGCGTGGCTATAGAGTGGGCTAAAGTAAAACCAAAATGGCGGAAAAATTGCATTTTTTTGCAAAAATGAAAATACAAAAAGCGCAGAACTGGAAAACTGAATGTCAGATGCAAATTGACAGCTTTCAATATCAATTTCAAAACAATCGCAGTGCAAGGGACACACACACAGAGAAATAGAGAAAGACAGAGACATACACATAGACAGAGAGACAGAGACAGCGAGAGAGGAAAAATCAATTCGTTTTGGAATGCCAGGTGCATAAGAGATAAAAAGTACAACAACAACAACAAATGTAAATCAACCTAAAATTACAAGCGACACTTTTAAAATATTTCGCAACTCGTTTGGAATCCAATTGGGTTGACAGGTTAAATTAATTAAATCAGATTTATATGAACGAATCTGAAATGCTTTTGATGTGGTATATACACATCTTGACCAGATACACTCCTCTACCTCTTCCTCTCTCTCTCTCTCTCTGTGTGTGTGTATGTGTGGTTGAACACATTTTACAAATTAGAGTTTGCGGTGCCTGCGAGATTTGCCTTTGGTATAGCTTTTAGCTTTTAGCTTAGTCTCGCTCGCTGTTTGTTTATGACACAAGTATTTAAACAGTGTGCATGAGGCATTTGCATAAATTAACTTTGCCAGCTAATGGCAAAGACTTGCAGCTTATCTGTATGCCAATTAACTTGGGCCCGACTCTGCAGCCTTTCGCATTTGCCACAAGAAATGCAAAGTCTGTGTGGCTAGGACTCGCATTATCTCACTCACCTCAAATACGTCTCCGCTACGGACTCTTGGGCAAATCTATATTGAACAGTCATCGAAGTACAGAACAGATTTATATACATACACACATATATAAATATTCGATTAAAATGCAATGCAGCTCAAGCAAATTATAAATCGAGAGCTTTCTTGCTCCTCTCTTTCCTGGACCAGGTCCACGTCGAACGTAGCAGAGTGCAAGCATGGGGTATGCATGACTATCTAAATGAAATGCACTCATTGTAGGCATATACATGTATGTATGAGAACTTCATCTACCCCATGTGCTCAAATAAATTATTGATTTTTTTTGCCAAGAACTCAAATGCAGAACTCCCTCACCAGCATCACTCACCCCAAGCTACCCCCACATTTCAAGCAAGCTTTGACTTACGGATTTGTAATTACGGAATTAGTAGTTCAATGGCAATGCGATTGGCAGTTTTTATGATTCGCAATGCCAGCCACAAGCAGCAGCAGCAGGAGGTAACTAATGGTAGGGCTCAAGCACTCCCCTCCTCCACTTACTCCAAATTTAAATTTAAAATTTGTAATTTAAAAGGCATGAATTTAAACAAGTTTCATATAGCTAATAAGCAGTTAAAATAGAATATATTTTATTATTCTATTTATTTCTCTGTTCTCTCTTACATATCTCTTAACGAGCGCATTATAATATCTAATCAATTAGCGCCAGTTCTTGTGAAAATTATGAAATTCGTGCAATTCGCTAACATATCAAGGCAGCAAATCATATGCTCTTTTAGTTAAGCAACAATGAAATATATTTTAAACAAAAAAGAATAAAACAAAATCCCTCTAGTGTGTGTGTGTGTGTAAGAAATATATGTATGTAAGTTAAGCGTTTTCCGTTCGGCTGCCTCTCGAGCGAGACGCAGCCACCCAACCATGACGCCAATGATGGGCAGCTCAACTGAGGGCTTTCCTCCGTTTGGAAGCTGCCTACGAAGACTTCTGCTTGGCAAACAAAATAGAATCAAGATGTTGTGCCACTTGTTGTTGTTGTTGTCGTCTCTTGTTATTCTTATAATTGTGCATATGACCCTGTTTAATACAGTTCGCTGCACAATTATGCGTTCGTCTAACATTTTCTTAGCCTTCTGACTTTTTTAAGCCACCTTTGACTTATGGCAACCAAAGAGAAAAAACAAACAATAGGGTGTTCAGAGCGCGTTAGCAGTTTCTTAGTAAAGTTTCTACATTTTATGCCGAATGCAGATAAAGTTGTGTAAGAGCGAGAGGGCCATTCGCGGGCTCATGCCCGGAATATGAACTCGTTGCTATGCTTAGGGTATCTCCCGGTCAATCAATTGCGAGTTTGATTTTAATTTATTTATTTTAGTTTTTTAATAATCAATCTCTCTGCTGTCTATGGCAAAATAAATGTGTACAGAATTTAGATAAATGATTTACAAACTCTTAAGTAATTAAACATTCCAAAAACATTTGAAATAGAAAAGTTTTTTTAGCGAGCAAAACAATTTGTTAATTGACAGCTTAAAATTTCGTACAAGAGCATCTGAGCCAAGGACTCAAATTGTCAAATGACAATTGATGGCTAAATAAACGGCAATTAATTGACGTTGATGGAGTCGAGGTTGAGGAGGCGGAGGTGGTGGCACTAGCAAATAGGGAGGCTGTGGCGGAAACAGCTGGCCGGCAATTTGCCAAATTACTTTGCGGCTATAAATCAAAGCATCAAAGTTCTATTAAACAAACCTCCCCATATTACCCCCTCCCCCACCATAACCTTTGTGAGAACTACTAAGCAACAACTACTAACTGAGAGCGTGGAATTCGTCTGTGGAGAACTGTTGTTGTCGGCGCGTTCCCCGGACAGCTGTCAAACTGCTGAGGCAGAAACTTACGACACCTCATTAAATATGCGGCACAGAAGTTCCCACAAAGCAGCTGGCAACTGTCAGCTTCAAGATCCGAAATCCTTGGCCAGGTGGAGCGCTTCGTTTTCAATTTGGCCAACTCAGCGGCTCATTTTTATGCCCTGGAAACCATTGAAACTGGCTGAAAGAGGGTATATCGCTTTCTTATAGTATAAGTATAAGAGTAGAGCTTTATAAGAGTATAGCATAAGTATAAGAATATATAGGTTAGGAATTTAATGGATTAATAGATTTATATGTAAGACAATCAAAGTATAAGTCACTATAAGACTTTTTCAATTCATTTGTATAAGAGTTATAGAGGTACAAGAAACAAATTATATTGAAGTATAAGAGAACAATAATCTAAGATCGAATATATACAAATTTACGAAAGGTTTTACAGTAAAAGAGTAAAATTTTATATGAATATAAAAACCTTATACCCATATTGTATACTTGAGAAATCAAAAGCATTACAAAAGAATGCTTATAAAATATTTGAAGAGTTTATAATATATAAAGAGCATAATATTCATTTCATGCTGTTTGACATTTATTGTTGATTTATCGTCTTACAGAGACAACTCGACATTGATTAGCAGATATCTCACAGTCTGGCATACCCAAGTCGAGCACTGTTGCTTGCTATTTTAGTACATTTTTGTTTTCTTTTTAATCTCGTAAGTGTATGTGTCAACTTTTCTCACTTGGTTTGTTCGTTTGTTTGGCTTACGCACAGGTCCGTCCCTTCAACCTTAGGGAACCCCCTTGGAGTCAATGTCGAGTCAATAAAGCACGGAAATTGCCAACAAAAGAGCCACAAAGGCAACTCCAACTCCAACAACAACAACAACAATTGGACCTCATTTGTGTTGTTTTCTTCATTTTTTTTTTTCGTATATTCTCATGATATTCTATTATTCATTCCAATTTATATGTGTGTTTGTGTGTGTGTAGTGAATCCTTCAAAGGTATATTTTTCATCATGCTGCCGCTCCGCGCTCTCCGGTTCACCTAGCAAAAAGGTCACTGAAAGTTTTTGCCTGGCCAAGCAAGCTTCTGGCTTTGCGCTCGTTTATTAGATTGTCCTGCGGCCCTGGCACATCAAAAAGTTGCCAACGGCTGTTTTTGACAAGTCCCGCCCTGCTCTGCCTCCCTCACATTGTGAAGTGCCGTCAATGTTGGGCGAGGGCGTGTCATAAACATGACAAAGTCTTTTTCTCTCCCACTCCCTTACTCTATCTATAATCCACATTCCTCTTCCTCTTTCACTTCATTGTGCGTTCATCATGAGCCAGTTCCTTGAGGACCAGAAAAACTTATCGCCAACAACAATAACCGCACCAGATAGGCGAGTGAGTGGAAATGCCAGCGAAGCCCGTCAAATTTGTATTGAATATGGAATATAATGAAGTGCGTTTAATAAGAAGTTAAGTAATTAATACTGAAGCTCCTTCAGCTCTATCAGCTGTTGTAGAAGCGTTTAAAACACTACTCTCTCTACTTTTATATAATTTATTAATGCAAACTTAAAACTCGAAAGCTCATTCAACATTTAAAGCTTTTTTCAGAGATATATTTCAATTAAGACATAAGGGATAAACAAATGGCAAGCAAATACTTACTAATGACAATTGACATAGCTTCCAACTTAAAGCTCCTACTTATTGTTGCCTTGCCAGATTTATGACATTGTACAAGTTTCAAATTAATTATGGCAATTAAATTAACATAAAGATGAAAAGTTCTCTTAAAGAAGGATATCAATTAGTTAATTGCCTTTTGAAACTGTAAGTATATTTGATATTAAGCTGCCTTTCCCACCCACTCCTACTCTCTCTCTCTCCATCTCCCTCTCCCTCAACTCATGTTTAATTATGACAAGGCCAATTACATTCGATTATATCTCAAAATGCGTGGATTGATTAAGCAACGGAAAACTTGTTGTGTTGCCCAACAGTTTGGACCGCGTTTATGCGGAATGTTGGGTGGAAATGTAAGCTCGTTGGCATTGTCGCTAATTGAAATGCAAATATTGATGAGTGTTAAGCAAACGAGGCAGCTGCAGAGCCAACGAGACAGCCAGACAGCCATCCAGCCACCCAGCAAGTGAGCTAGCGAACGCTAATTTGCACAATTTTCGTTTTGTCGCGCGCCGCATAATGCGCCGCAAAGTATGCCATAAAATGCAGTGCAGTGCAGGCAGCTGCTACTGCTGCAAATTTGAGAGTCAAGTCGATGCCACGCCCCTCCTCCGCATTGCCCATCTCTAACAACATGCTCACTCGAATGCCTCGACAAATTGCAGACTGGCAACTGGCAACTGGCAAGCTGGCAGCTGGCTAAATGCTTTCCTAAAGCACCAGCAGCAGTGCTGACACATTTAGCCATTTTCCAGCCAGTTTTAGCTATTTTTGAATCTGAATCAATCATATTCTACTATGAATGTGAGGCAACTGCAACATGTTTGCCAGCAAAATGAATTCTATTTACTTCTGAAGGCAATCATTCATTTATCTTCTCTTTCATTTTGTATATTGTTTTCTTTTCTATTCAGCTCTTCTGATACTTTCTATTTGATTCTACTTTTTCTTTCTTTTCCTACCTATCTACTATTCCTATTCTCTTTAATTGATATGCCATTAAATGCAGTGCAAGCAGCTTTGACTCGCCTTTTCTCTTCTCTTCTCTTCCCCTTTCTTTCTACGCTTGTTCTCGCAACTCTTCTTTCATTTCTTAGCCTCTCATGTTATACCTTCTTTTTCACTCATCATCATCTCTTCTCTTCTACTCTCTTGTCTCTTATGTTCTGCTCTCCTCTTCACTTCGCCCTCTTTTGGTTTTTTTTTTTATTTTCTCTTGTTTTCTTCTTTTTTTCTGCTATTTCTTATATTTTCTCTTCTATTCAGTTTAGATCTTTATCTTCCCTATTCTCCAAGAGAAAGCTGGCTGCACTGTTAAAGCAGACTCAGCAGAATTTCAAATTTATTCAAATCAACTCGTTGAGCGAAAGGAGGCGTGGCAGGCATAGTCTGTAACAGTCTCTATCACTCTACTCCCAGTGTGTGTGTGTGTGGGTGTGTGTGTGTCGAGCAATGAGCAACTGAATGAATGATTCAATTAGGCATCAAATATTTACAGCAGACGTTTAAATATTGCGAGAGCAAGAGACGATACGACTTTGGCTTGGTTTTCATTTTGGCTACGGGCTTCGGTTACGGGTTTACGGCTGTACGAATTACGAATTGACGGCTTGAATTGAGTGCCATTGGATTTGCATTGGAGCCACAGCTGCAGTTGCCTGCGGAGCTGAAAACTTGGCTTCAGCAAAACTTATCTAATTGGCCCCTCACGCCCACTTGTACGCAATAAAAAGTGACACAGAAAAGTCAAATCGAAGATTAAATATACTTGCAGCTCTATGTAGATAGATTGGCCAGAGAATTTCTATACCTCAAATAAATATCCAAATATTTCATCAATGACAAAGCAATCTTGAAACGAAATCAAATAGCTAACATAACCAACTTAAAGTCAACACAGAGACAAAGGCAGGCACAGACAGAGAGAGATAGAGGCAGAGAGAAAGAAAGGGAGTGCAAGCAAATCTAGCGCAATGTGACGAGTGCACCGAACACAATGCTCTGGAGTTGTAAATAAATAAATAAATAAATAAATCGTGCATTGTTTCGCTAGAGCAATGGCAAAATCGGAATCTAAATCCGAATTCCGTTTTCAATAGTTTTTCCTTCAGATTTATGAGTTTTCCTTCCCTTTCCACTTACTCTATATATATATATATATATATGTGTGTGTGTGGCAATTTCAATAGTTTGATTACAAAAGTTTTTCAATTGAACATTTTTGCATTTTTGAGCTGAAAGCTTGACAGGTTGAACGACTTCTCAGGTTGCACGCGGCGTATGCGCAATGTTTTCCTTTAAACATTTGAAAATATTACATTAAATGCACTGTATATATATATTAAATGCAAATCTTTCATAGAGTTTCGCTTTATTTATAAGTTCTTTCCGAACTGCCAAAAAAGTTGTCGCCGTACTTAAAAAAAGAACAAACAAAAAATATTTTCATAATTTTTATCACGATTGTAATTCTCGCCCGAAAAGTTTTGCATTCAAAAAGTTTTTTGTATATTCGAGCAGGAACTTTTACAGGGAGGCGTCAGAGGCATAAAACTTTTCATGCTGACAATGAGCTTCACAACAGATTTCAGAGTTAATTTCCGCAACTTTCGCTCGTCGACAATAACAATAACAATTTGGTGTGCGAATACACATTGCACGCACTGTTGTTGTTAATAACCCTAATTATTTTCGAAACGATATAACAGCCAGCTCATAATTGGCGCAATGCGAGTTTCAACAGCTTCATCTCTTCATCTTTTAGATATTTAGCAGCCAGTATAAGATAAATTAAGCATTTAAAGTTGCGCCCATTCGACTATTTGACTGTTCTCGCTCTCCTTCTTCTTCTTGTCAATGTCTCAAAGCTGAAATAGATCTTGTTGACAGCCAAACAATGCCATTAATCAAGCTGTCTCAAGGTGCACTTCAACTAGCCAGCTAGCTAGTAGCTCTGGTCCCAAGAAAACGGACACAGTTTTAGTTTTTCATTTCACCAAGAACATGTATGCATGTATAAAAAGAAAATAGCGTTCGCTAAGCAGCCAGATACTCATTAATATAGAAATAGATATTTAAGCTGGAATGGCAGAACTATTATAGAAACGCACCAAGTATAGACAATTTATTATAAGCATATTAAAACTCTTACTTTGAAATATTGCAGAAAAGCCCTGAAAAGCTTTAAACAAGTTAATTTCAATTCAATTTCAAATCTTAAAGTTCTAAATTCCATTTCGCCTTGAGCAATGCAGCTGTAAAAACTCTATTTAAATTTAATAGAATTTCAGTGCAATACAAAAGTGAAAAGTTGAACTAATTTGGAGAATTTTCGCTATGAAATTTATGGAATATTATTTTATCAATATTAAATCTGCCTTATTTCAGGCTAAATTTGATTGTGCACAAACAACATTTGTATATTTACCATTATCATATTATTCAGCACATATAACCGTCTTTCTAAGACCATATACGAGGTATTTATGTAGGATAGAGCTAAAATCCCAAGTCAAGCTGTGCACATGTCACACACATACACACACACACACATATGCAGCGACACGGCGACAGTTTTTGCGTCATGCCCGGAAAACAACAAAAAACTCTGCTAAAATAAAGCAAAAAGAAAATACAAAAAAAAAAGTTTGAAAAAACACAACGATTCGGCCATGTGCTGACAGCGATAAATTCTAATGCCCGGGGTCACTGATGCCACGCCCCCAGAGTGTGGGCGTTGCCATGGACGAAAGCTGACCAAGAGGAAGGCCGAAGCATGAAAAATGCTTCGCATCCGGACGGGGACTGGGCACACCAACTGCATGAGAATGTGAAAGAAGAGAGCAAACTAGAGCAGAGAAGGGAAGAGAAGAGAAGCGAAGAGAAGAGAAGGGAAGTTAACTGAAATTTGGGCTTGTATTTGGTGTTTGGTTTTGTTTGTTTGGCCAAGGAAATATTTTTAGCACGTGTTTGCGTACTGTTCTTTTTTTCTGGTCAGTCGCTATAGTCTGCACATCTATTGCCTCCTGTAATCACCCACCCATCCAGCAACAGAGCCAACCACATTTGTCACTTTAAATGCAATTTGACTTGTGCCCAAAGCGCATAAGTTTTCCTACAGCTACCAGCAATTTGTCCTGTCTTGTTTTGTCCCGATGGGGACAAGCCAGGCGGGAAATACAGCAGGACGAAAGCATCCTGAGCGCGAGCAAAGAAGTGTAGCATACATTTGGGAGCGCTCGACAAAATCAATTCTAAAGTCGAGATAGCTGGTGAATATATTTATTGTCTCTGCGACAAATTGCTATGCGGTCATTTCATTCATACATTTATTCATTCTATCTCATTTATTTACCTGCATTCGCATTCCCCAATGATTAACAAACAAATCCTTTTCATTAATTTTTATATACTCATTCAGCTTAACTCTTTTATTTATTCACTCATCTTGTTTCATTGACTGCTTATTCTTTCATTCATTTGTATTAATTATTTATAGTTATTTATTCATTCACGTTCAGCTATTCAATCCCAGTTCATTTCATTCATTTAATATTCGGTTCATTCTTATTGATTCATTCATTCACATTCATTAATGTAATCCTTCAATATAAATCATATTTGTTTATTCCCATTGAATCATACGCCTTTAATGATTTATTATTCATAGCTTCATTCATTTGAATCATTTGAATCATTTCAATCATTTCAATCATTCAAGCACTCGTATATTTCTTTTTATTCGTTCACTTATTTATTCATTCTCATGCTTTAATTAATTTACTCCCATTGACTTATTCATTCACTTATTCTCCTAATGATTCAAAAATTGTTTCGTTCCCATATCTGCATACAAAATTATTTGCAATTGGTTCGCTCACACCTACAGCTAATGAGCTTCTGCCTCTCCTTCTGTGTCTCCTTCTGCTGCTGCAGTCAAGTGTTAAATCCCGAATAAAAAACGTCAATTTGCATCAATTATCTGCAAGGCAGTTGGCAGCTATCGGAGCAAACAAAAAAAAGAAAGGAACTAAAAGGGAAGTCCAATATTTATGGCTTTATATTTTGCTATTGTTGTTCTTGTTCTTGTTGTTGTTGTCCAATGAGCCGGAAATGTCTTCATTATGATTGCATATGGCACCGGCTTTAGTGGAGCCTGCGTGCCAAACGGAAGCGGAAGCACACGAAAATTTCTTTATTATTAGTGTTGTTGTGGCTAATGGATACTCTGTATGCCCATGACTACAAGAAGGGAGTTTATGATTTGGATGAGTGAATAATGTTATTTGAGTGAAGGAATGAATGAATGACAGTATTCTCTCGTTATATTTATCTATCAGTCAGCCTCTCTCTCCGTCTCTATCTCTCTCTTTTATGTACATTCTTATGTATGTACTTCGCGTTCTCTCCCTCTCTCTGACTCTCAGTCTGCTGTAGCTCTGTCTCTGCTTTTGTCTCTAAGATATACTTCTCTTTGCATCTAGCTCTGTCTTTGTCTCTGTTCCCCTCAAACTCATTCCCTTTCTTACTCTAGGGTATCCATTAGGCTGTCAGCCTTACCTGGAGCGCTCCTTTTTCTATATACAACCAGCACGCAGTTGTTGTTGTTGTTGTTGTTAATGTTGCTGTTGTTAGCGATGCGTACGAGCGTGGTAATTTGCTCACATGTACACAATCTCAGCGCCCAGCCATTGGCAAAACACACTCGCTGTTCCCTCTCTCTCCCTTCCAACTCTCTCTCTCTCTCTCTCTCTCTCTCTCTCTCTCTCTCTCTCTCTCTCTCACTCACACTCTTACTTCAGTGTTTGCTGCTCGTGCCGTGGAGCGTATGAATGATGGCTGAATTCATATCAACTGACAGTTTATTTACACAAACGCCATCATTACCAACGCCTGGAACCCCGTCCGTCCGTCCAACCGTCCGTCCGGACCACAGGCTAAATCACACAGAAACACATACACTCACACTCGCACTCACACATTCACACATAATCGTCGTTGAGCGTGTGTGTTATGAAAAATTGACTGTGATTTATGCAATTATGTTAACAAAATATTTACTTAGCCACAAAACTGATTGGCCAAGACACATTTGGGCACAGCTGCGGAGCGATTATTAAAAATACATTAGCAAGCGGACCGCTTCACCAATAAATGCTAAATTAATTACCACACTGGAAGCTAAAAATATATTCGAGGATAAACGGAAAGTAATGCAATTAAAGGATTTAAAATATAATAAAATATTTTTTCATTTAAATCTGAATATGCATACATAAATATTTATATATATTATACATAAATATTTATTTATTTATGAAGCCTAACTTAAATAAGTTTGAATAGTTCGCTCAAATTTTAAAATCATTCTATTAAATAAAATGAAATATAATATAAGCGAAAAACTAATTCATTTCAAGACGTTGGCCAAAAGCGACTTTAAAACTTTTGACCAGATTACACTTATAAATATATGTATAATGCTTAAATATACATACATATATATGTATAAAAATAAAAATAAATTATAATTTTATTACCAAAACGGATGCGAAAAACTTTTGCCATTTCCCCCCGGAAAATGCTCTGGCATGGCAAAATAAAATAAAAAATAGAAAAAAAAAACAAGTAGCAAGCCAAGTTTTCGTGGCCATTTGCTGTTGTGCTTTGGTGCTTGTGGGGCAGTGCTCATTACCTTATTGCGTTTGCCCACCAACTGGGCCACGCCTATGCCAAAAATGTGGGCGGCGGCGGTCTGTGCCTTGTTTGTGCCGTCGAAATGAACGGAAAATGGTGAAACTTTTAATTGAAACCATAAATTTTGCTCGCTGGTTTTCTATGCCAGCAGGAATTTGTCGTGCGGCGCTTGCCTACTTAGCCACCAACAAGCAACTGTCGAATGCCTACCCACACCACCAACCCCACACCCCCTTAGCCACACTATCCCTGCGTGCCCTGCGCCCCACCTCAAGCCATATAGCGAACTCAAGTGCAATTAGCGCCGAGCATGGATTGCACTTTTGACCAACGGGCCAACAAGTTGGCCAGGTAAACTTTTACATAATGAGCAGCGTACACACACACACACATACATACCCACACTTATATACACTTTACAAAATCAAATAGAATTGTTATTCTGATGCAAACATTGCCAAGTAAAGTAAGCTTCTTAAGTAAGTTCAACAAATCCTGAGTAAGAATATTTCTTATTCTATTTTTCTTAAATTTAAATGAATGAAAATGCTATATATCCATAAAAATATTATAGCAAGAAAGTTGAAGCTAAGAACGAAGCAAAAGAATAAATCAGAGTCAACTGTCTTAAGACTTACTTAACTTGTTCACAGTAAAAGAAATTGAACAAAAAATTCAAATTTTAAATTATCTTATTAGCCCAACTAGTTGCTTGGCTAATTCGAGTTGATTACAAATTGGAAAATCAATTCAGAGAACGTTTCAAGCTCACTCTAATTACCTGCCTCACACCTATTTTTTTTTTTTATCCGTGTAAACGCTGCACAGTGGAACGAACGTTTTTAAAGTGACTTTCGCCAAAGTACCTTGGATATTTATGTCAAGCAACTGTCGGTGTCGTCGAACGCGCAGCCGGAAATGACGAATGATTAAAAGTGGGCGTGCCATAATTTCCGCTCAGCTCGAGATGTGTGTATGTGTGTGTGTGTGTAGCAAACAGGAAATTGCAGCTGAGCGAGCAAACATTGCATATAATGCTTATATATATGCGCCTCCAATCGAGCCAGTTACAGCTGAGTCGCTTCACATTTCACAATTCATACTTTCTTCTTGTTGCCAGTTAATTGAATTTTCAGAGGGCCAATCGAACGAGGAGTCCATTCGCTGTGGCCAATACATCAGCGAGCGACCGAGAGGCAGCCAGACCAGATTCATATCACACACTCACAGTTTGCTGGCTACAAGAGAAAAAAATTCAATTTCCTGCATTTAAATGGCTTTGCTGCACAACTCTTGCCACATTTTGTTGCATCGCTGAATTCCCATAAAAAAAAGGAATTCAAAATCAAATTTCTTCAAATTGATAACTACGAATCAGTTGAGTAAACTTGAGAAACTCTCTTTACAAACAGTTCATAAGGAAAGGGGCTTAGAAATTGAACAAGAATCGAGATTTGTATGACTTATAATCACCCTGAAGAATGCATTGAGCTGCTTTTGAAATCATATACAAGTGCAATGGAAAACACACAGACTTGCATACACTGCAGCTATGCTCAGTGAGGAGTCTGGGTATTTTGTTGACTCAGCTAGACTTTTTTCATCTTCATATCTGTTAACATTATGGGCAATCAGATACTAAATCTGATGTGTTTAGATTCAAACGCAATTTTTGCAGTCACAGATAATCAGACGGCAATAGCCAGATTGAATCTGCTCGTTATCCTACTGAAGAATAGAGATATTATTCATGATTATTTATGAAAATGCAAGTTACAAGTTACTAAAAAAATCTAGTATAGTAAAAACATAATATTT
Source organism: Drosophila antonietae (assembly GCA_030914385.1). Classification (NCBI taxonomy): domain Eukaryota; kingdom Metazoa; phylum Arthropoda; class Insecta; order Diptera; family Drosophilidae; genus Drosophila; species Drosophila antonietae. Next base: position 392,029 of record JAUESO010000611.1, on the reverse strand, counting down.
TCATTTGAGAAACAAATTTCCCCACATTGTTAAGCATTTTAAAAATTATTAAATTTTGATGCAACTAGAAACCAATTTGATTTATATAAAATTTAATAAAAACTACATTCCACATAACTTCATGTATTAATAAGTAAACTAAAATAGAAATCCCAAATATATAAAAGAAATCTTTTTTTTTTCTAATTTGAACAGCATACGAAACTCAAATTTCAATTTTAATACGAGAAAAATTTGCTTGATATGATTCAAATTAAAATTGGTTTAGCAAAATAAAAATTATAGAAATAAATATAAAATAAACTCAAACGAATATTCCATGCTCAAACGGAACTAAATGTTTTTATTTATTTTATTTTATTTCTTTTTTTTTTTATTTATTATTTTTTTGAGTAGCTTATGACTTTTTGCTCGTAAGCTGACCCCCAAATGTAGGCAATGAATATGAAGGCCTCAATCGAGCTTTGATTTTGCAAGTGCGTTGCAAAAGCCTGAAATATTTACCATCTAAGAGAGAGAGAAAAAAATTATTTGGGTCTGGCTAATATTTCAAATTGTAAAATCCTCCTCCACTCGAGGCCAAAAGAATATTTTTGTGTGCTACTTTTGCTATTGATTTTATTTGGCATATAAATGCGACGTGTGCTGCTCATATTTTTTCTGATTTTTCTTTTTTTCAAATACTCGCTCATTGGATGAGCAGCGAGTATATTGCGTTGCCTAGAGATTTTACAGACTACGGGCATTTTCTGTATGTAGAAATCTGTACTCAAAGTTAATGATCAAGCAAGCGAGGTAAGCACCTGGCCATGGATCGCTCTTGACCTGCTTTACAGATAGTCTATAGATTTTTACCACTAGCTTTACCTGCTCTCAGCACATTTGAGCTCACTTCGAATTGTGTCGAATAACGAGTATTAGGCAGTTGGCAGTTTTTATGCCACAGATACGCTTCATATTCTTCTGCTTTTTTTCTTGTTTGATGGGGGATGGCAATGGCAATATTTTCAATTTGCTAAATGGCACAGTCAGCCAACTGAAATGCGGAACATACATATATAGCTAAGTATATATATATATGCACATGTATATGTGTGTCTGTGTGCCATGTGAAAAGAAAAACCACAGCAGGCATTTTAATAATTCTAATGCGAGGTTTTTTGAGTTATGAATGCGCAGTCCATATATATTTTGTGGCTTGTTTTCCCTTGCTCACTCTATGGCATTCTCTCTCGCTCCTTCTGCCTCCCTGCTGTAACATGAAATACGTGCCACAGATTCGACAGGCAGTTCTATTGATAATCGATAATTCCCAGCAGCAGCGCCTTTCATTAGAGCATAAAAAATAGGAAATGGGAAGTCGACTTTCACGCGTCCAAATTCAAATGATTTATGGCAAACAATGACTATGCTAACAATAATAATAACAACAGCAACAACAATAGCAGTAGCCATCTATAGCTGACGTTAGGCGAATGCACCGCGTGTTTACTTCCGCCGGAAGCAGACGTTGAAACATGGCGCCGCCGCAAATAAATGTGTGTGTGTGTGTGTGTGTTTGTGTGTGTGTGTGTGTGTGTATGAAAACCGCAAATGAAAGAAAGCGAAAGAGAGAGGGCAAGAGGGAGAGGGAGAGGGAAAGAGAGATCGCAGCAACATGCAAGCATCAGCATCACCATCGACTTCGTAATGAGGTTCATTTCGGGCGTCACTAATGGCGCGAATAATAGACAAGTTCTTAAAGGCACACACACACACACATACATACACTTGCACAAACACATGCGAGGTTCGCTCTGAAATAAAGTAAAATATCATTAAACTTCCGAGTAGCTATGTAAAAAGTGGAATGTTGGTGCTAATCTACATTACAAGATTATGAAGCAAAAAGCCTGTTGTATATGAATTGTTTTGTATGTGAGGATTGTCTTCGATAAGCACATGAATAGCATACGTGAGTGTGAATGTACGCATGTGTATGTGTGAATACCGTTTGTGAATTATCTGCTCACTTTCTGAGCCTCATTGTGCGAACGTCAATCGTATCGCTCTCAAACGAAAAGAACCGAAGTCTTTACCGAACGAGGAGTGTGATGAATAGAGCGTGAAGGCACAAAGGTTAAGAGTAATTTGAAGAGCGCCATGTTAATGAAGCATTTATAGTTATGTTAGCTAACAGAAAATAGCAAAGATAAGAAACGCAGGACTGGTGCATATTATTTGTATATTAATCTTGTATATTTTTATTTGATATGTAACGGAGATTACAGTTAGCCGAGAAATGTTTATGTTAATGGTACTTAGTTTAAATATAAAATTGTACTTAAATATTAACTCTAGCTATGCGAACCTCTCAGGCTACCCTCGCCCTATCCGTATGAGGAAGCGCTTAGAAAGTGAAGGCACAGCCATTTTGTTTATATGTTTTGAGTGCTCGATGATTTAGTGCGGTGAACGCTTAAAATTTTAATGCGCATAATTTATACGTTATTACGAGCACTTCATTTTAGGCGCTCCATAAGCCCGTCGACATCTTCCGAAACACCCAAGATTTTTAGCAATAAATTCGTTTTGGCAAACAGCGCAAAAAGGATAATAAAAAAAAGAAGAGAAAATGTGTATGGAAAAGCAGAAACGAAAACTTTTGTTGCTTAAGTAAACTTGAAAAGTTTTCGAGACATAAAAGTTTCTTGTGAAAGTCACACGAAACTTGAATGCAATAAATCTGAACGCCGCTGCAATCCCAAAAAAAAATCTGTATATATATAAAAAGTGCAATCCATTGGCGTTGCGGGCCAAATCCGTTAAACCCAGAAAACTGAAAAAATAAAAAATAAAAAAGCGCACATACGTTAAACTTTCAACGCGCTTTCATGGCTGATAAATGGCCAACTGGATCACAAAATACAAGCAACGGATTCGTGATGGCATCTAAAATACGTAACGCTTGTCCTAAAATAAGCAGAAGCCCCTGCAACAGCAACAGCAACGGCAGCAGCAGCTGCAATGCGGATGGACTTGACCAATACTTGAAATTCAAATGTATGTCGAAATAACCAGAAAAAATTTCTATCAAATATGTTAAGTAAATTAAATTTTTTATAGATTAGCAGTGAAATCAAATATTATTTGAATTTTTAGCTGTGGTTAACTGAGGACTTTAACAGAGTATCAAAACTAGCAAAGCACACAGTAAATGTAATCATTAATGCTTGCATTGAATTGATCATACTCTTCTACTGTATAAGGGTCTGTTAATTGTTCTATACATATGTACATATGGATAGCAGCTTACATTGACATTAACTCTGATTATTCAAACTCTTTTAGTGCATACATACATACGTATGTACATATGTATGTACAAATATTCACATGCACATCCATGCATAGAGCATTGAGAACGTTGTCAAGGCCATCTAGTCTGCATTTGCCTTACTCTTCTCCTATTTCGCTTTAACTCCACTTCTCACTCCAGCCCGACACACTATTTGTCTCGCTCGCACGCATGCAATTGCATATCATTCCATATGTTTCGCTTACTTGATCTGTGGGCATGGCTTATGCGTCGACTATATGTATGTGCATAATGCGTGTATGTATATATGTAGAGGAGTATTGTTAGCAGCCTTTTGAGTGGGTTGCATAGCTCATGTTGAGCTAATTGAACGGCAAGTTTGCAGCCAGGCAAATGGGTCAATTGCCTCAGGTAAATTAAAGTGCAACTTTGCTCAGCTCAGACTGCATGCGAGTCACGGCGAGCAGAACGAAATTAAGTAAAAGACGCACGCATACCCTTGCTTAACCAATTTCAAATGTATAATAGTGGAACAAGTATTACATACCAGCAGAGGAATTGTTTCTCATTAACTGTTGATTTGCATATATGGCCTATATTCACTTATAGAATTGTATATTAATAATTATAGCTTTCACTTATTCACTTGCTAAATTTTATATATGTAATTAGAATTGACGAGCATCGACACTTAACATTTCCAGTCTAGCTGCGCACTCAAGTTTAACAGAATTGCTAACAGATAGCGAATGCAAGCATTGGAGAGGAGAGCGAAGTCGGTAATTGAGTGAGAGTAAGCGAGTGCACTTGTGATCCGCTAAACATGCGATTCCCACTCAAACTCTTTGCATGTGTAAGTGTGAAATGTAATAATTGCCAAATGATAGTTGTAAAATTGCTTAGCATTGCTCACTTGACAACAAAAAAACACACATACACACACACAAATACTATAAGGCAATGCATAACGAACATGTAAACACATAATATATGAATAAGTATTTATGTAATTTATCAAACAGCTCAAAGCCGCATTTTATTTTTTGGCACTCTAAGCGAAGACGCGACGGAACTTTTACTCATTCACTCTTAGTGATGGACAACATGACGATAGGCAAAAACTCTTCGAAATTCATATTATATACTATTGACAAAATATACTGCATTGAAATATCGATATGTGAGTGGGGAGTATTGTGATATGTGAGTGGGGAGTATTGGACTGTGAACTTTTTGAGTGACTTAAATGCCTATTAAAAGTTTAGTTCATGCAGTTTAAACTTTAAACTGTTTGCAATGAAGTGTGCGCATGTGCGTGTGTGCATTAATGCTAATGATACGAACTTTTCCTACTGTCAGTTTGAATTCTCTGCGCTCTTATCAAGGAAGGGTGTATTAACATATTGAAGTCACAATCAGAATATGCTTTCTCTGTAATGCACGAAATGGATCTATAGTATGTATGGGCATCGACTCTCATAATTGTACCTACCAAGCATTTTTTAACTATTATTACGAGGCATTGCATAGTCGATCAAGCCCTATTACAACGTTTCCTTAGGTTAAGTTCGTTCACAGCTCAGCTCAGCTCAGGTTTAGCTACAACACAGCTGCCTTTCCTTGCCTCGGCTGTGTAGTTAACCTAGTTAGGGTCTCCACATCAAATATAATTTGGCTGATGGAGCGCCTTAAATGTCCTTGTGCCACATGCTATATATATAAATATATAAATATATATATATATATATATGTATAGAATGAGTATATATAAAAGAATGAAAGAAGAAAATGAAAGAAAAGATGCCTTATTTTTTGCGCAATTTTTATGGGCGAGCTCATCTGTCTCTCCGTCTGTTTGTCCGCCTGTCCGTCCGTCCGTCTGCCTGTCGTCCTCTGTGCTGGGCCTTCTTTTTCATTATCAGGCTGGCAAGGCAGGCTTAATTGCAATGAAAGCGCAGTTTCCTGCTCGCAATTTGCAGTGCGCCATGAAATATGCAACATTATGGGGCAGCAGCCCTTTTGAGGCTGCCAGCAGCCACAGCCACAGCCAGAGGCCCCAGCCGACACAGCTCTTAATCACATGAACGACACATCAACTCAATCTGTGTGAGACCAGGTGAATGATTGCAATCGCAAAGGAGAGATCCATTTACTCCTTTCAATGAATTGCAATGCATTCATCTTCGTCATCATCATATTTATTATTATTATTATATTTTTTTTTTATTATTATTGATGTGGCATAACTTTAATGCAGCCAACAATGTTGTCTACATCTGAACGTTGCTCCTTATTACCATATATGTAATCATGATTTGCATTATTCTTATAATCATACCAATGATTACTATTACATTGTCATTGTCATTATCATCGCTATCATTATTGTCGCTGCTAAAAAAGTGTTTGCCACTTTTGAACATCGTTTCTTTAACCAATTAGCAACAGTTGCAAAAGTTAAACATGCTCACAAAATCCAATTAGCTGCCAAGTTGAACAACTTAATGCCAAAGTTAGCTAATTAATTTGCCATCCAGATGCTTATATACCCATACACATATATATACTTATGTATGTGTATGTGTATATAGCTAAAGTGCTCTTTAGATATAATTGAATGAATTGCATAAGCAATTTAATATGAACAACAGTTATTGTCCTTTATATATATGAATAAGGTATGTTCAGGGTATATACGATTCGTCTTAGTCAGCAGATGCATAGCTCTAGGTATATTAATTATTAGCGTCAATAAAGAGTTCTAAGGAAGTATTCAGAGATGAAAGATAAATTTCGGGCACCACTCTGAGATGAAACAGAGATTATTCCTAAGACAAACAACTTGATTTCATTGCATCTTGAGCCTGAGGCATTGCCTTTCCAGGGTATCGCCCAGCCTGCCATGCCCCACTGAAGAACTCTCACTTGTTTTCAATTGTTGGCAGGCGGTAAGGGGCGTGGCATGTGTACATGTGGGTGCTATTGGGGACACTGGCCATTGATAATAATTGCAGCGAGAGTCGCTAGTCGCTGCGCTTTAATTGGAAAAGTTTTTCAATTTTAATTAAAACATTTGGCTTAATGCAAAATGCAGTCCAAATTAAGCACAATGTTCAGCATTCGCACCACAACAAATGTCGGCAGCAGCAACAACAACAACTCGAGCAACAACTGGGCCAAAAACAAAAACAACAAAACCAAGAACATCGAAAGCGGAGCGAAAGTTTTGCAGGCCAACAGCAAAACTGCCAAAAACTAAACTAAAACTCGAACGAGCTCTGCATCTCTCTCTCTCTCTCTCTCTCTCTCTCCCTCTCCCTCTATTCTAATTTCTCGTTCTTTTTTTAATCTCAGCATTATCTGAGGTTTTAATAACTTCATTTGGTGTTACATAGCTCCTACGCCCACCTATTTTCCTCTTCCTTTATTACTCACTCTCTCTTACACACTTTACTTATTAATATCTTCCTCTCACTTATCTCTGATTTTAATTCTCAAACACAATTCATTTAGCCATGCATCAAGCATACGTCCCATTCTCTCAATTCTAACAATGCCTGCTCCTTATTTTTACTTATTTTGAAAGTTGTTCGACTCATCCATGAGGCATTCGTAGTTGGCATATACGATTTATGCCACGCCCCACACACACTCAGTAAAGAAGACAAATAGTTGTGTGTAATTTGCTTGTATGTCAGAGGGAATCGCATACGTCAAATGTCAAATGTCAGATGCTGAAGCTCTTTGCGGATTTGCTGCTCTTTTTCATCTTTTTTTGGGTGCATGCCAGGCAAAAGTTTTTTTGCCACCATAAATTACGATTACAATCACAATTTCTGCTGTTTTTTTTATGGTTTTCTTGGTTAGATTTCCGCTTAGCCAATTGCCATTTGCTATTTCCGTTTCCGCTTTAGCCACTGACTGACAGTTGAGCCGAGTCTAAGCATTTAAGTTCAAGTCAAACATGTGCGAGATTTGCAAAAGATTTCTTGATTAATGATGCGACTCTAAGTCAAATCCCAAACCTCCCTTCTCTGCGATTCACATTCACATTTGGGATTCGCACTCACTTCAATAATTGAAGCCAAACGCTGTCAGCAAAGATCGCAAATTTAGTCACAATTATTGAGCAATTATCACACTAATTGGCTTTTATAATCCGCTATCATTAAGTCTACTCTAAGCCAATTCAATTGAAATCTCAAGTGTTGGCTGAAGAGAGAGAGCTGATTTGCAGACTTGATTGACCCATTCAGCTACTATAGCAAGCCAATCAATCAAGCATGATTGAAGTTTTAAGCATCTTCATATTAGCTCAATCTACATATATCGAATTGAGCATAAACTAGTCTCTTAGAGAATAGATATATCATATTCATATATTTTAGTCAGTCAGTCACTCACTCAGTCAGACAGTCAGTCAAGTTAAGCAGTTACTCAGTCAGACACATCGACGTACGCTCCACTGGGCAAAGGAAATATTGTTGCAGAGCCACGCCCCCAGCCGCTGGCCCCTTTTAGGCTGTTCAGCTTCGAAGAGCTGAAAGTTTGTTCATTTCTTTGTTTTTATTTTTTGCTGTTGCCTTTACTTTATTTTTTAATCAGTCAAAATGTAGCCACAGCTAATTAAGAAATGCGCCCAGTTATACATTATATATGCATGTGTATATATGTGTATACATATGTATATCTGTATATCTTTGCTAATTAAATGGACTTGCTGGCCATAATTTATTAATTTTGCAACTGGCATTTGGATTTGGTCACGTCAGCTCTTATTTGCGCAAACCGAAACATATTAAAAATTTACGGCTCGTTTACTGCGATTTGTTCAATTAAGTCGATACGTTAGGCTCCCCATTCTCCCTTTCATTCACTCGCTCTCTCTCTCTCTCTCTCTCTCGCTCTCAGAAGTTGGTTTTCCAACTTTGAGGTTTTGGAGCTCTGCCACTTTTAATTTTCTTCAAGTTTATTTGCTCGACTCCGCTGTGATTGCTGCTGCGTCCTTTTGCTGGCCTTGCCAACTCTCCTTCGCTCTTTCTTCGTCTCCCCGTCTCTTTCTCTTTCTCTTTTTAATTTTTATTGAATTGGCTGTGCTTAGACCTTGGAGTTGGAAATTAAACGAGCGTGGTTTATGCTTGCTTTTGCTCAAGTGCCACTGATTGTGAGACGGAGTGAAATTTAATCAAGTTTACCCACTCCTTGCCCCTTCTGGCAGCAAAGGGTTGCACGTGCAGCAGCAGCAGCAGCTGGCTGCTCCAGAGTGGGGTATTCAGAACAAAGAAAACATGTCTCGAGTGGCTGGCCATTCAGTAAACTTTAGCCGCAGCCCCCCCCAAAATTGTGGCATGAACGCCATTTGCACATGCTTGCAACATTTTTTTATGTTTTGAAGGAAAACGTTTTATTGTTATTCCTGATCAGCGTGGCATGATGGGATCTTATATAATGCAAATATATAATATTATTCTAGCTTGAAAGATTTTCAGAGTCCATCAGTAAAAGAGACTACAAATTTAAGAATACGAGAGTAAACGAAAAGCAGTATATGTTTCTTAGAGTCTGCGAATACTCGCAGTGTTATTCTTTAAGTATAAGACGAGATCGCAAATAACACTCGGATAACGAGATCAACCGAAACAAAGAATTGAATCACGCGCTCTCGCTTTGAACGAGAGCCTTCGGTTCTGTTCGTTTTGGTTTACTGTTGAGCTATTCGTGTGATGCTCTTATACCGAAAATCGTCTAGGTGACCTAGAGAGACCTCTGTGCAGACATTGAAAATCGCTCAACAGATACATGCAATTCTAACTGTTGCTATCTAAGCATATATCGTATATAGACATTTGTTATCAAGAAGTTTACATAAATCTCTTTTTCATATAATTTCCACTTCTAAAGCACTGCTGTTTAAAGAGAACATTACGTAATTTAACTAACCTTTAAATAATGAGATGAGTTCTGTATCAGTCATCGAATCAATTTGCCTAATAGTCTATTGACTGCTTTAAGGCATCTGACATCTTCGCAAATTGGCTGAGACTCTGACGCCGACTCCTCCATCAAGTTGTATCAATAGAGCTGAATGACAGCCACGAAATTGCGCGTAACTTGGCATAATATTTGACCAATATGCCAAATTGCGTATACGCCATGTTGCACACACAGACATCGTGTGTGCGTGTGTGTGCATGTGTAGTGAAGTGCACTCGGCTTTACAAAAGCGAACTGACTCCGCAAACCACAAATATGCAAACAGGCAGCTGACTTCCCATAGCAGCAGTCGACTCGCTGCCCAAGTGAAGCTGTCCACATCAACGTAATAATTGCAATAATACGAATGCCGACACTTGCGGCCAGCACAAACAGCACACAATAACAACAACCAACAGCAACAACAACAACAACAACATGAGCAACAACAACAGCAACACGCAACAGACGACAAACAACAATAAACCAGAGCAAAGTATGTGAACGTGCTGGAATTTATCTAAAACAGAACACGAGCACGTTGTTATCGATAGCTAAGTTGAGAGATGAGTGCTAGACTATCGATGTATTTTTGTGAGTTTCTCATATTTCTGAAGCACTCCTCGTAACATTCCAAGAATATCCAAGGTGAAACTATCGATATTTTGCCACTTAGTAATGTACTTTGATAGACCCCAATTAGAATTCCAATAATAAAGCATGTGAAATTCCGCAGACACGCTCTCATCTCTAGCATCCAGTGCAGGCGCTGCGACCAAATATATGCAGCAATAGAGACAACCACAACAACAAAGACAACAACAACAACGAGAACAACAACAATGTGGACGAGGATAACAAGAGCGAGGACATCATCAAGCTGAACGCTGGCCTCTGCGGCTTAAGGTCGCTCAACCTCAACTTAAGCAAGACATCAGGCAACAGATAATGCTCTTGAGCTGCTGCTGCTGCTCCTGCTGCTGCTGTTCATCATAATGATAAGCACGATAATGATGACAAACATGATGATAATGCTAATGATGATGACGATGGCGACGGCGATGGCGATGACGATGATGCGGACAATGATGCAGCTGCTCGGGCACAAACTTGAAATGAATTTGCATAAACTTTTAGCACGGACAAACAGCAGCAAGCCGAACGAACGAGCCGAACGAGGGTTGCTTTGATAGTTTAATAAGTTAGCTAAGCTTAGCTAGATCGCATCCTGATTTCAGAAAATTAGCATAATTTAAAGTGTGTTGAGTGGGGAAAGTAAAATATATATAGTGAAGTAAGGAGGCACACATTCAGATATGGATCGAATCGGATTTATCTTTATTTTGATAAAATGGAATAATCTTGGAAATACTTAGCTACTTCTCAGAGTTAACCAATGGCAACTGAGCTATAAACAAGACAGTTGAAATTCGAAATCAATAATTTCTTAGAGCGGCTTTTTCAAACCCTTTTGCTTTGCTCTTCGAACTGCTGTAGCTCTATCGAACTACCCTCGCTGCCATACATCCTCTACTTTTCGGCACACAAGCCAAGAAGCTCAAGTTAGCTAGTGCCGCGCCCCTTTGACGCCCTCCATTCGACTCGTTGTCGTAAATTGAAATATGCTTGGCAGACGCACAGGTGAGCGAGTGAGTGAGTGAGTGAGTGAGAGAGACAGAGAGAGAGAGACCAGGTGAACAGGTGAGCTGAGACAAGGCAAGGGCCAAAAAGCTAGCAACGTTCTGCCTGATTTTTGACAAGGGTTAGAACTAGGATGCCTAGAAACCTTGTCCTGTCTTGTACTTCCCTTGTCTTCATCCACCTCCTCTCTACCTCTACCTCTACCTCTACCTTTACCTCTAACTCTTCTTCTTCGTCATCTTCATCTTGTTGGCTGGCAAAATGACTTTATTTGCAATATGGAAATATTTTTCATTATGTTGCCAGCCTCTGGGCCAGCTCGTGGAACTCCTCTGCCGCAGCTTGTCAATCGGTGTCACTCAGCAGCAGCCGCTCTCTCGCCCTCTCTCTCCCTCTCTCGCTCTCTCGCTGTCTCTGCACACACACCATCTCTATCCTTTTTTTTTTTTGAGCTTGTCTTGACATATTTTATGGCAATATTTTTGATATGCCCTGTTACACACAGCTCTCACATCTGTGTAAGCGTGTGTGTGTGTGTGTGGGTGTGTGAGTAAATCATCCACTTACAGTGCAATTTTGCTAAACAAATCAACTTTTGAGTCGGAAAAATAAACTTCCACACTCTAAGCAGCTGCACCGCCATACAGGGAGCATTTAAGACTTCATAAAATTCGACATGAAGTAAATAATAAATATTTTAAGCTAATATTTAAATATTTATTGAATATATTATAGTTATAAATAAATTAGTAATCAAAATTATATATTAAAGGTATACTGAATTTATCGTAAGACTCTTCTACTTTAACTTCTCTCAACTTATTTACTATTGATATTTAATAATTTGAATTATATATGTCACTCAGATTTGTCTATAGTCTATATAATTTCCACTCAAATGCATTTGCTTGACATTATCTCATCCGCTTTACCCTCTTAGCTATTGCATTTTTGCAATCTGCCTCGGATAGCAAATAGTTAGCTTCATGCAAAGCATAAATACCTCTGGCCATATGTGCAACGCCTCCTGCCTGCACCGCACCTCCCCCCTCATACACACACTCACTCTGGGAGCACATAGAATGCGCACTTGACTCTGTATGTTTGCTATGGCTGCTGATGACTCTACTAGGGCATCCCAAGAGGCATCTCCTCCCTCCACTCCCCACCCTTTATGCTCCCTCTCTCATCCTCACCCTTGCATTGACAGATGTGTGTCGAGTGGCTGGCAAAAGAGAGCGAAAGTTGAAGCAGTTGAGCAAACATATTTGCCAGCTGCTCAACGTTTCCCATTGAATGCGCATCTGTCCACTGGCAATTGATGCCAATTCAGTTAAAGCGACACCTGGCGACAAAAAAACGCATCACACTATTCTAAAGTCAATAAACTGTATTGAGCGTACGCAACGAGAGCGTATGGGAAGAGAGTAGTAATAAGATTCGAAAAGTTGGGATAAGTATTTCTCTCTATAAGAGCTTTGTATTTTCTAATATGCAAAGCTCTTAATCGAAAAGTAAAGCATTTTTATTGTAGAAGCCTTGCCTACTGGCTGTTTCACTAAATTGGCATTGGCATTGGCAAGCGAGCAAGTTGACTAAGTAACTCCCGGCTCCAAAATTCTCGTTGCCAAATTCACATTTTCCTTTTTTTTGTATTTGTAATAGCCAACCTTTTTTATATGCCAATTGCGAGGCACGGACAACAATTACGCGCATTATCCTTGCGATTCCAGCTGAAGATGCAAAACGCAAACAGTGATACAGAGAGAGAGAGAGAGGAAGAGGGAAAGAAGGAGGTGGGTCCAGGTCCAGCGATAACACGGCATTTGCTTAAACAAGCATAAATGCAAAATGCTATAAAAAACAAGTAAGAAAACTCTAGTCGAGAGTGCTCGACTAGATAATACCCTGAACCCAATTTTAATAAAATAAAATAATAATCTGTACTGTGGTTTGGTTTTTTGTAATTATCTTGAAAATGCATCAATTTTAGTGCTGAAAATGGCAAAAAACTTCTTTATTTTGACAAATTGTTAAATATATTGCTCTTGATTAGTACTAAAATTAATCCGTTTTCAAGATAATTACAAAAAACCAGTGTCGAACGTGACAAAAAGTTGACTTTTCTGGAGAATTACCCATATGGATAAATCAGAAAGTATATATAAGAATGTATGCGTGTATCGTTCAAAATGTACATATATATACATTGCATACATATACATTGCATTGCCAAAAAAAAAGAATAGATGGCGCTTATATTAGTTGAAATTCGAAAAATGTTATATTATTAAATATCATTAAAATTAGACCCAACAAATAGACGTTCCTCGGTTAACAGGCATTACCTTAATTAACACAGACACTTCATAATTGTAAAAGAAATATATCAATGCCACTCGAAGCTGTAATAGCCATAGTAAATAAGTTCACTGCTAAAGCGCCATCTATCAAGTTAAAATTTTTAGACCATGCTAGACTAGTTTTGAATGTACATGGCATACATATAGGAAAACTATTACCGCAGATGTCACGTGCTTTTGTTATTTAGGCAAACTTTCTGTTTATTATTTTCTGTTGACTTAACGGAATAAAATATAATTGAAACAAAAACACTTTCAGAAATGATGCTATTAAATATTTGAAATTAAAAAAAAAACCACTTATTCACAATTAGTTAAACTACCAACTGACTTTCAAAGGTATCAAATACAAAAGAATAAATAATAATAAAAAAGAAAGTAATATAAAAAAAAAAAAATTAAAAATAAGAAATTATGAAGGGCTTCGGCAAGGCTAGAACCTGCGACAGCCTAACATTTGGTGCATCTGTCTAGCCATCTACACCACGGCTCACTTAAAAAGCAGAGTAGCGAAAACGAATGAAATTCGCCATATACGAAAGAAACACTAAAGCAGTGGCTGAAAATACAAATACAATTCAAAGACAATTCTAACGCAATTCAAAAACAATTGTGATTCTTAGAATTTGCACGCATAGCAACATAGAAAACGGCCCAAGATTTTTTGTGTGTATATGTGCACACGCATACGAAAATTGATTTGCATTGCTCAACGTTGCTTGCATTTCCATTGTTATTTTAATTGTTTTAAAATTTTTAAAATATATAATGGAATGTAATAAGAGTTTCAGCATGATCTACATATTCTATTTGACATTTTAGGTTTTTTTTTAGAAATAATAACTCTTTTGACTTTACATGCACAAATACATATGTATGTATGTATGTACGATTGCAGCCACACGCTGATCTACGCTTGCACACATATACATACATACATACATATGTATGTATGTATGTATGTGCGCCCGCTATGCGTCTTGCTTTGTCGCTGCCTTGCTTGCTGCGCCACATGGGTTTTGATGACAAAACTTTATAGACTAATAATTCTGTTTCTAGATGGACAATCGTATGATATGTTCAGATTAAGATTATGATATTCATATCTTTATGCCAAACCAAACTGTATGTCTCTAGTATTTGAAATGCATTTTTTACACATTTGGGGGCGTGGGGGCGAATTGGGGACCGGAATCCAAAATCTGACAAAAACCGAAATTGTATTAAATTGGTATCTATATATATGCAGAAGACTTGGAGACTCTAACTCTAAAGATGAATTAGCTAGAATTTTATAACTGGTTCCCGATAATTTCAGTTATCGATAACTAAGCAAATATACAAGTTATCGAATTTCTGAAACAAACTCGTACTGCGCGCGCAATATACGGACCTAACACAAAAAGAATGAACTCTCTAGCTTTTGTATCTTCGGAAATCGACGCGTTCAAACATACGGACAGACGGACAGACGGACAGACGGACAGACGGACGGACGGACGGACAGACAGACGGACATGGCTATATCAACTTTTCTCGTCACCCTGATCAAGAATATATATACTTTATGGGGTCTGCCACGCCTCCTTCTGCCTGTTACATACTTTTAACAAAACCATTATACCCTGATTTCCCATTTTCAATGGGTTCAGGGTATAAAAAGGGCATAGAAGAAGCAGGAGGAAGGAGCAGGAGAAGCAGTAGCAGAAGAGAGGAGAAGGGCAGCAGCGCTAAAAGAATCGCTGCCATTTTAATTTGGCTAAGTAGCGCCAGTGACAGTGACACAGAGAGCAAGAGAAAGGGCAAGAGCGGAAAAGTGTGAGAGCGAGAGAGCGGGAGATGAGGAGACTTAGACTAGAAGCAAGACAACTGCTGAATACCTTTGCTAGACAAAAATAAGTAAAGAGCACGAAAAAAAAAGAACGCTAATTTAATTTTAACTTTGCTGGGCAGCTGAACTACCCCCAACACCAACTCAGCCCCCTAGCTACCTCCACTCCCAATCTATCTCTATCTCTCTCTCTCTCTCTCTCTTTCTGCCTCTACCTCTCTCGTACGCCTAAACAGTTGTCACATTCTCCTTTTGATTCCGTTGTCAGCGTCTTTTGGCGCTTTATGCTTGTGGCACACTTTCCGCATCGCATTAGCCCCCGCCTCCACTTTTGCAATACCCGACCCCCCGCTTCCAACTAAAGCGAAAGAGTAAAAGTAAAATATTTGCTCGGCCATTGCAAGTGAGCAGCGCTGATTGCGGCACTAAAATGAAACGAGTTCCTTTTGCGACGATAAGATTTTCAGCTCAGGCTGCAGTTACACAGAGTCCTCAGCCTCCTCTTCCACCCCCTTCTAACCTTCATCCCCCCCGTATTTACCCGCCCGCGATTTAATCACACTGAAGTTTTTGGTCATTTGCCGCTGGCCATTTTATTCTTTCCTTTTTATACCGTCCACATGAACAATGGCCAAAAAAAGGGTATAACAAAGTTATCCAAATGTTTAGAGTGGGAAATATTTGCAAAAGGGTATAAAATACCTGATCAAAGTATATGGAACCACGATCTACGCTCTTCAGTCATAAAAACGACTGTTATTGCTCAATCAAAAAAAAAAAAAAAAAAAAAAAAACAATCAGCAGTTACAGCTCTTCTATGCGATTTTCAGAAACGTTGAGCGCGGTTCTGTTGGGGAAGGGTATATATATTGTCTATGTCTCTCTCCCTCTCTCTCTCTCTCTCTCTCTCTCTCTCTCTCTCTCTCTCTCTCTCTCTCTCTCTCTTTCTATATATCTATATCCCCCTTTCATTGTCTCTCTCTCTCTCTCTCTGTCTCTATTTGAAGTTAACTTGTCCCACCATATTACAGCTACACTGTAGGTCGTGTATACCCCGTCTCGCTTCACATTCGAAATGGAGGTAAGTCTATCTTATGGGCAAACTTTGTAAGTAGCTTTAAGGCAGTTGGCACCTACGCCCCCAGTTAGCCTTCGCCTGACAATCGAAAGCAATTTGCCACTTCCCTCACGCCTCACGCACCCCGCTCAATTCGAAGAGGCAGCAAACACAGGCAACCCTCGGCGCAACGTCGATGACCAAATTCGTATTCACAAAGCATCCGATAAGCATAACAGTTGTCGTCAAGTGAGCCGCCGGCAAACACCTTTGCCCAGGAGCTTGGAGCTGAATCTCGAATTTGGCGACGGAGACAAAGATGGAGACGATGTCGCAACTGGAGCTCAAGTTGGAAATGAGGATGGGGAAGGGCGAACACGATAGGAGAAGGAGAAGGGATGCCAGCAACAAATCGTTGCCAGCTGCCAGCGACAATAAAACGTTTTACAATGTAACTAAGGCGACGACATGCCACTCCCCCTTCCTACAGACCGCCACCCACCTAGTCCTTTACCAAAGCTCTGGCTTGAGGTCTGTGTTGTGTCTGGATATTGAATGCCGCCTCTCACATGTGGCAATAATGTGCGAATCGCTTGCTCTCCACGTGCAACAAAGTTAATAATTGTTTATTGCCGCAACGACAGCTGCCAAATCGGATGTAGGTAAGCCCCCCTCCGAAAAAAAGAGTATTTATTTGTATGTCTTTATTCAATTATATTGTTTAATGCTTACATAATATTTATATTAAGTAATTATTTTTGAATTAAATAAACTAAACTAAACCCATTTACATTAAAATAAATAACAAGCAAAAAGTTTATATAAAGCCATATTGCTAAAAACAGCTAAAACCATAGCCAAAACCGACAGCACAGCGTGAAAAGGCGCCAACAGCTGGTCAAAGCTGCATCCGCAAAGCTCTAACCATATCGATAGTTACGATAGTTTTAGTACACATATCGCGTAATACATCGATACAGGCAGCACTCAGTGCAATGCGCAATTTCCCATTTTCCCGCTTTCCTTCAAATTCAACCAAAATAAAACCCATTTGGTTACACACATACACAATTTATTTCACTTTAATATTTTTTGTTGTTTTCCTTTTATCTTTATGGAAGCTTCAAGAAGTTTGTGTTGTTTTTTCAGCTTTCAGATACAAATATGTATTTTATTAATTTTCTCATGTCTCTGGCCAGGTCAACGTTAACAATGGAAACAAATGTGCGCCTGCTTGAGATGTTCATTTTGTCGTGTGTTTTTTATTACTATAAATATACAAAATATACATATATATGTATATGTACATATACATGCATATATATACGCGTGTAGTCGTTAATTCTGTTTCTTTGTTTTCTATTTTGCCTTTTAGTATAAACAATATTTGTTGGAAAGTAAAGTGCTTAAGCTACAAAGTTGATTTGGAGTTGATTTCTCCTCGCTTTTATCTCTTTCACAACGAAATATAAACATATAAAAATTCCAGCAAAAACATTTTACCGGGACTAATAGGAGTACAAATTGTGGAAGAAGAAGAATATATTTATGTATGTATATAATATCGAATTGATTTATAAAATTAATTCATCTTAAAACTAGCTTGAACTACGCCCTTTCTCTGTATGTTTACTTCTGTTTTTTTTTTTTTTTTTTTTTTTTCAAATAGATTTTCAGTCTAAAGTTTGAGTTTTGGTTGAGTTCTTTCGTGTGTGATATTTTGCTTATCTTGTTTCTCAGAGGATTTGCTTGTTGTTGGTGCCATTTGTTCAGTTGATTGCAAATAAGCCGGACTTTACATAGACTATATGGTAAACATGTAAACAAATTGTACATACTGGAAGAGTTCTTACAATACACAATACACATATACATATACAAACATGGAAACATACACAAACATACGTAAATAGAGTTAACAAATTTTACATCATGCATACAACGATATATATTATATAAGATCTGCTGCTGATCTGACAAAAATCAATCCGACTTAACAAAAATTATATATATATATATATATATATATATCCGTATATATATATATTTTAATTTAAAATAATTTGTTGCTATCGGTCGGATCATAATAGATTATATATGTAAATATATATGTACAAAATGGATTTGATTTCATATTATTAAAAATCTTTTAGCTAATATTTAGGCTATTTTTGAATTTTTGTTGATTTTACCTTTCTATATATTTCTAAACAAAAATGGAAATCTCAAATTTTTAATTATTTTAATGCTTTAAAAAATATTATAGAGATAAATTTATTAAATAAATATAAATCAAACAAAAATTGAAATAAAATTAAAAGTATATTTTTTATGTGTTCTAGCTAAATACAAATTTTTGATTTTGTTCAATATTTGAAAGTATTATTTATCAATTTTTGTGTTTAAAATTAAATATTTTAATAATAAATATTTTAATATTTAAAAGGGGAAAAATATTTAATTTTAAACACAAAAATTGATAAATAATACTTTCAAATTTTCAAATGTAAAAAAAAAGAAAAACAATTCAAATTTTCTCTATTTGCTAAATTTTTAAACACACAAAAAATTGAAAAATCAAATTAATGTTTTCTAGATTTGTTCCATTCTGTAGTGTGTCCGTGTGTATGTGTGTGTGTGTGTCTGTATCTTTTTGTGCGTGTGTGTTTGCTTCTTCTTCGCCTAAGCTCTTGTGCGTTAAACCCAGTTCTAAATTCCCATAATTCCCAGCCGTTTGTACAGTTTGCTAATATTCCAATTGGTTCAGCGGCCTTTTCTTGTTGCTGTTGTTGTTGATCTTTTCGCTTAGTTCTACTATTTGGCATGGCCATTGCTGAGCACCGCTGGCAAAACATTCGCCTGCTGCACCACAGCATTAATGACGTCAATCTCCTTTTTAAGGAAAACACCACCGACGCTTCCACCTCCACCGCCACCGCCGTTGCTGCTGCTGTTGTTGTCCTCCTGCTCCGAGTGGGCATTGGACGAGTTCGAGTTGTTCGCGTTGTTGTCATGGGATATGTTGCGCTTGCGCAGACCGGCAGCAGCAGCATCCACCAGGTTGACGGCGCTGCTAGTCACCTGGCCGGCGGCCAGTTTTAGTTTGGGAAACTCGATGTCTCTCATCAAATCGTTTTTGAATTCAACGATGCCGCTAACGGTTTCGGTAACAGTCTTATCAATAAATTCCTCAATATTCTTGGTCTCCGCCTCTATCTTCTCCTTCAGCTTGCTCGACAATTGGTCCATTTCGCATTGATCATGCGGCACGCTAACCGCGTCTCGGGCGCACGTTAGAGTCGGTGTTAATGGCAGCGGCTGCACTTGTTGCGAGTACATCTGGTGTTGTTGCTGTGGGCGTGGTTGGAGTATTAGAGGCTGGCTATTTTGTTGTTGTTGTTGATGATGGTGTTGTTGTTGTTGTTGTGGGATTGTGTCATTACACTTAGCAGGCTTATCGAGCTGCAGTTGGTCTTCAATAGTCACATCCTGCTTAGCTTTGAGATCATTCTGGGCCGCCAGCAGCGGCTGTGTAACAGTCGTCTGCCCGCTCTTGCCGCTGTCAGCGGCTACTTCCATTCCATTGGAACGCCGGGCCCGCTGTTCGCCACGAATGAAGCGTGGTAAAATAAATATGGTCACTAGTGAAATAAGATGAAGGCACAAATAAAATCTCAGGTACAATTTGAAGCTGCCCTGTAAGAGTGAAAAGAGGCGATAAAATTGAATTAACATAATAATAGTAATAGTGTGCGTTGTTCACCATAGACATACCATAAATTCAAGCATAACAAATGGGAATGTGGTGTAGCCCATCACGATGCGCGTTGTGATGCAGGTGAGAATGTCGTAGAACATGCGCGTAAACTGTGTGCTCTGGAATCGATAGCGGAGCATGCGACGTGCTGTACGGCCCGCCGTTACCATCAATGCGCCCGTGGCAAAGGTCAAATAGTAGCCCGGATAGAAGCCATGCCACACAGCGCTCAAGGCAAATGTCAACAGAGTGCCATACTTCTTGGGCACGCGCTCGTAGACGAGTGTGCGCAGCCAGCGATTGGTGCCACAATTCCAGTTGTTGATCGCATCCCGCATATTAGAAGCGAACTGCAAAGCGAGCGGTTTGGGCATTATTAATAAGAGTTTTTTCTCTGGTTCCTATTGAGATGAACTCACCTCGAATGAGAGCACATTTATATTGGATATGAGATCCCATTTGGCATTGCCATCCTTGTCGTAGCCGGCGAAGCCCAGACCCGAATTGTTGCATATGGCATCGGCCAGGAGCCAGGCATGATAATACTTAAAGCGTATGCAGGTGGTTGCCATCATGGCATACCACATCTTATAGGGTATAGTGTTGCCATCGATAAAGTCATCCTCTTTCATATTCTTTACTGGATATATTTTCACAAACTTCATAAAGATGAAGGCACACACCATGCTACCGAGCACTTTCCGTATGACTGTTTTCGTTGGGGATGGCTCGACAACCAATTCGGATCTGCCATTGTCCAGAGTCGCCTGCAAGCAAGAGAAAGATTAGAGCCAGCAGTACTTAAAAATTGACAAAGCAAATACGAATAAGACTCAATACGCTACAAAAAAGGCAGGCAATAAAGTGGGGAGAGCAAGGGAGAGGACCTCAATCCTTGTCAACACAGGTTCAGCATAGTATAAAAGGTATAAAAAGACCTAAGGGCTCTAATTTCTTAATAATTCATCCGTTTGTCTCCTGAAATATAATGAGAGAGGAACTCTAGAGTAACCCATCTTCACCTTTCTATATTCAATTTCCCACTGTGGCATTACGTTTTTATCACACGCTCACTCAGACTAATGCAATCAACTATCTCTATATGTATCCCGCTCTCTATGTTTCTGTTTCTGTGCGCACTTACATTGCTCGTCGGACGCTTTAAAAGATTGTAGCCCTCGACAAATTCAATGTAGTCCTTGTAGAAGACCAACGGTCCGGCCATCAGGCTCTGAAAGTGCCACACATATGAAAAGTATTCCAATGCTGAAGGCATTTTCCTAATCGCATGATATTGCTGAGCCTTTGTCATGTCCTGAACAATGGAAAGAGCAAAAACCATTAGAATTTAATTGGAATCGAATAAAATTGGCACAACTGTCACTCACCTCATCTTTACGGACAAAACCATCGTGAATGCTAAAGGCCAGGCTGGTGACCTTTTGGGTTATGATCATCAATGGCCCAGTTATGTCCAGTGCGTATGAGCCATAATCGTAGATTTGACGCATTAGATGCACGCACAGCAAATAACCCATGG
Source organism: Drosophila antonietae (assembly GCA_030914385.1). Classification (NCBI taxonomy): domain Eukaryota; kingdom Metazoa; phylum Arthropoda; class Insecta; order Diptera; family Drosophilidae; genus Drosophila; species Drosophila antonietae. Next base: position 370,569 of record JAUESO010000611.1, on the reverse strand, counting down.
CAACCAGCAAGACACTTCTACAAGGGAAAAATTTAATTTCAATTACAATAGCAATTGGATTATGGAAATAGACTTACCTTTGAACAATGCGAGGATCCTGTGTGCGTATGACTATGAAGCATATGGCCGGCAACCCGGCAATGTGTATTGCCTGCTGTCCAAAGCAAAAGTAGCCAAAGGCCAGGCCAAGCGATAGGGCAAAAGCATGGCGCACCTCATAGGATACCTTCGATGGATGCAACCACGAGCGAAAAAGCGACGCCAGGAAGAGCGCCGATATTTGGCAGACTAGGAAGTTAACCTATAGATAAATGTGAAATATATGTTATTAGATTGATTTGTATTTATCCGTCTTGGAATGTGTCATACATAGTACTTTAGTTCATTTCACATGCAGCGCTTGTGATTGACTAATTGATAATTAATACTCAACCCAAGCCATAGAAAAAAGATTTTCTTCGAACAAAGTCGAGCTATTTTAAAATGCAATCGAATATCTTACATGTTCTATTACATACATACTATATATTTATTTACATATATGACATATACAGAGCGCCCTAACTTGTTTTGTTGTGTAATTTGCTCGCACTCAAGTGTTCACAACTGCGCCTACAGCACTCATAGAAATGCTGTGGGCACGCTTTGCCCTTGATCACGATCATAGAAAATTAGAATCACGCGTTCCGATCAACCCGTACAGCTAGACGACAAAGGCCTTGGCCATCATTTGACTTTGCTATGCAAAAAAGTGTTATCTGTTTGGTATTACACTCCCGACACATTTGAAAATCAGTGCGAATAATAAAAGTATGTTAATGTGCGCCGCACTTATATTTGAGCATTATCAAAAACCGAAAGCATTTTCAGCGTTATCAGCAAGAAAACAAAGAAATCAAGAACCTCATACTATATACATATATTTATATATATATAAATATTAAATATAGAAAATAAATAGCTCGCCCCAGATATGTCAATGAACGGAATATAGATGATGGTTTTATTATTTTTAGAAATTAACCTTTAACTATATTTGGGTCGTCTAGACAAAAGTGGATTAAAAAGTTAAATTGAACTAATTCTTAGTGGTCCCATGATCATTTATACTTTCAATGTGAGTTTATTCACTTGATTATGAACGACTTAATAACTGAGCAATATGAACCGTGCATGAGTGAATCACAACAATATATCGTTCAAAAGCAAATCAATTTAAATAGTAATGGAAACAACCGATTTCTTAGGATATGAATAAGCTGCGATTTATTTGAATTGATTTATAATTTTAGCTAGACATGCTGTAAGACCTTATTACGGACTTTCTTTTTCTGGATATCAATTACGCTTGGCGGGGCAATTCTTGACTTGATTGCGACGGCGACATTTGCCAGCCTGGATATCGAACCAGTTACCCGACTTGCAGCGACGAACTACTCGCTTACCTCCGCGACATTGATAGAAGCGGCGGCAATGGTTCGCATCCTGGAGGAAGACTCCATCCGCTCTCTGCTCACAATCATTACTGGAAGTGCTCAGCAGTTGTAGCAAAGCCTTCTTGGCTCCAGTTTTCGGTGATAAAGGATTTTCAGCTTCTGACAAAGGACTCAAAGTAACAGACATCACAGTCTGTTTGCGAGCCTTGGTAGTTCTTGATGGTGGGCAAGGAGTTGTTGTCTCACACGGGGGAGTTGTTGTCTCACATGGAGGAGTTGTGGTCTCACATGGAGGAGTTGTTGTCTCACATGGGGGAGTTGGCGTACAGGGAGGAGTTGTTGTCTCACATGGGGGAGTTGGCGTACAGGGAGGAGTTGTCTCACATGGAGGAGTTGTCGTACACGGAGGAGTTGTTGTCTCACATGGAGGAGTCGTCACACATGGAGGAGTTGTCGTACACGGGGGAGTGGTCTCACATGGGGGAGTTGTCGTACACGGGGGGGTTGTCTCACATGGAAGAGTCGTCACACATGGAGGAGTTGTCGTACACGGGGGAGTTGTCGTACACGGAGGAGTTGTTGTCACACATGGAGGAGTTGTCGTACACGGGGGGGTTATCACACAGGAAGTTGTTCTTTGGCAAGAACAAGTTGTTGTCTGACATGGAGGAGTTGTCGTACACGGGGGAGTTGTCACACATGGCGGAGTTGTCGTACACGGAGGAGTTGTCTCACACGGAGGAGTTGTCTCACACGGAGGGGTTGTCGTACACGGGGGAGTTGTCTCACATGGAGGGGTTGTCGTACACGGGGGAGTTGTCTCACATGGAGGAGTTGTTGTACATGGAGGGGTTGTCGTACATGGCGGAGTTGTACACGGGGGAGTTGTCTCACATGGAGGAGTTGTTGTACATGGAGGGGTTGTCGTACATGGCGGAGTTGTCGTACACGGGGGAGTTGTCTCACATGGAGGAGTTGTTGTACATGGAGGGGTTGTCGTACATGGCGGAGTTGTCGTACACGGGGGAGTTGTCGTGCACGGGGGTGTTGTCTCACATGGAGGGGTTGTCGTACACGGAAGAGTTGTCTCACATGGAGGGGTTGTTGTACATGGCGGAGTTGTCGTACACGGGGGAGTTACCGTGCACGGGGGAGTTGCCGTGCACGGGGGAGTTGCCGTGCACGGGGGAGTTGACGTGCACGGGGGAGTTGTCGTGCACGGGGGAGTTGTCTGACATGGAGGGGTTGTCGTACACGGGGGAGTTGTCTCACATGGAGGAGTTGTTGTACATGGAGGGGTTGTCGTACATGGCGGAGTTGTCGTACACGGGGGAGTTGTCTCACATGGAGGAGTTGTTGTACATGGCGGAGTTGTCGTACACGGGGGAGTTGTCGTGCACGGAGGTGTTGTCTCACATGGAGAAGTTGTCGTACACGGGGGAGTTGTCTCACATGGAGAGGTTGTTGTACATGGCGGAGTTGTCGTACACGGGGGAGTTGTTGTACATGGCGGAGTTGTTGTACATGGCGGAGTTGTCGTACATGGCGGAGTTGTCGTGCACGGGGGTGTTGTCTCACATGGAGGGGTTGTCGTACACGGGGGAGTTGTCTCACATGGAGGAGTTGTTGTACATGGAGGGGTTGTCGTACATGGCGGAGTTGTTGTACATGGCGGAGTTGTCGTGCACGGGGGTGTTGTCTCACATGGAGGGGTTGTCGTACACGGCGGAGTTGTCTCACATGGAGGGGTTGTTGTACATGGCGGAGTTGTCGTACACGGGGGAGTTGTTGTACATGGCGGAGTTGTTGTACATGGCGGAGTTGTCGTACACGGGGTAGTTGTCGTGCACGGGGGTGTTGTCTCACATGGAGGGGTTGTCGTACACGGGGGAGTTGTCTCACATGGAGGGGTTGTCGTACATGGCGGAGTTGTCGTACACGGGGGAGTTGTCGTGCACGGGGGTGTTGTCTCACATGGAGGGGTTGTCGTACACGGGGGAGTTGTCTCACATGGAGGTGTTGTCGTACATGGCAGAGTTGTTGTACATGGCGGAGTTGTCGTACACGGGGGAGTTGTCGTGCACGGGGGTGTTGTCTCACATGGAGGGGTTGTCGTACACGGGGGAGTTGTCTCACATGGAGGAGTTGTTGTACATGGCGGAGTTGTTGTACATGGCGGAGTTGTCGTACACGGGGGAGTTGTCGTGCACGGGGGTGTTGTCTCACATGGCGGAGTTGTTGTCACACATGGAGGAGTTGTCGTACACGGAGGAGTTGTCTCACATGGAGGGGTTGTCGTACACGGGGGAGTTGTCTCACATGGAGGGGTTGTCGTACATGGAGGGGTTGTCGTACACGGAGGAGTTGTCTCACATGGGGTAGTTGTTGTCACACATGGAGGAGTTGTCGTACACGGGGGAGTTGTCTCACATGGAGGAGTCGTCGTACACGGAGGAGTTGTCTCACACGGAGGGGTTGTCGTACACGGGGGAGTTGTCTCACATGGAGGAGTTGTTGTACATGGCGGAGTTGTTGTACATGGCGGAGTTGTCGTACACGGGGGAGTTGTCGTGCACGGGGGTGTTGTCTCACATGGGGGAGTTGTTGTCACACATGGAGGAGTTGTCGTACACGGAGGAGTTGTCTCACATGGAGGGGTTGTCGTACACGGGGGAGTTGTCTCACATGGAGGGGTTGTCGTACATGGAGGGGTTGTCGTACACGGGGGAGTTGTCTCACATGGAGGGGTGGTTGTACATGGCGGAGTTGTTGAACATGGAGGAGTTGTCGTACACGGAGGAGTTGTCGTACACGGAGGAGTTGTCTCACATGGAGGGGTTGTCGTACACGGGGGAGTTGTCTCACATGGAGGGGTTGTTGTACATGGCGGAGTTGTCGTACACGGGGGAGTTGTCGTGCACGGGGGTGTTGTCTCACATGGCGGAGTTGTTGTCACACATGGAGGAGTTGTCTCACATGGAGGGGTTGTCGTACACGGGGGAGTTGTCTCACATGGAGGGGTTGTTGTACATGGCGGAGTTGTCGTACACGGGGGAGTTGTCGTGCACGGGGGTGTTGTCTCACATGGCGGAGTTGTTGTCACACATGGAGGGGTTGTCGTACACGGGGGAGTTGTCTCACATGGAGGGGTTGTTGTACATGGCGTAGTTGTCTCACACGGAGGGGTTGTCGTACACGGGGGAGTTGTCTCACACGGAGGGGTTGTCGTACACGGGGGAGTTGTCTCACATGGAGGCGTTGTCGTACACGGGGGGGTGGTCGTACACGGGGGAGTCGTAGTTGAGCACGGTTGCTGTGTATCAGGCGCACCCAAGTCTGCGCCTAGATGAATGCGAAGTGCCAAGCCTCTAAAATTAAAGCAGTTGACCTGACTTGACGCTTTGCAGGACTTGCTGTCCTCGTCGAACGACTGACCCAAGTTGCAGCTGTGATGCACGGGTCTGCCAAGAGTACAAACATAATAACCGGCACATCTAGTGGGATCGGCTAAATGGTAGCCATCTGCAACGCCGTTGCAGCTAGGTCGCAACTGCTTTTTATCAGCAATGGTGGGCTGCAAGGCGACTGCGGCAACAGTCACAAGACCCACAAGGACATTTACTGCAAAAGGATAGGCAGAAGGCCATTATACGGATTCCACGTTGTTTTGTGGTTCACTTACAAAATTTCATCGAAGGAGTCTCTAGGTTATCTCGAAAAAATAATTATCTGAACTGGATATTTACCGCTCTTGACTCCCACTGGATGCAGTAGAAAATGCAGAACTGGCTTTTATACCCCACCAGAACATTTGTTGCCAACTCAAGTGGCCTACCATACAATTTGGCTAATTGACAGCATTCCATTTGCTGTGCAGACAATGTTTCCCGTATTGACAATATAAACATTAATATGTAGATAATGGAAACCACAAGTTGTGTAACATTTGCATGTAGCGCTAAGCACAGCAGCACTCGCATTTTGTACTCATTGAAACTTTCATTGATGGGTATATCACACAATTTCTCGTGCTAAGTTGAAGCAGAAAGAACAAATTTAAGTGATATGTAATTTGATAACATTATAATCGATTCTTAAATAGCCATGGGTTAAAGACAAGAAAAAACGTGCCCTGATGTATTCCATATTTGTGAATCACTTAGGTAAGTTTCAGGTGCGATTATCGAGCGATCTTTTTTTATTTATACAATTACGTCTTTATATGCAAGCTTGTGAGATTATGTATTTTTTCTCTCTTTTTTCTACCTTTTTTCTATGAAATAAAGCAAAACGTAATCTAAGTTAAGGAATAAGTAATCTAGTAAGCAAAACTAAAATAGCTAACATAGAACTATCCAAATCAGAAGCAAAATCTATTTTTCTATAATCAAACATTGAAGCAAATGTGCCTGCTTGAAACACAAGTACGCGGAAGGAAGTTGTCTGTCTGACGATTGAGCCAAGCCAAGGCCGTTCTGTTATAATACACACAAGGTAAGGAGAGGAAAGAGAGAGAGAGGCAAAGAGAGACAGACAGAGAGAAACAAAACGAGTAGCGCTAGAGAGAATCCAGCGCTTACATCACAGATTGAAGCATTCATTCCCTTGTGTATGTGGCTGAGCCAAAAAAAAACAGGTCTCAATACATAAGAGCTCAAGGTGAGATGATTAAATTGAGCATGAAAGCAAACAGCGCGTGGGTAACCGTATCTGGTAATATGTATATATCTAATAATTACAGCTATAATATCGTATGTGTGGTAATATATATCAGATAATTACAATTATTTATAGCTATATATAATATACATAAAGCTGTCAAACAATTAATGAGCATCCACCATGATCAACCACGGACTCTAAACTGAAATTTTAATAAATGATGTTAATTTCAATGACGTAAGAGAACCGATGTTCGAAATAGAAATGCTTTGGTATTTCTCTCATGCTCTCCCATCTCACTTTGAAAAGCCTCTATATACGTAGAGTCTCTTTCTTTTCTTCAAAAGTATACATGTTATTTATCTATTTATTCTTATCGCATTTTAGGGGTCTATCTCACCCCCTGTGACACTTTCACTATTTCTACCTCTCTCTTTTTCTCTGAGCTATTTTGTATATATGTAAGTATAATACACACAGTTTATCAGCCATTATTCATGTAACTGCATGCATTCCGTTCTTTTTCCCGCCGAAAAAACTTCCGCACCCACGCAGTTTGCGTGCATTGTCCGTGCAAAGGGCACCTATATGTATATCTGTCTATCCAGCATAAGGTCAAGCTCATAAGTCTTGCACCATAACAATGCAAAGGATTGTGTTCGACATCCCATTAGGACTGAGAATAATTTACTGTGACACTAACAAACTTCTGGCTGATAGATGTAACAGGTTTCTCAACAGTAACTGTGATTTCTAAATATTAGATTAGCTTTGATTGAAATCTAGTTGATTTTACTAGTCATATATTTTGCTTTAAGCTCTTCTCTTTCTACTCCGTTTCACTTTTAGCTCCTCTAAATAGCTATCGAATGCTTACTGATAACTGATTTTGTTAGTGACATTCCCAGTGACTAGCGTTCATCTCTTCTAATTAGATTCTTTCTCATTCTTCTTTTAGTTTTCACTTGCTTCGCCTTTGTTCGTGCCATCTGCATTGAAAATCAAAAGCTAGTTCGAGCCGCCTTTAACCACTTGAAATGCTGCCACCCTCCCAGTTCGCATGGGCTCTTAAATTGTTGCATAGGATTATAGATGCTTCAATCAAGCACTTAACATATGTGAATGACTTTGCTTTTTTTTACAGTGCACACAAAATAAATAATAAACAAAATAGAATGAAAACAAGGCATAAAGAGTTAAATTAAATTTGCTCCCTGCTTTGTACTTTGGCTCTCACGCAATGGACTTTGTATAAATCACCAAATATCAGAATAGCCAAAAACAAAATAAAATAAAATAAAGGTGGCGTGATGATTATAAATAAACATGAAAACAATAAAAGCAACAACATTCACATTCTGTGTGATAAAAAAAAAGTTTAAAAAGTTGTTGGTTGCTCCAAAGCCAAAGTGCACACACGTAGATAAGAGCAGAAGGTTGTGTAAAGTGCTGAACTCATTACGCAGTTGAGGTTTCAATTACTGCTAGAGATGGCACTATCGGATGAGTAACAGATCTATAAACTTCGATGTATATGCTATTTAATAAATATCATTCTTAAGTTGTTCTAGCGACATTACTATTGATACAGAAATCAAGCATAACTATAAATATATTCTGAATATGCGAGTACATACATATGTATTTATATATAAATAAGATAAAGTATGTATACTTAGTGGCGCCACTTGCAAATCAACAGCTGACAATTGGCGGCTAGCAAGTCGCAAATAATCAACAATTTCAAAGCGTAGCACGCACACACACACATACAAACAACCTCAAGGTCATACACAAATATGAATTTCATATAATTTATGCATAGCAGAAATGGCAAAGAGAGAAAATTTACGCTCTCGCTTTCTCTTGAATAACAACAGGGGGCGCAACTGGTTGACACGCATCTTCATAAATTATTTGCTCACACGTGTTGAGTGGCTCACACTCAGTTCGCACAGCGTTGCTGCTCACTTGACTTTACATTCATATATATATATATATATATATATATATATATATATATATATATATATTAATTCCATATGCACCGAGACGAAGAGAGGAGAGAGTACAGACTTCCACTTACAACTGTAACTCGCTCTCTTCATCAAGACTGCCATGACACATATTTCTACTAGTGAATTTACAGCGCACTTGAGCTGGTTCGTTCAGGTTCATATATTCAACACTGTTGCTGCGCATTTTCCTTAGCAGTTCGATTGGGACACACAACTGAATGATACAAAGAAGACATCAAGAGAGTAAAAAGTGTGGGTGAGAGAGATAGGAGAGAGAGAGAGAGCTGACTTGCCGGCTGTTTTTGCTTTTTTGAGAATTTGTTAATTTGCCCAGCTCAAAAGACATCTCTTTGGCTTCAACAATTGGACAATTAGCAGTTAAGGCAGAAATAAATAATAATGTTTATTTGCGAGTTTATTTACGTGCTTGGCTCTTGGGTTCGCTACAATTTACATAATAAAACTAATAAAATATTCGGTGCTAATGATAAGCTGGTAAACTGCCCGATTACACCATACTACGGAGACTGGCGTCACGTCACCCACGCAAAACACTCATACACACACATATACATATATATATACATATGTCGACCTTCTTGCGAATCGAAATATGTCACTGCTAAAAAGAAGACAAATACATAGTTAATATCAACTGTTCACAGCGAACAAGCAATTCGTGCGCAGAAGAAACACCCTGTGCATGTGTGTGAGCCATGTTCCACGGTAGATACTGACTCATCCAATGACTACTCTCACTCTCCTTCTCTCTCTCAGCTGTTGCCAATTCTTTGTTTACAAACAACCATCAGCATTTTAAAATCAAATAAAGAACGAAGTTGTTAGCACGTTTGTTTTTGTTCTGTAGTAAGATTCATATTTTACACATTAGGCAGACGACATGTGTAGGGGATTAGATCATCAAAAGAAAAAAAAAATGAGTATTTGAATTTGTTAATACGTTAGCCAATTGCTTGTAATGCCCCACACACACATACATACACATATACTCACACATACACACAAGTGTGTGTGTATTCACCGCATTAGATTAGTTGGCTGGCGCTTAGCCACTCAAAACGGATTTAACAAGTTTCTATGAGTGTCCCATAAGACGAGCATGAAAGTAATCACATAGATGTACAGACACATGTGCATATATAAACGCACATGTATGTATGTACATATAGTAAAGTAGTTGCTGCAGTTAATCTCTCTGAGTCTCTCTTGCTGCTCTCATTTGATATTGCAAGTCTATACAGCTTAGTGCTTACAGTTAATCACACTCTCTCGCTTCGTTTCTCTCATTTGATAATGTGTTCTTCTTCTCACGGTTCCATTTATGCAAATGCGCGTATGTATATCGGTGTGTATATGTATGTGTGAAAGAGAGCGTGAGCCAAACGTGTCGTCGTCTGCTGCAGTCTCAGCTGTTTGCTCAATTGGCAGCGCTTCAAGTGTTGTGATTAATTTGCAGCGAACTCATTCAATTACACAATTTTATATGATGATGCACACACAAGACAATTTTTTTATATATAAATATATACGTACACGTGCCGAATTAATCAGCCAATCAATAATTGCTGCATTTATTCGATTATATAAACAAAAACATTAATATACGAGAGATGGCTCGAGTCCCTTTCGTGTCACGACATTCACCCCAACTCTATTTAAGTTCCATATAAATTGCGTGTGTACATGATTTCACAACAATAACAAAGAGAAAAGGTTAATGACAGCGTGCTGGGGCGCAATATGCGAAGAAAGTAGAACACAAAAAGTAAACAGCAAATTAGAAAACAACAAGGAGTGAGTGGACGGATCAAATAAAGTGCACTCAAAAAAAAAACAAAAAAAAAACAATTCGAATATAGACAAAAAAAAAAAACCGTTTAGGCAATGACATGTTGCGCGTGCCTTGGAGCGAGCAAGACGACAGGGGGGGAGAGGGGTAGCAAGCAGGTAATATATGCTGCCGGCGTTTAGCCTTCACTTGACTTCAATGTCACAGGGTGAGCCAATCCTTATGTTTAACAATTAAATGGAGTCCGTAACAACAATGTGGATGTACGAGTTTCTGTCATGCAGCATGTCTTTCTTTTTTTTTGTAATGCAAATATTTATGTATGCGTATACACATACATATAACTTACCAAATCAACAGACAGCCCAACCATATCGGCTAGCCAGGTAAAAATGCGGCTGCCATCGTAACAATCATTCTCAATAAATTTGGGCGATTCGAGCATTTTGAATTTGATTTTCTGGTACTCTCTTTATGCTTTTATTGCTTCATTTGGAACACAGTTAATTCACAGTTTAGCGCGTGCTCGTGGTTCACAATGGGCAATGCCGCCGCCGCGTTCCTCAACAAATTACGAAAAATTATAAACTTTTATTTTTGTGCTTTGTGGCTCGTTAGACTTGTACGAATTTTGTGCAATAATTTTTCAATTCCCTGGAAGTGTTGCTCTGCATATATGTATAGGTATATCTATATATTTTGTAATCGCACGATGCGTGCGTTAAAAAAATAAAAAGCGAACGTTCTCTTTGTGTCTCGTTCCTCGCACTCACGACCGACCCGATTGAAAGAGAGAATGTTACTGCGAGCAAATTCTGGTTGAAATGTTTCCGATGCCGAAATCAAAAACGAAAAAAAAAAATATACACACACATATACAGATGTGTTAGTGAGTAGTCAAACTTAAGCATAGTGATTCAATGAAAAAGTATCCATTTCGAGTAGTTACTATTTCAATGGCATATAAAAAATATATCGAGTGCCTACGCATATCTTCGTAAATACATGGACACATCTTAACATTAGCTGCTCACTCTGTTATTAACACGAACAATGTTCTAATGATCACAATCTACTCAATAGTGTTTCTCTATGCCTAGAAAAATATTTATATCATTTACAATAACAAAAAATAATAATTATCATTTGAAAAATATAAAAATAGAAGCTATGTTCTAGATTTCTTTGTACTTCCTTGTTGTACTGTTAGATGTATCAAAAATAACGCTCAGAGTATCGATACTTTTTCCCATATTAACAGTACGATGGATTTCGATTTCAGTTTGGTTTCAATTTTGGTAGTTAACAGAATAAATTATTTTCTGATGGTATTGAGCGATTCTTTTTAGATTAATTAAAAGGAATAATTAAAGAAAATAAGTACTTTATCTTTAATAGCTTGATATAGTAAGCAATTATGTGTTTATAAAAAAATTAACAGAAACATATAGTGTGATTTCATAATTGAATTGGTCAAAATTGGCATTGGTTATGATTATTTATTAGTATTAGACCTTAATTTTAGTATACTTTACATGGATTTTCATTATTTTGGAAAACAGAATAATATTATAATTTTAAAACTCAACTATCGATAATTCGATTGTTATTGTCAGTGCTAATGTTAAGAGGCGTAACTTAACAGTTTTGTTGACACTGTCAACTATTTTATCAGGGATTGCGTCGCAAGCAAGAAATATGTACTAAATGCGAGTTTAATTTAAAAGAAATAGCTTCTATACCAAATAAAAATAGCTAAAAGTCGTGTCTAAAACTAGCAAATTGAAAGGAAAGAAGTATTTAAGATGAACATATACAATAGACTGCGCAGCAGAGAACATGGACTGGGTAAGGCGAAAGAAAAAACAATTTTTTTTGGCGCTCGAATTGAAGAAGAAGAGTTCGCGCCGATCGCTCCTGGCGCGGTTAAATCGAGCGCCAAAATGAATTGTGTTGGGAGATAGGAAATTACTAAGTAAATTATCTTAAAAGTGTTGTAATATGAGCTCTTCATATTCTGCTGAGTTTGCAAAAACGAATTTGGAACGTAAACAAAACGAAAAAGTATTTTAAACCATTTTCTACTAATTTAATTGTCATTCCAGCCTATGATTGCTCCTATGACTTCGCGTTGCATCGCCTGTGCGTTTACAAGCAGGACAGCTGGCGCGGTATTGCGCCAGCCAACTACAGTCCAGACTTCAATCCGGAGCCACCGATATTTTCAGCGAAGTTCGCTAATTGCGATGGGTATCGACACATTTTGGCTATTGCCAACGAGGATGGCAAGATTGCGCTGCAGGACACAACTTTACGCAACCAGGAGTCGGAAGAGCAGGCACTAAGCGCCCCACAATGTCACTTTAATGCGGTTTTCGACTTGGAGTGGGCGCCGGGACAAATGCGTTTTGTGTCCGCCTCTGGAGATCACACGGCCCGTCTGTGGGAGGTCTCTGGGTCTGGCATACGAGGTCTGAACTCTTACGTCGGGCATACCAGGTCCGTGAAGACCGCTGCCTTCAAGCGCACAGATGCAGCGGTCTTCGCCACGGGCGGACGAGATGGCGCCATCCTCATCTGGGACATACGCGCGAATCTCAACGTGGATCTCACTTCACGTGTAGACAACTGTATCTACAGCGGCCACACGGGTGGGCCGGGCACCCCGCAATCGTTGCGTAAGCAGAGAACGAGAACGCCCAAGATGACGAACTGCAGCGGCAGCAACACGTCGAGCAGCATCACGGGCTTGGCCTTCCAGGACAATGATACGCTGATCTCGTGCGGAGCAGGCGATGGCGTGATCAAAGTCTGGGATCTGAGGCGCAATTATTCGGCCTACAAGAAGGAGCCGTTGCCCAGGCATAGCCTGCCCTACGCCGGCTCCTCCACTTTCAAGGGATTCACCAATCTCATAGTTGACGCGGCGGGCACGCGGCTCTACGCCAACTGCATGGACAACACTATCTACTGCTACAACCTCATCTCGTACGCACCCAAGCCCCTGGCCAGCTACAAGGGCCTGCTCAACGCCACGTTCTACATCAAGAGCTGTCTCAGTCCGGATGGGAAATACTTGCTCAGCGGCAGCAGCGACGAGCGGGCCTACATCTGGAATCTGGACCATGCGGCTGAGCCGCTGGTTGCCCTGGCAGGACACACAGTGGAGGTCACCTGCGTGGCCTGGGGCTCCACGCATGATCGTCCCATCATCACCTGTAGCGACGATGCCAGGCACAAGATTTGGCGCATTGGCCCTCAGCCGGAGAGCCTAACGGTAGCAGAGCGAGCAGAGCTGTTTCGTGGACAGTCGAGCTATGTAAGGGATTTCAATGGAGCTGCCAAGGCCAAGGCCAGCTCCTCCTCACAACACAAATACAATCTGCGGGACTTGGAGTCTACGCCCCGCTCGCTGAAGCGGCTCATGGACCAGAACGAACGCACGCCTAGCTCCGTCGAAAAGACGAGCATTAAGCGTTCCTTCCTGGAAATGCTGGGTACCGTTGGCATTGCCAACGATGGCAGTCAGCAGCTAGACCAACAGTTGGACCAGCCGCAACAGAAGCGCACCAAGAGCTTTGAGCCCAGAGGACGTCGTCTATTCCCATCCAGCAGTCAGCCACAGCCGCAACAGCAGCTGCCAGGAATAGTGGAGGAGGAAGTGTCCAACGCTTTGTCCAGCAATCAGGAGAATGCCCAGGAGCAGCTGCCAGCTCCTGCTACAGCACCTTCTAAGCTATCGACGCCTTCGCCCTTGAGTGAGCTGCAGAATCACATCGCCTACACCTCACCGCCGACAACATCCGCTCAAGCAGCTGCCGCTGCATCCGCCTCCACCACTGCCACTGCCGCCATCGCTGCAGAAGCTTCCAGCTCCTCGCTTTCGCCGCCCTCTCTCAGCGCGCTGATCTACTCGCCGACCTCGAACCTGCCAAATTACGTGCTGGACGGCGAGGCGCCGCACCTGGCCATCATGTCGCCCAAGCGCAAGGCCAAGGAGAAGGTCGACTGGCTGACGAAGATACGCAAGCAGAAGCTGATGAGTCGAGCCAGCCTGACGCTCAGCGAGAAGATGGGCATGGAGGATGCCTCGTCACTGGATGTGCTGGCCTCGTCGCCGCGTTTGCAAAGCCTGCGCAACTCCGAGTGCAGTCCGCGACTGCAGGCGACGCCCAGGCGGCGCATATCGCACTCCGATCACAATGCACCTCATCTCCGCACGCCCACCTCGAGCAGGCGGAACAGCGAGACGACGCTGCTGCGCTTCTTCAGTGTGCAGCGCAGCGGAAGTACGACTGAAACTGTGGATGCGCCCGAGGAACCGGCTGCAACCCAAGCTGAGTTAAATCCCATGTCCCCGCCAGCAACAGCGCCAGCGCCTGCTGCAGCGAGTCCCCTACTAAGGCACACGCCCAGGGCAGCCGTTGGCACTGACTGATCCCATACCCAGGGAATAGCCAACCTCCCTTTCCATCCCACATTTGTACAAACAAGAATCCTAAACATAACCATACGTAACCCAAGTCCCAATCTCTTTACTGGACATACCCTAGCCTAAGTCTATGTTAAGCCTTTTACTCTGCGAAATTGCCTTTCACACTTTTGTACAAAAATTAAATGTAATACTTACCATATATACTATATATATATATATACGATCTATATAGTATATCTAACATTTATATAGTCTGTATAGCTCTAAGTTCTCCTGACATGCATGTGCTTTTGGCTGGGTCAAGATTACTTTTTAATGACAATAAAAACTGAATTAGTTTTTCAAGTTAATTCTGCATCATTTTCTTTGTATTCCATGGAGTCATCTTCCAGTAAAACAATCAATTAAAATATTTCAAGTCTTTTTCGTTCAACTAGTTAAGGCTTCTCCAAAAAACTTAATTTGTAACATTTTTTAAATTTTAGATTAAGATTTTTCGTGTCGATTATTGCGTTTTCTTCATCATCTTTGGTTGAGAGTTTTGTAAGTGTACTTCCTCCCGCTGCTGATCCTGCTCCTGGCGCTGCTGCTGCTTGACGAGTTCATTGAGCTTCAGGATATGGCGGACCTGACGTGCCACGCCCACCAACAGCACCAGGTGACATAGGTGCAGGACGATGCTGGAGAATTGGGTGCTCGGAAAGGCATTGAAGCAATACTCGATAATGCCCAGGATGAGAAAGCGCACGCCTAGCGAGTAGGGCGTGGACCAGACCAGATAGGGTAGCGAGTGGAAGTACCAAATATAGAACTGATAGTGCAGCGAGCGGGCACAGGCGATGCCAATAAAGTTGCACAGGAAGAAGGGCAGCAGAACCAGCTGAGTGCACGACTCGAAGTATACGTCGTATTCCTTTCCCTTGGACTCCTCCCTGACTGGGGCAGAGGGTCTCTTTTGGCCTGTGCTGCTCTGCAGTCCCTTCTCGAATGACTTCAGGAAGGACTTTTGCTCTGCCGTCAGCTCCTCCTCATCCTCCATCGCACTCTCCTTCTCTTTCGGCTCGCACTCCTGCTCCTGCTGTTGCTCCTGTTTCTGCTCGTGGGACTTCATCGATTTGCTCTTGCGCTGGGACTTTTTCTGAACAGCGTTCGCTTTCTCCTTCTCCTCGTTATTCTTTCGCAATATCTGAGGCAATACGTACTGCTGCACCTCACGCAAATTCACGTAGCTCCTGAAAAACGTCCAGGTGGGCTTGGCGAAGGCCAGTAGAAGCAGCAGGTGCAGTCCCAGCAGCGCCAAATGGAACTCGCGCTGCTCGAACAGCTGCCGACTCAGGAACCTATAGTTCACAGTCCACTTGTGCTCGAAGATGCGACCCAGGTCGAAGCTGCCGCGCAGGTACTCCACGGGATGGGTGCGTAGGAAGGGAACCGCTATCAGCAGCTGGATTAGGCCGCATACGAAGAGCTGCGCCATGGTTCCGAGTATGCCCAGGTTGGCCAGGTAGAATAGCAGCAGTGCAGGCGCAAAGAGCAAGATGTTCATTTTAACGCCCACCGCGAGACTGAAGAAGACGCTGCCCCAAGTCCAGCGGCTATCCACGAACAGATTAAGCGCTGCGTACAGCAGGAGCACGGCCACGGGATCATTAAAGAGGCGCAGCACATATATCGAGTGTATGCGATAGGACGTAAAAGCGCTCAGCACCAGGACGTAGGGCGGCACCTTGCGACTCTTGGCATAAAGCCGCAGGACGAGGCACATTTGCAGCAAGTAAATGCCAGCGTATATGTACTGGGCCAGGCGTACGTTACTGCCGTGGGCGGTCACATAATATAGAGCCGAGTATATATAAACAAAGGCAGCCGGATAGACCAACGGACCGGTGTCACCTGCAAAAGATACAAAACATTGAATGTTCTGAATATAATTCAAATTCTGATGTGCCGGGCAAAGTAAAGTTATCGAACTGATTATTGAGCAGACTAGTTCGTGAACAGTTTGAACTGTTCACGCCAGCCAATGACTGCCAAAACATCAAGTGCGAAAACTGAGAGAGAGCATAAATTGAATTAAGTAGCATGGTAGTGATTACGACATGTCAGTCAGGGAATCCTACTATTAAATCGCAACAGAACTGTTTGATTTGATAAATGATGTTCTCTCCTTAGCACACACAGCAGCAAGAAAATCAGTTCAACTACGCGTTATCTCTATCCTAACAGCTGTTCTGTTGGCGGGCAAAATTATCTAGTTGGAACAACATATCGAACGCATGTGTGTTCGTGAGTGAACTGTTTACGCAACCCGGTGACTGTCAAAATGTCAAAGTGAAAAAAATGAGAGAGAGAACACTTTGTATCAAGCAGCATGGAGGTTATTACGGCATGTTGTTAGAGCTGCCTGCCAAATAGAGAGAGAAGATAAATAGAGTTTAACTATAACAATTAATGGACAAAATGATTTCGTGTAAAAATTTATGTGTTTTGCGCCAACTGCCGTTCAAGGGTTGCTGCATTCAATATAGTGCTGCGCTGCTGTCAACGCGGCTGGCCAGTTGGATGACGAGATCCGCCGCTGCCAGTGCAACGGTTGGAGTTGTTACCTCTGCCTGGCAACAGAGGGCGCCGCACCAACAACAATTACAACAACAGCAGCAAAGGCGAAGTATCTTCAGCTCGAGTCGTCTAAACGCCAAGGACTACTACGCCACACTCGGCGTAGCCAAGAATTCCAGTGCGAAGGACATCAAGAAGGCGTACTACCAGCTGGCCAAAAAATACCACCCCGACACGAATAAAGACGATCCCGACGCAAGCAAAAAGTTCCAGGAGGTGAGCGAGGCCTACGAGGTGCTCAGCGATGACCAGAAGAGGCGGGAGTACGACACCTACGGCCAGACCACGGAGAACATGAACAGGCAAGGTGGTGCGGGATTCGGAGGTGGCGGCCCATTTGGAGCCGAGGGCTTCGCACAAAACTGGCAATTCCGCTCGACCATCGACCCCGAGGAGCTCTTCCGCAAGATCTTCGGCGAGGGCAACTTCCGGAGCAACAACTTCGACGACTTTGCCGACTCGAAGTTCGGCTTTGGGCAGGCACAGGAGCTAGTCATGGACCTGACCTTCGCTCAGGCGGCGCGCGGGATCAACAAGGACGTCAACGTCAACGTCGTCGACCAATGCCCCAAGTGTGCCGGCTCCAAGTGCGAACCAGGTACGAAGCCGGGCCGCTGCCAGTACTGCAACGGCAGCGGCTTCGAGACCATCTCTACGGGTCCTTTCGTCATGCGCTCCACCTGCCGCTACTGCCAGGGCACGCGCCAGTACATCAAATATCCGTGTGCCGAGTGCGAGGGCAAGGGACGAACGGTGCAGCGCCGCAAGGTGACGGTGCCGGTGCCCGCGGGTATTGAGAACGGGCAAACGGTTCGCATGCAGGTGGGCAGCAAGGAGCTCTTCATCACGTTCCGTGTCGAGCGCAGCGACTACTTCCGGCGCGACGGCGCCGACGTACATACGGACGCGCCCATCTCGCTCTCCCAGGCGGTGCTCGGCGGCACCGTGCGCGTCCAGGGCGTCTACGAGGACCAGTGGCTGAACATCGAGCCAGGCACGTCGTCCCATCGCAAGATCGCCCTGCGCGGCAAGGGCTTAAAGCGCGTCAATGCCCACGGCCACGGCGACCACTACGTGCACATCAAGATCGACATCCCCAAGAAGCTGAGCCAGCAACAGCGCGCGCTGCTGGAGGCCTACGCCGAGCTTGAGGAGGACACACCAGGGCAAATCAACGGCATGGCGCAGCGCAAAGACGGCAGTAAGAAAGCAACGTAAATACTTATAACTCTCAACTTTTAGGAAAACCCATCCAAAGCAAAAAGAAGAGCTGAGGAACGCAGATCTATAGCATCGCAGCATTCTCTATGATATTTTAAATATAATCTTATGTTTACAACTTATGCGCAACTTATAGATCTATTGAGCCCATAGGGTCACTCTTCTCAGGCTCTAAACTTTCGTATAGCTTATTCCTAACGCTTAATTTCCGATCGAGGAAGTAGCTCGCTTCTTTGTAAATTGATTGTAGCCTAATACTGTGGCCCTTTTCCGAGTATTTATTTACGAACAAAATTAGTTCGCTTCATAATTGGACCATATTTTAGACATGTTATGCTCCAAATAAAAGGACCATTTCCATATGTTCCCTCTGCAATTATGCTACCATTTCAATGTTCCTCTTCCAATTTTGCTACAATTTTCCATGATCTTCTAATTCGCTTTTAAATAGAGCATATAAATAATGGAATGGGCCACTTCCAAGTGTTTTTACCATTCTTAATGAAATGCTAGTTATTCCGTTTTCGGTTTTATTTCATTTTATTCCCAATGAAAATGAAATGAGCTGTTTCGAAATGTTCCCTTACAAATTGTAATTCTTAATACTCAGGAGATACATCTTATGATCGCTATAATAGACTGGCGCAATGTTAAACCCTAACATGTCCTGCTAACAGCTCTAGTCAATTATGTTATTTAACTTCCCTATTTCTCTGCTTCTAGCGCAGGTCCTAGCAAACCGGGAAGTGATACCAAAGGCGCAGAAGGCGGAGAAGGAACAGCCAAAGGAACTCAAGGAGGAAGTAGAAACACAGACGCAACAGCAACAGACTCAGCGAAGGACGAAGAAATCGAAAAAATCGAAAGACGATCAGGAGAAAGTGGTGGAAGCGGCGGTTTAGGGTTTCTCAACAAAATCAAATCCATGTTCAACTGAGTTGAATTTGTCTATGTCTTGTTATCGATAACTGTTTTGTAATCGCCAATTGGCTAATGCCTTAATTTTTCTTTCTTTTAAGTTTTGTTATTGTACAGTCTAGGGGCTATATATAGATTCCATTAAGTGGAAACAAATGAAAGAAAAATACAACTAAATTGAAAGTCGAAAATGTGTTATGAATTATATTGCTTTGTATTTATCGTTGATTGACTACTTTGCAAATGAAACGAATCTAAGAGTATCATAAATAAACATTGGAAATTCGCTACCAAGAAAAGATCTTTTGCATAACTTCCCTACCGTCTATGGACATTTCTCTTCTCTCCATCGCTGTCTTTTAAACGGCTGCCTGGTTTCCAAAAATAAACTAAAAGAATTGGGGGAAATATACTTACCTCGCAGCAGCGCATAATTTGTGGTACCATTCAAAAAGCCTTCACATTCCTGAAAATATGTGAATTACAATATGAATAGAAACACCCGCTTACTCTGCTTCTCTCTCTCTCTCCTTTTTCTTTCACTCACCTGCATATAGGCCACCCAGTCGATCTCGGTGTAGGGCACTCGCTGAATAACCAACACGTTGATCAGCGCCTCGGCCAAAACAATCAGCAGAGCAACAATCGGCAGAGCCGCTGGATCGAATGCCAAATATTTTGCATAGTTCCAATTGACATATTTCTCCTTAAACTTCAGTAACGGGTTGGTCGTCTTTTTGCGCCGGACCACAACACGGGGCTGGACTTTTGGCGATGACATTTGTGGGAAAATATATTAATTTTCCGGCTAAATGTGCCACACACACGCACTTACTCCGAGCATTTAACATAATACAGCTGTGGGCACCCCGAAAAAGCAGAACACTTAATGCCGGGCCGATTGCCAGCAGCCCGCATAAATTCAAATTTGGTCTAGTTAGATTATTTAATGAAGAAATTCTTGTGGCGAGAAAATAGAAAAAAGTTTCAAATGTCGACTTGAACAATAAATTAGCGAATGACTCCTGAAATTGTATTTATCAGCCACAGCTGATACAGCAAACAGCAAAAACAAAAACAGAGCAGCTTTTGCAGCACGACAGCTATCGATTGTAAAGATAAACGATTATTACCAAAATGAGTATCAGCTGTTAATGCTGAATAGCGATGATAGTTTGTAAGGCGGGAATTGCTCATAATATTTAAAAGTTGAACTGGTGTTAATAAAACAGTAAAAATCGACTTGCGGCGTATTTTCGTGTCAGATTAAGAGCTCAATTTCCGGTTGTTCATTAATCAGTCAGGCACACGGATTCACTAAACCATGTCCTCATTCAACCAGTGATGCGTAAATACAATCCGTAGGCAACAGTTGAAGCAGGGCTGGACTCTGATATCCCCCTTATCCGTTTACTTCACTGGTGCATGTAAATGTTTTGGCCATTTAAAAAAGTTACAAGCATATCCTTGCTGTCTCGCTCTTTTACTTTCTCCCTCTCTCGCATTTGGCCCAATCAAGTGCAAGTTTTCAGCACAATTAATTGACAACCGGCGAATGTGAATGCGGATGTTGTTCAGATTTTTTGCCATTTTTTTTTTATTCGTTGTGTATAGTGTTGTATAGTATTGAGCAGAATCCCAAAAAAATTTATTATATATATATATATATATATATAAATATACATATTTAAGAAATTTTAAAGCGAAATTAAAATTTACTATATACGAACTAGCCAAAAAAATGCATTGGCTAAATTTCTGCTTAAAAAAAAAGGCTAAACAGACAGCGCTGCTATTCAAGATGACTGAGAGGGAGTGAAAGTGAGAAAGTCAGACTAGAAGGAAAGTGCAGTGAGAATTAGGAACAGATTAATAAAGTACCGCTATGCCAGAGAGATATAGTGGACGGAGTAAAAGGGCTCTAAAAAGGCTAGAGCGATGTAGAATAACTCTAAACTGACAGCACTGATGCATTTTGTTATATTTTCTGTTCATTTTTTATCTGTTCTTTTTTCCGTCCTTTTTTTGTGGTGACGTACACGTTCACTAATTGTGCCCAGTGCGCCGTGTATTTTCGAAAAAAGTTGACAAATGGCATGCAAACTGTTTTCCCTGTCCCATGTCCAGGTGAACTGCTCAAATGGCACTGCAATTATGCCAAAGGGCCAGCCAGATGGGCAGTTAGTGCGAGTGAGCCAGCGAGAAGGGGAGTGTGAATTTCGTACAGATTTCAAGAGAACGTGTAAGCGTGCAAGAGAGAGAGAGAGAGAGAGAGAGAGAGAGAATGAGAGCGTTTGTAAGGAATGCCATGCAAAGGGGTTTACGGTATATTTCAATAAATGCAGCCAAAGAATTTAAAAAAGAATTTAATTTAAGCTTGTTGCATGACTGCTTACGTTTCCAATAAACTCGTCAATAAATCAGAATCGAGATGGAAATTCACAAATATCAAATATCAATATTAAATATTTCTTCTGTGTGGTTAATTAAGTTTGTGCAAAAGGGCTCTAGCAGTTGCTCATCATACATATATTTACAGTGGAGCGTAAATATGATGAACGGCTCTTGAAATATACATAAATTAAAATTTTGTTATAGATATAGGGTAAAACTTCAGTACAAATAAATTAGGTCTTTCCATATTCTAGATAATTTAGTAAATTTATATAGATATATATTTATACTAAGTATGTATGAATGTATGTAAGTATGTATGTATTCGCGCTATCAAGTCCTTACTGTACTTGATATGCATACGGATGGATAGTACTATTCACTTGCTTGCTTTTCTATCCATTTGAAACTAGAGATATGTTTATGTAGAAAGTATATGTATGTACGTACATATAGCAATGTCCTTACAAGCATACATACATGAGCGAGTATTATGCAGTCGGTTGCCCCCAATGGGCAATGCTTTCTTGACTGTGTCTGTTGTCAAAGTCTACGTTAGTTATCATTTAAAGACAGATTTTTAATATGTTGTACATATATGTATGTGCATATATTTGTATATATAGCATACATATGTATGTATGTATAATATAGAACTACATCGGTCATCGGTTCTTATCATGTCATATATAGCTAGACACATATATTTATACACACAATGTACATATGTATGTATTAATGCACAATGGGGGGCTTCTCCATAGATAACTCGCATTATAACCCACTCAGTGCAAAAATTGTTCATTAATCAATATACACACATACATATGTGCATACATTCGAGTATGTAAATATGCAGACATTTATACATGTATGTGTGTAGATATGTACATATGAATGTATGAATGTACGTATGTATGTACATACATATTTGTTATCAAGAAAAAAAGAGCTGATAATAGAATCTAGACTATTAGTGTAGATGTATATGCATACATCCATATACATACATACATATGTATGTATGTATGTATGTATGTATGTATGTATGTTTGTACACATGTTGTATGTATGTATGCACTTATAACGCAAACGTCTGATTCCAGCTGACAATCATTTTAATAGTTGCCCATATAGAACTTTGCACTCGATTTTTCTACATACATACATATGTACATATACACGCACATACATACATACGTATGAATAAATGTTTGTGTATATTATTAATAATTTATTAATTCTTCGCTTTGAATACAAAATGAGAGCGCGACTTATAAATGTAACAACAATGAACTGTTAATATGCACACCCATACATGCTGCATATTCAGTGTCTGTATGTGTGTGTGATAAAAGGCGCAGGCGATTAAAAAAAAACTGTAAAATGACTTTGTGATCCGCTTGAATACCAGTGGTCCATCCCATATGAGTTTTTGCATAGCACCATCTCACTCGCACTTGCTAACGATGGCCACTGCTAGTCGCTTTTTTCGAGCTCTTGTTGCTATTGTTATGATAGGCAGCAACAATTGCTTTTACTTTTGCTTTTGCATTTGCCTTTGCTTTGGCACTTTGCTTTGTGTACATACACGGCGAAGGAGACAAAGCGGCCAAACAAACAAACTGTTGATAATTGAGCAGACGCTGAGAATGCGAACGTTGCAAAGCACTAGCAAACACACACGCAGACACACACACACACTCACTGATACACACATACAAAGATACAGCACATACATATGCATTTAGCTAGATTCACGCATGTATAGGCCGATGTTGACTATGGGCGGAGGGTGGACGAAACGCAGAGTAGCGGGACAATTTAAGAGTTCAATCATATCAAGCGTCGTTTTTGTCGCGCCGTGTCAATGTTGTTACTTCTCTCTTTTTACTTCTCCCCCTTCTGATATGATCCACATGTGCACTGCACACACGTAGAGATGTAGAAAAAAAACTAAACAAAATACATATGTAATAAAAAAAAATAGCAAAAGGACGGAAAATGTGAATAGGCTGATATGGCTTATTAGTTCCTCTACACCCCATCAAATGAACACATACAAATTTAGTGGAAATATAATGGTTTGAAATATTATATTAGTAAAAATAGTTTACTTAATGCTTATTAAATTATTCATTTTGGCATCATGTGTAAGTTTTGATGCAGGAAGATTGCATTTTAATTCACGACGGCAACAAATATCCGACATCAACTTCTTTATTCACATACATATATACAAATACAAAGAGTATATACACACATATATAGAGTAGCGTATCGTGCTGTAGTTGTTGCTGTCGCTGCTGCTCGACTGCCTGTTGCTGCTCTGCTCTCATTTGCCTATGTGTGCTATCCCGCTTGTTCTCGGCTGGACGTAATAAGCTTACTGCAACAGTGTGGGTGCATGTGAAGAGCGCTGCTCGCTCACACGCATACACAACAACATCACAATCAACAACAACAATATTTCGTATAGCTTTCGTGCTGTGCTGTTTACGACCGGCCGACCGACCGACCGACCGACGAGCCAGCCAGGCAGGCAGACAGCAGCTGGGGCTGATTTCAGTTTGATTTTGTCAGTGGCCGCGTTCGGTTGTTGTCGGCGAGTTAACGGGACGCGCCTACCAAAAGCCGCTCAAAGCCCAGCTTTTACTTGTCTCGAGCCATAAGCACACTGCCGAGCAGATAAAAGAAGCAGCGCTAATAGTGTTTTTTTTTTTTAATTTTGAAAATTCGTTTCGTTTAATTCGTTTTTAGTTGTGTGATTTATTATTATTATTTGTTCTGGTAAATTGCTCTTTTACACAAATCAACAAAAATTATCTTAAGAAAAAAATAAATAAATATTAAATGTATAGAGAATGAAACAGTCAGAATTAAAAAAAAAAAAGAAATAAGAAAATAAATACAAAATAAAAACTGAAAAACATTTTGTTATTGCATGGAAAATTACTACAAAAAAATTTCTTGATCGTCGCGCTTCTCTCCCTCCGCGTCTCCCTCTCTTTCATTGTCTCTTTCTTTCTCTCTTTCTTCTAATAAATGCTCAAACGAAAGCGATGAAAAAAACAACATGAATAAAAACAGCATAAATTGAATTGACCGGCAATATATGCTGGTTTTGTATATATGTATGCCTTTGTTATTGTTTTTCTTGCTAAAATTCGAATGTTTTTTCGCGCCAAATGCATTTTTGAATTCTATTTGTGTGTGGGAATTTGGTTGCCATACAAAAGCCCAAAAATAAAATCTCATTAAAATAACAACAGAAAAATCTAGCGATAAATTTTATAATCCTAAGCAACATAAACAGCTCACACACATTCATAAAAGCAACAAGAATTGGACAGATAAACAAGCAGAAAAAATTATATATAGATAATGTTTGTATATATATGTATATATGTACATATGTATGTACATACGTACTAGATCAAAGTAGAATATTACAAATTAAAAACTCTCATACTCTTCAAAATTCATTTTCCCATGGACAATAACGGTTGATTCGCAAATAGTCACGAATCTTCTAAATCAGAATTCATGTGCATAGAGCAGAACTTAATGTGTTAAAAGCTCTTATACTGTGCTGCTGTGCTGCTAATTCATAGTTTTTCATGCATAGCTAAACGTTCTTAGAGCATTGTAGAAGATCAACTAAAACTCTTACACAGATTGGTTTACTAGAAAAACTAATGCTGAAAGCTTCATTCTCTATATATGTATATGTACACATACATATGTATGTATATATTTTCATGTATCTCTGCACATATTTCATATTTCAATCCTCTTTCCACAGAGCGTTATCAACGTAATTCATGTAAAAGACACCAAAAATAAAAAAAAACGAAAACCTGCAGCTGTTATCAGAGCTGCAGACGTATGTATGTATGGAGTACATTGTTCATAAATAAGCAACAGAATCAACGTGTGGCCCTCTTATCAGCTACGTAAAAAGAACAACAACAAAAAGGAGCACTAAAAGCGATCTCAAAAGAACAAAAACAACAGAAAAAGCTGTTAACAACAACAACGAAAACAACAAGTAAAAGAAGAGGGAGAAGTAGCAGAACCACTAGAACAAGTAACTGTTATTGAGTGAAGAGAGAATCAACAGATATTATTTCAGTCAGCTCTATGGGTAAGAACTTTTTATGTATGTATGTATGTATATGTACATTGTAAACATTGAATTGAATATTATAAAGATGTGATATTAAGCGAAAAAAAAAGATTATACAGTGAAAAATATATAAATCAACCAAAAGAAATTGATATCAATTACTTGAACATATTTTAAAATACATATGTATATATAAAGAATTTTGAATTTACACTTATGAACTAGTTCATAATATCAGAATTGTTTGCTTAAATCGAATTCATCAGAATATCTTTTCATCCTTGCTCTTCCTTTTTCTGTAAATCCTAGCTAATTGGGTATTTGTGTGCGTGTGTGTGTTTTCCTGAAAGGAAAGTGCACTCGCAAATGCGAAACAAGTCAACTTGGAATTGGGTAAAATTGTGCTAAAATCGGATTGCAACTGACCAAAAATCAAATCAGAAGTTAAAACTTGACGAGAACTGCAACTGATTGACAGCAGCTGAAGGAATGAAAGGGGAAGCGGAGGCAGCATCTGCAACAACCTTTTAACTTGTGGTCTGCCATTCAGTTCTCCCTCGCTGCTTTCGTATTTATATTTGTGTGTGTGTGTGAATGAGCATTGCTAATGCTAAAAATATGGGTAAGGGTAATCTGATTGAACACATTCAATCCGCATTCAGCATGGCTGTAAAATTAGTCAAGCTCTTCTTTTGCTTGCTGTTCAGCGTAAAGAACACGAGAAACAACAAGTCAGAATTTGATTAGTTGGCTGTGCCTGACTGAAAGATACTCGTTCACGTTGCCAAACGGGCAAAGAAATTTAAAGCAGCTTGATTATGAATATCAATAAATACTTACATACATTTGTACATATGTACATATGTAGGTATATATTTATATTTGAATATATACTGCAATTTCAACTTGTTGAGAAAGATATAGAAATGCCTAATTTCAAAATGTCCATTCTCTGCATGGTATAACCTAAACTCAATATACCCGTGTTCATCTCGCGAACGAGCATAAATGAAAAAAAAAAACAACCGAAAATTTGTTGAGAAAATTTGCCACTTGACCTACCGCACGCAAATCTAAATTAAGCAACAAATTTTGTACGCGTTTCGCTCTTTCTCTTTCTCTCTCTCTCTCTCTCTTCTTCGCTTCTTTCGCCGTTCATTTCATAAACTCTTACAATTGTACATACACACATGCACATATCCACATGCGCGCGTGTGTGTTTGAATGTCGACATATGGGCAAGTGTCAGCAGATTCTTCATTTCGCTTTCCGCCGTTACTTAGCTGATGCCCAGCAAAATACTGTGCAAAACGGGGTATATTAGCTAGATATAGGGTATTTAATTGTCGTTCATGTGACATTTGGTTTGAAAAATTAAATTTTTTGCTTTTTACTATTGCTGACCTCTAATTTTTTTTCGATGTTTGTTGCTACGTACGTTGCGTAGTGTATGCTTTCTTCCGAGAGCTGATTATTTAGATAAAGAGTAAAGCTTTGAGTACGCTCAAGCTAATGGTAATATTGAGTTTCTGAGAAACCTTTCAGTATGCTTTAAATTAATTAAGAGCAACTTTTTAAGCTGGATTTTCAATTAGCAACAACACGAAAACACAAAGAACAAGAAAAAAAAACAGCTAGTAATCACAGCATTTACAGTGTTTTGTATTATCAAAGTGTACTTGCACTCACACACACATACATGAACAAATGCATATTACAAATCATAAATTAAATCCACAATCAGGTGATGCCGTTAGTTTTTTCTAGCTGCGACAAACACACGCACATACACTCAGCGTATTTGTGAGCGTGCAAGTATTTACAATTTGCAGTAAGCTACCATTCAATCATTAACATTTAGGCCTGCGAGAGAGAGACAGCGGAAGCATGCGAGAATATGGTTAGGGGGTTGGTAAGGGCAATGAAAGCGCAAAACAAAGACACACATAAAAAAATTATAAATATGTATGTATGTATACAAGAGAGAAGAACTGAAGCAGTTTATGCCAATTATGATATCAATTGTTGCCATGCCAACAGTCCAAGAGAGCGCGACGCACATACATACATATGTATGTATGTACATAGATATTGCAGTTGAATAACTGCTTTTTTTTTTTTTTTTTTATATATATACATTTTCGCGACCTCTCTTCTTCGACACCGTTGCCAAGCTCGCAATGTTTATGTGTGTGTGTGTGTCAGTCAGACACTTGAACTGCTTGAAGTGTGTCTGTAACTAAATTTCATTGAATTTTAAGCGCCTCTTGAGTGCTTGTGAGTGCCTGCCTCTGGTAGGGAACACCAACTGAAAATTAATCAACAATCAATTTTCAATGGTCATTAGTTGAACAATGTTTTCCATCTATGCTGAAAATTCTATTTGCTTGCAAAGGAAATAGACAACACCGCATGTTGCATGCTGCATGCTGCATGCTGCATGTGCATCGAAAGATAGCAAAAATACTCTCTTACTTTGGCTTGCATTGCTGTCATTTCTATGGTCGCAAATTGAGGTGAGTGAACTTACGTCAGTAGCAGCAACAGTAACCAACAACAATTCACCTCTTGGGCGAGTCTCCTAGCTGGAGTGAAGCCCAAGTGAACTACACAATTTTCTAACATTTTCTTGTAGTCCGCCCACGCACTGAAAATCTGATGATGAAAAATAAAGGTCTTATAAATTCATCATACAATTTGCAGTCTTTACCTTGCATTTACTCAGAATTCATTTTTTTCTGTGTTTGCTTTTAAAAATAAGATAGGCTTTGCATGCTAGCACCCGGAATCCAGTTAATGTGTGGGTATATTGGTTTTCTGTCAATGTATGTAATGGGATAAGTCGGCAGGTGGAGGTGTCAAGAAAACAGTTTATATACAATTTGTATGTCTATACAAATGCTATACAAATGCAACTATAATAGTCGAGGAGTATATGAGTATAAGAGTAGAGGAGCACATGGGTCTTATACATCTATAAAAGTATAAGTAAACAAGCTGAATGAGCATTGAACTTATAATGTAGAGTAGTTAATTGTAGAGTACTATCTAAAAGTAGATCGACTATTCATCAACTTTATAACCTACTACAACTTCAAATTAAAATTTACCACTAAAATCGATATTCGATTAAATCTCCAAAAAGGTATTTATAAGTAGGTTAGAGTATCTGCTAGTTAGGCATCTCCGACTAGATGCACTCTTACATTCTGCCTTCAATTTTATTGTTTTCTCCTTTTGCTGATGATTTCTCCGGTTGCAGCTCGAGTTGGGCTTTTATTTTGGTTTTTGTTTTTGTTGGGCTTCAAAGTTTGCTTTTAATTACGCCATTTTCACTCACCTTGCTTTTTCCTACTACAATTTAGCTTTATATTCAGAATATTAGGAAATTTGCTGCTACTGCTACTCCTGCTGCTGCCCCAGTATCCATGAGCTTGTCTTGGTTCTTTCCAGCTCGCTCCTCAAATAAGTTCTTTCAAAGTATTTCAACTTGATGTTGCCAATTTTTGGGTCTTGTTTAAGGCAAAGCATTTTGTGGTTGAGGTGCTAATTTAGTTAATGAAACGAAAAACTTAATTTATTGCCATGCAAAAATTGAATATTTACCAATAATCTAGAAATGAGGAGCGGGGCTGGGGCTGGGGGGAAGATATAGAAATAAAACCTGATATCGCTAATCAAGATTGATTGACAAACGAGCGAACAGCTATAAACATTGTGAATTATATATTGTTAATCTAATCAATTTGGGCTTCACTTGTTGTAGTTGTTGTCTTCGCACCTGGCAACGGCTACAAAAAAATATTAAGCAGCCGCAGAATAAATAAAAAAAAATAAAAAAAATGGTGTGAATAATAATAAATTTTAAATTAATTTCAATATGAAATTTAGAAGTTGTATTAACTTTAAAATATATTTATTTATTCCACTTTTTTAATAAAAAAAAAAATAATTAAATTCAATTTATTTATATATTATTATATACTATATTTATTTCAATTGAATATTTGGTTCTTAAATTGTTCAAATAGAAATCGGCTACAACTAGTTTGGCTGGCACTTGAACTATTCACTTGCCCCCGAGTGTGTGTGTGTGTGCGTGTGTGTGTTGGTTGCCCTGTACCTTGCTTTGCATTTGATTATTTTGAGTAGGTTTAACAATAATTATAAATGGATTTTAATTTGCGAATGAACTGATTACGCAGCTAATTGAAGCATTAATGCTTAACTCAAGTAAATCGGAAATTCAATTAGTTCATTGCGATGCTGGTTGCTTCCTGCTACCTGGTGGCAAGTGTGCAGCATGTGGCATGTAGCATGCGGCAGGTGGCAGGTGGCAGCTCAATCAACAAGCAGAACACTTGGCATACGCGAGAGTCGAGTTGCTATGCTCGCTCACAAAGTCCTTAATGGGGTATAATGGTTTTAAGCTATGCTTGCCTGGTATATAGATGATCTATGCATTGATAGAATCATTTGCTACATGGGGGCGTGGCAAATGGAAATACGCATGACATACGCATGACATAACAACTGATTTAGTTGTATAGTTAGTACTATGCAGTTGTGTATACCCGGCTGCATTGCTTCTTACAGATTTTCTCTTGGCATTTGGCAAGTTTACGAAATAGTTTTTAATTCTATTTGCATTTCTATTTTCGGTTCGTATGACTCGTTGTTTATGTCTCGCAGGGAAAACAACGCAGAGAAGATGAAGAAGATGAATTGAAGAAAAGCAATTTATATATTGTTTAATTATATTTAAATTAAATAATGCTGATAGCAGTTCGAATTTTCGAGACATCCTCTGGCCAGCATTTGGCTAACTGTTTTGGACAAGTTGTCAGGTAGGGGGCCCATAGCTGCAACAACATGAGCTGCAACAAAGGATGCACGAGGTGAAAGTCTTTATTTGACTGTTGGCCACAATTGCAAAATATCAAAAGTTAACAGAGGCAGAGAGAGAAAGAGAGAGAGAGAGAGAGAGAGAGAGAGAGAGAGAGGGTGGGGGAGAGGGAGGGAGACGGAGCGAGTTGACAGTCTTTACTGCTTTTGACAGCTAGACAGAAAGGCTTTGTTTGAATATATTTGCAATTAAAATGAGCACAGTTTTAATTACACTGGCGAACATGATTTATTAACCAATAAACACAGTTTACTCTCTCTCTCTCTCTCTCTCTCTCTCTCTCTCTCTCAGTCTCTCTCAGTCTCTCATGCTCTCTCTCTCTCTCTCATTTTTCTTTGCATTTGGCAATTGAGGCTGTTTATTTCGATACGCATTGCTATTTAGAGTGCGCAGCTGTGCTGCCATTTAGAATAGCAATGCACCCAGCGACTATGTGTCTATCTTTCCGCTTATTCGTCTGTCTTTCTGTCCCTCCATCATTCTGCCTGTTTATCCCGTTGCCGCTCTCCCGCTGTCGATAAATCAATTTACAAAGTAGCGACAGATGTGCACGTTTTCAGCAATTGAAACAATGCCAAAAAGTATTTGGTGCAAGTGCTTAGGCAATCTATATATATTATAAATATATATATATATATAGATACATATATGTATATTCTGATTTATATATACATCTATCAATCAGCTGCTGATGCATGGGCATTTCAATTGTTGGCACATTGCAATGCACGCACAAATTTCCCAAATGCTTTGATTTTGGCATCTGATTTTGTTCTTCTTCAATTTCAATTTGTGCACTGAACTGCACAGCAATAAATGCGCGATAAGCAAGGGATTTACATATATATATATATATATATATATATATATATATATATATATATACATTTTCAATAACTAGTATAAGCACTTATCAGCAGCTATACATACTATTCTTATACTAGCTCAGATTATTAAAATGTTCAGAAGCCTTTTATCACTCGATGCCCTCATTCACTCTTCCTGCTTTCGATCTGCTTCTTACATTCATATAGATTGGCATATATCATATATGGTTATAGACAAAGTTAACTTGTAAATCTATAGATTCGGTCTTCTTAATTAAGATGTTTTGTTTCACAATTGTTGTTCATTAAAGAGTCATTGAACCTGAATGCAAGGTAAAAGCTATCAAGCGTTAGTTAATGTAATAATGACAAACCGCAACAGTAATCGACAGCACAAATGTAAGCTAGCTCGCTCGCCCTCTATGTGTGTGTCAATTGCTCTGTCTATATACAAATTTATATATATATATATGTATGTATATTAATATATATGAATATTTATAATGTGTGCAATTTACGTCAGAGTTATTGTAGCCACGGCAACAGTCGAAATTAGCAGCAATAAGTGCGAACCTGGCATTATTTGTGGCCCCGCTCGGCTTACGCTGCGTATGCGCGATATGCAAGCAAGTTACGTATACGCAACGCGTGCTTGCCAAAATCACAAACACACACGTATTCATATGTATGTATGTGTATATGTGAGTGAAATTCAAGGCTTAACTTGGTTTAATTACAATTGAATATAATTTTATTGATTTGTTATGCATTGTGCCCAAAAAGTAAAATTAAATCAAAATATGAAAACAATTGTTACTTTATATTTCACTTTATTAAATGAAATCAAAGTGTAATTTGGTTGTGGATTGACGTTAATATTGTATAATATTTAATATTGTATAGGCAGTGTCTGTGCGATATTAAAGCAGCATTACCTCAATAAGAATTTAAATGGGATTTTCATCAAAATTAAAATACTATATTCTTGTTTGCTCAGATTACATTAATCTAACTGCAACTAAGTTTCTTCGATGAACTCAAGGCTTATGCTACGTATACACCCTGAATGTCTGATAACTTTCAAGTAATTAGCTTACATTTATATATCTCCTTTCGTTTATGAATATTTAACTTACAAATTATTTTGTATTTTATAAATGATACGCGAAATGAGTTCGATGCAAGCATGTTTCCCCTGCTTTAGCAGCGCCGCATATTCATTTTGGGTGGGTAGAGGCACATCGTTGGGTGGCATCGTGACTAGCGCTAGGCCCAACACTCTTAAGCCGCTATGTCTGGCAACAATTACCTATGGAGATGAGCATGAGTAAAGTAAAGTAAAGAGAATTAGGAACTCTGTGGAATGGGCTAACCTCTGGCACCATGGACAAGCCGATGACATCGGCTCCAATCTTGCGCAAGAAGCGATGCTCGGCTGCCGTTTCGAAGACCGGTCCACCCAGGCAGGCATATACGCCTGTCTTTATCCGATTGTCTTGTCCGATCTCGTTGCCGATTTCCAAGGCCTTGTCGATCAGCATCTCATCGTATGCATCGATCATTAAGGGACGTCGCTGCCCAAAGCGCACATCGTTGGCGCCAATCAATGGGGAGTTGCCACACCAGCCCAGCATATTGATGTGATCCTTGACGACCACCACGTCACCCACAGTGTGATTCGCACTAATGGCGCTCGCAGAACCTATAATAAGCAGATACTCGACGCCACACAGCTTGAACATGCGCACAGGTAGCGTACAGGTGGCTATTGGATTGCCTTCGTAGAAGTGCATTCGGCCTTGAATAGCAATCACTGTGCCGCCCATCAATTGACCCACGAACACCTTGCAGTTGAGTCCGTGCAGAGGGCTAACCGGAAACTTCGGTATATCCGTATACTTGATTACAATCGGACTCTCGACCAAGTCGGCCAGCGAATGTGCATGCGTGCCCAAAATCAAAGCGAATTTTGGTTTTTTCTCCGTTTTACTGATTATGAAGCTCGCCATCTTTTGCACATCGTCGAAGCTGTAGAGTTCGCTCTGTGGCGTCTCAATGATATCCTTGGGCTTGGCATTGGCCTCCTCCTGCAGCCGCTTCTCAATAAGCAGCTTCATTCGGCGTATCTGCAAAGCCGTCTTGACCGCGCAGCAATCCCTATTACACATTTTGATATTGCGATTCATATTGAGATTCTTATTGGGATTCGGAGCTGCTCAAGACGCTTTCAAATTTTGTTCACTTGATATAGTTTTTTTTTTTTTTAGTTTTTCGTTACATGCTCAAATTATAAAAAAAAATTAAATCTTTTTACTTAAAGATAAGCTGTTGCTTTGTTTGTAGACTTTCTTTTTCTGTACTCAAAAGGCAATTCATCAAGAAAACTATTCGGAAATTCGCTTTTCTCACAATTTGATTTTTGAAGAAAATTCACCCTTTGAGGGCAGGAGCAGGATTTGGACTAGAAAATTCTCATTTCATTTCATTACAAACAAATTTAGATGAGGGCTCAAGAGATGTGTTGTAATTGGAGTCATTTCATTATTATATTATTAATGCTTTTGAGTACCTCCTTGAGAAAGACTCAAGTGATGCTGAGTATATGCATGTTTCATACTCAGTAAATCTCCCAACATTACACATACAAGAATCATATTCTTATACTTTGAGAGCGAGAGCAAAAGTTGGCGCTCAGTTGAACGCATTCATTTGGAGTTATTTTACCTGACTCCATAAAAGTGCGAGCCTAGATCAGAGTTTCTTTAGTCGGATCGTCGGTCGCCTGTTGTTCAGTCGCAGCGGAGTGCATTGAATTTCTGGTAATTATTAAATGAAATATATTGTTCAAAAATTTATGTTAATCATGTTAAATATTTTATGCGTATTCAACTGAATATGTTAAATGATTAATTTATAATTTATTTCTAGTGTAGTTTTTATATTATTAGAATATATAATAGTTATGATATTGCTGATCTTCATAATCATGTTCAGTATGATTATTAACTTGATAATGATCATTATTAATTATTATTAGGATCTTAAGAGTTTATCTCCATCGCAACGATCATTATGATCATCAGTTAATAGTCATGATATTAATAAGCAATTTGAATAATGTGTTAAATATATTCCATTGCTTTTACTTAGCATATTTTATTTCAAATTGATGTCCCTACCACTTGCTTGCATTTCCGTCAAAGCTTATTACGTATTTACTATTTGCTTTTCATGATTAACAAAAGCTACGTCTGAGCGATTCCAGCGTCGATTCGGACTTGTAATTTATATCATCGCATTGATTGTAATCTTTGCGGTTTGATCGAAGCCAACGCAGCTACAAGCAGCAATGCCAACAGCGAATGGATAGCGAACGTGACTTTGTAGGCGGCAACAACAACAACAACAACGACGACAACAACAATAGTAATAATGCTCAAATGACAATAACAAAGCGCTGCAAAGTTTTCTATTTCAGTTTTATTATTGTTGTTGTTGTTTTGCGTTGTTTTCGACTTTGTTATTGTAAAATTAATAAATTTATAGCGACGGGCAAACGCTTCAGCGATTCACTCAGTGCCAGCGACTCTGATCCGCTGCCCACTCTATATATAGCTATGTAAATATGTGGGCGTGGCACAGCCTTCAGCCACGCCTAGTGGATCTGTCAAGCAGCAGTCACAATTTCCAGCTGCGGCTGTTGACAGATGCGCGCCGAAAAAACCGCATGAACAAAAAGCAGAAGAAGAATAAGAAAGAAAACAAGTAAAACTACTTTTTGCGAGAGCACGACTATAAAGATACCTTAACAATGGAGAACTCGTTACGTGACATATAGTCGCAGGCGTCTTATACTTCTTATACTCTAATATTCATCTATGTTTCTTATGTTCTTTTCGTATATTTTACTCTTGTGCTCATATTCTCATTCTCTTATACTTATACTTATACTTATACGTATACTTATATAGTTATACACATTTTCGCTTAGACACTTATTTCTTCTATTCTTATGTTGTGGTTTTTTCGTATATTTTGTTCTTGTGTATGCTTCTTTACTACTATGAAATCTTTATCTTATACTCTTATACATCTTTACGCTTATACTCTTATGCACTTAGAGTCTTCTCATCTTCTACACATATTCACTTATCTCTTCCTAAACGCTTACCTCATTTTATTGCCTTGACTTGACAGTAGATGAGTGGAAATGCATTTCTACTAAAACCAATATACTCCCTTTGGCCTTTTGCCATGGGTACAGGGCAGTTAAATGTATGAAAAAAATTTGACTTGTGGCGTTGACTGTTGACAGATTGTTGTTGCGGCATCTGCTGTTGTTTATTGGTTTACCCTATTAATTAGCAAAGAAATAAGTTATAATGGCATCCACTAGCCAGCAGACAGCAGCCAACAGCCAACAGCCAACAGTCAACACCCAGGCAGACAATCAACGACAACAATTTGAATTGTTTATCAGCCAGGCCACATGCATTTTGTTTATCCCCACGAGAGAGGTGGAGAGAGAGAGAGAGAGAGAGAGAGAGAGAGGAAGGAAGAAGCAAACAGAATGCAAATGAGGCTCACTGTAAGCATAAATATTCTCTGTAGAATTTACCAACAATTACAACAACAACAACAACTAGTACTAGAATAGCAAGAGTACCTTGCCTGGTATTCAATGATGTTGGACAACAGGTCGTATGCTTGTGTTTTCATTGAAATCACGTATACGCATGGTAAACATCTGATTGATGCCAAAGCAAAAGATAGTGCTCGAAATAATATGATTAATTGCCATCTACGTGTTTCATTTACGTTTTGCAACAGCTCCACATTTACACATCGAAATCCTCTTTTGTTCCAGTTGTTTTCACATGACTCATAATGCATAATCAAGCTGCTTATTAAGGTTACAAATTACACAAAGGAATATTTTAATATATGTGCAAAAGTTCATGTCATATATAGTATGCAAAAATATACATAGTATATATGAAATGATTTTTTATATATGTATACTCAGTTATAAAGAGCGAACCTCTAAAACACAACTGAAATGGTAGTCAGCAAACGTCATTCGTCATTCTTTATATCTGCTCAGCCAAAATGAGTCAGTAAAGCTTCATATCTTTGTTAAGACAGATCCTGATGATTCTGATTCTGCTCATGAATATGTAGATAATGAGCTCTAGATATATTGAAAACTTAAGCAAATGCTTATGAGTGCAAGCAAGAAAGCTAAATTAGTTGCAAGAACTATGCTGGGCTGGGTATTCGCTAGTCGTTCACTTCTGACTGGAACGCTCTAATATATGTATCATATTGTATTTTATGATCAATTAACATTTAGTTAACATTTTTCGCCTTTGTCATTTTGCTCTTTACAGTCAACTATAGTCGCCAGTTGTGAGTGAGAGTGCTTTCGGCCAGCCGGCTAGCTGATACCAATGAAAACCAATGAAAACAGCAATTGCAATTATATTAGTAGTGCATGCGACGGGCCAAACGTTGCTAGAGAACAGCTGAGGAGGAAGGTGAAGCGCGAGTCTCGCAGTCATACGTACAAGTGTCTGAATCATAATCCGTTAACAAGGCTCAAGCGGCTTGAGCAGCAACGCCAGCAACTGCAGTCGCTGTTTGAAGTTTAGCTACAAAAGCAGCTCCTGACCAAGAGCCGAAGTTCAAGTTGTTGACGTTTTTGCCTTTCTTTGACTTGTTTCCATTTACTCTGGCTCGAGCTCTGGCTCTGGCTTTGTTGCTTCTCGTTTCGTCGGGCGCCTGTTGCACGAAAGTCAAAGCCAAGGCAGTTGCCTTAATTGCCCCGACAACCACAGCAACAGCAACAGCAACAACAACATCAACAGCAACAATCAACGAGGAGAGCAAAGAGAAGTTCCACCGAAAACGAAATTCTGCAAGTGAAAACTTATTTTACAATCAAGCGACAAAGTGAGAAAGAGAGAGCAAGAGGGCAAGGAGCAGGAGGAGGAGAGAGAAACGAGAAGCGAGACAAATCTAGATTGTGAATGACAACGAGTCAGCCAGCTCCTTTAGCTACAAAGCAACCACGCTGACTCTGACGAGTTTCCTTTACAGTAAAAAACCAGTAACTGTAACTGAAACTGGTATTCGTCTACACACACACACACACACACACACACACTACATATTTATACAATTAATATTATCAACGACTCAACACACACATACATACAAACACATACGTACGCACACAAACCAATGTACTGGGCTGTTGATTATTACGCGGAAATGGGACAAATCTCAAAAGATGTAAGTAAAATACTGATATATTTCTTATATAAGTGTTTTTATTTAAGTATAAGATATAAGTAACACAGTACATGAGACAAAGAGCGTAGACTGATAAATACCAAAATGTTAGAGTGTAAGTCATTATAAGACTGAGGATCACTAGAAATTATGAAAAAACTAAAAACTTAACATCTAATACAATTGACTGACTAATTAATTAACTGAAATATAAGAGTAATATCAAGATATGTTTATTTTTCTATCTCTTACGTAATAAGAGTAATATGTTAAACAAAATTAATTAATATGTATTTTTAAAGTAGAGCTTGAGTAAATTTCATTCGTAAAGGGACATTCTTTTTATAAGAAATAGGCCTGTATAGGACTACTATTTAAGTAAAATACTTCCTTATTTTATTTATTTAAAAAAAAAAATTACATGTTGTTTTCCGTATAAGCTCGAATTAGATATTAGGCTCGCTGAGTTGAAGTTTTTTGACAAAAAGTGAGAAAAAGAGATATAAAAAGAGTGTGGAAAACAAGAAATCTTAGTCCGGTTTTTAGTACTGAATGCTTCTATTATTTGCCTTAAAATGTTTATATAAGATTAACGAGAGATTTTATAAAACTTGATCTTAGACTGGAGCTGTAACCTCGCTTCGCTTTTTTCTCTCTCTTAATAATCACTAATCAGTGAACCGGGCTTACAAATTGGAGCACACTGCTTGATACACATCAAGTTCCTTTTCATGAATTTTTCAGTAGATTACTAAAAATATTGCTGGCCTTAAATAGTTTCATAACGAAATTGATGTTTAATTTTCAGATGTATTTATCACGTTATTATGTTTATCAAATATAATCTGATTTTATTTGACACTTCATTTACCGTAAGCCGACATCATTTGGGTGGACCCACTAATGTCCAGTCTTTGCATATTTAACTAATTTGGTTTAGGTATCGATTCATGGGATTAAAGCCGTAATGATGTTTAGCTTCTATTCAAAGATTTTTCGCATTTATTACAATTATTTTGCTGATTGGGAATGCATGTGCGCGTAATTGAGTGCCACAAAGCTGTTGCCACAGTTGGTTGCATGCAGAGAGAGAGAAAGAGAAGGGCAGAGGCAGAGGCAGATGCAGAGGCCGATGCAGGGGCAGCAGCTATGTTTGCCACGTGTAAATCGGCTATAAACGGCTGTAAGGGAAATCAACATTCAAAATGAGCTGCTTTCGCCTGTTTGTTTCGGGTTTTCGGTGTAATTCATGTACTAATTGAATTTTTGCAGATTGCTGCGGGCCAGCTCAACTCTCTGTCTACACAAACACACACACTCACACATACAAATACAAACATTCGTGCACTCCCACATACACCTACACACACAGCAAAGCTCTGCAATACGAGTCGAGTTCGAGTTTTGTTTCATTGTAAAGTCTAGACTAATTAGAGATACAAATATGTTTCACATATCATGTCATAATTGTAGTTAAATTAATTAATGCTAGCTAGCATCGCTTACAGAAATGAAAGAGAGATAGAGATAGAGCGACAGAGAGAGAGAGAGAGAGAGAGAGAGAGAAAGAGACCCCGGCACAAACAACAACTTGCATAGATTCCCTTTGTCATCGGCCGCTCTACCTCTAGCCTTTTTTGGCTCTCCTTAGTTAGGGTATACAAACGTAAAAATAAGATGAACAGAATATTTGTGAATACTATTATGATATGCATGCCACATGTATTTTTCATTTTGCAGCAAACAAATAGTTTTGCTGAACAATGAAGGATGGATTTTGTTTTCACAATATAGAAAAAAAGAAGAAGAGAACAACCTGAATCCATGTGGATTTTCATTTAACAGCAGGAGAAATTCTATTAAATAAAACTTTTAATTGGAACGGTGGAATGAAAGGAGCATTTCAAACTATGCGAATACTGCGCAATTTATATGCTGACTTCTAGTTGATTTTGTTTTTGGCTAGTTTGATAAGCTGCTGAAAGCTTCAGAATTATTCAGCTTCTATTATTTGTATTTGCAGCAATAAAAATGAAAAAGATAAGAATATATTTAATATATATATTAATGTGCGTATGTGAAACAATTTTAGAATAAAGTATTGTATAGCAGAAAACCCAAAGTGGGTCAATTCATCTGTTGCATAGGGAGCGCAAGACAAAGACAGATACAGTGAGAGCCGGAGAGAGCAAGAGAGAGCAAGAGGGCAAGAGAGTGAGAATTAGATAAGCAAAATGGATTGAAATGAGCTAAAGACTTAAAGTTAAAGAGTAAGAAGGAGAGAGAGAGAGATGGAAAAAGAGAGATTTAGAGAATTTAGAAAAAGAGATAGACATCTATTTTGTTGGGCAGTGTGAAATTCGCGTAAAAGTCTGCCAATTAGTCAACAAATAAATACTAAATAAAGTAAATAGTTGAATGAACTCGGAGTGAAATTAAATTTACGTCTTCTACTCAAAAATTGAAATTTCGTATTTGGTTTTTTATAAATCATTGTGAAATATTTCGTTGGCATTTACGAGTCCTTAGAGAAGTTTATATACTCAGCCAAATCAATTAGAATATAAATTTAAATATGCATGAAAAATAGAACAAGAGAAGCAAATAAAGTAGAATATTTATTTCTATTATTGAATTTGGCTGACTAAATGGCACGCACATGCCACATAGATAGATATTCTATTTATTCTTTTTTATAGGTTCTCGCACATAAACATATACATTTATATAAATAAATGTATATATAACAAAAATACATTTGAATCATGTCGCAATACGAGGCGAAGCGCTGTAGATAAATTTATATACTAAATATTTCGATTTACTTCCGCATCTGCAATTAAATTGCACAAATCATTAAATAAAATGTTGAAAATCCTGAAAATGCTGAAAATGTTGGCGAATTCGTTTTGCGTCGAACTAAAGTGTAACCAAAACTAATCTGATGCAATTTTCCGTTGCGCATTTCAGCCAGATGGTGAATCAGACACGCAGATGGTCATTCGGTCTAGATATGCAGAAACCGCATTAGTCAACTATTTAATTTAGTCAATCAGACAGTTGTAGTATCTAAATATATATAAAAGAAAACGTATATAGCTATCAGACAGTCAGTCAAACAGTCAATCAGTTGAGCAATCAGCTAGTCGATTAGTCAATCAGTCAGATATTAATTCACTCAGTCACACTCGATAACTCATGTTAATGTTACATCAGCCAAAAGGTGAATTCATTACTTCAATATTCAATCAGAATTCAGTCAGTCAGGAAGTTAGTTGTAAATCCATTACCCTTAATATATGCATATCTACGTACGCACTGGCCACAATACTTCAATCAGCCAGTCTATCAGTCAGTCAGTGAGTCAGTCAGTCAGTGTGTCATGTCGTTATTCCGTCACTCAGCAAAAGACTTTTGGATTATTGCCAAAGTGGGAATGGTTCACATCTGTTTATTTTGATATTGTTGCCCATCGCTCTGGGTATTTTTATACAATTTTCATTTATATCAAATGCTGAAGCATCTCCGTCTTATATATATAAATATGGAGAACATCTATTCATCTACATGTATTTGTACGTTGTTCCTAGCTTCTGATCTCTGATTCTGTCTCTAATGAATAAAGCTAAAACAAGGAAATGACAATTATGAAAATGATTGTATGTAGAAGTATGCCAAGTCTTATCAATAAACTGTTATCAGGCCAAGGAGCAGCGGGTGCTTAGCTGTATATATAGTTAGTTCAGCTACAGTTATTGTTGTTCCTGTTGTCATCGTTGTTACTGGCAATAATATGCACCCTAATAATAATTTGCCACACTTTGCCGCACTTGTGTTTAGTTTGTTCATGTCTTTGTGTTTGTATTGCTATTGTTTTGCCTTTAGAGCTTCGATTGTTTGCACTTTATCAGTAGACAAAGTGTCGCACCAACTGAGTGCCAGACAGGCACCCATACACGCACACACACATACACACACAGTGACTAACTAACACCCACCAACATGCACACCGACACACACAAACACACACACACACACACACACACACACACACACACACACGGACAGTGTTGTCAACTGAAACAAAAAGCAGATGGAAATCAGAAAGGCGGAAAAAATAGTTGCAAGAGGAAATTAAAAG
Organism: Drosophila antonietae; assembly: GCA_030914385.1. Taxonomy (NCBI): domain Eukaryota; kingdom Metazoa; phylum Arthropoda; class Insecta; order Diptera; family Drosophilidae; genus Drosophila; species Drosophila antonietae. The sequence goes on along the minus strand of JAUESO010000611.1, from coordinate 328,759 downwards.
CAGAGAAAAGTTTAACAATGATTTTGCTTCTTTTTTTAAGTTTATATATATATATATATTATATCTTTTTTTTAAATATTATTATTTGTTTAGTATTATATTCAATAAATTTTTAATTTTTGTAGTTTTGTTATGTATTTAATTAAGTTTGATATATATAGATATTAGAGGTATTACAAAATGTCGTTAATAAAGGCGAAGAGAAAGAGCGAAAGTCCAAGGGACGGATGAGCCAGGCAACAGGTAAAAAGTGAAAATGTAAAAGCAGCTAAAAATAAGCGGGATTTGTTTGAAAAAGGGCTAAAAGGTTTTCAGTAAAGCGAGTGAGCGAGCTAGGTAAATAGGGAGATTGAAAGTTCCTTCAAAAAACAGCTTAAAAAGCTAGATCTCGCAGGATTTGTTTAAAAAAGGCTAAAAGGTTTTGAGTAAGGAAAGAGGTCGGAATAGAGAGAGAGAGAGAGACGGTTCTTCGAAAAACAGCTAAAAACGCTAGACCTAACTACGGAAACTGGCTACATTCACAGCACAGACTCACACACACACTCATGCACACAGGGAGTTTGTCAATATTGGCAGTTGCTAGACACTTGCAAACATGTATAGTACTTACCGATGCCATGCAACTGAGTGTAAATATGCTTCTCTCTCTATATATAATATATATGTATATATGTATATACACTCATAAGAACTCGATACTGCCTGCATTAAAAAAAAAAAAATGGAAACAAGGAAGAAATGCAGAAAAAAAATAATATACAATAATACAATACCAAGAACAAAATAAAAAAAAAAAAAACAAAAAAAAAAAAAAAATGAAGGGAATACACAAGATAAATAAAGATAAGCGCAAGAGTTTATAAATTGTGTTTTTGCAGAGAGCTTGAAAAGGTTTTTTATACTCCAAATATTTGAACAACAAACTGAATGAATCCAGTTGATTAATTAAATAATATACACTGATTACAATGTGTACCACATATAAATACATACATATATAATAGAGATATGTCTCTGGCATAGGATGCAGCTGCTCATTGTTCTCGCTGTAAGTGGAGCAACGCACAATTCTCTCTACATACATACACATACACATACATATATAATTAGAGATATTTATATGAGTAGCATGTAGTACATGCACTGACATTCATATGCAAATAAACCTAAATTAATATGCTAAGCTCCAACTACAAACTGAACAAAATCCAATTATATATATGTACGTTCATATATGTATATATATTTATACATGTATATATATATATACTGTGTACTCACTTATGAGTTTATAGTTTATCACGTCTAGACGCGCGTTTTTATTAGCTACAAATAGTTTATAATGCAACAACAGAGACACTCACAGTGATATGACTGTAATTATATATAAGTAAACAATGTAAGAGTGCTCAAGTCGGCAGTGATTGACTAGGACATGCATTTTTGCATTATTTAAAATACTCTATTTTAAATTTGACTAGTTAAGCTTGTCCAACGGTTAAGATATGCCCAAAGGTTGAACTTGATTATCGATTATAATCAATTCATATACTTATACTTTATTTACACTTATATTGTTCCAAACACTTTAAGCTTGTCTTTCAAATTCTGCAAATTCTGATGAAGCATATACACAAATACATATGTATATAATTGAAGGGGTCTGTCTCATCGTTGTTCAGAAACTAATATACTCGATTTTCACATTTTCAATAGGTTCGGTGAGAGTGTTGCTCTCAAGTCGTTGTTCTTTCTTCATTTTTTTTTTTTTTTTTACTTTTATTATTATTACTATTATTTTGTTTTCGTAGACACTTATTTTAGTTGGCACTTCTAGCACCTGCCGTTTTTTCCACTTTACTTGTTTACCTATTCACCTGTCTAGCTATCTCTGTCTGACTGCTCGGCTATCTCTACCTACTTATTTATTTTGTGTGCTATTTCTCTTTTTGAGCTGTCTACCATTTATGCTAATTTATTTGCTTGTTTACCAGCTTTTGTTTTAATTTGTTGAGGCCACTACTGTTGACATTTGAAGCGAAACCTCGCGCCCACTCGACAATAACAACAACAACACCGACTACAACAACAATACTATAAAATAACAATGAAAATTCCACATCAAGTGAAAACCGCAAAGCAGAAAAACTAAAGTAAATCAAGTTGTCAGTCAAAAAAGAAAACAATGAGAAAACATGTTAGGGCATTGCAAGCGGGTGTAGCTGACTGCAGAACGCCCGCTAACGGCTTTGGCTACGTAATTACAAAAGTTATGCTAGATCTACAACTCTGAGGGATAAGTTTGCCATACCTTTAAATGAGTATATGCAAATTATCTTAACACATTATCAGATCTAGTTCCGCAGCAATTATTCTACATTTCTATTCAATTCAGCATAGCCACATATACTCGCTTCAATATCGTGAGCAAGCATTACAACTGAAATATATCCCTCTTCGTCATGTGCTAATTATGCAAATTATTTAATTTGGTTTATTTACGTTGTACTTCATGCGTTTTCCTGCTTTATTCTTTTTTTCTGTATCATTGCGAAGGAGGAACTCAAAATTAGCTCACAATAATTAATTACGCACATTAACATATGCTAAGCGAGAAAGAAGAAGAAAGAAGAGCAGCAATCCAATGAGAAACCCTGAAAATAGAAGCAGAACAATCTGCAGCAGCAGCAACACTTTTGCATAGAGCTGCAGGCACTGTAGATGAAGAAAAAGAAGAATACGAAGAAGACGATTATTTGACAGTACGTCTCATTTGTAAGCGCCACGCTTTATGATTTCGCACGTAAACACTTCCTTGAAAATATATTTTGTAGTGCCATTGAATCTCTTACACTGAACAATAGAAATTTTGGCACAAGGCTGAATGGGAAATGGTACGGAAAGGGTTATGTTTGTTTCTCTTGATGATATGTTTCTGTGAAGCGAAATTTATGGTTCAACAGCAATGTGTATAACAGTTATGAGCAACTGCAATATGAAACAAAAATGTATAACAGTAATTTATAGTAATGAATAGAAGCAATGTATAACAGGAATATAATATAACATTAGTAATTTGCATTAGCAATTTGTATATGAAACAGATATTAAATAATATTTGTTCTAATAAAATTAGAAATAGACACTGTATGAGAGAGCCCATGGGAGCTCTTTCAGTTGTTTAAAGTCTTTTTGGCTGCTCGACATATGTAAACTTTGGGTTTGAGATCTAATTTTAGCTTAAGCCGAAGTTATGACACATCAGAATGAATAATTTGTTGTCTCGCAATCTGCGACTCCAGTGGCAAAAACTTTGTTTAGCAGTGTAATTATTAGTCACCTCGGCGAGTATCGGGTTTGTGTTTGCTTATGTAATTCAATTTTGTAATTATAATGCCAGCTGGATGCCACGTCTGTCATCAAGGCATTGAATGAACGAACCAATGAACTCCCCCTTCTGTGCTGCCCTTGTCGAAAGTATCGCCTGTTGTGCTTTAGAAGCTGACATTACTTCAAGTCCACTCAATTATGCTCAAATTTATGCATGAATGCATAAGCAAAGGCCTGGTTTCTCGCCTTTACACTGTTCAGTTTTCAGTTTTCAGTTTTCGGTTTTCGGTTTGCGTTTGCTTCAGAACAACAACAACAACAACACCAACAACAACAACAACAACAACACCACCAACAACAACAATAATAATAATAATCATAAAAATAACAACATTAAAATGTGTGTAGCGATAAATTATGCTCAGTCACGTCTCGCATTCATATGGAGCAAGAGTCGCTTCCTCTAATGTTGACCTCCATTTAATGTTTTGTATTTCCTATGTTCATGTTGTTTATTGTATTTTGCGCAGCCCTTATAAAAAATTAAAATATATTACTTGCGTTAGACTCTGACTCTGGAGTAGCAGACAGAGTGAGCAACAGAGAAGAGGAAAGTTCTTTCAATTAATCAATTTATAAACTATTTTAGTTATCTAGCAATCTAGTTTTCTATCTATAAATGTTTGTTTAGGCGAATATCAACTAAATTTCTATTTATTTACTTATCTATCTATTACCTAGCTGTCTGTCTATCAAATTCTATCTATCTATATTTATCATATTTATCAAAGTGTATGCCCTTAATGAAGATGTAGAGAGCGAGAATTTCATTCGATTGACACATCAAAGTGCATTCACAGCAGCTACAAAAAAAATATAAAATAAATAAAACACTCACTATATCACGTATACGCCATGCGAACGAACAAGTTTTTAAGGCAAGTCTCTCTCATAGTGGAATTACTAATACCCTACAATTCTGCTTTAATGCAAGCTTTCAAGTCTTTCTTTTGACAAAGAAATTGCATAAAACAGCATACAGTTGATTCCATACACACACACACACACGTCCAATAAACTTGGCTTAGGTAGCTGTCCGCCCCCTCCCCGCTTCTTTTTCTTTTCCCTCAGCTGCGTCTGTGTAACCAACTGGTCCCTGGCCACTATGTAAGCTCTGTTCCCATAAGCCAAAGCCAAAGTCAAAGTGGTTTTACTTTGAAAACCGGTTTGTCTTCCATCAAAGCAAGCGCGATGTCAGTGTGTCTGTGCGTGTGTGTGTGAGAGATATTTTCCATGATGTTGTCTTATACTACAGTTTCTTGACTGTTGCACTGTCGTATTCCTCAATTATTCCATTCACTCTCCAATATACCCTGCAATTTCTAGACTTGTTTTCTATATTGGCAAAAGAGGCGTGACAAGAGCTTTCAGTAATTTATACTCAATTAACGTACATTAATTAATTATAATTTGCTTCTTACGCAATTTGTCAACGCGTTTTCGCTTCTCTTTCTTCCAACGAAGCGCGCAAAAGTCTGACGAGTTCTTGCGAACCTTCAATTTGCTCTGGCGCCACCTAACGAAGAGCTGCCAATTAAAATGCTAAAAAGAGGAAAACAGAATGCAAATATAAAGAGAATGAAACAACAATAACAGCCAGCAAGACTGCTCCAGTCGGGAGTGCATGACTAACAGATACTCTGAACTTGTGCCAAAAATGGAATAATGCAACATTTTCAAATACTCTTATACTCGTATACTGCTGTACTTGAAGCACTCTTATATGTGTACGCACAGTCTTATACTGTTATACACTTGAAATCATACACTCTTATACTCGCATGCTATTGTTTTTATAATCGCTTATCTTCTACTTGTACAATATGCTATTTTACACATTCTGGCAGCAACCAATATACCCGCTTTAATGAATCAAAATGCATTCAGAGTACAATATCTAACACGGAGTCGTCTTTGAACTAGAAGCTGTAATTATCTGTGTTTGTTTTTTTTTTTTTTTCAAAGAGAATTTCTCTACTGGAAATTGAGTTTGGTTCGTTGTGGCGCACGATTAAAACAGTTGAACAAATTTTTGATTTGCAAATTGGTGGAGCAGAGCAAACTATTTACATATTTCTAGAAAATGAATGGCCACGATCCCTGTGTGTGCAGCCCACATCAATTTGCATTTGAATAGTTGGCCATAAATCACATTGATTAATGGAATGTCTTGTTTATATGCTTAGTTCGGCACTTGTTAATGTCCGATGCCCGGCTACCAACGAAAATATGTCTAGCTCGACATTAAACATAATTAATTATGTGAGAGTGTTGCCATTTAGCAATCAAACACTGCACTACAAAGCTCAGACTTTTCTGCGAAACTCGGATCATCATCTGTTATCAAAGGAAAACTCAGTTCAGCATAATTTAAGATGGGCAGACAAATAGAATTTCCTTGCCAAGCTAGTTTATGTGTTTATTCTTGCAGAAGACATTTTAGTCAAATGAATAAACTTAAAACTTAACTTTAATGAAGTAAACTGAATAAGTTGGCTTTTAAGACTGGCGCTATTTTATCTTTCGCAACTGATTATAATGAACATATTATAAGGCAGTTCCATTTTTTTTTTCGTATCTGTGGGTGTTTGCTCAAAGCCAAACATAAAAAAAAAAAAAAAAAAAAAAAACAAAACTGTGACTAGTTTTGATTTTAATGTTAATTTTCTGTTCAATTTTGATTGAACTGCTTGCCTAATTTGGTTTGATTATATTTTAGAATAGGTCTCAGAGTGCGTGTGGGCGTCAAATGTTCGTATGCAAATTGTTTTAGCAATTACTTTAGACAATCATATTAAACGTATACATATATGTGAATGTATATAGTATATGCCTACATGATATATGAAACGATAAGCAACTGGCTGATTACGGCTGTTGCTATCAAGCAACAGAAGGCAACTAAGTCCGACTACAAAGAAATGACTAGCAAACAGAAGAAAACGAAATAAAAAAATAAAAAATAATAATAAAAACAAAACAAAACAACTAACAAAAAAAGTCATTGAACGTTTAATAACATCGCCCCAGTTTAGACGCACAACAACAACAACAACAATAACAACAACAACAACAACAACAAGCACAACAACAACGACAACAGCGAAATAATAAAAGAAAAAACAACTTTGATTAACATTTTACAGTCAGTCAGAGCTTGAGCAAGCAGCAAGCAGATAAAAATATAGAAAAATGCTGCTGCATAAACATGTGTTGTTTAATGAGCAAATTATATATACATATATATCTGTATAAGTAGATATGGTATATATATGTGTAGCTACTCTAGCCTGCGAGCTAACAACAACAAGCGTTGCTTTTGTTTTGCTAATTGTTTAATAGCTACTTCAAAAGAGCATTTCCAGCATCTCCAGGCCAGTGCTGAGCAGTTGGCTTTCTTAAGAGGAAATCTAGCATTTTTTAGCTGTCTGATTGATTGTTGATTAAAGTTTGTCAAGCCAGCTTACACTTACCCTTGTTGTTGGCCAAATAGTCTTTTATTGAACACGATTGCAGCCTTTTTCAGCGTATTGACTGTTGGTTATAATTCACTAAGAAGGAGCTCTTCCCTGCCACTCTACGTATCAATTCTTCTAAGTTGACCTTTTTCTGTGATAAATCTAGCTATCTAAATAAATGTTGAGGAACTCAGCCTTTAACTATTACGAGGTCAAGTGAACAACGTTTCGTCAGAGCTGGCTAGCTAATAATGTCTCCTCCTTCCACTCTCCTTCACTAAGCCTATCAATGCTGCCAGGCTATGCTCTCTCTCTGTCTCCGTCTCTGCACAAATTTAGCCTCTTTGAACCTGGTCAATTTAGCTGCATCCCTGTGCAGCAGCGATAATTTTAATAAATCTGCAGCTTAAGCAGTTGCCTCTATGAGGTTGGCTTTATGAATGGGCGTGTGCAGAGACTCGGCCAGTCAATTCCATGGCAATCAGCTTTAGAGAAGCTCTGCTTTGCAGCAATAATGTAGTAGAGAGCAATGTTTGCCATTGCCGTTGCGTTTGCGTTTGCCTTTGCCTGTTTGGCTTAGCCTTTTGCCTTTGGCCTTGGTGCACTAAAAAGGCGCATTACTCATATATCTGATTCGAAATGCAATTCAGTGGACGCTGCTTGCCATGGCAACTGTTTATTGATTGGCAATCCGGAGGACTCAATAAAGCGATGGCCTTTTTGTGCGCGCAACAGGATATCAAGTTAACTGTAAACTGCTCATTCCGAATGTTTCATGATTAAAAAGCTGTTTGCTTTTATGTGTGTGTGTGTGTTTTTTTCTGTTTTGGATAGCATTTTATGAATTTTTTCACATACGCATGCATTGAATACATGTCGCTTACGCAATATATATATATATATATTTATATATTTATATACAGGAATATTACGCATACGTAGCATTGCAATAAATATTTTATATATTTACATTCGTCTGATATTAAATTTAACATGTTTACTCTGCACACATGTATTGATTGCTAGTCGTATGCGTAATGGGTTGAAGCTGGCAGTTCATTTAATTTGTAATACAATATACACATAGTAATATATACAATATTTGTAGTCGAACGTTAAATAACTGAATATTAAGTATACGATATTTTGATATTTAGTTTTGTACATATCTAATATTATTGGCTTAATTTATTATTCATATTTCATTGAAAATTTCAAATATAATAGTTTTGTTTTAGCGTATTGATTCGCTTACGATATATACAATACATAATGAATATCATGTAACCGTATTTGAATATTAAAATTTTTTAATATTAAGTACATTTGACTTTATCTACTTGCCGTACATGCATATACCCATTAAGTGTACGCATTATGATAATTATCTAATTAAATATATCCATATATTTATGTATATAAGTGTAGGCCTCTTTTACTATATAAATATTACGTATACGCAGCATTTTAATCATTCTCATTTTAATTTCTGCTTTGCTCTTTTGCAGTGCGCTTCAACCGATTTTGATATGGATGATCTCGATGAATGTGATCAGGTGACACAGGTGATTGGCTATCATCCGCGATATCGTGATCATTTTCTGCACACGCAGAACTTTATTATGAAAGGTGATGGACCCTTGCCCTATGCCTATAGATACTATTTGGCCATAATAGTGAGTAGAACACGAGTTTATTGTTTTCATTTGTATTTCGCCTTAATTGGAGCTCATTGTTTAATCAACTTGCAACAAGCATTGTTGCAGCCTGCTATTATTCTATGATGAGTACTAAACTCACTTTTTTTTTCTATTTTTGCTTTCTGTTCGTTTTGTTTGTTTCGTTTCTAAAAATCAGCCTCGTGTGTGCTTTAGTATTCAGTATTCATCAGCATGCTGTTCGCTGTTCGCAGTAGCATGTGTAATAGGATGTGGGTGTATCTGTACCTTTGTCTCTATTTTCTATCTCTCTCTTAGTGTGTGTGTGTGTGTGTGTGCATTGTGCATTGTTGCCTTTGGCAAATTTAAGCACATTAGCTACCGCCGACTGACGCTGTCGGCTCACATTTGCTGCTTGTTGGCTGTTGATGCCCTATCAATGACAGCAGTCTCTACACACACACACACACGCACACATCTAAACACAGACAAACACCCTCAAACACACATATATACACACTTACATATATATCCACACAACAGGTTGAACATTGGGGAATCAACAACAGCAGCAAATTATTTCCACTGTTCTGAGCTCCCTCTGCAGTGCAGTAACAAAACAAAAATCAAGTCAGAATGATGGTAATTGAGCTTAACTGACTGCTAAATGCTTGCTCGCTTCTAAATTAAACACACAGACACTTTTAGCCCTAAATTTTAAATACTTTATTAGGGAAATTGAAATAGAGCCACAAATATATGCATTTGAATAAGCAGAGTCTCTGGTTAGGACAAACTCAAGAAAAACACCCGTTTTCTGTGGAGCGAACGAGCATCACAGGCTGTTGGGTCTCAGCTATTTTTGTTGTGGCTGCAACTGCACTGTCACAAGAATAGAATTTCTTGACAATGCGAAAGGTGGGGTGCAGGTGAGCTGATGACAGGTGATACACTGCCAACTGCATGCATGCATGCAGCAACCACACTGCTAAAAACAATAGAACTGCTCGCAAACCAAACAAGTTTCTTAATAACAACTGACAGCATTTCAAATTTCATATTCATGCGAGCATTTTAGGTGTCAGAAAGGATTCTTTGGACCTGCCCCTGGGCCACAGTTAAAATGGAAAATTATGCGTCTCTTGTTTATACCAGTAAAAGGAAAATAAGATTTCCATTGCTCTGCAGTTACAAAAGGTAACTAGGACAGGCGGGACACCAGCAGAGTAGGGAGAAATTCGCAGACTCACAGAGCTATAAATGATTAAAGAGATATTAGGCTTTACTCCGACTATATTAAACGGAAAATAGAGCCTTTTAATGAGAACTTATGAATACTAGAAGTATATTTATAAAGAAAGGCTGAGCTGTATTTCCTTAGTTTTCTAGGGAAATCAAACTCTATTGGGATGAGGGGAAATTTAGCGCTTGAGTCCTTGCCTACAGAGAGAATTTATGAGGGAAATTATGAATTACTAGGCAAGACTTTAGTCTTAAGATAATATTTTATAATTAATAAGCGAAGAAGTCAAAATTAAGACATAAGAGAATATTAGACAATTGAGAAGTGAAGAATCTAAGGAAAATTAAAGCGATGAAACATAAATGCTAAACTTTAAATTGTTCTTCATGTAAGCAGGTTCAACTAAACTTTTTACACTGATTTATGATTTAATAGAACATATGAAAAATTCTTTTTCCGTTCGAATTTGAGTTGGGAAAATGTTCTTCTGCGGCCGGCAGGCAGACCTTCTATAAATAATATATGTGTGTGTGTGCGGACCCATTTGGGCAAAGCTTCTTTTTCAACTGAAACACTGAAAGGAAAATGTAAAAACAATTGCGGATATTTTATTATTGATGATAACATTTGCAGTCACACACACACGAACACACACCCAGATACACACATACACCCACACACTTGCATTCTCGAAAGTGTTTGTTGAGTTCTCAGGTAGAGACAAAGCCGATTTGCTTCACTTTGAACGAAAGCAAGCAAAGTCAATTTTTATTTTATTTATTTTGATTTTTTTTATTTTTATTTTGCAGTTTGCCTCTAATGTTGAGCTACAATCCTATTAAAGCAGATAGCAACTTGTCAATATGCATGCATATATGAATTTTATCTCAATTTATAATATATAAATCGTATATTTATATCGTTTATATGCAACGTTTATATTATGCCTAGTTGAATTTGTTTTCTTTTGATACAATTGAAATACAATTGGTAAACAGCCAAAGGGGCAGAGCAAATTTATAAATAGAAACAATTTTATGAACAACATCGTAATTAAAATTGATTTATGGCGCACTTAATTTTTCTACTTTTCACTGACTGCAACAACAACAACAACTGTCTGAATGCAGACTCGATTGTAAATTTACGCCCACACACCCACACAGATATGTGTATACACTCATACACACACAGCGAGACACTCAGCTTTTCAGTTATTAAAAATGATAACTGTAGAGTTTTTCGCAGGCCGATGCAAGCAGCTGATCAAATTTTTGCAACAATGAAATTTTCCTTGCGAAGTTGTTTGAGCTTTTCACTTTTTAAGCAGATTGGTATACCCTGAATTTGTTATTATCGAGGTATATATGTTTTGTACAAATACATATAAGAATCTAGGAGTCAGATAGGCATAGCATATATCATAAAATACATCTTCGAAAAAGATAACTTACAAGTGGGCTCAAATCTGTTTCGTTGACTGCTGTGTTGGGTGTTTGCCAGTCAGGCACACCCGACTGGAGCTCTTTTTTTACATAATTTGTTCATTCATTTTTCTTTGTACTGCCATAAGATGGGATATATGGATACAAATGCAAGGCATCTGTAAAATACTTTAACAAGGAATCGAAGGGATGAGAGGTTTTTTTTTTTGTTTTCTTTGGGTTTCTCAACTGGCATTCAGTGCAGAAGGCAATTAATGAATGGACTTAATATCTGCTGTTTGACAATACTCAAGAAATTTTTTCATATGTGAAATACAATTCTTGCCCCTCGCAAATATCTTATATATAGATTTATATATGGAAATGGAAATGGTCATAAACAAGATTAGATATGAGTATTTTGGTTTTGGGTCTTTGACTTTTTATTTTGCTGCAAATAATAAACACGGCAACAAATCAACAAATTTGTCAGATATATATATATATTATATTTATATATATATATATATATATATATATATATAACGCCATAATTATATGGCGATTTAGTGATGCACTTGATTAAGTTTGAGGCGTTTTGGTACATTTAAGAGATGACATATCAAAGGTTATACTTTTAAATGAGACGAAGAAAAAACTTACGAATGCATTTAATACATACTAGAAAATGTTATAGAGGTGCTGGTAAAATTAAATTAGTACAAAGGTACATTTTTCGGATATATTGATAGACCTAAAAAATAGTTTTCAATAAATGTAAAATGTTCTCAGAGATACGTTGGTATATTCCAGACATGGTATTTGTGTAGTAGAAGGGTAGAGTTGTACATGATAACAGGGTAAATTTTGCAATCTAGTGAAATATTTAATAAATAGAAAATGGGGTCAAAGACCCATTGGTAAATTTTAGTGAAAATGTATATTGTGGGTGGTAGATTTGATAAATATAAATTTCGTGCGGCACGTTGTGATACGCAAAGCAAAATTAATGACGCAGCAGAAATAAAACTGAAAAACAAAAAAACAGAAGTAGAAACGTATTTTGACACACGCAGTGAGAAATGTATTTTTAGCACATTTGCAGGTGTGAATGCTCTCCCAGGCACTTTTAATGGGATTTAACAATAGATTTAATTTGATATATAGATCAGTGCTTTACATACATGTTACACTAATTGCAAAATCTGATTATATATTTATTTTCGAACTCTATTTATTTAATTAAATTTTTTTTTCAGGCTGCTGCACGGCATCAATGCCCCTACCTAGTGAAGCGGTATGAGAAGGAGTTTATTAATCAGGGCGGTAATAGCGAGTGGCTAAATGGCTTGGATTATATACCCGCCAAATTACGTGCCATATATGATATAAATAAAATATTAGCCCATCGTCCTTGGCTGCTGCGCAAGGAGCATATCGAGGTAAGACATCTTTGCACTTAGCACACAGAGCTCGATAGAGAGAGATGGATAACTAAATAGTTAATGACTTTTGCATTCGCAGCGCCTGACCAAAGGTAGAAATAGCTGGTCTTTGTCTGAGGTGGTGCATGCAATGGTCTTGCTATCGCATTTCCATTCGCTCTCATCATTTGTGTTCTCCTGCGGTCTCACACAAAAGCTCGATGGTTTGTCTAGTCCCAAATTGAAAGGTGCGCCGGTGTCGATGCAGTCGCAGTCGCAGTCGCAGGCGCAGCCGCAGCCACTGCTGCAGGTGCAGCCGCCGAAGCTTGATGATGCAAGCCAGACCACAGCCAGCCCCATTCACCAGCAACAACAGCAACAGCAAGAACAACAGCATCAGCAGCAGGAACAACAGCAACAACAGAAAAACGTTCTAGGGGAGATATCACTGAACAATAGCAGCAGCAGCAGCAGCAACAGCAGCGGCGGCGCTGCCAGCAGCAGTGGCGTTGGCAGCAGCATCGGCGGCGGTGGTGGTGGCAACAATACAAAGCCAGATTATAATAATACAATGGACAACAACAATGGCAAAAGCAGCGCAGCCAACAACAGTTTCGGCCAACACTATTTGGGTAAGAATACACACACACACACACACACACACAAACATATTCTCACTCTCACACATACATAGTTCATTATCTTTGCAATGTCGAAGATTATATACCCTTGTTGATATAGAATCGGAGGGCTGTAAATTTATACAACTGCCTGGTAACAGCCAGACAGAGAGACATAATGTCGCCTTCTAATTGTGAATATTTGCACAAAGCTATCCATATCAGCATTTGCCAAGCAAACCATATCTGCATATGCAGAATGAATATTACATAATGAATGAGCTTTCGTCCAATAACTGATTATACATACATATAAACAGTGCTCAAACTGCAACAGTTTGATGTCTTCTCTTTTACTCGAATACCTGCAGAGCGTGGCTTAACAAAAGCGAACACTGTTGCCGTTACTCCATGATTCGCAACATGTTGTTATTCCTGCGTACACAGTCTGTCTGTCTCCCTCTATCATTTGCACAAGTGCAAATATCACTCAAACTTTTGCAATTGGCGCTTAAAAAGGTGACCACAATCTGTCCCCTTCACACCTATGTAGATTCCATTGTCATTGCCATTTGTTAGCGCATAATGAACGTAGCGAAGTCTGCGTCGATCGTTCATCAGAATGTTGAGGCTGACTGAATTGGTCATAGGAATTGTCGCTGCTTTTGTTGACAATTTAATAGAATTAAAATGAATTGTAGTTTGTTTTAATTTCGCTGAGTGTAAATTTGACAAAGACTCACATGTGTGCTTACATGCCAATTTCAATTTACAGCTACCGCACAGCAGCAGCCGCAGCCGCAGCCGCAAATTCATTTTGGTATCTGTGTGGAGGCCGTAATGGAGCGCATGAAGGTACTTTCGCAGAACCAGGACGAGTGCAGCGAGGCCGAGCTAAGTAATCGCTTTAAAAGCGTCGAGTTGCAGACAGCTGAGTTAGCGGCTGCCACTCCCCCCGAAGTAATAGTCGCCGTGCCGCCCATCATTTCGCATTATGTCGACGATGCGGGCTTCACCTACCAGGACTTTGCTCGTCGCGGTGCCGAAAATATAAACACATTTCGCATACAGGACTATTCCTGGGAAGATCACGGCTATTCTCTGGTGGAGAGGTGGGTAACGGCAAATGATAAGTATAAATATAATAGATTTATATTATATACGCGGTTTTTTTTTCGATCAGCTTGTACAACGATGTGGGCACTTTTTTGGACGACAAGTTCCGGGCGGCTTACAACTTGACCTACTTCACCATGGGCGGCATCAAGAACGTAGACACATCGAAGTTTCGTCGTGCCATCTGGAACTACATCCAGTGCATATTTGGCATACGACACGATGACTACGACTACGGCGAAGTCAATCAGGTGAGTGGCGACTCGATTTCCAATTTGACTGAAGTGCATTTATACTTATTTCGGTTTCTCTCATTCCCCAGCTGCTTGTGCGTCCGCTGAAAATGTTTATAAAGACAGCCTGTTGTTTTCCAGAGCGCATTACCACCAAGGATTACGATAGTGTGCTCGTCGAGCTGCTCGACAGCGAAAAGGTGATTAAAAGAAAACTTTTTACTATATATACCCAAGATGCATTGAATGTGGGTATATTGGTCCAGCACCGTCTATCTACCCGCTGACTGCCTAAGAGCTTAAGAGAACCTATGTACTTTCGTCTAGACCTAGGTCCATTGATAATTTGACTAAAAAGGAAAGCGAATTTAAGTTTATATTATGGTCTACCTATTATCTGTATGAGCAAAATATACGATTATTAACTCTTTATACTCTTACCTTGAAGAGAACTTAAAGAGAACATATGTATGTACTTCCAACTGCTTTTACCCTAATCGAGAACTTAATCCACTTTTATGTTAAAAGATTTTATATTTATCGACGAAGTACTTCACTTTTTCTAAGAAAATGTGACATGGGTATCTGCTAGTCGGTTAGCCCCGACTAGAGCATTTAAATTATTACTTATTCATATGTAAACTTCTTCTGCTTTCAGGTTCATGTTAATCTAATGATAATGGAAGCCCGCAACCAGGCCGAATTACTCTATGCTTTGCGCGAGATTATGCGCTATATGACTTGATCTCATTAAGTGATTAAAGATATATATATACCAATACATATACATAAAAGGAAAACAAACTGCATGCATATACCATATAAATATATGTATATATATTTGTATACATACTAAAATTCTGCTCATTCAGAGTTAACAAAAGGAGGTTTTGTAATTCGAAAAGAGAGCGTTTAAAGAATAGTTTAAATAGTTGCAATAGCTTCTGTCTGTCTTCAAATCAACTATATAGTAAATGTAATCCAATTCGTCAATGTCTGCAAATGATTATGATATTAGATGTTCCACACACTAGATCTGAATAATGTATAAAATAAATCTGATAAATCACACTTTAACCTTCAATGCATGAGAATTTCAAAATTTAGTTTCTCCTTCATCTTATGTTTCCTTAAAGTCCTTAAAACAGCAATCGATCGATGTACATATGTATTATGTTTTGTTAAACATTTTTAGTGAAATAAATCCATTTTTATTTTAATTATCAAATTTGATTTTCTTTCTCTTTAACTTTAAGTTGTTTTGAATTTTGGATATAACAAAATGGTGAACTAAATCATAGAGCTTTTCTTCCAAAGAACTAAAAGCTAAATATTATATTTTGATAATATTTAAGAATCAAAAATAAGAAAAAAAATAAATATTTACTGACTGTCATGTGAAATGCACATCTAAAAATCGTTTAGGCATTCAATGTCTATATATATTTGTATTCTTAATTCAAAATAATCCCAAGGTATGTATTTAAATGTGTACTAAAAATATATGAATGTTAAGCAAAAATTGAAAGTATAGATAAAAATAAGATATACGAAAATCTAGGTATAAAATAAAGTACATAATGATAAATCATTAACAAATGGAGAGCTAATGGATTTGATGAAACAAGTGTTTCATCTAAATTATCATAAGAATGAACAGACTTATTATAAGAGCATATACGTACATGAAAATATAGATAACATAGAGAGAGAATTCGTATATTGTATAACATAGATGGCGATTTATTTGATGGTTGTACTAAACGCTTCACAAACTATTAACATAAACTATACACAATGAAAAAACAATTTATAATGAATTTAAGCATCTTCAATATTAATGATCTAAGGACTTTTGTTGTTTATTTTGTTTTACTGTGTCCATTGAAAATGTGAGTGCAGGCTAAACTAGTATAACATACATTCTTGATCAGGATTAACAGCCGAGACGATGTTACCTTATACGTCTGTCTGTTGGTCCGTATGTCTGAAAGATCCGCAAAAACTAATTCATAATTCTCGTCTGTGTAAATTTCACCAATTGAAAACATTAGAAAACTTCAGTAAGTAAGTTAAATCTCAACATATTTTAAGATTAAGAAATTATTGCGATTTTGAGTATTGTCTACATTTACAATTTCTCAAAATTCTTGAAATTTAAATAAATATAAAATATAGCTCGGCCGTAGTCCTAGGATTCCTTAGTCGGACACTTTCGATTAGAGGCGCTTACTTGTTGATTTGCGAAACTTCAATATTGATATGAATATAACTATAAAATAATTAAAAGTAATTCTAAGGAATATTTGTAGCAATATGCGAAATTCTCTAAAATCAATTTAGTTCGTAAGTTTTTAGTTGTGCAGTTTAGTTATGTAGCTCCTAAAGTCAATTTGACTTCCTGGTAGATGATCAAGGTTTGCTGAATGAATATATAATGGAATGACATTTGATGGAGATCAACTTTGTCTGAGTCATACTGTAAAATGTGTAGCTATATATTTACATATATATATATGATACAAGATATGACAAATTTTTAATTTTATTTAATGATTTCACGAATATTCAGTTAAGGTATAGACTTAAGTGTAAAGTGGCAAAGAAGTGAAAAATTGTTTTAAAAAGGTTTCCTGAAAACGAATACATTAGTAGCTTATTGGGATAATACGATTACCCTTACTCTTATTATGCTTAAGTCCGTAGATATTAAGGTAAACGTAGTTTTATGCGAGTTAGAACAAATTGTACATACAGCTAACGAGCTAAATACCATTCAAAGATGTGATTTTAACAAATATATATATAGAGAAACGCAAACCCTTGCATACAAATGGGACATATATATATTTGATATAAGATTTTGTATATACGAATACTTCTGCAACTAGCTTATAAGTCCTACATAGATCTAATCCTGTTTTGCTTTTATCATTTTGCATAAATGGAACGAAAAGTGCAACTCAGAGGTGAAAGATGCTCGTTTGTCTACTAAAAACTGTATTTACAAAGCTCAAAATATGCGAGAAGGCTGTAAGACATTAAATATTAACTAGTTAGGTTAATTATCATAGAATAATCATATGTTTATAAACATATATCTACATATTGTTCTGTGGGAAAGAAAGAATTGCATCACTGTAACTATAACTATAACTTTTTGGCTTTTGGAGTTTTTTTTTCTAAATTTTCTCTAATATAAATTTCGCTAAATAAAAATTTCCATAATCCGAATTTAATACAACCAGTAATTTTTGCAAATTTCCTTCAAAACAAATTTACCCTAATACAAATTTCTTCTAACTCCCCTTAATACGGATTTCCATTAAACAATATTTCCGTTGATATAAATTTGACTAAACAAACATTTTAAACATTTTAAATAAATTAAATTTGTAATGCCTTTACATTTCCAAAAAAGTTTTTACTGTCCTCTTCTAAAAATCATATTGGTTAAGTGAATTGAATTTACTAATGTACTTGGTGCTATTTTATATTTCGCTGTTTTATTGACTGACTGTTTGATTTGCTGACTGACTAGCTAGTTTGTCTGGTTGTAATAGCTACAATAGTTACATACGTTTGAGTTGTATAAAATTGAAGGTAAAGGGTTGTGTGCAATTTGTATATATATTTATTATATATAGTCAATATATGCATATTATAGTCTATAAATATTATTTTGTATTTTCTGATAAGAATTCCATCAAATTAGTTCAATTTAGACAACATTTTAATATTGGTTGAGCTGACATGATCAAAATTCATTAAATGCACTGTAAAAATAGGCCCTCCTAAGAGTATGCACTAAAATGTTTGTTTTTTTTTTTCATTCTGCTTACTTGCTGGTATTCCTTTAAGCCCGTATCATAATTGGCTGAGTTGTACAAAAAATAAAATTCATAAAATGCACTATTAAAATATGCCCTCCTAAAAGTATGCTTTGAATTAAAAAAAAAAAATTGTACTTACTTGCTGACATTTCTGTTCGCCTGGTATTCGAGCGAGCTAGACAACCAAATCTTAAGCAAAAGCGGCTTGACTCAGCAGACATGTATGTACGTATATATATATATAAAGTGTATGTATGTATGAAAGTGAATATATCCTTATACATATATATTACATATGTATATATATATAATGGTTTAGTGCACTCTCTTCTGATTGGCTGGAATAAAAAGTGCTGCCTAAAACTATGCAATGTATTTTTTCAACTGAGGAATTTTTGTTTACTTGCTGACCTTTCTGTTCGCCTGGTATTCAGCCAAGCTTGACATGAAAATCTTCGATTCTTCCGCATTACCTTCACAAATTTATTTAGTAATTTTTTGGTTATGCCGGGCCTTGTTCCCCTAAAGATTTATTTATTTTTAAAAGAAATAAATCAAGGATTTTTGTTTATATTTTTAAAAAGGTATTTATTTTATTTTTATTTATCAATGTTTCGCTTATATATTATATAGTATTAATAAATAATAATAATAGGTTAATAAATAGCTTTTTGTGAGCTACATAAATTAGTAAGTACTTAAATTTTAGAATACACATACATATACAATACCTAACTAGCATTAATATAACGATTAAGCAAAATGATAATAAACACAACTGAAAACACGAATTTAAATGTTTTAAATAATTTGCTCAACAATCAAATTTCGATTGTTTAATGAGAATAAAATTTAAATGTTGAAATCAATAAATAAGCTAACCAAAATATTAAAAAATTATACGAATATTCACCTCGATGTCTAGCATAATCCAACAATATTGCTTCATAAACAAATAGTAAACGCAAATATTTCGTTAAAAAAATTAATGAATTTAGCTCAATGCAAAGAAAATATTTATGTGACAAAAATCAATTTAAACTGACTGATTTAGACAAAATAACAATTCTTGACAAAATTTGCTAAACATTTAACGATCAATTAATAATACTAACCATATTAATATAAATAGAAATAATAAATCTATGAATACATATATGTATATCTTTATAAATGTTTACAAAGATTTAATCTTATATATGCACAAACTAAATCAATGTTTTAAGCCTCTTGATGTTTGATGTTAAATAAAAAACCAAAAACCGGGAAAAAAAACATATTTTTTTACTTAAATGGTTTTAGCCAAGTTGAGAGATTGCTGAGCAAGTACGTCAAAGCCTCCCGACTACCATATAGTTATGATGATGATTCCTATATATCCTTGCTACATCATTTCAGTCATATTCTCCACCTTCTGCTGCCAATAGAGTAAATGGCCTCCAGTGATTGAAAATTATCTTGTTCGTGCTGGTTGACTTGAATCCATTGCTAAGCTTAATAGGAATAGAAGATCGACTTAAAATTTTCTTAAATCATCTTTTGATTAAGTGTGTATAATACAATTTTACAAATTTATTTAATTAGGCATAGGTTTTTATATAATCATACAATTTCAATATATTCTCTTTACAATTTAATATCATTTACTTAGATTGACTACGCATGTTGTGTTAATAGGTTAAGAAGTTTTGATTATGCAGTTTGAGTTCGACTAAAATTATGTTGGATTAACGTGTTTCCGATTGCAAGTGCAAGTGCTAGTCAACAAATACAAAGTTATCGGTTTTGATATGGCGACAAGGATACTGAAAACCGTTACAAATCGTTAAAAGATAAAGGCTTTTCGATTTCACACACAGATTTGGTCCAACGTTTCTTATACATAGACTTGCCTCAAATAAAAAACAAATCTAGCTTCGACTGCCAATTTGATTTAAATCGACTCGTTCGCTAGGTCTTCAATTAATATATATATATATGGAGTATAGTATAGTATAGTATAGTAACTGAATAACAAAAAATTGCTAAATAATCTGAATGCAACACAAATTCTAAATCATCTAACGATGAGAAGTGTGATTCGGCGTAACAATAAAATGTTTCGTTTCTCCATTAATTAGTGAGCAGAATCAATAGATATGTATATATACATATATATAGATATATAGATAGTTATATGTATGTTAACACAGTTGAAATAGGAGTAAATAATATGCTATATAGCAAGTATTGTTAATACAATGTTCAACATTTAGGCACAAATTATATTGCTTTTCAATTAGTTAGGGAAAATTATTGCATATTTTTAAAAGTGTTGATTACTCCGTCTTTTACATCCAAATGGGGAGTCTCATCATCATCATCAAAATAATACCTATGTCTGTGTTTTTATAATTAGGAATCATTATTTGTCGAAAAGCTCAAATTCAAGTTGACGTCACACGTTTCGGGGAATTGGTGATCGTATTGCTGTTGCTGTTGGCCAACACCGTGTCCTTGGCACGCTCGTGTTCGTCTTGAAAGAAGATTTTGGTAATGACAACGTCGCCGGTGCTCAGTGTCTGGGACTCGGCATCCACCAGTTTAACGACTCGCTTGTCATTTCCCGGTTTTAAAATGGGCGTAATACTTCGTTCTCCATGGCAATTGCAGTTCTTCATGCTAGAAATTACAAAAATTATATATTACTCTCGTGCTCAAGGTCAGCTACTAGTCGGGCATATACGACCAAGAGAGCACTGTTACTTACTTTCTCGATTTCTCGCGAATGATTTGCAGATTCTCTGTTGTGGCAATACTGGAGCCCAATTGTTCTTGCATTGCATTGGAAGTGATAATCTAAGTACAAAAGAGATTATGCTTTTAGTAACAGACCGATTATAAATTGAACTTTGAGTTGGATTTACTTGATCGCATGGCAATGTGGTCGCAGTTGTCAATATGGCCTCTAGTTTATCAATACGCGCTATTCGATCCATTGACTTGTTTTGCAATATTTCCTCTAGCATCTGCATCGATTCAGTCAAACTGGGTGGCTCCGAGCTGAAGCGCGGCGAGAAGGTACCCGACAGCGAATTATCCGATGGAACCGAGTCCAGACTGGGGAAGAAGTCATTCTCATTTGCCTCCGCCTCATCCTCTGAGTCACTTTGATCTCTGCAAAGAAACCAATTTGAAACTATCTTCAAGGATAGATATTCATTGTTACGAACTTGTTTGGATTGCCCGCAGATTCCATTTTCTCCAGCTTCTTGGCCACTTTGTAGTAGCCCTTGAGTCGCTCTTTCTCTTCCTCCGTCAAGTCCATATAGCTGCAAGGGAATGAGTAAATGATTAATATAAACTCAGATTGAATTCAATGGATTCGCTTTACTCACCGCAGCAGTCGTATCTCTCGATTAGATAGTACAATACTTTTGCTTGTTTGGGCAAGCTTTTGCTTGAGATCTGAGACCTCGGTGCTGACCTTGCGCTGCTTCTTGCGTATCTTGACTTCGTTCGGCTTGATCTGCATGAGAATCTGCTCGGTGCACAGCTCAGAGAACAGTTGCCTGTTCTCCGGCTTGATTTGCTGAGCTAAATTTCCAAAGAGCTGCTCGTGTATTAGCACGAGTACATCTCCAGCCGCATAGAGCATCATTTCGCGGGTGAGCGGTCGCTTGGCCCAGAACTTCTGATCCCGTCGGTAGATCTGCTTGAGCTGGTCCTTGATAGGATTGCAGGGCGCATTGTATTGCTCGCACAGCGAGTTCAACGATATATATTTGGCCTTGTACACTTGTTTGCCATTCTCTTGGTACTGCAGAATAGCGTGCGCCGCCTGCGTATCGAAGACGTTCCGTAGCAGAATGCCGAACTGCAGGTAGAGATTGACGGCATCGTTGCGACAGTCGTGGATCACCTTGATCACCTTGTCATGCTCTAGCAGCGTCTTCAGGCCACCGTCGCTCACCATGGCCGGGCAGGATTGCACATCGAAGAGAAAGGCCTCGCCTCGCGCTGTGCCGATCTCGATCAGAGTTATCTCTCCTTTGATGCCCAAGTTGATGCCTTCACAGTCCAGGGAGATGGCTATGTTGTGCTCCTCGTCTTTGGCCAGGTCTAGCAGTGCGTCGGTCACAAACGTTGAATGCTTCACATTGGCTATAACTGTTGTGTTCTGCAGCACCTTGATCTTCCAGGTGTCGCCCACAAAATAGCTCTGACTAGTTGAGGCATTCGCTGACGTTGCTGTTGCTCCTGTTGCTGCTGATGTTGTGACTGCTCCTGCTGCAGCTGCTGCCGACGTCGCTTTGCTGTTGCTGCCGTGCACCGGGCTCGAGTGCGCATTCTGATTTGCCAACGTTTGCTTGTCCTTCTCTAGATTCTCAGCCAGGGTGCGGATGACCAGAGTGTTGATGCGCTGCTTCAGAGTTTGGTTCACGCTATTCAAACGTTCTGTTGGCGCCGGTTGCTGCTGCTGCTGCTGCTGCTGCTGTTGTTGTTGTTGCTGTTGCGTGGCGGCGCCTATGGGGCCGTAGCACACAGTGGAGCTGGGATAGTTGTTCTCGCACAGATTCTCCAGCTTCAGCTCCGACATAGGCACGTAGCTGTCAAAGCCCGAGTTGGGCTCTGATTTGTTCTGACTCTGACCGAAGCCGTTGCCGCCCGTCATGTTAGAGACAGGCGCGTTTAGCTTAAAGTTTGGCGATGCTATATTATTATTGTTATTGTTATTGTTATTATTATTATTGTTGTTGTTGTTATTATTGTTGCTGTTCGCACTGCTGTAGCCATTGCTGCGCATTGCCGGCGAGTGCAGGCGCTGCTGCACAGGACTCAGCGCCAGATCGCTCTTCCGCGGATTCTGGTTGTTGTTGACCGAATTGAACTGCTCCCGCGATCGGGCCTGCGCCTGCTGTATGTGGGAATCGTTCAGCTTGGGCTTCTGCAGTAGCGTGACTAGATTCGCCTGGATGTGAAAGCAATCGCCGAAGAGTTTCAGGAACGAGCTCAAGTCGCCGGGCGTCTTGAACATGCGCAGCCACTGATCCTGCGGAAAGTTCAAGGTTAGTAGGTGGAACAACTGATCCACCAGCAGCGGGCCCTTCATCTCAATGCACTGCGCGAAAAAGTCGAGCATCTGCTGTGTGCCACGTGTATCGATGTTCGACTGCGGTAAGTGCAATCGATCCCTGGCTGGCAGATCCGTCATATTCTCGCTGCCCACCAGCATCACATAGTCGTCCACGACCTTGAACGTGTCCGTGTGCTTTGACAGGAAGTCTGTGAACTCCTTGATGTGCTGACCTGTAAAGCGTATAAAGGGAATTCACGTTACTTCAGTTATACAGTATTTCTCAAAACACATTTACAGTTCAATATATGCTTAATGTGCAGAGTATCTACTAATGGTTTATTTCCGAATACATCTTTCATAACTGTTTGCTCTGCGACATGTTAATTTGAATTCAAATCAAAATAAAACAGGTTAGGTAAACTGAAAGCATTGATCGCATAGTTAAATAAACTAACTTCGTTAAGAGTTAAGTCAACTTTAGTCGAATTGAGTTAATTTAAGCCAAGTTCAGTTCACTTACCGGATATGTGACGCACTTGTGGCGATGCCTGCGACCGGTGGCCCAGCAGACTGCGCACTGGCACTTCGGCGGCGGCGCCATACTGCAGCATCTTATTCTTGAAGTAGTCTTTAGCCTCTTGAATGTAGTCGCGCTTGCCGCCGGCGTTGCCATCGTCGGAGCTGCTGTGCTGATAGGCATTCACCTGCACATAGTCGCCGTCCACTAAAAATATCGATGGGTATTGGGCAAGAAATTTCTTCAGACCTGTCCGCGTCAAGCCAAAAGACAAAGACAAAACAAAGAGACGGAGAGAGAGAGAAGGTTGTCAATTATAATTAGTATAAGCCATTAGCGAGACTCTTCGCTCATCTATTGCTTAATGCATTAATGCAGTAAAAGTGTTAACTTAATTAATTTGCCAGTGTCTTGCCATTCAATGTGACGCTATGTATGTGTGCGGGAGTGTCAGTGTGTGTGGCTATAGATATAGATGTGCTCTCCAGAGCAGTTGATTTATAACTTGGCTTTAAAATGTGAATTGTATAACTTTGCTGCTATCTCTGGCAACTACATATGTCTTTCTTCCCATAATTAGCTTTATTGTAATCACTATATCACATATATATGTATGTGTATATGCTTATGCATATGTATGTATAAAACTCTTTCTCTTTCTAGTTTCTAGTAAAGTAAAGTTGGCTAAAGTTTTGCCCTTATCGCATTTACAATTGTGTGAATGAAAACTCTAACATTTTGCACAAAGTTGTTCGTTATTCACAGCAAACTAGAGAAGTGCATTTGCAATGATTGCGACTAGAAGTTACCCTATACTCCAAAATAAGAATGCATATGCATATACATATATATGTAAGTACTCATAATAATTATACTTATTAATTATAATTATACTCTAATAATTTTACTTTAATTCAGATACTCTAATACACATACTCCAATAGTGCTACTAATGATTATATTCCTATAATCTCACTCATATACTCTGTTGTACCAGCCGAACTACTTTTATACAATTCATAGAGATTCTGTATGGAATAGTATAGTAATACAGTAGTAATTCTTGTCAATTGTCATCTTCTAGCAAAGCACTATGAATTTGTTAACAGTGTACAGCTCCAGTCAAATGAAAAGTGAATGCACTCAGCCAAGCTGCGCGAGCTATTTTATTTGATAAATCAGGTCAGAGTTGCCTGACTGACTCGAGGCGAGGTAAGCGACAGACAGCCGTCCGTCTGTCAGTGGGTGGGCATACTGTACAGGGCGGCACAGTGCGGCACAGGGCGGGCCAGGGCAGGGCGGGTGTCGCAGCCTATTGTGTGTGTAATATGACGTGACATGACAAACGCGCAACATTTGGATGGAGCACGGGAGAGACCAAGGGGGAAATTGTTTGTTTTCATTGTTGCGTGTCGAAGGGGAAGCAACAACAGCAGCCACAGCAGCATCAGCAACAGCCTCTGCCTCTACTGTTGTCATTCGGAATTTGTAACAAGTTGAGCACAAGGAATTAATCAAATTACAATTCGAATAATCAAAAGTGTAAAGAAATTGTTTAGCATTATATAAGGATTACCCAAGATTTGCTGAGATTTGCGCTTATCCCAGGGATTCCCACTGACAAATCTACAAAATCTATTCCCATATATTCGATGTGCCACTAAACTAAACACTGAAAAGTGAAAAATGAGCCCAGGCTCGAAAGTGAGTCGTACATTATGTGTGTCCACTAAATGGAAGACCGGGACAGTTGCCTACATAATTCAATTCAATTCCTTATATCCTTATCCACCTTTCGCATTACACAAATTGAAATTGAAATTTACAGTTGAGGTTGAAGTTCTGGGCCAAAATATGTATAGGAAGAAAAACCAAATACACGAATATTTATCGCTTGCAATAAAGATATCTACAGTGTGAAGAAGACCTTGTAGACTCTATCATAAAGGTAGCTGCGAGGGCAGCTCGAATCATTAGGGCAAAGGATATTTCTAAATATTGATTCATTTCTTTTATTTGTAATCACAACTCGAGATAACTGTAAAACTTAGATTGATACTCTTCTGCTGACAGAGACCTTCGACTACCTTCTGATTGATAATATATGTATAATGTAATAATTTACAATTTATATATTAGAAACCTTTCGAATGTCCCTCGCGTATGTGTTCCTTGCTTAGACTCTGCACAGAAAAATATTATGACACAGAGGCAACAATATTTGTCTGTTTCTGCCAGCGACATTTCTTGGCTATAATATATATACATATATATATTTCGAGGGGACAGCAGGCAGTCACGCCCCTGAGGAACAGGAGCAGGAGTGGGCGGCAGCAGGTGTCGGTGCTGGCACACTTAATGCTCGCTCGCTCGCCTCACATTATTGGACACAAGAGTTTTTGTGGCCAATTTTCAAATGCAGCCAGCACATTTTCTATAAATATATATATATATTAACATACACACATATGTATATAGATTCGTACATGTATGAATGTGTGTGTGCATACTTTATGTTTTCTTATTGAAATGTAACCTTTACACCTTTAGAAAATTCAGCAGGTGTAGCCAAAAAGGGTTATGAGCACATAAATTCAAGATTTTATGTCTTCAAGTTGGGAAAGCGAAATTCTGTTGCTGGCCAAATGGATTTGATGTTGACTTGAAAGCTCATTTGGCTGATTGTGAACTGCTGCATGTGCGACTTCATTATGAATCAATTAATTGAAACATTTGTTCCATTCTCCGGTTAATAATATTAATAAATAGCAAATTGTGCTGTTAGGTTTGTTGCTCGAGTCAAATAATCAATGCCGGCGACGTTGAAGCTCGCCCTTTGCCAACTCCACTTTGATTTCACATTTCCATTTCCATTTCCTTCCCTCCCCCAAGTTAACAATACTAACAGGAAAAACCTTGCCAGCTGGCAGACGCACAACTGCCGACACGCAATACCAAAGCAGCAGGACGAGGATTCCAAATGGGCCAACCGACTGCTGTCGGCATAAAATCGTTAAATTTATGTTCAGTGTCGTCTGCAAAAGGGAAGTCAAAGTCAAAAAGCTGAAAATATTAAAGGGCTAAAAGCGAAACATGGATGCGGTCCATCGATCATTGAACAGCCACCCAAAATCAACAAGCACACAATTTCCAAGACCAGAAGAAGCTTTTTATGCCCTACTCGCATATGGAAAATAGCTAAATAGGGTATATTGGTTTTTAGCTAGAATCAATGTTAGAGGCAGAGAAAAGCGTTTCGCATTTTTGTTCCTCGATTTATATGATTATTTGTATCGAATTTTTAAAGCCCAATTTGCATAGCATTTTATCTAATCAGCTCGACATTTAGTTTATCTTTTATATTTTATTGAAACTGCCTTCGCCTTCGCAATCTCTCTGTTTAGTTGGCTCAATTGACGAATGCGTTGGCAATCGATTACGCAAAAAATAACAAAAACATGTCTTGGAGACCTCCATCGATATATAAATGGAATATGTTTGTCTGCAACTATTGGACAATGTCGACAACAGTCAGAGCCAGAGCCAGAGCCGCAGCCTTAGCTACAGCCACTGCCATAGCCACATCGACTAATAGCCAACAGTTAATGGCCTGGTCAAGTTTGGTCAAATGATTCGCGCGAATTGCATGCAAAACTTGTTTTTGTTGGCAGCCCTCAATGTGAAATGGGGTATATTAGTATTTATCTATTTTACTGAAATTTAAATTAAACTCTAATAAATTTGGCGGAGTGAAAACTTTGTAAATAATAATTTAAACAAAAAATTGTAGAGCTAGAAACAAGAAAGTTGTTTATATGGATTTACTGCTGCTTTACAGATAAAGAAATTAAATATATCGTCCGCCCAACGACATTTAATTGAATATATGTGAAGGAGTATTGCGCAGTCAGTTATTATCCATTGGAATGTTCTTTCTTGTTTAGTATTATTGGTTTCGCTTGTCAAATTAGCAGTGGAATTTCGGTAACTGTTTGTTAAACCATTATCACATATTAGTTAATAGCTTTCAAGCTGAGAAATTATTAGAGAAATTAAGCGTTTGGTTCTTTCTAACAGCTCTCAATTTTTCAATGTTTCACAGTTGTTGAGTTGGCACAAAAATTGCTTGTGACATTAATTTTGTGAATGTTTTCTTTTAAACCCTCATTAACCACTGGGGAATAGAGACCCACACACATAGAGAGAGAAATAATAAGAGAGAGAGAGAGAGAGAGAGAGAGAGAGAGAGAGAGAGAGAGAGAGAGAGAGAGAGAGAGAGAGAGCAAGAGAGAGCTTACCTAACCTAAACTTATGTATTATTGAAGCAACAAATGGGCAACTATCTGCCTCGCTCTTTCGCTTTCTCTGTCTCTCTAGAATAGTGTAAGCTATAATATTTGAAATTCAATTGAACATTTCTGTCACGTAATCGACACTTTTTCTATTGCAAACCAAACAAGAAAAGCAAATTTACCCACATCATCATCAAATGGAATCCGCCTCGACATCAGCTTCGGGTTTAAGCCTAAGCATTATGAAAATATCAAAGGTATAGAGAGTTGGCCCTTAACGGCTTACAAGCGGAATAAGCAAGCAACAGAGTTAAGAAGAAAAAAAAGTAAAAACGTTGACAAGAAAAGGTGCCACACATAAAATATGTTTATAGGAGTGTTTCTATCTAGTTTTTCGGGCTTACTTTTTGGGCATACAAAATACGTTAAAGCTTTTATTTTTATTTATTTACTTATTTCAGTTTTGTTTTGTTTTTTAACGCATCCAAAGTAAGCTAGAAAACGGTTACTAAAGACATAATGGGAATGTAGCCTTAGGGTTGAGTAGATACGCCTTCATTTAGAAGTACATACATATATTACTATAGAACATACTTTAAATTTTAGAGTTTTATAATTACAGCTAGCGGCAACACCTACGCAGATAGGTACATAAATACATATGCATGTACAGGCGGATGCATATTTATGTGCATAAGCTCATCTAGAATAAATTATTTTATAGACAAGTCAAAGCTTTGATACTCGAATTGCAGAACTGTAAGCATTACGGTTCACATACATATAAAGAAGCAATGAAAATGGGAGAGATGAGCATAAGCAAGAGTCCAATATGCTCGAGATGAGTGACAAGTGATCGCATCTCGCTCGATCGCACTAGTCGGATGGTTCATTGGAGTGCAAGAGAGTGAAGGACACGAGTGAAAAGTTGAGTGGCTTTTACCGCTCAATTGTCATAAATTGTCTATGCGTGGGACAAGCGAAGAGTGAGAGAGGCCATCTCGCTCGATCGCATTAGACAATTGCTCGATTGAGAGCACAAGAGAGTAAAGCAGCAAAGAGTGGGAGTAATATCGCATAAATTATCTATGTGTGGGACAAGTGCAAAAGGAGACAGAGAGAGAATACAGAATCAAGCAGAGTGGGAAGTAATCTGTCGCATACAATTTTTACGTTGTTCATAAAACATGTGTTTGCATGGTTAGTAGATATTATCTTAACAAGTCAGAGTCGGCCTTTGGCTTATGCGTTTTGCACTTGCAAACAGTTTAAAGCTGTATTCAAAGCGAAACACGATTTGAAGTTTGAAAGACATATGTATTTTAAAATGCGATAAGTATTTGTTGAATGCATTTGTTGCACTTAGTTTATGGGTGCAATTAATGCAACCACAAGGTGTGAACAAATAAAATGTGTTGCAAGTGAAAATAATTAGCAAGGCATGCCAAAGAAAACAACAACTCAACTATGAAAATACCATAATAAGCAACAACAACAAACTAATTGTTGTATAAATTATTGTCAAAGAACATGACTAACTTGGCTAAACGATGGCACTCCCTCAGCCTTAAGTGATTAATATCTCACATTTACTGTACAAATCACCTTGGGGACAGCTTCTAATAATACGCTAATGAATTTTTGGTAACACTTTTTAATAGATGAATAGATTTAACAGATGAATAGAGGAAAGTGCATTGCACTGCCCTCCAGTAGATGTTTATTTATAAGACTTTTTATTTTTTGAAGAGTTGTTCTATTTTTAAATCACACAAATTTC
The DNA here is from genome assembly GCA_030914385.1 of Drosophila antonietae. Classification (NCBI taxonomy): domain Eukaryota; kingdom Metazoa; phylum Arthropoda; class Insecta; order Diptera; family Drosophilidae; genus Drosophila; species Drosophila antonietae. The sequence goes on along the minus strand of JAUESO010000611.1, from coordinate 298,712 downwards.
TCGATGGTGTGACAGTTTTCGTGTATATGTGTTGAGTTATTTCCTTCATTATACTCGTTCATAAAGTGTAAAGGGGTACATTCATCAGATATATATATATTGACTGGTAAATAGTAAAATTACATCTTTAATAGTTTTAAAGGTATCTTACTCTTAATTTTCGCTACAGACATGCCTATGAGTGATTATAAATGTATAAACTGTAAGTCCTCTCTTAGCAGATTTGATCTTTGAATTAATTTGATTTATTTTGTACCCAGGACGGGTATTATCCAGTCAGTAGTATTGCACTAAAACTGTTTGAATAGCGTTTTGCTGTCAAAGAGCGGACGTCCATGTCGAGTGTTTTCGTAAACAAAATGTAGCGCGTCTTAAGTTCCAAAACGGAAAAGCAACAACAACAACTACATAAATAAGAAAAGCACGTGTAATATCGATTGACTTAAAACAAAAAGAAAAACCCTGAAGAAAAAAAAAAGCTAGCTTGAGGTTTAATACCCAGTACAATGTTAGTAAAGAGTATAATTGACTTTAAGAGGAACAAATTAGAAAACCATGAACATAAATAGAATATTATAAATAGTTTAAAGTATTTTAAAACTTAACAATATTATAATCATAAAGCAGCCTGGCCTTCGTGCCTCCATCTTGCCTGAGATGAGTTACTAAACAAGTTCATATGGCATATGTTTGACCTTCAAGCTAGCTCCTAGCATACCTTACAGAGAAACATGTATAAAAAAACAGGATGATATAAGAGTTGCTAAAAATAAGGTAATACAGGATATTGTGTAGCTGTTCAAACTCCACTTGATACTATTTACACTTGCGGTTTTCAGCTACAGCTTCAATTGCTGGGCCCAAACTGACGACGACTGGATTGGTGACTGACATTGATGAAATGTGCACTTGGACAACTGAATCACTTAAGAGATAACAACACAAACAGCCACAACGATGGCAGCAACAATAATAAGAAACAGGCATTGAACCCGCATACACGCAGGTGCACAAATATGCTTAGTATTCACTTTCAACTGGTTTCTAGTTTCAGCTGTTTGCCCAGGGAAATTTACTCAAATATTATTAGCCTCACTTCAATGGATATTATAGGGCTATCAGCAGAGAAGGTAAACAGCAAAAGTTGATGGCCGATTCCATATAAAAGTGGATTAATATAGGAAATTTCCAAGCATTTCAACACTTTATATGGAGCTTTGACAACACAACTAATATAATCTCTAGTTGGTAATTTGCTTAGCGACTTACCCGATTGACTGCCGCCAGCGATTTGTCGCATTTCCTTGGTGAACTCCTTGTTGCCGAATTGGCAGGATAAATCGTGAACGGTGCGCGGCTCACCTTTGTCCAGCAGACGTTCCAGAAAGAAGAGCAGCGTCATGTTGCGAGCCATTTCGTATTCCATGGACTCCATTATAGTGAGTGTGTGTGTCTGTGTGTGTGTGATGATGTTGTTGCTTAATATTTCTTTAACTGAAATAGACAAGAGAATGATTTAAATACGTAAGCAATAAAGGAAAATGCAGGGAGCAGAGTCAGAGCAACGGCTTAACTTCTTTTATTTATTTAATACACTTTTCCACTTTTCTACTTTTTCACTTTATGTTATTGCATTCTTTCTGCCTTTTTCTCTTACATTTCTATCTGTATATCTATCTCTATCTCTATCTCATCGGCGGCTGCTAGCTTGAGTTGCAGTCGTAAACTCAACTTGCACGTTGGCTTTTTGGCTTAAATAATTGAAAAGCCGCTACGTAAATTTTGCTTGTCTAGCTGCAACGTGTGTGTGCGGCTGTGTATGTGTATGACTGGTTTTGTGAAATTATCCTTGCGCATATCCTTGTGACACGCACGAATGTCGGAAAACGACTGAGGCCAGCAGCGCTGTTGCATGTGAATGCTAACTAACAGTGGCTTCCACATGCTACTTAACATTTATTACAGTTAACAGTCAGCTTGCATTAGGAATATTTCTTGTTTATATGCAATAAATTAATTTTGAAAATTTCTGAACTTTGTTCGCTTTTGTTAAACTCAAACGTCAATCAGTTTTAATCTTGCTTTCGGCTAAGCATTCAACGTCTGTTAAAAGATAAACAAATCTGAAACGAACAGCTGTTATTGCGGCAGGAACCGCGGCGAATTCAGCTTGAGTTGTTTTCATTTGATGGCTTGCTGCTCTGGGATTGGTTCAGTAAGGAATGAGAGAACAGGGCGAATTTATTGTTGCTCTGCTGGAGTCGGTATTGTATGATTTGGCGGTTGGCGTGTGAAAAACAGGTGATTGACACAGAAAAGGTGGATAGGCAACGGAAATAACAAAGCGACTCAGTCTGCAGTTTGTTTATTGAAATTAGCTCAATGCGTTTGTATGTGTGTGCCTCTCTGAGTGCTATGCAGTGATAACCAAACCCGTTGACAATGGCCACCTAATACAAAATGTATTGAGAACAGGAACGACAACACAAAAACAAAAATTCATCGGCAATGAACATTCCAAAGCAGCGGCATTCATTTATTAGCCACAAATAACGTGTTGTATGTGTGTGTGTATGTGTGTGTGTGGTGAGCAGCGGCCTCTGGCAACTGTATTGGTACACAAACAAGAAACTTCAGGCAGACCGATAAAAATTTCTTATTAGACCCACTGTTAGCACTCTTGCCATTTCTTCAGTTGAAAAGAGACAGCAACATTTAGAAACAAGTGCAAAACGATGATGACTGTTAAAAGTGTAGAAAGGTAAAAACAATAAAAAAAGAGAGCAGTGAGGGCAGTGAGAAATGATAAAAAGAAAATAACATACGAAATATGTCTGTATATAAGTTTGTGCGTATGTTTGTATGTAAACACATACATTTGTATATATATATTTTGCAATACGCTGTAGAGAAAACGCGCAAAAACTTTTACATAGTATGCAAAGCAAAAACAATGTCAATGAGAGATGCACACACATATGCATGTGTATGTGTGTGTGAGTGAGTAAGTGTGCTCATACATATATTAATATGTGTCTGCATGTTTGTCTGTTTTTATGTATGTAAAAGCAAAAGTGAAAAATGTGAATTATGTGTATAATTACCTGGCTTATTGTCGTATTTGCTTAAGTGAACTTTGTAATCTATATTTAAAATACACTTGTTTCAATTTGTTAATGTTTTTTTCTGTTCTTGTTGTTGTAAAGGAGATCGCGCACACACACATACACAGCTAGACTGTCTCTCTCTCTCTCTCTCTCTCTGTCACACTCTTTTTTCGCTTCCTTTATCACATAAAATAACGCGATACTGATCCTCGCGTTGGGGATTTAGGCAGTTGATGTTGTTTTTATCAGCACTTTTTTGTCACTCACTAGGAGACTGAGCTCATTAATTAGATTATGAGCATGCGTTAAGCATTTTTCGGCGTAGTTATCTTATTGGATTCCAAGCATATAGCTCACTCACTTGTTGTTGCCTACGTACGCGCTTGTGTGTGTTCGTGCTCAAGCTGGCAGGTAAAGAACAGTCTGTGTGTGTGCGCGCGTCGCTGTGTATGTGTTTAAGGCACTTTGATTGAGTAGTAAAAAGCAAGTTGAAAACCACTTGTTGCACTAATTTTTATCACCCACAACAGCTGCGCGCAGCTGGCACAAGAACGCTAGCAATTTCACTGCGTATTTTAAGCAAAGAAACACACGTTTTCCTGTGTTCAAACGGCACAATTTGGTGTACGGAGGTTTTTGGAGCGATGATGACAACGCGAACGCGACTTCAGGTGTGCCTTCGATGGCGATAACGATTGCCGAAACCGATTAGCTTCCGTGTGAATGGCAATAACAGCTGTGATAGATCCCTAAGATATCCGTGTGACCAGCAGCTATATGTTAACAGAGCCAAATTGAGTTAACAGCATCGAAAATGAAAACTCAATAATTGACATGAATATTAGTGTGACCAACAATTGTAAATTGACTATAGTTTGGCGCGCAATTCAAATAGTATGTTGTTAAGACTACTGCAAGCAAACGCTGTACATTAGCAGTGCCACTTATGGCGCGCTATTCAAATCTCATGAATAATTCCAGCCGACGGGTCAATTGCTGTTAGTATTCATGCTGAAATTTAGTAATTCTCAACTGCAACAATATAAAATATTTAAAACACACCTTCAACATGACATATCCACATATATATGTGTGTTTATGACTGATATATAAATCACACGTAACTACATCGAGGAGAGGCGTATCACGCACTCGGGCCATAAAATGCAAATGCAAATGCGACACGCGCTGCCAATATTCGACGCAGATTGACAAGCTACAAAATGCTGATCAGTCTCTGGCTAATTGATCCTATGCAAAATGCCTGATGCCCGATGCCCGATGCCCGATATTAAAGAAACATTGTTGCCCGCAGGCCAGTGACAATTTTTCTGACACCAGACTACAGGTTAAGGCAACTCTCTGTCTCTCTCTGACTCACTCTCTGTGTCTCTTGACGTGGTGTTAGGTGTACATGGCGCCGTTTCTGCTACTCCAGCTGATGTCGGACATAATTGAACGCATCCGTTGCTCAACTTGTTGCCGCTAATTAAAGTTGATCGACGGGCGTGCAGGCAGAGGGAGAGGACGAGCACGGAGAAGGGGGTCAGAGCACACACTTAATGTAAACATTTATAACTGCTGCGTTTATTCAATTAAAAACGCACTGATTTGGCTCGTCTGCTGCGCTACTCAACAAATTGCAGCCTTGTTGTAAATAGCGTGAAGGAATTTTCATGCACTTAACCAAATACAATTATATACACTTATATTTAAACTCATGTTGTTGGCCATAAGCTAATGCATCTGTTGTTCCACATGATGAGCAATTCATGAACTTTTCAGCTGGGATTAGTCTGAGCGGCTGGACAAGCTCATCTCTGGTACCTTTCCCTCACTATAAGAAAAAGATGCTTGTAGTATGCGAAATATGTAAGCAAAATCTAAATAAATGTTCCCTCTTTTATCTTAATTGCGGAAAAATCAGCGGGAAGTTTTTCATCAATAGGATCCACGCCAGAGATTGTCTTGGACGCTTAGCATAAGTTGTCGGCGCGAGAACGGAAAGAGAGAAGTAGAGAGATAAATAGAGAGATAAGTAGAGAGACAGAGAGAGAGAGAGAGAGAGAGCGGTTAAGGATGAAATTGTCAATAAAGAATCAAGCTTGAATAAAGGAGACTAAGAAAGCTCAATACGGAGAGAACATTTGATAATGATATAGATATAGATATAAGATATAGATTTAAAAATAAACGTTGTCATATTTTAAGCAAAGTTAAGGTAAATACGAACTGATCTAAACATACTCGAACGTCTATTCGAAGATGAAGAACAGGGTGGAGGGAGAGTGGGGTGAGTCGAGAGAGGAGGAAAGGAGGTAGTCCAGTTGGGAAGCAGGGAGTGTAAGCTGAGGAGGGAAGGTCCTCCATCTCTATGCCAGCAGGGAAAGAGGGAAGGGAAGTGTCAAAGGAGGCACTGGCAGCCTGCTGCGAGGTGTGCTTTATGAGCTGTGCGTCACGGCTTGCTGAAGGAGGGCGAAGGGGTAACTAGTAAGGTTTGTCTCTTATTTATGTGACACATTCCGAGTTGACAACAATTGTTAACTGAACGTGACGATGACGAAGACGACAAAGAGGAACCGTGCAAAAAGATGCATTCAATTGGAAAGTAACACGGAATGGCACAGGGATAGGGCAGACCGGTTCGTAGGGAACTACATGTAAATTGAGGCGGTGCTCGAGAGTGTTCAAATACGCTTACTATTGAGTCTGTGTCTCTCAGTCTTTAAGCCAAATCTCTATCTGCAGATTTATGTGGTTGCTTTTGCTGCTGCTGATGCCGACAGGAAACTTCATTGAGATACCGCTTTTGCCTGTCTGCCTTTGGAGGCAGGGCTGAACCAGGCCACGTGTTATCTTTAAGGCTCTGCCAGAAGATTTATAGATCACTTGCTTAGCCACTGGGCCCAAATGGGGCATAAATTATGCGCGTATCTAAAAATTGACTAGAGCTCATTAATAAGCGTTTAGTGCCAACGTAAATTGCACCACTGCCCACTAATTGCTCAACGACAATAAATAAGAACAACTGACGTAGGTGCAGGACAACACGACCAAGTGACTGAGGTGAGGTAACTGAGGTGACCGAGGTGCCCGAGGTGACCACGCCGCCCAACCACCTATTGCGTCTGCTGCCCACAAGTCGATAGAAGTACGTGCAAGACAAAGGCCAAGCACAGAGACTCTCATTGAACAAGTAGAGAGTGCAACTAGATGAGAATGACCGACTAGAAGATACCTTAAGACTCAAGCAGAGTTTCTCTTTCTTGGCATTACTCTGAAATTGAATACATTTATGGTTGTATCTATTAAAGATATGAATTCATATTAGAGAAATTCAATAGGATATTGGGATAATCAATTTTAAACCCATGAATATATTCTATATTAGCTGAAGAATAGTCGCATAGATGAAGTTATATAAGTGGACTCAACTGTCAATGCTGCTCACGTTAGTTCTGGTATACCTGGTAACTTATGGTATATAAAACCCGCTTCTCGCTTGTTACATACAACTGCATTTAAACAATATGCCATCATCACACTTACAATATTTGTAAGGTATTATAGAGAAACTGAAAACCCACGCAAGCTGTCCCACGTTTTACCTTAACGATCTTATGACTGTGCAGATTTTCTATTCGTTACGTTTTTGCACGTGGTAAAAATTTAACGCTTTTCGCAATGGACAGGGCTCTGGCATGAATTGTAGCCTTGCCTAGCGGCGACTCGCAAATGCAGAACTCGACTAGAACCAGTAGAAGATGCACATGAATTCGAAATACCCTAACCATGAACTTGTCTGTCTGTGAAAAGGGGAAATGTCTAAGTACGGAATATAAATCATAATCTACAACTATAATTTATAAGTACCCACCTCTAAGACTACATACATTAATTAGGTAATTAAAATGTAAAAAAATTGAATCCGCATATTCAGCAAAAGAACTGATCACGCTGATCAACCCCGCTGCGCGTGTGATGCTGAGAAGGGCATATGTCCATTACGATTCAGAGGTTTATCAGAGGCAGATTCCACCCTAAATGCAATTTTGCACACTTTTCGCTATAAACAATAGTTGTTGTTGTTGTTGTTGCTGTTACCTTTGTAATCTGTAATTTTCATGGTAAAATTAATGTTACGCTCGGCGCTGAAGCAAACTGAGCTGAGTTGAAATTGCCATTCAATTTAACACCCAAGTCGGAACTGCAAATGGAGGCAGCCTTCACGCCCTCTGGCATTTTGTCATATTCAAAAAGTTTTCATCGCTCTCTCTCTCTCTCTCTCTCTCTTTCTCTCTCTCGCTCACACTCTCTATCTCTCTTCTCCAAGACGCTTTTTCTTTAGAGCTGATAGCGTCGATAGATTTCAACATAAAACTTGAAGCAATTGAGGCAACACGAAAGTCCAATTGTAAAGAGCCCCAGTGAAATGTGGAAAATTGGGAAAATGGGGAAGAAGCAATGTAATACTTGACGATAAAAGTGATATCAAAAATTGTGTTAATTGCCAAAAGACTCGCCCCGAACATTAGGAACAGGCCTTCCAGCCAGCCACTCGAGTGTATCAAATGTCGAAGGGGCGCTGGAAGACACAGCTCGATGACAACGAGAAGATGGTGCTCAAGTCGAGTGAGTGCTACCGGCTGTCGTATACTCGTTCACTGTGAAGGGGCTAAATGCGCGCAGCTGGATGGAGTTGATCACTTTTAGATCATTAATTTGAACAACTTGTTGAGTTTTGTTCGAAGACTACAAAACTGATAGCTTTTTATGATGTTTTATATTATAAATGTCATAAAGAGACGTTTATGGGTCAAGGTGCGACGTGGTCCAATATATATTATATATTCCAAGTCTCTAGCAGGCGTTTGCGTTGGCTAAAGTAGAGAAACAGATTGTGAGATAAGAGCAAATACTTGAAGAAAGCACAAGTCTGGAGCTTCTGAAGAGAGAGTTACTTTATCTTCGCCAATAATATAACTCATTTATATTAGAGGAGATTCCCTCTTTAGACACGCTACAGTGCTTGTATCTAAACACATCACACTCTCTTTCGACATCAACATTTATGTAGCACAATCCCAATATACTCGTTTGCCCTTGGCGAGCGAGCATGAAAGCATTTCCACTGACATTTTACAAGCGCATCAATCTCGCAGCTTTTGGCTAAGTGCTGATAGCAGAGGCTATCAAATAAGACGTCTGTCTCGTCCCATATCGTCTCCTTCTGCTCTTCTTCCCGATTGTCGGGTGAGTGATGGGCTCCATCTTAACTGCAACCCATCATCTGCATCTCATTGAGCGCGTGTCGAGTGTGCGCGAATGGCAGTAAATTCGATTAATATGCTAATTGCAGCTGGCCACGAACCCAGTCAATTGGCCAATGCTAATTGTTAACCTGGCCAACCGGCCAAATGGCTAACTGGCTAACTGGCTGACTATTTGCCTCTCTGCTCATAACTCATTTCTTTATCTGGCGCTAAAAGCAATTAAAGTCAACTTCAGTCATTTGGTTAACGGCAATTGCAAAACGTTTTCTGTCCACCGTCCATTGTCTGCGGTCTTCTGGCCACTGGGGAGTGTCCACTGTACAGTGGAGCCGTGTAGTTGGCGGCCTTTATCTCAAGCTTGTGGTAAGCGGTCACTAATAGAGACACCTCCTGTGCTCACATATGGTAACTGTTAAATCAATACATTTGTATACCCTGTAAATTGAGACATGCTGATGCTTAGAAAAATAATGTCACCGGTCGGAGAAGGCATCTTGAGAATAACGAGAAACTGAATAAGGAAGGTATTCTAGGCAATTAGTTTTTTCTACATATATTGCGAAGGCAATATGCCCTTTCAATTCAAACGCAATCCGATTTCTGATATACACTATTAAAATTTTATTAAGTAAATATATAGATAAAACACACCTACACATAGAATTAGAGACAATGTACATTGTACATAAGTAGCACATAGTACATATATAAATACATATATATAAATATGCACCATATTCGCAGATACAGTTATAAATAAAGTTGTACGCACAACTAGAGACGATGGCTATCCTTGCACGTGAAATTTAAAAGCCAAGAATTGATTGGGATGTGGACCTACAAAAATGTCGATGTCTGCAGCAGAAAAAGATAAAATTAATATATAAATATAGAGTGAGAGTGATAGAGAGAGCGCGTGGTAAGTGTATAACTTACCAAGAGGAACGCATAGACAATGCCTATGGAGCTGCCGGCCAAGACGTCCGACCAGTGGTGCTTGTAGTCGGAGACACGCGTCAGGGCCGTGTACCAGGCGAACATTACCAAGAGGAATTGCAACAGGTGTCGCAGCATTCGAAAGCGCGAACATTTCACTCGGCGCTGCAAGTATATCTAAGAAGAGGAAGTATTTCAGTAACAAATCTAAATTGGCAAAAATCACGAATACATAACCAAACAATTGTAAATGTATGTGTGCGAGTGTGTGTGTGTGTGTGTGCTTTTATGTGAGCATGGCGAAACCTTTTGCTATTTTGCTATATATTCGCTCTCAGAAGAAAATAAATAGGACTGAGACAGACAGAGGGGAAATGAGAATAAAACTTGCAGCTGTGTCTAAAGGTCGATTCAAACCCCAATATTTACTACATAGCAACTTCACTTTCAGCAGAAACCAATTTGGAAAGAGAGAGAGGGATAGGGAGAGTAGAAATTACATAAGTATGCAACGAAGCATTTGACTATTCGACACGCATTTGACACGTATGTATATAAACTTTTGACCGAGCAAGTCTATGAGAGTAGTTAAGATAGCGAGAGACTCACTCGTTTACGCTAGCCCAAGAGAATATATAAAATTTTTATTATGTTTGTGTTTAGGAGCGCCATCTTTATATGTGTATATTTGTATGTGTGTATGCTTGTATGTATGTATGTATGTTGTACGCACCACCATATAGATCATGGAGAAGAAAGCAAAACTTGAATGGCCACTAGGAAAAGAGAGATGCATGTTCTTCAGATGCTTTGCACTTATGCCCTTAGCCGTGCAAACGTAGTCCTCAATGTAGCGACCCTCATTGACGTAATCGCTGCAACTGGTGCCGTCGGACATCACAGGTTGGCAGAGCTGAAATTGAAGGATTAGATTCCCCTTGGAGACAAGCTTCTGCTCCTGCTGCTTACTGTAAAGAAATGAGGTCGCAGTCGTCCAATCGTGAATTTAGCAATGTCCGTTGTCAGTTGCTCAATGCCCAGGCCGAAGAAGAAAGTGATAATCTTACGATAGCTGTCCACCGCCCAGACTGGCAGCTCCATGTGACACAAGTAGTAACCACTGCCACCCGGATGCGAAAAATTAGTGCAGTCCTGTGCCTTATAGAATTCAACAAGTAAAATCTGTGCAATCCAACGATTAGAGGTGAGATTTTGCGGTTTGATTAGCAAGAATTTACCATAGAAATGGGCAGGACCACACACATCAGATACAGCATCCAGTTCTGTATAGTGGAGTCCTTATACGGATGCCTCAAGGAGAGATCATTGCAGAAAAAGCCGCGTTTATGTGGCTCACAGTACGACGATAAGCCAAACATGATTAAACCAGCTGAAAGGGATGCAATCAAAATATGAATTGTTTTTTTTTTAATTATAATTCATTGTAGACTCTGATATATAAGTAGCCAAGTAACCTACATTATAGTTGTAGTCATAGTCAGATGCAATTGGAATCACTTTTAATACTATAAATTTTCATAATGTAATATTTAATAATTATAATATTATTAATAATTATAGAGGAAAAAGCCAAGTATCAAAGCTAAGCTGCAATGTGAGAAACTCAAGGGTGGCCAGACTATCATAATCATCTTCATTTTCATTATCATCAGCAACTGGTATATAGTGTCGGATTCTAGCTGACGCACTGGCTCATCGGTGCAAGGTCTGCTGATCATGCCCAAATTAGACCTCTGTAAACAAACATAGCTAAGTGCCACACAGTTCCAATTCAAAATCAAGCTGATGAATGATGATGTTTTCATTTCATTGTTGCTTCCATTGTTGTTGTTGTTGTTGTTGTTGTTGTTGTTGTTGTTGTTGTTGTTGTTGTTGTTGTTGCTGGTATTTTCACAGCACTTTGTACAATAAATTCACCCCAGAAAAAACATTTGCGTAAATTAAGTCAAATATAAATCAGACAACACTCGATGCGCGAATACTCATATATTTGGTCCATCATTGGGCATCTGTTGGAGGGCCCCCAGCATCAGAGATATTTATTTATTTACAAAAAAAAAAAAAAAAAAAAAAAAAAAAAAATGGCATTCCGTGTGTTATTATTAATTAAATGAATAAAAACCTAAACGTATAATTCCCGAGGCCTCCGATAACAATGATGGCACCAGAGGCGCCAAGAGCTGACCAGAGAGGGCAACAGATAAAGCATAGTCGAGCGACTGCTGAAAACTCTAATATGGCACATACTTCACAGTCGTCATATAGTCAGAGCCAGAGATCAATTGGTACAAAACGTGATAGCTCATCGTAAATGATGAAGAGGAGAAATTAAGGAGAGAACTTTGATAGCTCATGCCAAATAAAATCAATTCTACAAAAATCTGATAGTAGTAGAAATAGTAATAGCAGAATAGTAGTAGATAGCTAGTTGAAATATATTATGAGATTGTAGTACAACGATAAAAGTAGTAATATAAGAGTATTATTGGCTGTAGAAAAGTCGTGGGTCTACTTTTCGTAATATTAATAGTAACAGAAAAGTAGTAGTCCCAGGTGGAGTCAAAAGTACTAGTTTTATGCCGATTAATTGTAGTAAGAGAGCAGAAATAGTATTATAAGTTGAATTGTATTAATATTGCTATTACTTTGAATTCTTACTTTTCTACTCAATTATTATCTCTTAGGTTTTTGATAAAATTAGAAATTAATCAAACTCCCCTCGTATATCTATATGTACAAAAATTCCGCTCTGCTACTCATGCCCAATCAAATTTGGATCAATACTCACCGCAGACAAGCAGGCTGAAGTCTATTGCAATCCGTCCAAAGATTTGAGCTGTGCCGCGAGAGTCCGCCTTGGCGTCAGCTCCTCTCTGTCCGCGTCCTCCACGTACTGCGCACGGCGGTAGCTGTAAATCAACTTTTACATTGTTGTTAATATTATTATTGTTGTTGTGGTGCTGCTCCCCCGGCTGCTGCTGTTGGTGTTGGTGTAAATGATGGTGTTGTTGGGAGTTGGAAGTGGAGGCGGCTGCTACAATGCTCGCCGCTGTTGGCGAGGACGGCTCCTCGCCGCTGCTGCTTTGGCTCTCAAAGCGCTGTAGCGGCGTCGTATCGCAGACACTAGCTGGCCGAAGGATGCTCATGATAGGGGCGTGGCTTTAGTGCACCTTGCCGGCAATGTGTGTGGGCATCGTTATCAGCGCAGAGAAGGAGAGCCTCAAATATTTGGGCAAACGCTAATGGACGCGTTGCGAGTTCTATTTACTTTGGCGGAAACTGATTCGGATATTGAGAAAGGCACGAACGTTGCCTTTTTGGCCTGGTGATAAGCGTCGGCGTTGCGCAAATGAGAAACGCAGCGATCGATAATGTAAAATAAACAAAATACCTGACTTTTTTCGGTCAGTGGCGTTTCACTTGGGAATTGCAAAATATTGCTTAAATTCTGCTGGCAGCGCACAAAGAACGGAATACTTTTCACTTTTTCGTTTTTCTAAAATAATTTGCACTTGACTTCGAATTCGTTTTCATTTGCGATTCTACGTTCACACTGTACTTCGTTGAGGTTGCTTAAATAGTCATAATTATTATTTTTCATGTTCCGATGTTATTTCTTTCTACTTGCACTTTCATTACGAGTTTTTCTTTCGCATGCGCACCGCGATCAGCCACGAAGAATGCGTAAAGAGACGCAGAGACAAAGATTTAACTGTTGCGATCGAAAAAGAAGAGCGACCGCAGCGCTCGACAGTGGCCAGAGAACTGAGCGCTCAGCGCAGCGCAGCAACCCACCACCGATGCCAATGGTGCATTGTTCGAACACCTTTGAAGCGTCGTGACTCGTGACGTCAGCTGCGCCGAACGAGTGCCAGAGAGAGAAGATAGAGCGCTCTCTTTCGAACTATTAAGAATAGCAACTTCGAGCTTAAAATTTGAAGACGAGATGAAGAGGAAGCTCATGATAGTAGTGATATGCAAATCTTTTGTTTTTGGTACTGAGAGCGAGCTCTTTTGAAATAAAAATAACTGTACACTCATTGCCAGAATTAAGCATGATATTTGGTGGTTTAACAATATGATAAGAGGAATTTATAGAAAATATCAGAGAGTCTATCGACTTATTAATTATGCTGCTAGCAACATGACCTCATTACGACTATTATTTTTATGAAATTCCATTGATTTCCACATTTATAGCTTACATGTATCTTATCTAAGCTTAGAATATGCATTTGCCTTTGCCTTACCTGCTTAACGCGAGTGCGTACATTTCGTGCCATTCTCACGAAGCTCGACGAGAGCATAGAACGTATTCTCTCGTTTTCGTCAATTATCTGCCTGTGTCGCTGCGAGTGACAAACACAAGGCCCGTTTGTTGTCTCTCTTCTCATAGTATTTTAGTACAATTTATGTCGCGGTTGTGTTCGGTCGGTTCGGTTCGGTCCGGTCCAGTCTATTCGTCTATAAGAATCTGTTGCGTTTAATGTTTTTGTGTTTTAACGAACATGAATAAATAATAGTAAGCTGACGATAAAGGCAAAGCTACTAAGTGGGAAATTCTCGCACCTGCTTTCCATGAGCGAAAATTCATTCTCTTGCCAAAAAGTAAAAATTGCTAACCAAAATATCATTTTATAAAAGGTGTGCGTGTGTGTGTGCGAGTTCAATTAATAAAGATTAGAATTTTAACTCACATTTATTTATATCTCCGTACGATTTCAATTTAAATAACATTGAAAACAGGAAAGCAAGATCTTAATGCCAAAGTAAACAGCACACAAGCCAAAGCCAACAAAAACAAAAAGAAAAAAAAAAAAAGATAATAAAACGCTATCTATAAACAAAAGGTGTTCAAAGGTGTTGTGTAATGGAAATGAGCTAGCAGAAATTGGCAAAGAAATACCACAAATACGCAAATATCCATCCAAACACTCTGATATATGTTTCCCGTCAATCGATTTTTCTTTTTCCCCACTTGGGCTCAAGGTCAACTTATGGCTGTGGATGTGTCAGGCCTTAAATTGAGTGCAGCTATGACCCAGCTGTGCCAACAGGCATCGTGTTGCTTATCATTTGCTCAAGTGTGTGGAGGGCCAGGTGGGCTCGCCTAATCAGCGACTGCGGTCAGCGTTGATGAATTGCGCTTCACGATGAATTCGATAATTTGATTGGGTTTTATAAACCAGAAATCGCGTCACTATATATCTCTATATTTCTATACTCGTTCGCGAAGTGAGAATGGGTATATTCGTTTTATGCAATATTCATATTTCTCTCTATATATCTTCGGAATGCACATATCATTATGTATCGTCGTCTTATAAAGTAAAATATAGTTAATCAAAGTAATGTGGCGAGCATTGGGTAGTCGGTTACAGCCAACCCGTTTTCTATTGACAGCTGGCTAAAAAGCAAAAAATTATTAGCTTATTATAGTGAACTCTACCGTGATGCTAGTAAAACGTTAGGCAAATGGAGTTGATAAGAAAGTAGAGCAAATGAATACATGCGAGGGCTGTTCAGAAACTTATTAGAACTACAATATCGCATATTGTATATAAATCACGTATTTACATAGACACAAATTCTTTTAATTATTTTTTTTGTGGTAAAGTTCCATAACTTCGAATTAACTGCAGCTGAGTCTAGTTGGATTTGATAGTAATAAGAAGTGATCAGACTCAGTTATTAGTGAGTCGTGAGCTATATGCTGCCAGAGACTGTGCAAATAGAATCTCTGTAATTTTATGCAATTTTGTTAACTTGCTCGGACGTAAAAAGTGGGCGTTGTAATAGGCAACCTTGAGAGCTGCACTGAGAACCTGTAACAGGAACAACAATCCTTAACAACTGGCGGCAGTGAATACCGTCACTCACAAGACAGTCAGAGCAGAGCGTGGAGAGTGGAGTATGGAGTATGGAGAATGGAGAGTAGCGTAAAGAATTCATCAAGAAGCTGCATTCGATTGTGGATCTGCAGTTGTCAGCTTCAAATATGGTCAATAAAGATCAAATCAACGACTCGCTATGCTTCTCAACAATCAAGAACTATTTATAGATAGCAAAACGAGCTTCAACTGCCACTCCAAAGTAATTTCTTTTCTTCTGCAACTTAGCTAGCCAGTTAATGTCTGTACCTTGAAGCCAATCAATCAATAAATGTCCCTTGCTTGGAAAAAGCCTTTATCATTAAAAACATCGATTGAAGGGATCTTGAGTGCAAAATAGATTGGCCTCCAATCACATATCGCGGCATCTCTGAGGGCTGATCAAATCAACTTATAAATAGATAAACCTAGACATGTGTTATTAACCTTTCTCGCAGAGTACACAACTGAAAATTCCCTCTCTGAATGCGTCTGACTGTTGAATTCTTTAGGCATATTTGCTGGAGCTGGGGTTAATCGATTTCGTTTTTATGGACGGGCAATGACCACCAGCTGAGGCAGGGGCAGCCTTACCGCACGCCCTCCTACTCCGCCTCCACCATACTGGAGACGAATGTCGCGCCTGCTGCGAAATAAGGTCAGGCAGCGCCATCTGTTGCCCGTTGAGAGCAGCGAATGGCATTTTGAAATTTACTGAAAATGAATTGCATATTAACTATAATATATATACATGTATGAACACATATGAGCTGGATTTTATGGTTTTCTGGCGCCAACAAAAATGTATATCCGAAAAGTTCATCCGAAACTTGCAGCCAAACGTGAATAAATGTCAGCAAACTGTACGAAAGTCCCCAAAGTCGAGGCATTCAATTTCAGCCTGGTGATTGGAGCCCAGCCCTGCCCCCAGCCATTGCCCCTACGTGGAACACGCAAGGTAGCTAAGCAGGTCGCAGACAGGTTGACGACGCTATCAGCGGAAGAAGGCAAGACGACACCGACTTCTACAGCCTGTTTCCCTGTCCCCCAGTTAACCTGTCCCAGGTGTCCAGTTTATCCATGTGCGGTCGTTGTACTTATGTAAAACGCTTGTTTATTCGCTTGTTTAAATGATAATAATTTTATAATGCGCCAATTGTGGCTGATATAAGCGATTTGCACTCGACATTGAAATCTAAGAAGCAACGAAATTGATATGAAACACCTGTACAAAATAATATAAATGAAACTTAAAAGGAAACGAGACTTGCTAAATAGTTTAGTTTGAACTGGTTGGCCAATTAGCAAATCTAAGTTTTAATTTCAGAACGAAGCAAATTTGAAGCCAGTCAATGATAAAATACGTATTGAATTTTACGTTACGAATCGTAAGAGTAATGAATGAATCACCACAGCTTGCCAGCTTCCAAGTCGTCACGGGCTGAGTATCTTAATTTTAGGGGCATCCGCAAACATTACTCATACAGACAAACGCACCAAATGTGCCCTGTGTAACTGTGAAATCTCCTTTATTAATGTAGATCTTTTTAACGCTCTTTCAGAAATTTACCTGAATATCTAAAGCAGCTGCCAGCCCAAGTTCATTGTCAAGACAGACAACAGAGAGCGGGAGAGCGGGAGAGCGAGAGAAGGAGAGTGAGAGAGCAAAGCTTTGCTAAGCTTTTGCCAGCATTTTTAACTTAACAGAAAGCACAACAACGATTTCGAAATGAGTAACGAATCGTCAGCGAGCGAGACAACACCGCTACGTCGGCCGGAAAGTCAACAGAGTGCAGGCTTGGTCGCTAACGTGGCCAGCAGTAACAACAACAAACACGTCATCAACATTGCCATTCCGACACCTGTGCAAGCAACAGCGTTGACTACTAACAACGGCAATAGCTCTATCATCGAGGAGCGATTGCAAGGCATCATCAACAACAACAACAATCTCAATCTGAACACCACACAGAGCAATCACACACAACAACAGCAGCACAATAACAACAAAAAGATGGACACAAATAAACGAATTTTATGCCGTGTGGGCCTCGATATTTTGATTCTGCTCTGCGGTAAGTGTTTGCCTCTTGTAATTTCGCACAGTTCAAACAATGTATGAATGTTTGAATATGTATGTATGTATGTACGTAAAACGGAATCAGTGGCTGCATACGTGCGTGTGTGCGAGAATGCATTTGCCGCCTACTACCTACGCATGTCGCAATGTTTGTTTTGTATATTTCTTTTTATGTAATTTTCGGTATTTCACATGTGTGCGTGCGCGCTCACACAATTTCCCTTGCTCAACAGAGCTTTTCTCTCTTGCACGCGCGCTCTCTCTCTCTCTCATTCTCTCTCGTATTGTATGCCACGCTATTGCGCTCTTTAGTTAATCGCGTTTGAACAGCTGAGAGCATTTATAGCAAAACTGTCAAAATTATAATTTGTTTATGCATAATCAACCGCAACCACAATTTAACTATTCTTCAGTATAAATAAATATAAAAAGCAAAGTTTCCCGATAATCAACCTACATAGCTTATTTATTGGGGGAGTATCAATATGAACAAATGTAGGTATGTAATATGTCTTTATGTATGTGAATGTGTGCTTTGCAATCACCTATATCATATTTTCGCCTTTATCAGCAATCTTCGAAAAAGGCATGTTTAGACAAAGCAATGTATGGATTTTCAGTACTACTATAAAAACCCGTTCGCATATTTGAACTGCGTCTTTGACTGTTTATTCTATCGCCCAGTCTCTCTGCTGTTCTCTCTCTCTCCCTCGCTCTCTTAGTGCTCATCTTAATGAGTCACTCGATTCGATTTAGCTGGGTTTTAAATGTTTTTCGATTGGCAACTGGGTGCTACACCTCGCTTCTGTTTATTTCTAACATAAATACGTATCTCACCTTTTTTATAGCTGCCGACCTTACGCTTCATTTACAGCTTTTCTGTGCCACTTACTTTTATTTTCACAGTTGACATTTATATGCAATACATACATACCTACATATATAAACGATCTCTAAGAAAAGGGGCTCCCACACACACACCTTACACAAAAAACTCGAGCATAAATAACTGTAGATTGGCAGCAGGTAACTCAGGTTACTCAGCTTGACTCATTCGCTTAACTCAAAAGGTGCCGCAAAACTTGTGATGAAACCCCGGAAAGTTTATACATATACATATATGTACATATAAATGAACATTAATCCGTGGTGAATCACCTTTTAGCTAAAAAAAACATTCGCTTATCTATTTTGGTTTTGGTAATAAAGACTAAAATTCATTTAAGATATAGCCAAGTTTATTGAGAAAGAAATATTATCAGTACTCAGTATTGAGGGGTATTTACACAGTTATCTGATCAATAAAACGCAATAAAAAATTTTAAATATATATATATTTTTTTCAATATAATAAAATAATAAATCATATTCATTTAGCGTCCCCTATCGAAAGTAAGAGTCCAATTCGAATCCGTAACTAAGACGGAGAAAGAAAACTTTAACAGCTGCACACTTAATCAAATATGTAAAAACATAAAAAGTTCTTCATCCACAAATAAATTCCAATTAGTTTTAATAGAAATTCCAATGCATTCTGATTCGATTTGTGTGCGACCTTTTAGGCACTGAACAGCTTGCTACAAATAAATTCCAATTAGCTCAACATAACATAAGTCAGCTCCAATCAGATATACTTTTGGAAAGAGAACAGCTTTTAAGAGACAGCTAGTCTAATAAACTCCTATTAAATATGCATTCCAATCAGATATTTGTGTGCTTTCAAAAAGAGAGACACTTTAAGAGCTATCCTAAGAGACTTTTGCTTAAGCGGCTGTCGAATCTGTTAGACTTTTTTCTGTCTGTCGTCGACTAATTTCAACGTAAATTAGTTTTGACACAGAAGGCGCTGATGGAGTGATATGCCGGGTGGAGTCTGAGTGCGTGCCTCCACTTCAGCTATTGTAGCTGGGTCTCCAAGCATACCTTAACAATCCCAAAATTGGACTCAAAATAAACTTCTGGCGTCTCTGCTTGACGTTAATTGAATGCGAACGAGCTGCAGCACGACCAATTGGGAAAACTCCCCCTCGTCTTTTTTCTTTCGGTGGAGTCATTAAACTCATAAAAGAGAAAGAAAACGAAAAAAGTGCGTGCGCACTCTAATAATTTATTGTACCGAACATGAAGAGGAGGAGTGATATTTTCTATGTTCAAACGAAAAACTAAGTAGAAAGAAAAATATTTATGCTACGCATTTGCTTTATTGTCATGGCCAATGGATGCAATCTCGCTCTTCTTCGTCTTTCTCTCAATATTATTATTTACTTTCCAGCCAAAAGGCCAGAAAGACAAAATAACAAACACGTACGAGGGCGAGACAGCTGCCAAGGTAATCGGCGTGACCGCTGTGTCTATACACAATGGACACAATGCTTAGTAGGATTGAAGAAAGTTTATTTACTTATTAGATACAAATGTCGAAATTAAATAGAGAAAATATCCTGTAGGCGAATCAGGCAAAAATGCTATTCTTAGCAAATAGCTGATGCCTCATTAATTACTCACTAATTGCAGGGTATTTTGGATATCTATCAGGGAGCACGCACCCTCGTCGTTGTTTAACAATCTTTACGTTATAAATATCATCATCTCGAATTAAACCAAAGTTCTATTGTTATCAAGTATTTAATCCCCTACTATTAGCTGTAGGGTATCTTTGATGTCTAGCAGGCATTTCTATTATTTCCGTTGCTACAGTTTTCGAGGCATATGTAATTATCTGTGCCTCATCAGTCTCTTTCTGATTTTGAGCTATTGGTAATATTTCAAACCTGCCATGACAAAGGTGTCTGGACCCTACCTGAGTGACACCTTTGTTGCATCGCTCTGGGAATTCCTGGTACAGTGGTGCATGTGCACTGCACATTGCAATTAATGCGTCGCCCACCCCATGGAGGTCTCACTGCATTGTCTCGACGACTGATGTGGACAAGTGAAGCGCGAAATTGCGATCGATGCTGCACTATAGATGCCTGAATCCGTTTCTCAGTCTATGACTGTCCTGATATGTGTATTTGAAAGCAATTAATACTGATAAAGTCGAGAGTCATATACTTCTTCGAGACTTCTTATGTTCTTCTAAATTAGCATATACTCTTTGCTTTTTATACCCTGAAAATGGGGAATTCATTTTCTTATATATCTTTCAATTCTTCTAATCCTCAACTCCAATAAACTAAAGAACATATCTGTAATTCTAATTAAAAGTTTATATAGTCGTGCCAAAGCTCAACAAAAAACTAATATACCCTGCCAACCCATACCACCAGAGACCATGATTAATTGTTGCTTTGCTTTTGTCCTTCGCCGATCGATCAATTGTGAGCTGTCAGTCATCCTTAGAGCGTATACTAAAGTCTTGGGACTGGCGAGTAGAATCTGGAGTCTAGAGACTGAATACTGGGACTGGGGTCTGCAACTGGAGAGGCTGGCTAGAGGCTAAGAGTGCAAATCTTTGGCATTAATTGTCGTTAATTAAACTTCCGTCTTGTTTAATTAATGCTATTAGAATTGAGCAACCAGACAGTCATTGTATTCATTAGCTATTTGCCAGATGAGATAAGATTTTAGTTGTAGCTTTCAAAATTCTCGACTCCGAATTGCTGCAGAATATATTTGCCTTTCAGCTAGCTGGAAAAAGGCCAAATGGCCAGCACCGATAAAAGACTCTGCTCGAGAAGAGTTTTAAGTTCTAGCTTTCGTAATTTCCCAGTCTTAAATAGTTGCAGCTCTTTGTATTTCACGTTGAGCTATGAAGTGCCGCCCAATGTTTGTATGGGCCACAAAGTGTTTGTGTACGCGACTTGAAAGAGAGTGCGACAGCATCCACAGACAGCTACAAAAATGTCTGTGGGCAGACTGAGAGATAAGTTGAGACAATGTGAGAACGTGGCGTACGTCGGTGGCACCAGCGGCTTCCTTTGAATCATTTTTAAATAGAGGTGGATGAGGGAGAAATACATCCCATCCCCCTACTCACACTCTCTTGCTTTCTAGTTTCTAGAGCATTTTCCTCTTTGTTTAACAAACAAATTGGATGTATGAACGTGTGTGTGTGTGTGAGTGCGGTTGAGATGGGGGCATAAAAAAACACAATTTGGGGCTTTAAGTATTATTGAAATGGACTTGACACCAAATGAACGCAAAGCACTTTCAACAACGTTTATATGAAAGTGCGACAGATTTGCCTCTAACGAACCACTTCCGCCCATGTTCCACCATTTCGAATGAAAATCTCTGATCGACAAAAACCAAAACTACAAATAAAAATAAACCAAAAGGGCAGCAGAACATAAATTCAATTTACTTAGTTATAGTGCCACAAAGAGCGAAGCGTTCCATTCAGCTAAAAATCGTATTATTCCCTTTCTATATATTGCCAGACGAAAAACCCATAAAAATCCATAACTATAGATGCGCTAGATACTCTAGATAGTAGCTGCTGTTTCGGCTGGAATAAGCCAGCCGCCCGCATACAAAGGTCACTTGCTCTGCTGTAATACGACTCTGATCTGGCAACAATAGAAAGCATCACTTTCCCAGCAGCCAATGTTAAATCACTCTCGAAGACAAAGAGCGACCTGTACACTTCCCATGCAGCTGCTCCTCTCACATTTACTCTCTTTTTAGGGTCTCCTACCTTTGTCACCAGCCTTTCACTTTGACTGTGGGTAAAGATAATCCTGCCCTCTGTCTTCTACCTCCTGCTTCTAGGACCAAGTCCGACTCTCTGATTCTGCGTCGCCAGCTCAAGTAGACTTTTTACACTCACTTCTATAAATAGTTGAATAGTAATGCAGTCTGGGAATTTTTGAGTAATTCCGATGTGTTTAACCTGCACTGATGCTGAAAAACGTGGCTCACTCATTAAACTGCCCTCGCACCGCATGCTAATTTAAAACCCTGGCTTTCTAGTTTGTGAGCAATAGCCTAAGAAACTATTTATATATAAAATATATAGTTAATATAGCTTAAGCTAAATTGTAGTCACCAAGCGGAACTCAACCGATATTAAGCTTGAGATTTAGCTCTAGCTTTTGCATCAGCTGATAAGCTATACAAGATCAACTTTTCATTTCCTTTTTGCCATATCCACGATAGACACAGTTATATAAACTCGACATTGTTATCTGAGTATATTTCAAATTAAAAGTCGTAAAAAATAGGAATTTTCTATGTGTCATGCGCTTCGAGTATATCGGACTAGGAATATATATATGTATATAATATACAAGGTCTTTCCAGATTTGAGCAGTCTATCTAGACTATTATATTGGTAATTCTATATTATATAGCCCTGCTTAAAAGAGTATTTCATTGGAAATTCTAAGATCAGTCTCTCCCAATCTGAACAGCTTCTAAGAGCAATGCTGACTCACCTCTCTGTGTGCTAAATTCAAAGTCAACAGCATGAGAAGCCAAGAGCAAGTATATAAAGGAATATCATGTTTCGTGCAATTCAAATGTCTTTTGGCGTCATCTCAAGTATTCTACTCTCTAGGCACTCCGCATTTATAGCCAATGTCCATTTGCATCTATAAATAGGCATTCCAAGCAGTCTTTCTCCTCTGCTGCTGCACTCATTAGGCAACCCTCGCAGCTCGTTCGCCTCTTTCTAATGTGCAGCGCATCGCTGCGCATCTTTCACGCAGGTAATACGCGCAATTGCAATGGCAATTAGCCAGACGTTGACTTCGGCATCTATTGGCATCTAGTGCAGCTCTATCTGTGTCTCCTGCACTTAATCTAATTTTAATTAGATATACGAACTCGAATGCCGTGTCGAGAATCTCTCTCTGTCTCTCTCTCTCTCTCTCTCTCTCTCTCTCTCTCTCTCTCTCTCTCTCTCTCTCTCTCTCTCACACACACAAACACACTATTTCACTGTAATCAAGTAAAACAAACATATTCCAAGTGTCGCTGACACTTTCGATCGTTGCACTTTTGATGAATTGATGATGGCTTGATGGATTTTTGGCTTGATCAATCAATCAATCAAATTGCGACGTGCTGCCCATTTGTCTAGGCGAAAGCAATTTGTACGCATACTAGTTTTAATTAATGGTGCTGCATTATTAATTAATATACTCGCTCAGAAAATTCCTTGCATCTAAGAGTAGTTGCCATGTACAGTGAATTCGAGCTAAGCATTTCCTTATAGCCACTTGGGGCCGAAACAAATCGCATATTGAGCATATTTCTGACAGTTTTTACGCTTCGTCAATTCCCCCTTTATTCATTATGAACGCGTATCACGCAGTCAGTTATACCCGACTCCAGTACTTCCTACTGTTAATGTTGCTGCATTTTTAATTAAAAATTTGAGCGAGCCAGCGCGTGTTGCAGCACTTTTGTAACTTGTTGAAAGGTCCAACATGACTTTTCCTAAGCCCCACCTCCGAGAACCCTTAGCCCCGTCCCGAAACTTAACCAGCTCGAGCTCTATTTGAGCTATGCTGTATGCAGCTGTCGCTACCAAAAATAGTTGTTTTATGATCGGCTCGCCATCGTCGTTGTTGTCGTTGCCGTGGTCGTCTTGATGTCTCCCCTCACAGCCGAAGCGATTTGTAATCTTATCAATAGCTTATACATATCGTAAGTCAACAGTGTCAGACCTACCGAAAATGAGTGAGACGGGCGCGCGAGCCCCTCTTAATAGTGCCCATTAATGCACGACACAAGTCCCAATGACCTACTAAATGCATATTGATAAATCATTGCGGCTTAAGTTCTCTGACAAGCGTAGGCAAAGAATATTTTTGAATTTGTTTTTATCAACTATTTTCACTAATTTCTTTTTCTTTTCTATATTGCAGTTGGTTTTCCCATACTTCTGTTCTTTCTGCTCGGGGATCCCTACAAGCGCGGCTTCTTCTGTGACGACGAGTCACTGAAGCACCCTTTCAAGGACTCCACTGTGCGCAACTGGATGTTGTACATCATAGGCTTGGTCATACCAGTGGGTGTGGTAAGTAGGCAATTGAAATACATATTAAAATTGAAAGCGAAATAGAAATTGAAATTTATATAAATTGTATTGCGTTTTATGTGATGCGGGCTCTTTGGGGACTGGAGAAGCTCCCAAGTGGCCACCCATGTTAAATGATGTCAAGCATGTGTCAGTCACTTGTTTTTTGATACCCTCGAGTCTATTGCACAATCATTTCAAGTTCACATACCCAGAATAGACAGACAACTCCCTCAATGTATGTGTGCTCCACTTTCAAGCTCTTGCACAACTCGAAGTGGGAGTCTACACTGCGACATTGAGCTAGGGGGAGAGAGAGAGAGAGAGCGAAACATCTGTTGTCCACTCCAGATGTTGTAAACGAAATCAGAGCAAACATCTGTTTTGGCCTCTATGAAGCAAACGATGGGCCATAAACTGGCTAATGGCCCTAGTTCCAATGAAGCCTAAATAATAACAAATATTGCCCAATTTTCTGACTATTTGCATACCTTTCGTCTAGAAACTAAACAACTCATTCACTCAAATATTGCCTGAAAATCTGTGCAACAATTACTTATTTTCCCTATTTACCTCGGCGTCCGCCTCTGACTCTGTTTATGTTGGCCTATCCTAAGAAAACAACCTGTCCAAGGAAAAAAGGTGCTAAAAGGAAATTGTTCATTGATAAATACAATTGTAATTAGCGCTAACAATGTAGCCTTTCCTGCAAAACAAATGTTCAACTGGCTCTAGATCTCTAGTTAGATCAGCAAATTTGGCTTTATTTCACTCAAATCTTTTTCCTTCTGCTAGCTGTTTATTTACTTATTTCACTCTCTTTTCTTCTGTCACTTCGATTACTACTACTTTCGATATTCCTCCCTTTCTAGTGCTGTCAATTTAGCCTTTTTCCAGCCATAACTAGAATAGATACAATTTATGTATTATATAGGAATCTGATTGCTGATTGTAGTTCCAGTCTCTTGCGTCAATATATTCGAATCATTTCTTTTACTCTCTCCCACGCAGATACTAATCGTTGAGCTGCTGCGGTCGAGAAACGCGAATATTTCTGGCACTGGATCGGCGAGGCGCTACGTCTTTATGTCGTACCAGATACCCGACTGGCTGGTCGAGTGCTACAAGAAGATGGGGGTCTTTGCCTTTGGCGCCGCTGCCAGTCAACTGACGACGGATATAGCCAAGTACTCAATTGGCCGATTGCGACCACACTTCATAGCGGTAAGCGGGGCCATCGAATGACAATTAAGCAACTCCAATTGCCAATTAATTTTAATATGCAACATATGCCATGGGCTTAACGCAACATGACACGAGCGGCAGCCGACAGGAGACAGGAGACACCACACGAAGGGGCTATTAATAAGTTGAAATCTAGTTAGTTAAGTATTTTGCAAGCGAGGGCAGCTCGAACATGACATTATCTGCAATATAACATTATATAGTCAACATAATTTTCAATTTTAAAGAGTACTGAAAATGTCAATGCTCACAGAGCTTGAAATTATTCTATATGTACATATATCAAATCGAAATGTTTTATATATCAGCCCTCGCATGGGGGCCACAGCTCTGACTGGTTGATGGGGAACTCTTCGAATGCTGCTTGTTGGACTCCCCCAGCTGTCAGGCAGCACAGAGACGCCCTATTATTTAGTGAAGTGCGGCAACAGTGCTGCAAAATTGAGCATAAAATGCGCGGCACATGTTGCAAATAGCCAAAGAAAAGGGGGCCTATTGCCAGGGCGGACAGTAACTGTAACTAAGCAGCTTAGGCGAATGCTTTTATTTGTGCAGTTCTCAATATTTGAGTGTTTGTTCTCGTTGCTGTCGCACAGGTGTGCCAGCCGCAGATGCCCGATGGCTCAACCTGTGACAACGCAGCAAATGTAGGCAAATATATAACGGACTTCACGTGCAAAGGTGTGGGTAGCTCGGCGCGGATGCTGAAAGAGATGCGACTCTCGTTCCCCAGTGGGCACTCGAGCTTCACCTTCTACACCATGGTCTATGTGGCGGTAAGTTGAGATTTTTCTTTCATATTGCCCCCATATTAAGCATTTCCCTCTCTCTCTCTCTCTCTCTCTCTCTCTCTCATTTTCTTTAGCTATATCTGCAAGCCCGTATGAATTGGCACGGGTCGAAGCTGATGCGACACTTTCTACAGTTCCTCTTCATCATGATCGCCTGGTATACGGCGCTGAGTCGAGTCTCTGACTACAAGCATCACTGGTCGGATGTTCTGGCTGGCTCAGCAATCGGAGCTGCCTGTGCGGTGATTGTGGTATGTTACTTTCTATTTCTGCTCCTCTACTGTATCTTTCAAAGACTATATATAGCGAGGCTTATACACACACATCCCATTTGATCATCTTTTTCTAGAGCTACTTTATGCCCAAAGCGTGTTTCAACATGCAAACAGTTTGGCCCACCAAAGAAGCTAAGATCCACTAAACAGAGATACATAGTGAGAGAGACAAAGAGAGAGAGAGAGAGGGAGAAAGAGATTTTCTTCGGTTTAATTTCAAAGCTTTTGTAATATCAAGATTCTTAGCTATTAAAATAACATTAATTGACATACACACATACACACAAATACACATCGTGGCGTTTCCTTTAAGTCGGCTTTATGTTAGAAGTCTGCCATAAGCTTCAATTATTCGTGCAACTAATTGGATCGCTCTCAACACCTGCAGCAATGCGGCGTGTGGCATCGTGGCTGCCACATTCACTTCACAAATTGACCAGCTGCAGCTACAAGCATACTTACGCAAATATATAGATCAGCAATTTTACGCTTCATTTGGTTTATTGAACGTGCCTCAGTTTTCTTGGTTGACTACTTCTTTCCTAAAAGAATCATACTATACTTTTAGGATCCATCGATGCAGACCCTTATAGTGAATTTGAATTGAATAACCAGAAACATTTCCGTCTCTTTTCTTTCAGGCAAACTATGTTTCTGATCTGTTTCCCTCGAAACAGAATGCGAAGTCCTATCTACCCCGTAGCTCACAGGATGTCAGTCAAACACATTCAACGGTTGTCGTCACAACAAATTAGCCCGTAATTGGTTTTAGTAATGATTTTATCAATCGATTAGGACACAAATTCCATAACTTATAAGCAAAATATCAAGGATCTGTCAAATTGTATTTCCTGTTGAACATTTTAAAAACCGCAAAAGCAAAGCTTTCGCTCGATTTTAGTATGATTTTAATGTAAACCAATTTTGTATTTAATATTACTTTACTCGACAGGTAGTTCTTTACTTAACTATGTACGTATAACTTAATCTATTAGTCTGAGATATAAGCGTTTGCTGATTCTTAAAGATTATATTCACTAAAGTGACCTTAAGGTTATATAAAATTCGATTTGCGATTTCACCAATCGTCAATAAGTATTATGTTAAAAAGAGTCTTTAGTTTTTTATTAAAACACTTGAATACAATAAATGAAAACTACAGTTTACTTCTAAGCAATGTTAATAATAAGATTGTTAAAATAAAGCGTTGAAAACATTTTACGAATTATAAATCTATTGTTTTGAATCTGATCCGTGGACTTATTGGCATTATTTAGTAACATTTGTCAAAATATACTATTTGTCAAAATATACATTTTCGATAACAAAATACTATTACTGCTTTTCGTTCACTTCGATAGTACTCGAAATAAGAATGCTTGTCACTAGATTTGTTTAAACCGATAGTTGTTTGCATCTCTGGCAATTATTGTGGTATAAACAGAACCGGCTTGATTTTTGGATATTTATTTTTGGAAAAGTAAATAATATCTCATGTTTTCGGAGCACAAATGTTAATCAAAGTTGTATTTAACCTTGCCATTACAATAATTTGTCCTGGAAACTGTGTGCATATACCTAACAATAATAATCTCCGGAAACATGACGTGTCACCAGGGGCCTTACAGAATAATATGTACTAATATTTTCTGTTTTCAGAAGCTCCGTATCAAAATGATAACTGACGTGCAATTGGCAATTTTCTCAAATGTCTTGGGTGTATTTCTGTTTCTGCTCGTTGTTGCTTACCACTACATCAACGCCAATACGGGAAAGTAAGATAAAGACTAAAATGTGACCTGACCAGCAATTTAATTGCTTGTATTCTTCATTTTTCAGGTCGAGCATTAAAAACAAATGATCTTTAAGGTTTCCACAAGTTTATTAATACAAGTATCTTATAAAACCCATTTCGAGTAATAAAATGGTATAATAAAACTTAGTCCATATCGTCCAGCGCCTCCTTCATTGCTCCCACATCTAAAAGCGACTTTTCCTTGCGTGAATTAAAGGTTCGCTGCGTTGGATGGCCGAAACTGAAAGCCTTAATATATGGAAGCTTTCCCTTGCCCAATTTCGCAGCTATATCTACATCCGCATCCACATCCATGGCGTTAGTGGCTTTCTTCGTATGATTCTTTACTTTGGTAGGGACCGTTCCCTGATCAAAGCGATAATTTGCCGGGAACTTGTGTACTTTTATGCAATGATCCTTACGCTCGGCAGGCAGATAGAACTTTGCAGGGCACTCTTCAATGTAGCAGGTGTAGTGGGGCTTGTCGCCTCGCTCCACGCTAGCTGCAAAATACAAATCATGTTGTTCGGTTATGTGCAGATCTAACAGGTGTGCAGTTGGCAATTGCCGCCGACATTGTATGCAGATGTAGTATTGCGCCTGTGTCGTCTTTGTGTTGGCAACATTTTTGTATACGAGAATCGTTGATTCTTTTGCTTCTTCAATATCCTCGGGGTCAATAAGTACGCCAAGTTTCGTAAAAGGCGGCGAAATTGGCGAAGCTTTTTTTGCATCTACAACCGCTATGAAGCCAGCGGATAGACCACCCAATATCTTTTGTAGTTGATCTTTTGTGAGTAACTGCCCGGATGGTGTTTCTGAATTCATCTTGCATTTGCTTTTAAACCAAATGACTTGTTTATATCGATGTAGGTGACGGTATTTTGAAATATACCAAATAAAAACATGGAAATAAACTATCGCACATTCGTATTAATTACTCGTTTTCTATTTAACGTTCCGACTAGCCTATCGAAAACGTAAAGAGCATTTGCGAAAACAATAAATATCGTATCGAAAATTGAATGCTGATATCGATATCCGATCTTTCATTGTTATTATTGACTAAACATATGAGCAGTGCAATAAAAAAGGAAGTTGAACATGTCTGCTGTTAGCGATTCTGCAGCTGCAGAAAACTGCTTTGATATAGAAAAGGTCGCAGATCTATTTGAAGGTAGCCTACTTGACGATGATGATGTACGAATGGAGGACTATTTGGAAGCTTATGAGGAGATTATGAAGTAAGTATAACAAAGTAATTTTGTAAACACATAATGTATTTCTGTCTTAGGTTCTTCCTGTTGATGGGCAGCGTGTTTACTTTTGTTAGCAGCGACGTGCGCAACAAACTGGATATACTGTACGATCTGCGACAACAGGACAACGAGGAAAACAAACACTTTGATAGTATTAAGACCATGTTATTATACGAGAAAGGGGCCAGCCTGCTGCACCAGAAAGGCTACGTGTCTGGCAGTCGCACCTTATTGCGTCTGCATCGTGGCTTAGGTATTACTCTATCAAATAGATAGCGAATGCTTATCTTATTTATGTTCATTTGTTGCAGAGTTTGTGTACGAGTTTCTGCTACGACTGCAAGACGTGGCAGATGAAGAAAAGGCGCACCATATCTGCAAATCAGCTTACAATGACACCTTGGCCAAGCACCATCCATTCCTTATACGAAAGGGCGCACAAGTAGCAATGTTTGCAATACCCACGCGTGGCGAGCTCTTCAAACGCGTTTGCAGCGACGAGAACGTCACAAACGCCATTCAAAGGCTGCCTGATATGTTACGGCATATGCAGAATGTCTACAACCGCACAGATCACCTTTATACGCTGGAGGAGCTGCATAACCTGCCTTAGAGCTCTCACTGAATAGGTCATTATTGCAATTTATACGTATTGTGGAACTCATTAGCCTTTCTGTCTTATTGCGTAGTCCATTCCGATATTTCTGTCTTTGTTTGTATTTATTGCCTTCTGCTCGTTTGTCTTATTAAACCTTTAGCATTCTACTAAAGAATGTTCTCATCTATTTTATCGTATAGTCAACTTATCTGTGACGAAATTTATAGTGAAAGTAGTCTTAAGTCGCTTTTTGATTAGATTGTACAACCTCGAACTGTCGTAGAACGTTGCCTTTGGTAGCCCAATTAAAGCTAATCAGGATTTATCATTTAAGAGACAGAAAGCCGAATTAGTCAAAATCCCAAAGATTTATGTCTGTGTTCCATATGTATATATAGTTGAAATTAGGTGCAAACTGCATTTAATGGCCGACGTATACAAATGACCGACCATTTCCTACTCTATTACGCTATTGATTAACCATTTAACAATGACTATTAGCCAAATATTTTCAGAGCCCATTCCCATTGGCCCAACTAGACTCCATTACTTCTTATCAATCGTTTGTGTTGTGCCTAGTGCAAAAGTCGTCAAAGTGTGTTGTGATGACGACTTAATCACAACCACTTCAGACAAATACCAAAATTATATATAAAACAACGCGAACGGGGGCTACGGAACGCATTTGAAAACCGTCTGCCACAGACGATAGTAGATTTTGGAAACATTCGTGAATGGCGGCGGCGCTATGAATAGTGTATCAAGTAGTAAACGCGAAACAAATCCCTATCTAAAGGCAAATATATTATCTAAATGGTTTTTTCTGTGAGTTTAATAGTGCAACAAAATCTTCAGAATAAAAATATTAATTAAAAATAATTATTTGAAACAATACTCAAAATATATATTCCAAATAATCTGTTGAATGAATTTTAAACAAATAAATTTCAATAATATGAAAGATTTGTAATAAAAATTATGACAGTAAAAATTACAATTCAATAATAAAAATATTCTTAAAATTTTGTATAAAAGAAATAAATCGTCAAAAATAAAATCAAAATCGTTCATTCTTGATTTCATATTGATTGAAAAATTAAGCCCATTTAAGCTCCGTGTCTCTGAACTGTCTTGATAAGTAGCTCGACCTAATATGCGATATTCATTTGGCTTTCTTTTATCATTGATTCGTAATTTAAGAGATCCGTTGAATTGTGTCTGCCTCGCAGCACGTAGTTCTAATCGAATGTCTATTTAAGAATCATTCTTATTTTCATCATTTAGATGGATGCGCTATGTATTTCGGCAAGGAAGGCGAGAGGAGCTCTCGGAAAAGGAGCTGTACGCAAATCTACCCTGTTTCGATAGTGAGAAATTGACAGAAGACGTGAAACAGCCATGGATACGTGAATCTCAACGAAAGCAACCCAGTACGCTGCATCTAATCTTCACCCATTATGGCTGGCAGTTTGTGCCCGCCTGCGTGATCTATTCAATTCTGGAGATCGTTTTACAGTAAGTCGATAGATACTATAAGCACATTGAGTATCTACAATCTGCGTGACTTTACGAAGCAATACTCCGGCTAATAAATGAATCGCAAGTTTTTCGTATTCATTAATTTCGAACCTATTCAAATTTGATACTAGAATACAAATGCATAGTTCCACTTCTATCTCTGTATAAGATATGCTAGTTCATGTGGTTCAAGAACTTACCATTTATTTCTTTGCAGCGCAATCCAGCCACTATTTTTGGGTGGCTTGATCTCCTATTTTGCCGAGGGGCAAACGAGTATTAGCAAGGAAAGCGCCTATCTGTATGCGATGGGCATTGTGCTATGCGCGCTGATCACTTCTCTGGTATTTCATCCATTTATGTTTTACGTCTTTGCCGTGGGCACAAGGATACGTGTAGCCTTTGCTGGTTTGATATACAGGAAGTGTTTGCGTGCTGCGATAAATGGCCGAGATGGACTTGGCGCTCTGGCTATATCAGTGATGTCCATTGATTTGCCGCAGTTCGATCTGACATTCTATTTCTTTCATGATTTGTGGAAGGGACCTGTGGAGGCGTGCATATTTGGCTACATCATGTACACGCAGATTAACTGGACGGCTTTGATCGGTATTGCCTTTATCGTGCTGCTGATTCCACTTCAAGCGTGGGCTGCCAAAGGGGCAACAAAATTTCGCACAAAATCAGCGGATGAACGGGATCGCCGTGTGAAGCTTATGAATGAAATCATAGGTGCTATGCAGGTGATCAAAATGTACGCGTGGGAGCAGTCTTTTGCAAAACTGATAGCCAAAGTGCGTAAGATGGAAGTCAAAGCAATCCGAGGTTCCGTGAGCATATACGCTGCGCTGCAATGCACCAATATGATATCGAAGGTGTCCTTGTTCCTAAGTCTCATTGCCTATGTGTATACAGGAGATGTGGTTACGGCCAGAAAAGTATTTATACTCTCATCGTACTACAGTTTGCTGAATGACTCCCTGCTGCACTTTTGGCCTTTGGCTATTACCACCTGGGCACAGACTGTGGTCAGCGCAAGGCGAGTGACGGAGTTCCTACAGCAATCTGAATCGCCTACTAGCGAGAAGTGCTCTCTCAACTGTAAAGACAATCCCACCTTACAATTGGATTTTAGTAAGACACCTGCTGAGCCTTCCTCTGTAGGCCGTATACACTGCATAGAGAGTGTGGAAAAGTCTCTCACTCTTAGACATGTCAGCGCAAGCTGGAACAAGCCAAGCGTTAGGCAAGCAAGACCTGCGCACATTGAGGACATCAGCTTTAAACTTCTTCCAACTCAATTAGTGGGTATTGTGGGCAACGTGGGCTCTGGCAAGAGTACGCTCCTGAACGTCATCCTAGGAGAAGTGGAGCTCATGCGGGGACGCATCGAAGTACATGGCAAGGTGAGCTATGCGCCACAGGAGCCCTGGATCTTCCAAGCCAGCATACGTGATAACATACTCTTTGTGGAGCCATACGAGGAGCAGCGCTATCGAGCTGTTGTCCATGCCTGCCAGCTAGACTGTGATCTAGCTTTGTTACCACATGGGGATGCCACTGTAGTGGGCGAACGGGGCATCAGTTTAAGTGGAGGACAGAAGGCGAGAATAAGTCTGGCCCGAGCTGTGTATCGAAAAGCAGATATATATTTATTCGATGATCCTCTCGCTGCAGTAGACTCAAGAGTGGGTAAACTACTAATGGACAAATGCTTAAATCGATTCCTAGGAGACAAGCTGCGCATATTGGTTACACATCATGTTCAGTTGCTGCAGAATGTGGATCACTTGCTGCTTCTCGAGTGCGGACGCTTGACCCAGCAAGGCAGCTATGTGGAGCTGCGAGATGTAATTGAGAAACATGCAGCACCCGATTTGGATGCCATTGAAACTGACAAGCAGCTGGTGAAAAGAGTCCTTAGCCAAGTAGACAGAAACTCCAAGCTATTTCAGGATCCTACAAAGACGGTGGACGATCAATCTAAGAAGGATAGTTCCTTCGCAGAGCTTCAGCAAAAAGGAGCTGTTAGCTATAATATTTACATGGATTATTTTCGAGCTTTGCGCTCGCCCATATTAGTTTGCTTGGTGTTTGCGCTCTTCATTGTCGCTCGAGTTTGCCAAGGACTAATGGACATCTACATTTCGCGCTGGTCTACCTGGGAGGAGAATCGAGAAGCACCCGAGCAATTGGAAGAGACTCGCGCTCGCATGGTTATCTGGTACGCGGTGCTCTTAGTTTGCACATTGGCCCTCTATTTGCTGCGCACCTTTGGCTTTTTTCTGTTATGTTTACGTATTTCACTACGACTGCATAATTTGCTCTTCGATGGAATCATACGTGCTCGCATGATTTTCTTTAATGCCAATCCCTCAGGTCGAGTGCTCAACCGCTTCTCAAGTGATATTGAAAACGTGGATGTAGCCTTGCCGCAGGCTATGATGGACTCCTTGCAGGTAAATCAAGCCATAATTGTAACACATATTTCATCACTTCATTATAATCTATTTACATTCACTACAGTTCTTTGTGGATGTGGTGGCTGTCTTGGTCATCGTGGCGATCGCCAACTATTGGCTACTCATTCCTGCAGCAATCATGGCTGTCCTGATGTACTTTTGCCGTTCCTTTTACATAGGAGCCAGTCGCAGTCTGAAACGCATTGAAAGTTTAAGTATGTTTTAAATTAAAGATTAAATCCCATTTCTTACCTACTACTCTCATGCTCAGCTCGTAGTCCAGTTTACACGCACGCCAATCAAACCTTTCAGGGCTTGACTACTATACGAGCATTGGATGCTATGCCACAATTGGAACACACTTTTCATGGTCATCAGAACACGAATTCTTCTGCACTCTTTCTCTACACAAGCGCCAATCGTGCCTTTTCCTTCTGGACGGATCTTATTTGTGTCGTTTACATACTGGTTGTGACATTCAGTTTCCTCGTTATCAATCAGACCTTCTACAGTGGCGATGTCGGTTTGGCTATCACACAGTCAATGACACTTGTCATAATGTGTCAGTGGGGCATGAGGCAGACGGCAGAGCTGGAGAATAAGATGACGAGTGTGGAGCGTATATTGGAATATGCGAAGACACCATCGGAACCAGCTTTGGAAACAGCAATGGAGATAAATCTTTCGTCTAAATGGCCACAAAGGGGTCATTTACGCTTTTCCAATCTACGCATGAAATATGCTCCAGACGATATCGAAATTCTGAAAGGCTTGAACTTCGAATCACAGCCCATGGAGAAGATTGGCATTGTGGGACGCACGGGCGCTGGCAAATCTTCGATAATCCAAGCACTGTTCCGTCTTGCAATCAATGAGGGCCTTATCGAGATAGATGGTCAGGATATTGCTCTGTTGGGTTTGCATGACTTGCGCAGTCGCATCTCAATCATTCCACAGGAGTCAGTCCTCTTTTCTGGCACATTGCGCTTCAATCTCGATCCATTTGGTATGAGAAGCGATGATGAGCTTTGGAACGCACTTGACGATGTGAAGCTAAAGCAATACGTTGCCAGTTTGGAGGGAGGCCTCTCATGCTATATGCATGACGGCGGTTCGAACTTCAGCATGGGCCAAAGACAATTGGTATGCTTGGCCCGAGCTATACTCCGCAATAATCGAATACTCATTATGGACGAGGCGACTGCGAATGTTGATGCGGAGTAAGTAATTATTGAATACCTTCAAATTGAGTCTCATCTAATTAGTTATTATTACAGCACTGACAAACTTATTCAGGAAACCATTCATATCAAGTTTGCACAGTGCACGGTGCTAACCATTGCTCATCGTCTTCACACAGTCATGGACAACGACACCGTAATGGTTGTAGATGCAGGAAAAATAATCGAATTTGGAGCACCACATAAGCTATTGCAGCAGGAGGATGGTGCTCTCTTAAAACTAGTTAACCAAAATGATAAAGTCACAGTTTATCAACTCAAGAAGATTGCTGCAGATAGTTATATGCGCAAAAACAAATAAAAGAAACTTAGCTTTAACCAAATTTCCTTTTTTGCCATTTTAGTTAACGGTTGTTTTGACAAAGTTGTATTTTCATTAGAGTTTTCGATTAAATACTGTAGCTCACATACAAAAGCTGGTTGACATGATATGTCGAAACTCAAATTGTTTGTTAATTTAAATTTGATTGTAAGAGTTTTCATTTAGTTTCAGTTGTGAATGTTCCACAAAGCACATTTTTATTTAATTGCTGTCAAGTTACCAGACATCGATGCTGTATTTTATTCGAGGGACAATCAGTGCCGAATTTGACCGCCTGCTGAACGATGGGCGTTGCCAAACAATTTACATCTAAGGATTATCGATTAATGACTAAGGCTCATATACCGGAGCCGACTGCTATGAAATTCAAAGCAATCCAATCAGCAGTTGTAATTTGAATTATATTTTAATTTATATCAGATCAAAAATTATTCTGTATTAACTTAGTTTAGTTTTTCCGAATGTGATTATCCGGTCCATTTGATATCCAACCAAGAGTCCCCGATAGCATTTAACTGTCGTTCAAGTCGTGCGACAATGATTACCGCAAAAATTGACCGCCCGCTGAGCAGTGGGCGTTGCCAAACAATTGAGTTGTGCCACAAACTACGTCATCACTTTTTTTACTGGTAGAGGCAGAGGATGAGGTAGAGGCTGAGGAACTGGCAAGTGGCCACCACATGCTCGGTGGGTGGTTTTTGTAATTATGGACATGCGCCACCCATTCTGTCACATTTCAGTACATTAAGCGCTGAAAGCGTTCAAACTAAATATAACAACAGCAAAAAACTGAGACTCACTCAAAAGCTGGCTGGCACTTATGTGGACGGAAGCCGATGGGCGGAACTAGAGCGAGTCCAGACAGACAGGGACAGAGACAGAGACCGAGACAGTCTTAGAGACGAGGGTCGGCGAGTCGGTCGTTGGGTCGGTGGGCGTTGCAAAAAAAAAAAAAAAAAAAAAAAAAAAAAGAGGATTCCCAAATTGCTAGCCAGGAGATGACAATGATGTGCTTTTTGTGTGCAGAAGCATCTTTTTTTTATTATTCCCAGATTCTGTTCTTGCTTTTTTGCTAACTCACCAAATATCATACATATGTATATATATATATATATATATATATAGTAGCATAGATATAGTATGTATTTCCGTCTCTTTCTCTTCCTGTATGTGGGTGTTGGCAATTCCGAATGCTGTGGCATAAATTGTCCGTCGGTTTTTTAGTGTCCGTTGATTGCTTTTGCACCCAGTTCAGCTCAGAGCAGTTCAGTTCGGCTCGACTCAGCGGGTAGCCGGTAAGACTTGACTTGTCGACAGGAATATCAATTACTTGACTGAAACTCCAGGATCTTATCTGAGCAATTTTATCAATTATCTGACGTGCACGTGTCCTTTTTGGACGGGCAGACCGCAGTGGATATAAACATTTTACACAGGGCACGTAGATACATCGATGGTTGGCCTCGTAACTCATCTTAAGATCGCTCTAGCGCTCTCTACGTCCCTCTCCCTCTCCGCGGGACCACACATGGTGCTCTAGCAACCCAACGAATCGGAGTACGTGCACACGACCAAATTTGCTTTATTATGCGGTCAGGATCAGGATGCGACTTCTGTGGCAAAGCGGAAGTGTTTACCCAGTGATAAATGTCGCAAAGGTGGGCCACATACAAAGGTTGGCAGCTGATCAGTTTTTATAATCCACACGTTCTTTCATTGTTTAAGAAGGCGTCCCGAACTAAGTTGTTCACCTTGAAGCTCATCCAAGCTTTCAGACTGGGTCACAACATAAAATATTTATATTTAATTATCTTGCACGAAATTCTGGACAGTATTTGATGAATGGCTTCCTTCATAACCAAAAACTCCCCAAATTGCAGCTGCCAACTGAAAATTGATTTCAATATTTTCCAAACTTCATTAAGTCTTTACTTCCATTGGTTTCATTGAATTGTTAATCTAGGCACATGCAGTCGGCTCTTTTTGTTTACTTTTTATTGTTATTACCTAAATGAAATAGTTATCAAGGGTATGATAGAATTTTAAAATGTCGGAATATGGCTTTCATATTTTTATTTACTATTAATATTATTAATTTATTCCCCTCTCTCTATTCAATCAGGCTTACAGGGTATGTTATAGTCATTTATTTCATCATTTCGCTATCGTTGTTCCCATTACAATGGCATCATGAATCGCATTCACTTTGAGTAATAATTAGATATTCAAATTGTTTGTGGAAATGTCAATTGTCGGTCACTTCGTTTGGGGGCGTTTAGCCTGGGCAAGTGTGGGCGTGGCATTGTTTAGGTGCAACAGCGGCATACAATAATGAACATGCATTGTAAATAATGTATTAAGACATTAAATCGCTCATTGAGGCAATTTACATTCATTATTATATTACGAGCTCTGCGTACGTGCCCATAAGCCATGGGAATTGGAGAAGGAGAAGCTCGACGAGAGCGGGGGTCGGGGAGGCTGACAGAGACGGTGGCGAGACATACCCGAATACATTCCCAATCTCATATTTGTTGGGAAATTAATAAAATCATAAAAATGTAATTAATTAATTCACAAGACAGCAGCAAAAAAAAAAAAAAAAAAAAAAAAAGAATAAAGAAAAAATGCATTGCCGCCGCAGCCTGTGGATGGGCTGCGGGTCTTGGGTGCTCCTCTGATTAGCGATTCAGGTGCGTGAGTGCATTTTTTTTCGGTTTCGGTTTTCAAGAGAATTTCTTCAACGGCGACCGTGACAGACCCTAGCAAGCGCGTCTTCGGTTGCCCCCTCTCCCTCCCTATAAAACTCCGACATGAATTGGCGACTGACAGTCCGATTGACAGATACAAACTAAAGTGGCCAGCAAATGCGATCGTCAGGGCGGCCTCTACAATTGCAATTTCTTCTGCTGATTGTTGGTTACTGCCCACCGCACCAGAGCTGGCAATATAGCCTTTGCCTGCACTGATTTAGCCATTATTTAAGAATTGCGGTGACTGTTGACTGACTAGCTCCAATCTCTGCTAATTCCTGCTGTTCCCCTCTTTTCCTTGGCTTGTTATTGAACAGTAATTTCCGTGACAAGTACATCAAGTAATAAGTTGGTAATAAGTGGCACTCTGTCACGGACTCTGGCAACGGGCAACAAAATTGCTAAGAAAAACTTGAGCTTCAAAATCTGCCACATGTTTCGAATTTCAAAGTCTAGCAATTCGTTGCCACTGCTCAAACAAAAAGGCCACAGGCAAATGGAGGGCGTGTCCACGCCTTATGACAAATTATGACAGCGAGCATTTCGCATTTGATTTATGACCCCGCTGCATTCAACTATGACCCCCTTTTCTTTCCGCGCTGCGACTATGCTAACAGATTTCCTGTTGCCGGCTTTTGCCAAAATGTTGCCGCTTAATAGTTTCTCTAGATATATTTTCAAATTGAGGCCATTCAGACTTTAAAAGGCATGCTGGTTAATCTGGCGATGAGAATATTTATGTTGAATTTAGTTTCTTTCAATGTGGATTGAAACCAGTCTGAAGTCAGTTAAAGATAGCCCTCAGATAACTCTCAGTAAGATATTATACTCAATATAAGTCCTTTAATCGAGCGTTAAATCGAAAAATCAATAAACTTTGTATATTAAATTGTAGGGTATACAAAATATTCCGTGTGAGTAAACGGACAACATCTCCTGTTGTGGGTTACTTTTACATAATTTTTAATGATATTTAAGTGATTTTTAACGTGGTGCATTATGGTTGTTTAACTGTTTCAAGCAACACCAATCCAGACATAATTAATGGCGAAATAATTCAGAACAAAACTTTCACTGCTGCAGATCCGGCCAGACAGATCGACAGGCATACTCTACCTCCAATATGGGCTAGTCCACGTCCAATGTCATTTAATAATAAATGAAAATAAAAATATATATAGCTTATATAAACTTAATATAATAAACTATATATGGGAATGAGAATATGTGTATTCCTTTAGTATTTTTTTTATTTAGTCATAGCTCACTCTCCAATCACCGCAGCCGAACAAAACACACGCTCGGCATCAGCATCAGCATCAGCATCGTCATCAGCCAGTGATACTTTGTTCATTTGCCGCAATTTAACATTTCGAATACCCTAAAGAGCAGGAAAAGAGCAGTAGCAGTAGCTATAGCTATAGCTGTAGCTGTATTCTCGCAGCCGGCACCCAAAAATTGTCTGACTAAGTGTTACAATAATAAAAACTCATGCTTGGAGGCGTGTCCCAACATAAAACTGCAAAACGAAACGAGCAGCGGCGAACAGTGGCATCGATACGACAGAAGCATACAACAATACAATAATACCAGAAGGGTGCCTGGCCATAGAGCTTCCCATTTACAGGGTGGTTAGAGCCTCCAGTTCACGATACTCGCTCAAAAAGGAAATCAAAGTGAGCATATTGACTTGAAGTTCGATATATAATCATACTTTGTATTTATACTTTTTGGAAATGTTGGCCATGGACTTCCATAATGTTAGAGTTAACATTAAAAAATAATAATAATAAAATGTTGGAACACTGATGACTTTCTGCACTGAAAAGTCTGTGAATGACTGAATATTGGAAATCATATAAAGAATTTAGAATTTAGCTATGAGCGAGTGTTAGGTAGTCGTGTGCACTCGTCCGCAATGTGCTTACTTGTTTTTTTTTTTTGTTACTCTGCACACAAAAGTCAATTGTCGTAGCCAATAAGTCGCTAATGCAATTAACAATTCACACACACACACACACAGGGAAGCTGTAGGCTGAGGACGAGGGCTGAAGGCGTAGGGCTGAGGAGGGCTGAGCGGAGGGCTGAGCATTACAAAACTAATAACTCACCATGTGTGAGCCCTCTTCCTTTCGCTCTCTGTGAAGAGGCGTGTCACGTGAGACACCTGGAGTGATTGTTTGATACGGCCGTGAGGAGTAGTCGCTATCAAATCTCACACAAACTCTTTCTGTCTCACTCTCTCGCTCGTTCTCTCTGTATTTGCGACAATTTGGTGCGTTAAATTACAAAAATTAGTCACACGGCGAACTGGGAAAACGGCTCAACAACATTTTGCCTTCGGGGCCTGCCGTGTTAAATCGTACAAATTGGCAGTTTAATTGTTCCAATTGACACCAAATTTTGTTTTGGCCCTTAAGTGGCCCAGAATAAATGGGCAACTGGGAACTGATTTTGTCAGCTTGGAGGCGTGGACCGAGAGTTAGGAATTTATTGCACTGGTTAGCAGTGAATTATTAGCACCATTCAAGTTCTTAAGCAGTCGAACTAAAATATTTAACAAACCCTGTTCATCAGTCGAATCAGCACAACAGAAACACAAGTACATGTCCATTTGTGGACTCGAAGAAGTTATTTGCTAAGCGCGACCTACTTTGATCCCGACCCAAAAAAAAAAAAAAAAAAAGCCTTGAGAAAACGAAAATACATACATACATACATACATATGTATGTATGTATATACAAGTGTAATGGCTGGCGCTTTAAACTCTTCAATGCTGTTATTCATAGAAGGGAAGAGTGAGCTCATTTGCGGCACTTTTTAAAAGCGCAGCCATCTCGCTTGATCGCACTCGGCTTTAGACTGCAATGCTCCTCTTTGCATGCAAAACAAACGTCGCAAAACGCTGTTGCGGAACTTATTAAGAGAGTGAGATAGGCTATCTTGCTCGATCACACTAGGAGGCTTAAGGGAGGTTAAATGCTGCAGTGCTCTTCTCTTAAAAAAGTT
The DNA here is from genome assembly GCA_030914385.1 of Drosophila antonietae. Taxonomy (NCBI): domain Eukaryota; kingdom Metazoa; phylum Arthropoda; class Insecta; order Diptera; family Drosophilidae; genus Drosophila; species Drosophila antonietae. The sequence goes on along the minus strand of JAUESO010000611.1, from coordinate 257,189 downwards.
TTCAGTCTTGTGCATACTATTTTAAGAGTAATAGGCCATCTTGTTCGCCCACGCTAACTTTAGGACTGCCAGCTCTCATTGCTCTATGTATGTATGTATGTCAGAGACCCCGAATAACAGTTACCCGACTCACTTGTCTCATTCATTTCTGAGAGATACAGAAAAAAGGCGCACACAAACTTTATTCCTCTGAGTAGGAGAGATATTTTTGGTTTTTTTCACTCCTAGTCTGAGTGTTTGGCATGGAGGAATTCAGGCAATTCCTCTTTTTAAAAGAGTTATTTTGCGAGTAATACTTTTACTCTTTCACACATAGAGTTATTTTGTGACTTATTTCTAAAATCCTCATTTATAAAACTTTGTATATGTTTTTGCTTTGTGTGTTTGTTTTGTGTTTGCTTTGTGTTTGCTGTGTGTTTGCTTTTAATTATAACCTGATTGAAAATAAGAAATCAAACTATTATGGTTTTGATAAATGTAATTAACAGGCATAATGGGGCGTATATGACCATATAAATTATATATATTCTTGATCAGGGCGACGAGCAGAGTCGATATATGTACATATATAACAGGCCGAAGGAGGCGTGGATGACACTATATAGTATATATATTCTTGATCAGCAGAAAAAAAGTTGATATAGCCAGATATATATATAGATATAGTCTGTCTGTCCGTCCGTCTGTCACACTGTCTGTCTGTCACTCTGGGTGTCTGCCTGCGTGTCTATAACTCTGTGTCTGTCTGTGTGTCTATCTGTCTGTCCCTATGTCTGTCCGTCTGTCTGTCTCTATAACTGTGTGTCTGTCTGTGTTTTTGTTGACAAACGCACACATCGAATTATAGATCGTAATTGACCTGCTCCGCGAAAACAACCCTTGCATACACACCAACGCCGCACATACACAAAAAAAAATTGTTTTTTTTTTTTTTTGGCAAAAACAAAGTGCATCGCTGACCAATGCACTATGGGCCCAAAAGTCGATTTAGTGGCATAAAGTCCAAAATTATTTTATTATACCTTCTTAGTTCCTTTTTAGAAATGTCTAACAATATCTCTTCCCATTCAAATTTCCAAAACAAGAAAATCCAAAATTCTAAAAAAGTAATCAAAGCATATTTGCTAAATTTCAAGTCCATATATTTAAATTTTGAGTTTATGCCGCTAAATCGGCATTTGCTCCCATAGTGCAACGCAGCAGCAACAGTTAGAAGAAAAGAAAACAAAAGCAAACTGCGTCATTGATCTACGCAGCAACAGCACACACAAAAAAAAGGGTTATTTTTTTTGAGGAAGGCAATAAAATATCACACTGAGGACCGCAGAAAAACCCACAGTTTTTCTGTTTCTCACTGAGTAAAAGGAGTTCTCCTAAGCACATGCTGAAAGAGTTATTTTGAGAGTTTTATTTATAACACTCCATGCGAAACACTTATTTGTGGACTTTTTGAAATCCCTTAAGAGTTATTCGGGGTCTCTGATGTATGTACATACATATGTTGTTGAACTGGGGAATGAAACCTGCGACGTAAATTGTTTTATGTGGAGTTAACTCAACGTAAAATAATGTTCATTCCTGGGTAAAGTTGTCTATAAAAATATATATGTAGATTTAAATAAAATCTAAAGTATCTGTTTAATTATGTTGTGTGTTTATTTACAAAAGCTTGTCTCTACACTTAGCCAAATTCTATGGGAAGGGACATATTTTATGTACAGCAATAGATGTTAACGAAAATGTTATCCAGCTCTTTGACTTCTTCAGTAAATACTGCGCGCTAGGGCCAACGTGGCAGCAGCGGGCCCAATCGGGGGCATACCCACACCCATGGCCACACCCACGCCGACAGTTGAGGCAGAGCTAACAGCGCTGGCAGCATTGAACTTTTCGAAGCCGCTGATCGCTTCCGTTGGCAGTTTCTTACGCAGATCCGGTTTGGGCCCGCTGAGGCACATTTTCTCCAGCTGCTGGTGCTGCGAGCGCACCGCAAAGCGATTCACATGCACTGGTATGGGCACCACAATTTTGGTGCCACTCGAGCCGCCATTTCGGCCCAAGCCGTGCGACGTTAGTCCGGCCTTAACGCGTTTCCATTTGGCGCGACGATTTTGAAACCAGATTTTAACCTAGACCAAAATAAGGTGGGAGCAGCAGAACAGAGACATGGTTAATAATCATCATCCTAAAAATCAGCATCTTCACTCTCTAACTCTTATATAACTAACTGTATATATTGGATCTGTTGACACACCTGTACTTCACTTAATTTCAGACTCGTGGCTATTTGACTGCGCTCCGTTAGGCTAAGATACTTTTTGGCATGGAATTCGCGTTCCAGCTCGAGCAGCTGCTCCGACGTGAAGGCTGTGCGCCGCCGACGAGATTTGGAGGAACTGTTGCTGCCACCGCTCTGTGATTCCTTGCCGCCGGCTTCATGGCGCGAGTGACTACCTTCGTCATCGCTGCAATCCTCACTATCCGAGTTCGTATAGGCTACGAAATGGGAAATAAATAATATAATATAATCATTGCTAGATTTTTATATACAACACAATGTATGCCCTTTCGAATAAGAAATCAATGAACAATAACTTAAAGACCCTTATTACCAATTCATTTCCCAACGACTTAAGCTTTCGCATTAGATGCGCAGCCTCATTAACACTACTTAACAAACTTCTGAATCTGACTCTGATTTCGACTTCTGTCGTAAATGGGCTGTGTCACAACATTTGTGGCAAACATATTTAGCTATAACTGGATACATGTGTGGAATGGGCCAGTCCATTCCAAGGTACAGCAACAGCAACAATTTGTGACCCCATGCTCAACGTTTTACTGTCAGCAAAGGCGAGCTGAGGCCAAACTCAAGTGCGAGTGTGAGTAGAGAAAGAGAGAAAGAGAGAAAGAGAGAGAGAGAGAGAGAGAGAGAGAGAGAGAGAGAGAGAGAGTGACCACGTTTATTAGTGCGAGAGTGAGTGAAGGGTGCTTAGCCTGTTCATCCCCTTTGAGATGCTTGATTATTTTGGTTAACGCTTAAACGCTTTTTTAACACTTACACGCTTCAAATATGCCCATCGCCTGCCCTGTCACTGATTTATTTGCACGGCGGGGGTAGATCATCGTCGAGAGCTGTGCGCAGCCCCATCATCATATGAAATTCAGTTATGAATACATTATATTTCACTCTGTATGCCAATTCGTTCCGCCTAACTTCTGCAGAGAAAACCCTCAGTCAGAAGAAGTCGTGGCAATGCGGTTTGCTAAAACTTTTCTCTTCCATTCCATTTCAATGACTAAATCGTTACGTTTGTCAAAATGTCAGCTTCATTTTTGATGTTATTGTTAGTCTCCCTATCTCTCTCTCTTTCTTCCTCTTTCTTTCTCTCTCCCTCTCACCTCCTAGCACTTATGTTATTGTATCTCTCTTTCGCTCTGGCTGTCAGTCTCCTCGGAGAAGTTTGCAGCTTTTGATTGACATCAAACATTGGGTCGTAAATGCATTTTATGCTAAGTTTGTCTATGACTTGACTGCCTCATTTTAATTACCATGACAAAACCACTTTAGACCGACTATAAGGAGAAGATGAAGAAGAAGTTGGACTTGAAGAAAGGGCGAGACAGTATATAAGTATATAAGTTAACAATTGGTGTTTCGTAATTGAAATAAAAGCTTGTCGTTTAAAGGTGATCTTTAACAATTATTATGCATTTCCAACCTTGGATCTTCGATAAAAGCACCCGATAAGTAAGCAGAATAATCGATAAGGCCGTTCAAATCTATAATCGTTTAAACTTTGTTTTAGAAAAATTACTTTGAAGAGGAGAATGTGAATATTTCAATTACTTAATTCCTCTAATTCTATTCAGAAAGAAACAACAAGAAAGTGTACACACACGCTCCTATTCTGAGCAGGAGAATTTTGTTTTGTTCCGTTTTTCGCTTTTCGCTTTGAGCTTCGTGAGAGCTCTGGAATATTTCAATAAATTAATTCATATTTAATAATTCATCTCCTGGAAAACTCCTCTTCATGGTTATATCAATATCAGCTTTACAATCAGAAGATTAATACAAATAAGCGTACCCTTGGTAATCTTTTAGAGGTATTCATACAGGTTGAGATTTGAATGACAAATATTTTAAAGGATTTGTTAAGACAACCTACATAGAGAATATACAATCTTATTCTGAATCAGAATTAGTGGTATTTCAACAACTATTCAATATATTTTAGTGTTTTCATGGATAAGCTCAGAATAAATTCTCATCAGAAAGTTAAATAATCTAGCGAATACTGAGTTAGACTTGGCTAAAACAGTTATCATTACCCATTATTGATTATTGGGCTCAAGCCGCCTTTATCTTCTAAGCTTTGCAACCTACCTCCATTGCGGCTCTTGTCAAGCTCAGTGCCGTAGTTTTGGGGTGACATGGTAAGGCTGATATCGCTGCAAGAATCGCCGCTACACTCGTAATCCTCGTCCATGCCCACATCGACGGCAGGCTCCGAAGGACTTGTTGATTTCGTGGGCGACGATTGCTGAGGTGGTGATGGCTCGAGCTGCTGGTTCAAGGTCAGAGCCATGGGCTGATGATGATGCTGATGTTGATGTTGAGTCTCGGCCATGTGCTGGAGTCTGGCATGTACGCTCAGACTGTGGACATAATCCTGATTCATGAGTTCTGCGAGACGGCGATAGCTCAGATCAGAAGGAACTGCAGAAGCAGAAGCAGCAGCAGCTGCTGCAGCGGCGGCGGCTGCAGCGGCATTGAAAGGCAGGAATCGAGTGTCCAATGGATGAGGCAGAGGTAGCTCATTGGGCTTTGTCGGACTAAGGCTGAGGCTGTCCAAGGCATGAGTTTGTAACTGTAGCTGTGACTCTTTGCCGGTAAACGGTGCAGCCAGGTAACCACTGCCACCACCGCCTCCGCCTCCGCCGCCGGCAATTAGATGTGAGAGCCGCTCGTGGTTCTGGGCAAAGTAGCCATGCAGCCAGGGATTGTAAAGTGGAAACTGTGTCAGGCCCAACATAGCACGCGCATTAAGCTCTCGATTGCTATCCCTTTCCCTCTCCTGCACACGACTACTATCTCGTTCCAGTTCGCGTTCCCGATCCCGCTCTCGTTCTCGTTCTCTTTCCTGTTCTTGTTCCTGTTCCTGATCATTATTAGTTGTGTGATTCGCAATGAGACTCTCTATGGAAAAGGGTTTCGGTAACGGTTTGCTGATCAGCTTGCTGCTGCTCTCTACCGGCGGCGGTGGCAGCAGCGCCATATGCTCGTTTTGCATTATCAACTTCAATTACGTTTACTCGCTTTAAAATTGTTCGGAACGCGCGACACGTGACGCAGTGAACCGTTCAAAGATCTGCGCGCAAATGAAAACCAATGCTGCCGCATGCACAGCTCACAGCTCACTTGCCCAGTCGTATTCAACCACCGCACACACACTCAGCGCGGGAGCGAGCGAGAGAGAGCAAACACGAACTAGCTCCGCCTCGTTAATGACCAATATGGCGCGCTGTGTCAGAGCGCTGGGCGTCTCTGATTGGCTATGCGCTAATTGCTATTAAACCGGTTGAGCTTGTCTGTTTTCAATGTGTTTGGGGTTGTTCTTGGACCTACACATACAAGGGGACACATGCAGGAGTTCCTAATTGCTCACTGCTTGATTCATGCGGTAATCAGACTAACCATGAATAAGGACAATATCTATATCGACATTGTTAGCAGTTGCTTAGCCTCGCTTTAGCTATGGTGTGGCCAATATAGCTAACTCTCAAGTGGAATATTAGCCGGCAATTCGGTTTGAGTACGTGAGTATAGGTAAGGGAGGCACCTGCCTGTACCAGTGAAAATCAATTGAATATGTATATGAAGTCACTTTAAGGTACCACTTTTGAGGAATTAATAACTTTATCAGTTTTATGAATAATTTGTTATATTTCTCTTGCCATCTCATCTTAATAGCTCTTAAATATATAGAGTTCCGCCTTCGTTTTTAATTTGTTATGCGAGCCACACTTAACACGTTAGCCAATTCGCATTTGCGGTTTAAATTGGCCATAATTGACCATAATTTTGGCAACATAAAGAATCAAGTGTGTGTAAGCTTTTGTACGTAATTAAATAGCATTTGGTCACGTTTGAGTGTTTGAAATATTTTATGAGCGCTTTAAGTTGCAATATTTTGTTTGCATTGGGCATAAATTAAAATATAATTATGCGCCTTGTCGGCGATTATTGTTATAATGATAAAAAGGTCTTTGATTTTGATTTGGCGCTGATTCAACTTTATTTGGCATAGAGCCTGCATACAGATATTTTGTATTTTCTACACATGTGTGTATGATGTTTGTGTAGACGTTTTGTGGCTGTTTGCTGTTTGTTCCCTTTGCGGAAAACGGACAAATTAACGAAATGCAACGAAGCGTTTCATGCGCTCAAATAAATCAGGGCGCTGTTGACACCCGGGATGTTGTCTATATATATGAGTGTGTATGTGGTGGGGGACTCACATACAAGTACAGATACAGATGCATATCGAAATTATTTACTGACAAATTGTTTTGAATGCCTTACATATTTGCGACTCGTTTGCAGCACTCAAAAATGCGCACAAAATAAAACACAAACAATTACAACTGCATAAACTGTGAGAGCATCAATATCAAAATGATGATCAGTGCTGTGCATTAAGCCTTTTTCAAACTGGTTGGATTTAATATACAAAAGTATATGTCTCAGATGTCTATTATTGATGATAGTAAAAATTATTATTGAGCTTTTGTGTGTGTGCGATTGTGTCTGTGCTTACCAACCCCTAAATTATATCCCATAACTAATACAAATTTAATAACCATTACAGTTTTTGGTTCGGATACGAAAGGCAACATTGAACATGTGTTCGCAGTTAACCGCAACATCGGCTCATAACGAGGAGCTGTCCAATGTTTACCCAGCAATTGACACGCCTCCTTTGACAATTTGTGGGCTGGATCCTGCATGGTCCCAACAACTGCCCTTCGTAATTGTGTTATTTTAACCCTTTCCACAATTTTTACTTGTAAAACTGTAATTATGCCTGGAATATCAATGTTGTTTATACAGTTTAATTGGAAATTGTATAGTAATTACAGTTATTAGTTGGCTTGTTATGCGTAGGCATGGCTTATATAGTAATTAATAGCTTATTGTTGAACACGGTGTTTGGTCTATTGACATATTGTCAAGCAATGATTTTCAAATAACGCGCCAAGTGTCAGAGCAAGCAGCTACGAGCAGTTGCCGTACTATTTTTATTTCGCAGTTATCGACTTGGCTGTAGGATGAATTTATGTTGCCACTACAATGACTTAACAAATTTTCTACCAGGTGGCAATATTTCTTTTCACAAAAAACGTTTTGCGATTCCGTTCTGCAGCCGCTTTTATAGGTAAATAATTATTAATTTAAGCTAACATCACGTCTTAAAAGTATGAGTAGAAAATAGAACAAAGAAGAGAATAAATTGAACTATTATATTTTGCATATATTGCAAGAGTTGCGATCAAATTATTCTGGAAAAATCGATGGGGGAAAAATGCACCTCAACACCGGCTTGTAATAAAACATTGACCAATAACAGTAATATTTGTTACTTTGCATTCAATAGGTAAACATGCCCGAACTAACTGAAATCAAAAACGAAGCACCTTCGACCTCCGCGGAGGCGAAGCAGCCGGAGGATGATGTGCGCGTCGAAGATGATGGCAGTGAGAGCGATTCCGATGTGATTCCGGAATTAGAGGAGGCCGATATCGGAACTACACAACTAGGGGGCGGCGCCACAGGCTTGCCCATTGATATGGTGTCGAAGGCAAAACAGTCGCGTGGCGAGAAGAAGGCGCGCAAAATCATGCTGAAGCTTGGTCTGAAGCAGATTCAAGGAGTTAACCGCGTGACTATTCGCAAGTCGAAGAACATCTTGTTCGTCATCAATAATCCGGATGTGTACAAGAACCCCCACAGCGATACATACATTGTTTTCGGTGAGGCTAAGATCGAGGACTTGTCGCAGCAAGCTCAAGTGGCTGCTGCCGAGAAGTTCAAGGCCCCAGAAGGCCCTCTTGCTGCTGATAGTGTTGGTGCCACTACTTCAGTGGCTCCAATTGCCGAGGAAGATGAGGAAGAGATTGACGGAACGGACGTCGATGAAAAAGATATTGAGTTAGTTATAACGCAGGCAAATACGACGCGTGGAAAGGCCATAAAGGCGCTGAAGAACAACAAGAACGACATCGTAAATGCCATTATGGAGCTCACTATGCTCTAAGGCGCTGGAACGCAGGAACATCGTTGCTTTCGTTTATTACCCGCCTTTCGACAAACTACAAATAAACAAATCCCAAATCCCAAATGTTGTGCATCTCCACATGTCAAGCACCAGTCGAACATTTAACATAAAATAACAGGAGAAGAATAAAGTGACATGCTTTTAAAAGTCTAACAACTCGAAACTTTTTGTATTTGTATTAATTCCAACTAGTATTTGAATTAACTAAAAAATTTTACGTTTGGCTAACTACGATCTAAAATAAGTTGCTTTGGCTAGCTAAATGGGACAAAACACCGTATGTTTTAGTAAAGGAAAGTTAAGTACAATTTTAGCATCAATAAATCCGACCTTGTGGCACAGATAGCGATATCTTTTAGGATTCCTGCATTTGATTGGCTGCAGGTTCTGCTCTTAGAACACGAGCCTGGCTACGTGACTGTAGGCGTATTTCCGCCGGCGCCTGCATCCAGGGCTCACCATCGGCCTGCATGGGAACCGTTCCATTCACCCGTAGCTGCAATCAAATTTCATTAGAGACTATTAAACAAAGGCTGATCGGTTGCATACCCTTATCTGCCTGGCTTGGCCAATGCGCACGGGTTTGCTTATGTTGCACTGCAGTTGAGCAATGTGGAAGGATGAGACTATGCCAAACACTTCCATCATGCCATCAGAAATTGAGTTAACAATACGTGTTTCCCCATTCGAGTTGCTCAGCTCACATAGTTTGCAGCCAGCGCCCCAGGAATCAATATTTAGAAACACCAACGATTGAAGTTCCGGCAGTTCGACTAGCTTGTTATCTAGATGAAGTTCTAGTTTCTTATCAATGCGTTCGCAGTCCGGCTGCATGACTTGATGCGTACCAAAGGTGAAGTAAAGCAGCTGTGGGAGGTTGGGAGAATAAACCAGTGTCAAAAGAAATTGTAAACGAAACGTAATTTTGTGTTGTATTACCTTGTTAAAAATGCGGCTGCTGAGCAGATAAAATCGAGATTCGCGTGTCTTATGAAAATTATATGTGATGTAAGCGTCGACTCCCACGCTGAAATAGTTATAGACGTGTATGGTCTTCAAGGGCTGCATTTGGATAGGAAGACGATAGTGCAGCTTCTCAATTTGCAAATCATATCGATCAAGATTCACGGATTTGGCACGTCTGATGCTTCGCAGTATCTGCAGTGGATCAAGCACTGAGGGCGGCTCGGCACCCCAGCCCAAAACACGGGACAAATCGTTTCCAGTGCCCAGTGGCATGATAGCTACTGATGGTTGAGGTTTTATGTTCAAAGTATAAATGGTGTTCAGCACCCAGCCAATTGTTCCATCGCCACCCGCGACCAAAATGCGACAAGGGCGTGGACTTGTTTTTGCTGCCCACTGGAGTGCATCATGGGGTCCGCGTGTACCCAGTTCCATCACCTGCATTGGGTGCAGATATCCACGCAATAGCGACATAACATTTGCGGCCGTGCTGCTACCAGATTTTGTATTGGCTATAACAATTAGTGGCTCCCAGTTTTCAATGTCAGGTGGCTTAATGCCTGCGAGATGCAAACGCACAGATTCACGTGTCCTGGCTGCCACAATGCTGTAGGGCGGATATATCATGTCTCGGAACTCGCCAAAGTCACATTCACCTTTGACATCCACTTTCTTGTAACAAATGTCATGGTAACACCGTTGACACCAGGCACATCGCCAACCAAAGAGACCAGGTCCGGAGCTGTTGCTATGGTGATCCTGTTCAGCTTCCTGGCCGCACTTCGCGCAGCTGTAATTCATTGGCAAATTCCCGCGCACCCACAAATGATGCACTGCATTCGTATTTCGTAGCCATTTGTCCTTGCAGTGATAACGAGCATCAGCTTGCCTTTGACATGCTGGTTCCGAATGCGTGCAGAGACCGCAACAGTCGCAGAAGAGACCCGCAGACGGTGTCAACAAAATCTCACACACATTACAAAAGCAAGCCTACGATGTGATAGATGTATAATATTTATAATTACACATGCATTTCTTTGACGTGTACCTGTTCAATGAATTTTATTGATTTCCAACTGTGACGTGTTTTGCCCGATATGCAAATGACAACATCTTCCGCTAAAATGCTGCGACAGAAAATGAAAAGCATGCTTAGCGCCACAAGTGAGCCAATGAGCGCTTCTACGCTAAGCTCAATGCTTGCTATATCCATATCTGCTTGCCCGTGTTATACTGATTGCCTGCACACTTTTACATTTTTACATTTCTCATGTTTATGTTTTTTATATTCAACGAATGGTTCAACTAATTACAGCCAGTGCTGCAAAACGCATGCACTCAGCTGACCGAAGTCAATTGAAGACGGTATCTTTTTATGGTTGTGATTGTGGTATTGTAAGTAATTTGTAGATTTTTTGCTATCATATATAAAGGTTATTGTATTTTTAATTTAATGAATATTTTAATTTTATTCATTAAAGATATAATAACATTAGAATCAATCTCTATCTCCATGTAGCTTTGTTTTTTTTTTTTTTTTTTAGAGACGATAGTTGCTTTTTCGATATATTATCTAATATCGGTTAGTCGCTCTTTGCCAAGCAGTGTTGTAAAATCCTCGTGTGGCACTGCACGTGGAGGCACATATTTTTTTAAACAACGTTTTTCGCTAGCGAAACGTGAATTGGAGGGAATAAAGTATGGGACGAAAGGCTGAATATAGTGAAAAACAGAAGAAAGGTCCAGGTCGTAAGACACGAAAACAGGGTCCTCCAAAGTTTCCAAAGAAATCATTTGGTATTTATAATGGTGCTAATATCATTGAAAAAATATTTTAAAATGTTTATTTGCAGCGCCCCTCGACGATGAGGATAAGAGATTATCGCACCGTCAAAAACAGCGCGTTGCCAAGCGGGAACAAAAAAAGGTTGTACAAAAAGCAAAATTGAAGGATAAACGTGCTAAACAGCCCCGAAAACAAAAAGAGTATCATAGCGAAAGCGACAGCGAGCCAGAGGCCAAGCAGCCGGCGAAGTCATCAGACGAGGAAGTGCCTCAACTTGTGCCAATCAAAAAACAAAAGTCGAATGGTTTTACGGATGACAATAATGATTGGTTAAAGGTGAAGCCGAAACAGCAAAAGAAGACTAGGAAACAAGAATTAGAAGAGTTGGAAGAGTCGGAGAATGAATTTGAAGAGGGTTTAGATGAAGAAGTTGAAGAGGACGATGATAATGAAGCAATTGATGGCGACGAGGAAGAATCAATCGATGAGGATAATAACGAAGCCCAAGTTGGTACATTAGACGATCTTTTTGATGACGACGATGAAGATCAGGAAAACGATGAAATTGAAGATGATGGCAGTGATGATAATGATGATGATAATAGTGATGATGATAATGATGATGACGATAATAGTGATGATGATAATGATGATGACACATTGCCTATTGAGCGTGCCAGCAAAAAACTTAAAAAGCGTAAAGATAAAGATGACAAATTGGCACAGGAGGAGATGCAGATGTCTGTTGATCAGTCGGCAGTGTTTCATCTACCAGAGCCCGGCGACGATGCTGATAAGGAGTTATCTTTACAGGATGTACAAGAGCGCATTAAGGACGTAATACAGGTACTCTCTGACTTTAGCAAATATCGGGATGAGGGTCACTCGCGTAGCGAGTATATAGATCAGCTTCGTTTAGACCTATGTTTGTACTACAGCTATAATGAGTTTCTCATGGCTAAACTAATGGATATATTTAAGTTGAGCGATCTTATGGAGTACTTGGAGGCTTCAGAGGTAAATTATTAAATATTTTATGTAATTAATAAGTTGTTAATCAATGTTTTTTGTAGGTAGCGCGTCCGTTAACTATACGCACAAATTCTCTAAAGACGCGGCGCCGAGATCTTGCTGGCGCGTTAATTAATCGTGGGGTCAATCTTGATCCGCTAGGCAAGTGGACAAACGTGGGCCTTGTCATATTTAATTCAACTGTTCCACTAGGAGCCACGCCCGAGTATTTAGCTGGACATTATATGATACAGGGCGCATCATCAATGCTTCCAGTTATTGCGTTGGCTCCGCAGGAGAATGAACGAATACTAGATATGTGCTCAGCACCTGGGGGTAAGGGATCACATATTGCTGCCGTTATGAAGAACACGGGAGTGCTATTTGCCAACGATGCGAATCGCGATCGGATCAAAGCTGTTGTGGCCAACTTCCATCGTCTGGGCATTGTGAATGCTATTGTCAGTTGTGAAGATGCGACAAAGTTCAGAAATATAATGACGGGATTTGATCGAGTACTGCTCGATGCACCTTGCACTGGCACGGGCGTTGTCTCCAAGGATCCTAGCGTAAAAACAACTAAATCGGAGATCGACGTGCAGCGTTGTTATAATTTACAGCGCAAGCTATTGCTTACAGCCATCGATTGCGTGGATGCCAAATCTTCCACTGGCGGATATGTTGTGTATTCCACTTGTTCAGTTCTGCCTGAGGAGAATGAATGGGTCATTGATTACGCTCTCAAAAAGCGAAATGTAAAGCTGGTGCCCCTGGGAATCGATTTTGGTGAGCCTGGTTTTACCAAGTTCCGCCAGCATCGCTACCATCCCAGCTTAAATTTGTCCAAGCGATTTTATCCGCACACAAACAATATGGATGGCTTCTTTGTGGCTAAACTGAAAAAGTTCTCCAATACTATTCCAATCACTAAGGAAGAACAAGAAGCAGATGACAAGCAGTTAGATGAAGCCCTTGCATCAGATCAGACTAAATCGAATTCTACAGAAACTAACGAAGAGGAGTCAACGGAAGCCTCTGATGGACGCCGAAAAGCGCTCGGAAAACGTGCTGGAAAGCCCAGCCTTTCAGATGTAGAACATGATCTAAAGAAAAAAAAGCTTGAACAAAGTAAGACGAAATATGTAGCCAAGGTGTTTGAGAAGCCAATCAAAGTTTCCAGCAAAGTGAAGCCAGAGCAAACGTCGACAGTTTCCGGAGAAAAGCGAGAAACAGCCATTGCTGCCTCACCAAAAGTCCAAACGAAACAGACAACACCAAAATCGAACGGCAATCAGAAACAGAAATCTCTGAAAAATAAAGAGCAAGGAGAGTTGCAAAAAAATGGAGAAAGTTTCAAACCTACATCAAAAATAGCTAAGCTTTCACATGCGCCGCGAGTGGATATAGATAAACTGCCTTTGCTTGAAGGAAAGCCCATTAAAAAGAAAAACAAACTGAAAAATAAATCAAAGCAGCTGGGACAGTTGAAAAAATCCAAGAAGTCAGTGGATAGTAGAAGCAAGCAAAAGTTTAAAAAATAATCATTAATTGAAATTATTATATAAATAATTTAACAAACTTAATAGTTGGTTCATTGCGAAACTTACAATATGTAATATATATTATATAAATATATAACAAATATTTAGGTTTACTGTAGAGTCCATCTGAGCAACCAACCAATACAAATATTTTGTTTTTATAAATGCAAACATTCGGATTATAAAAATGTATGTGTATAATCAGCACAACAATAAAATGTATTTTATTAAAACTTGTAAATTTTATATATTTTTATCACAACGTATATAAGTGGGTACATAATATGTACTCTATCACTATGTTGTACATATTTGCATATATTAATTGAAGCTCATAAGCAGATAACGTTCAGGCCTTGGGTGGATTGAATGTAAAATTTCGAGTTCAGTATGAGAGGTTCGAAGAAGCCGAAATGATGAGAATAATTTGTGCTATATCATTATGCATTGCTTTGGCTTTGATTCAATGCAACGCGGATATTAATTTAGCCACGATGCACAGCATCCGATCTAATTTGAATCGTAGAGTCTCACCCTGCACAAATTTCTGGGCGTTTGCATGTGGCAATTGGTCTACCAAGTACGTGGACAACTTTCAGATGGCGGAGGAGAGATATGCAAATGCAATAATGGCGGTGCTGATGAACAATCGCCTAAGAGATCCGTCACTCCTCTTTAAACAACTGCAAGACTATTTCACGACCTGTGTGGGTCACCAACAGGAGGAACAGATACAACTGCCGCAGGAACTACTCTCAGGCGATGCCTTCGCATGGACGCGTGCAACGGCCAGACTTCGCAAATATGGAGTGAATGGTGTTTTCTTTGATGAGACGGCCGATGTTGCTTACAACGACTCGCTCAGCTTTGTGGTGCAGCTTAAAATGCCAATGGCTCAAATCGATAACCTGGTAAGTAATCAGAAAATATTTCATATTCATTTTACTCCTAAATAGATTCTAAAATCAATGACTTGAACTGGCTTCTTTTTTTTACAGCCTCAAACACCTTTAAGGACTGAGACTCAGTTCTTCGAAAGAATTCTGCTTGAATTACGCGAGAAATATTGCGATGAGGAGCCGCCTCTAGAATTGTGGACATTGAGTAAGCTGAAAAAGGAAATACCACAAATCGAGTGGCAAACTTACTTTCAAGAACTTCTGGAAATGGAGCTAGGTCAGCTTCGAGTGCAGATTAGCGATGTGGAGTATTTCAGGAAACTGGGCGAGTTGCTGCGTGAAAGTAATAAAACAGTTATGGAATCCTATCTAAGGGAGCGGATGGCTAAGTTTGTTAAGGAAGCTAGGCCGGGCCCGACACCGCACAGCTGCATACTTCACATGAGTGCGCTGCTTCCTTTGGGTATGAACCACATTTACGATCGTTATGTATATAAAACACGATCGGAGGACACGCTCCAGCTGCAACAGATTTTTGACAGCTTACGCGGCACGTTTGGCAAGTATCTAGAGCAGAATCGATTGAAACTAAGCTCCGAGCAGTTAAACTATTTGCATGCCAAGCTGGCCGGTATGCAATTGAAACTAGGCAATTTGCCGAATGTTACCAGCATAGATGATGATTTCTTTAATAATCACTACGCAAGTGCACACTTTACGGCCGAAAACTTTGCGCAAAACTTTTGGGAGGCCCTGCGATTGCGTACGCATCTGCAGCACCTACCATTAAAGCAACCAGGAGCAACTTTGAAACTCAAATACTACTATGTGAATGACGATTTGGTTAGAGCACGCAATGCACCTTATTTTGAGCATGAAAGAAATACATTGACCGTTCCATTGGTCTTTATGCAGTGGCCCTTTTACGACTATCGACAACATTCTATTTTCCGACATAGTCTGATGGGTTTTATACTGGGCCACGAGCTCACTCACGCATTCGAGCAGGATGGCATACTCTTCGATGCTATGGGCAATGAGTCGCTGTTTGGATTACAGATTCGTCAAAATGTCAAATTTCAAGCAGCACTAAAATGTGTTCAGCAGTCACCGACAGCGTCGTTAAAGGAGCGCTTGGCGGATTTCAATGGTCTCCAACTGGCCTATGATACATTTTTTGGCCTGGCACATAATTCGCATAGGTTTGAGTATCGTCCATATGATTTTGAGCAGGAGTTCTTGGCACCACAGCTTTTTCATTTGAATTTCGCACAGTTTTTTTGTGGCCGTTTACCAATCGCCATCGACCATGATATGGACGATGTGCGGGTCAATGAGGCCGAACAAAATTTGCATCAATTTTCCATTGATTTTAGTTGTACGCTGCAACAATCCGATTCTAATAGCTGTGAAATATGGCGCGCTGTAACCCATAAAAGTGAAATACTCAATGTAAACTCTAAAAAAAAATTTAATTAAAAATATTATAATATTCAAAATTTAAGATATTCTATAAATATAAGTTCAATTAATTACTTTTATTATTCGATTCAATAAAATTGAATATTGTAACTAAACTTAAAGTACCTTTACTTACATACTATTTTTGATGCGTATTTATTCGCATTACCACACTGTTTGATATAGGACCGTTTGCCAATTATTCATGGTGTTAGAACTTCTCAAAATGTTCACATGAGTCCGAAAAAGACCCCTTTCAAAAAGTTACAAATTATTTGTGAACACTTTACGTTGGCTCTATCAAAATGTGTCTATTGGTACGCTTCTAGCACAGGGTGCCTATTTCTTATCGTAGCAATAAGTAATCGACAAAATATAACGGCCCATTCAATTTGATTGTCAATTGCAGGTTTCGTGTTAAGGCATAGTCAACAATATCGTCATATTTGATGACAATTGAATGCAAATGTAAAAGCAATATATACAGGTTATAATTGCTAGCATGAATGATACTGTTTTCCGAATAACTATGAAGAAGAGAGGTGCTTCTTCATTAAATCCCAACAATATTACCAGAGGTAAATGCGGATATAAGATCTTGAGTTTAGAAACAGAACAATAGTAAATTGTAGAAGGCTAATATACTCACGTTCAATTTTCGGGTATTAAGTATATGCCGGTCTCAGCTAAGCGAAAGCTTTAGCTATGTGCCCCACTAACACACTGGCAGACCTAATCAGGTTGCCATAGCCACAAGTTGTTGTGAGCATTGCACAGTGGGACTGAGCATTGCTGCATTTCATGGAAGGCATATACGCTTTGTGGTGAATAAATATTTAAATATAAATGTAGCTTTTATTTTAATTCACAATTCGTATGCAATTTGAATTTTTGAATGAATTGAATTGAATTTGGGTTTCTGAATTAGATTCATTATACTTTCTCAGCAACTGCATCTATGAAAATTTAGAAGTTTGATACACTGTGCGTCGTGTCGAACGTGTCCTGTGTTTTCTTTATTTGTGGGCGTCGTCAGTTCAAAGTTTGATTGTGTTTGGGCTTTGCTCCCGCACCGTAAGAAACCGAACGACCAGACACGAAAGCTCCCTCCCGGTTGTAGTACATCGTTGTCATTTGCCGTCATTAGACGTGAGCTTTGCCTCGGCATCGTCGGTTGATTCTGTTATCTTGATTGTGAATCTCGTCGCAGCCTCGACAACCTATATAAAATTATAGATTCGGTAACGGATTCACGAAGCGCCAAAACAATAACACAAATACAGAAAAACAGAAAATATTAAAGTCATGGAAGAAAAATATAAAACAAAATGTACAAAGTTAATAAATAAATAAAAGTATTAAATTCTAGACAATTTTATATATTATTAATTTGTATTTAAATTGTGATTAAATATCCATTTTTTATCATTTTACTATCTTCAATTAAAATATTGTATGTTCGTGTGCGATCCAAAAGTAAATGTGTTCAGTAGCGACGCGTGAGTTTTGAATATATTTCTTATAAATATATATGCTCGTATATATACATATATATTTACATATTTTATAATAATAGTATACATATGTGTGTGTGCGAGTTAAGTAATAAAAAATGATAAAGGCGATAAACGTTTAAGGCTGACAACATGTGAGCAAGTGGGTGAGACGGTAATTTAAACATTTGTTCCGACTTCTGAGTTTTGGATGGGATGAAACTCAAGAGCGGCCGATTTCACACTTAAATTATAACAAAAAATAATAAAAAGTAAAGAATTGCCTCAATTCTGTATATATAGACTGCATTAGCACATTGGGCAAATAAACAACCAATAAAAATGATCTTTTCTTAACCAACTGAGTTCGAGAGCCCTGGCAAACTGTTTATCACTTAGCAGATCGCCCCATTGGTACACAATGAGACTTTTAAATTGATGAATAAATGTCTGATTAGTCTCATCAGATAAACAATTTTCAAAGCACAAAAGCCAAACCAATTGAAGCTTTTTATGGCCCTTCCCTTTCCGTCCAATATTTTCGTCAATATAATTTGCTTGGTGATTCCTCTTCTATATGGATGTCTCTCACATATATGGTAATTAATTTATATAAGACATTCGATATATATATATATATATATATATATATATATATATATATATATATATGCATTTACAAGTATATATGTGTTATATATAATAATACATAAATTCCCGCCCACGCTCTTCGCTGCAGTTCCTTTTGTGTTGTTGTTATTTCTGTTGACCAAAGATAAACAATGTTAAACTTTGCAGTGAATTTTTAGTCGCCTCCAGTGCTTAAAATAAACATTAAATAAAAACTCGAAAAAGTTGAAAATTAACAACACAACTAGGCAAAATACTAACAAAGATATTTCAAATTAAAAAAGCAGCGAAGTAAGGAATAGAGAGCCAAATGTCTATGTCGACTATGAGTTGCCCTCTTGTTGCCAGGTTAATTGAAATTTAAATTAATTATAGCGAAAATATCATTATAACATGCCGAGGACAAACAATAATTATTTGTTCTTAAAACTTATATTAGCTATGCTGAATGGATAGCAACTACTCTTTGTGGAAACTTCCCAATGAGAGGATAGGGTATTTGAAAAAATGTAGCAGAAACGTATTTGTTTATAGCTCTAGATTCTGAATTATTAAGTAAATATAAATTTTTAATTATACTTAAGTATCGAGCGCTGAAAAGGTGAAGCAGATAGCTAAATGGATTTCTGAGTGCGAGTGCAAAATATTTCGCGAATGCATTAAAACAATTGTGCCCACTTGCTTCTCAAGAGCAATCAGTGCAACTAGCAGTACAGTAGCTGCAGCTTACTCTAAATGCAATATATGTGTGCCACGCCCTTATTAGACTAATTGAATTCAATGGTACTCCATTAGTTGAGTCAATTGCTTGGGCTGTAGTTGATGCTGTTGCTATCTATACGTAGATGTAGGTATATTGGAATTACAAAACAGATAAAACAAACTTTGGTATGGCTTCTGTAAACTCATGAATTTGTTCATGAAATTTCATATTGTTTACAGGGTCTTCTCTGCGAATTGTTATTCGGGAATTGTAAACTGTGGCTTGGGTACGTGTGCTGCCAGCCAGCAAGAAAGCGGGCAACCAATAAAGATGCCTGCAGCTTCTTTTGAAATTTATATAATAATTGCAAATGAAATTTTTGACTCAAACCCTGCTTCACATAAAACAACTTTACACACAGGCAGCCCTTATCTGAGTGTTGAGGAAAATTTGTTTGAAGATTAAACCATGTTCAAAGATTTCTTTTCATCGCATATGAAATGAACTGGCGTGCTAAATTGCGAGCTCAGCGTATACTTAATGCTGTTGTTGCTGATGGCGATGGTGTTGGCGAAGCCAACGACGGAAAGTGCGCATTCGCCGCGTGGGCTATGCAGCGCCATTTATTGAGTCTTCACATTTTTGTTTTAGTTTGTAAACTTATGGCTATATAACCACAGGCGCATGCATACTAAATGTGTGTGCTTGTTTTCTTTGGCTTTAATTTGTTTGCTTTTTGTGTGTCGACTTGAGCGAGTCGATTGCGTTGAGGCAGGAAAACAGCCATTCAATCGGGCAGCCGTTCTGACGTGAAGACGGGCAGCAGGTAGCAGGCAGCGGGTAGACGGTGGAACAATCGGACAGTCGCCTGTCCGGTGTGCAAACAAGCTATTTATTTGCTTTCCGGCATCCATAAATATCGATCATATCGCCCGACTGCATCTGGCTTTGATTTGCACCCTTTCCAGCTGACGACGCTTTCAGCTTCAATTGCAATTGCTTTCACTCGGGCTTTATTCATTCATAAAATTGTTGCTTATGACCTTTTCAGCTTTTACGTGGCTTTTATTGCGCTGTAGCTGGCAAATGGCATATGGCATATGGCATGCCTAATAAGCAGCCCAAAGGCCGATAATAGCCACAAAGCAGACATATAATTGATGGGGTCTTATGATAGCAGTTGGCGATTTGGCATTTTCTTTATCATTAGAGCCGCGATACTACAATCGATATATGGTATATAATGACTGTCCCATATGTGTGCAATGCCCATATATATGTGATATAAAGGTTTACCTATTTGATTTTCATTTGTTTTGACACTTTATAAATCATTTACAGATCGAGGCCTGGCAAATATAATTATAACGCTTACATGCCTTTCAGACAGCAGGAGAATATTATTTGCTCTATTTACACATCGGAGGCAGCTGCAAAGACTGTTTATTTGCATTCAGCTTTAGCTGTTAATTGTGCGCATTAGCGGCCAAATTAGCTGCCTCACCCTCAGCCTCAGTCCCAGTCTTCGCCGGCGTTGCTTTAATGGAATGGCAAACCTTAACAACAAAATAAAAATCATAATCTAACGCACCCGTGCAAATATTGCGCTTGTTTGCACCGTAGCATCATAAATAAATCGCAGCTCGCCAAATATTTAATCGCGGCATGCGCCACAAACTGGCATTTGGCAACTTGGTTACCTAGCTCATCGCCTTCGCAGAGGGAAAAGCTCTGTAAATTGGATGACTACCATGATTGAAAGTATGTCCAAAACCAAGTTGAAAGTCAATTGGTGGGCAGAGCTGGGTTTGGCAGATCAGTCATTGAGGGATGCAAGAAATTTCAGCAAGCAGATCCTAAACTAGATGCTTTGACTTTTCCATTAATATGAACTCAAGTATTTAATGAATTGTTATATATATTTAAGTATCTTGTTGAGAACTTATCGCTTTACGTGTTGGAGACTCGGCGTAGTTAGCCTACGTTGTTAGCCACACGCGAGATGAGCACAAAAGTGATAGATATATAAGTTTAATTTGTGATTGACTCTGATTGCGCGGTTGGCTGCTGTTTATTCATTAATAAATAAGTGGTGTGTTTTTGTTTTAATCACTGTAACCAGCAAGCTTTTGCTGCTGTTGTTTCTGGCAGCAGTTTCGCCCGAATTGTGTCCTTCTTCTTCTGCTTCTGAGTCGAATGCCAACGACAGACAATGTACATAATAAGTATCTAATTACCCACCTGAAGCATCTTTAATTAGATTCAGCAATGCGAGCAACAGCTTCAATTAACTGAGTTTATTATTTCATCTATTTGAGTATTCATTGTTCCGCTGAAATGCATTTCAAGCCATTAGTCATTAGGGAGACAATGGGTACTTCAATTACAATTATTGTTTCACATTTAAAACTTCAGTTGAAATAAGGTAAATCGCTGCTTAAGATAACCGAATATGATTCTATATAATATTCTTTATAATTTCCACTCACTTTACAGAAAATGATCACAGAATTCTATGATGAAAGGCAAAACGTGCCGCCGTAAACGTGAACCGGTTGCCATCGATAACTAGTTTTGATCGGTGTTTCTATAGCCCTCTTCAATTGTCTGCAATTAGAGATATTTCCTTCTCAGCCAGAATGTACGGCATTCACAGTAACAGACAGTAACACTCACAGTAGCCCCGCCCCAAAAGTGTAGAGGCCATAAAGATTATTGTGTATTTATCTGCACATTATCTGGATATATATGTAGGGGCAGAGCCACGTGATTGTAGCATGTATTATTTGTACAGATTTTTATAAGTTCCATATATGCCTACACATACACATACATATATACAAATCAAATAAGACGACTCAGCGGCATATCTATTTAGATATGTGTGCCATACACACTTGTGCCACATATTCAGATATAGGAGGCCTTGTGCCCTGCCTTTCTGGACTTGAATAGTGCGTGAATAAGTTCATTGCTTGATTTTATCAGACAGCAGATATCATCAAGCAGAGGAACGCTCGTTCTTTCACTTCGTTTCAGCTCGTCAACATATTTGCGCAATTTCTGTCTGTCTCCAGTGCTGAGCTGTTTAATTGCGCATCCCATCACAGAGAGAGAGAGAGAGAAGAGGAAGTGTGTGTCAGGTTCAACAACAGCCGTGTGCCCTGTCCACACCCGCAAGTACACACACACATCTGACCTCCTGCTGACAAGTTCGCAGTGGGAGGCGGCAGACAGAGAAGTTAGTAAAAAGTACGTCACTTCATATACACACATGCACAACTTCGAGCGGAGAGTACTCAGCAAATGTGCAACAGTGCAGATAAAGGCCAAACCTCGACAATAACCAATTGCCTCAGTAGTTAGTTACCTTTCTACAGCCTTGACAAGCGAATTTCGTATGGCCGAGGACGAGTTGCAAGCGTTCGTGGAGAGCCTGGATGGCGCCTCGGCGGAGAATATTGCCAACGCCATTGCCAACTTCTCGTTAGACATGCTGCAGCGAGCCAGCGCCCTAATTGGCACCCAGCAGCCGCACAGCGGTGCTCTACTTATCAATCGAACCCTGGAAGAGCAGTGCAGGCATCAAGCAGAGTTGGAGAAGCATCTGTACAGCGGCAGCAGCATCACTACCAGTAATGCATCATCAAATGTTAAGTCGGTGAGTACAGATGGTGTGAACTAATTGGCAAATATATAGTATATACTTAAATGCTAAATTTAAAATAAATTGCTAAAAGATAAATAGACTAAGATTAATGTTACAGATAAAATTTCCACGAAGTGGAACTTCAACCAGTTGAGCAAATCTTGCTCTTATGAAGACATAATGAAATTTTCTATGGGTTCTTAATTCTGTTTCTAATTGAAATTTGCAAATTAAATATAATCTGAATGGCAAACTTTTTACGCCTTCTATTTCAATAAAAATATCTATTTTATTTTTAATCAATTGCGGACTATACCACAAACTGTGATATCATAGAGAGCCGATTCGCGTGCCTGATAAGAATTCAGGGAAGCAGTTAGGGTTTAAATCAAAGTGTTCTGCCTATTCGATGATGCACGAATTGTTTTAATATGTTTTACTGCTTTATTTTTTGATAAACAAATACTTGAACATACACATAGCCGGCCAATAGCCCATATCAATGATCGATTATTTATGGCATACAATCAAAAAAGAGCTTTGCTTATTTATTTTGGTTGATTTTTATTGAAAATGTAAATTATTTAAGACCGAAATTAAGCATTTTCGATTTTTTTAGTATATGAGAAGGCAGTCTGAAAAGGTGATGAGCGTAACATGAGCATATAAAAAGAAATAGAAATAAATACATTTTTGACCTCATAATAAAATGAATTGTATTTAAATGTTAGTTTTCGCTTGAAGTTGGGAGCAAGAACATTAAAAAAAAAAATTAAAATATCTATTTAATTTTTAATTTTTCTCTTTTGCAATGCGGAAAGGAAAAACGAATATCATAAGCTTCGATATTTCTGAGCAAATTATTTAACATATAAAACTGAATATTCTTTTTATAATTATAATACAACAGGATTCGCATTGTCCCACCTCCTTCGATTCGGTGCTTTGTTGGCCTCGCACCAAGGTGGGTAATTTGGCTATTCTGTCCTGTTTCGAAGAGTTCAAAGGTGTACACTACGACACAACAGGTGAGAATTGTATGACAATAACCAAATGAAATAGTATCTATATGGCCTGGTCTCCCCCATGCATAGAGAATGCAACACGCTATTGCCACGCGAATGGCACATGGAATCATTACTCCAACTACAGCAGGTGCCATCAGCAATCGGGCTCCGTGGCTGATGTTCCCGATTTCTCAGCCAGCGTCGATCTGCCTGCCATTATCTATGCTGGTGGTTATTTTATAAGTTTTGCAACTTTGGTGGTGGCGTTAATAATATTCCTAAGCTTTAAGTGAGTGCCTGATCGACCCACAGTATAAAACATTCCCTATTAATTTGCCCCTTGCTGCAGAGACTTACGCTGTCTGAGAAACACAATCCATGCGAATCTATTTCTAACTTACATCACATCGGCGCTGCTCTGGATCTTAACACTCTTCCTGCAAGTGGTGCGTAGACATTTCTTAGTATCATATAAATGAGGATAACTAATTTAGGGGCGTTCCCATTCATTCTTAGATAACCACTGAATCTAGTCAGGCTGGTTGCATCACCCTGGTCATAATGTTTCAATACTTTTATCTGACGAATTTCTTCTGGATGTTTGTTGAAGGTGCGTTTAAATGTTATTATACGAAATTTGTTTAACAATTATTATTTGCAGGTCTCTATCTCTATATCTTGGTCGTGCAGACGTTTTCCAGCGAGAATATAAGTTTCGTTATCTATGCATTGATTGGCTGGGGCTGTCCGGCTCTCTGTATTTTGGTTTGGTCCATTGCCAAGGCATTCGCGTCGCATCTGGAGAACGATCATTTCAATGGTGTAAGTTCGTGAAAAGTTTAACTTTTCCCATTCATGATAATTTATTTATGGGTGCAGCTGGAAATTGAATGCGCCTGGATGAGAGAATCTCACATTGATTGGATATTTAAAGGGCCCGCCTCATTGGCGATTCTTGTTAATTTAGTCTTTCTTATACGTATTATGTGGGTAAGTATTCAGTGTATGATGGTTTATGGTTTTGATACGAATAGTGAAAATTTGTCTTATTTAAGGTACTCATCACCAAATTACGCTCGACTCAAACATTCGAAACGCGACAGTATTATAAAGCCTCCAAGGCTCTGCTGGTGCTAATACCCCTCTTTGGCATCACTTATCTGCTGGTGTTAACTGGCCCTGAGCAGGGCATTAGTCGAAATCTCTTTGAGGCGTTACGCGCCTTCCTACTTAGCACACAGGTGAGATAAAAATCCTTTTTAAGCGTATATATGTTGCCTTTCTAAGACTCGTTTTTCTTTTCCATTGTAGGGTTTCTTTGTTGCTCTGTTTTATTGCTTTCTGAACTCGGAAGTGCGGCAGACGTTACGACATCGTTTCGTTATATGGCGGGAGAGTCGAAATATTCATCGCAGCAATTCCCGCAAGAACCGCAGGTGTGTTTACTGCTTGATCAGCTTTATAAACGGGTACAAAGCACACAATTGTTCATTTATGCATTCGATCACTATTAATCTGGTTTTTTTGTTGTTTATATCATGATTCATTGGACTTCATTTTTGATTCTTGTTTTCCTCTTTTGCTGTGGGTCGTTGTTGTCGCTTAAAAGACTTAATTTCCATTTCAGACATCGCACATCGAAAGACTACTCGCAGCGCTCGCGTACTGAAAGTCTACGGTGCGTATACGCAATATTCCCGCTTAATCTGGTAGTAGCATTTTAACTCTAAACTTTAGCCACTCTCCCCTTTCGCATTTCGCTTCAACTAACCGATAATAAATGCTGCATGAATAATTTCTTTTTATACTCTTTTACTCGTTCACGAAGCTGTGTCTAGTAGATATTAGTTTATAGTATGTCTATCTGGGAGTCCATCTATCTTCATCACAGTAAGATGCAAATGTTGATACACACTATGAGTGAATCACTTGCATAAATTTAGGATTTTTGGACAGTGAACGAGTATAATGAGCTCCACTACAAAATTTATTATATTTTATATCTAACCTTGATTATTTGTTGTATTTTTTCTATTTTAATTTGTTGATTTTATTACCTTACACTTTTTATCATTTTTTATAGACTGACTTCGACAAGTCCCGTTCCCGCTGGACATTTAGAATGATATCTGTGTATATACCGAACGCCATTGAGATTTTTAAAATGCCTATATTAGTGCTATTTAATATATATGTTTGTATATATATATATGTATATGTTAAAATATATTTGTACATAAGCATTGTATTGAAGAGACTATTAAAGTATTAATTCTTATAAATTATAGAGAAGCAGTTTACTTATTCAACTTCAAATTTTATAAAATACATTAATCCCGATTTCTTACAGCACCGAGGAGTGTGTGGTCTGCCTGAGGCCTATGCTGCACACACGAATTGGCTCATTGAATCGCTTTCAAAGCATAGACATAACCGATTTTGTCTAAAATAAAAATTAAGATTATAAAAAATGTATGTATATCTGAAAGAAGAAAAAACATTTAGTCGAATTTTCGAAATTCCATTTGCCAACCAAAAGATTCAAAATATGATTAGTTCTCGATTTGACATTTTATATTTTGTTGAAAAAGTGACTTGAAGTTACAGCAAAATGTTAAAATTATACGTTATATAATTTGTATAGTTTGCAAATTCTTTGTTAAGTACAAAATAAGCTTAAAAATATTCTTTTGGATCAACTAAGTTTAGATCGGATTCGTCTGCAAAGTGCAGTAAATTCAGGCATTAGCAAATCAATTTGTTGCCAAAATGATGCCGAGTGATGGAAATTGAGTCGTCAACTAATTGATGCACTGTGCTGCAGTTTTACCATAATTAACATAATTGTTATTAAAAATTAGCTATTAGATTACTAGTTATCTTCTTGTTCTTATTGTGTTCAATAACGTGCCAATGCGTGCAAAAATTTGTTGTTACAATTATGATTACATATGCTATATATGTGTTTGTGTATATTAACCCTAGGCTTTTCTTGATTTTTTTTTTCACTTTTTATAATTTGTAATTTTTGTATTTTATTCGCTTCCTATTTATTTAGCTTTCCATAAGGTCACATTGTTTGTATCACTGATAAGGTAATTTAAAATAATCCTAATACGAAATGAAACATAAAACAATTTGCTGTCACACAATATGTATGTATGTATGTATGTACGTAACTAGTCATGTTCTTTTCTTGTCTTGCTTTTCATGTTTTGCGAATAAAGCTTTTAAAATATCAAAATTTGTTCTTCTTCATGAGAATAACGTAGTTGTCTAAGCTAAGAATGCCTTACTAAGTATTTACTGTATATACCTGTTGTGTGCATCTGAATGTATGAAATCTACGAATTTCCTATGTGTGTATATTAGCTAAAAACTA
This sequence comes from Drosophila antonietae, assembly GCA_030914385.1. Lineage (NCBI taxonomy): Eukaryota > Metazoa > Arthropoda > Insecta > Diptera > Drosophilidae > Drosophila > Drosophila antonietae. The sequence goes on along the minus strand of JAUESO010000611.1, from coordinate 230,322 downwards.
TCACTGTCTCACTTACCAAATACTTTTTACTCAATTGCAAAAAATAAATATAACCAAAACAAAACCAAAAACTCTAATAATGTTATCGTTGTGGGTCTTTACGTATGTCTGTGTGGGACAGTGCTGGCAGCTACCTTTAATATAAATAGGACAGGTGGATACAAAAGTCAACATAATGTTTAATCAATAACGTGTTTCGCTATCAATGAATACTCTTAAACATGATTTTTAATAAAAACTCAGCTAAAGAGTATGTTGCTGTCCGATAAAGGCTAAATTGACAGCACTGGCATGTGAGTATGTATGTGTGCGTATGTTTCGAGAGAATTAAACAGAAATGTAACTGTATCAAAATTAAATTCGTGATTATGTATGGCTGTTGGAGCCAGAAACCACTTGGTCGCATAATGTCTTTGAAAAGTGTCGCCTCCTTAGCTTACTTCGCATCTTAATGCATTGGTTTAGTGGACGCTTAATATGTATTGTAATAATACAAAATAACAATTACACTATTAACTAATTAACGCACAAAGTGGGGGAGGGGCACCTTTTCATTTACATGATATATCAAATGCACTCGCCGGGATTCTGCGCGCAGTACTTTGGAAACAGCGCCTCGGCTTTGATTCCCAACTCTACAAGGCGGTTTCTAAACACAGAGATTCGTCGAAACACTTCTGGGGGAACAACATCGAAGTCATGATCGTCGTTTGGATCTGACCACAGCCGTTCGGCCAGAGCAGCAACACGTGGCCACAATCGATTATCTAGTTGACCCTCGTCCACTTGTTCGGTCCATAAGCAAGCCTCACCACCAAGTACCTATTAAAGAAATTATTTTTTAAATATATTCTATGCCAATGAGACGCGTCTATAATACCTGCTTCCGTCGCTTCTTATCCAGACGCATTCTCTCCCAAGGACGATGCTTATAAACGTTTTGCCAAGTCCGATAGGGCGAGCAGGCGGCATCGCCTGTAGCTCGCCAGCTGCCAAAGCCGCAATCCAAATACCAAGCATCCACATGAGAAAATATAATATTGTATCCATTGTCCAGCAGATCATAGTTCTCCTGCCAAGTGCTGCCACCCCACACCTGAACCACGAATTGACTGTTTGGAAGACACTTGGTGTTTGTCAGCGCACTGGACCAGACAACCACATGCTTGGGCGCAACATTGCCATTGGCTACTTTCAGTCTGCGTCGTACCAAAATAAACAAAAATGTAACAGCATATACTTAAACAGGTTCTATGTGGCTTACCTAGCATTCGCTTGCAGCATAAAGTCGCACCAGAGGCCGCGTAGATCCGTGTCATTAAAGTACTGGGCCCAGCAATCCAGATTGACCTCATCACCACCAAGGTGAAAAATGTCTGTGGGCCCCGTTAGCTGCAGAAACTCTTCGTATAAGCGCTGTAGTATGAGGTAGGTGTGGTTATTTTTCGGATTGAGTTGGCCACACGGCGGTTCACCGCAATAAAAACTCCATGGCTGCTGATTAATGCACAGTGATAGTTCGCCAAGGCCCCGTTTGGGTCCCCAGTCCCAGCCATTGCCCGCATGCGCAGGTGCATCGATTTCCAGAAGCACCTGTACGCCAAAAATTTTGGCATACTCGTTGACCTCGCGTACGTCCTCTTCGCTGTATGTTTCACTGTCCGAATAGGCGCCGTGCTCAGCCAGCTCTGGATAATGTCGTGAGATATATGGAAAACTTTGAGCATCTGTTATGTGCCAATGAAAGCGATTCAGCTTGGCCAAGCCCATTGCCGAAATGGTGCGTTTAATGGCATCCACGGAAAAAAAATGTCGAGAGGTGTCCAGCATAAGGCCGCGATAACGAAACTTGGGCGCATCATTGATCAAGGAGCTGGCATAGGTATGCAGTAATCGATTCTCGTCGTCATACCAGATGAGCTGCTGCAGTGTCGACAGTCCGTGGCGTGCGCCAAAGAATGTTTTGGCCCTGATGTGCACAGTCAAACGCCTATGTTCAACTGCAAGCACCATGAGAGAAGCAAAGGGTTAATAAAGTAGAGCTAAACGTAGTTGATTCAAATAAAGTAAAGATACTTACAACTAGTAATTAATTCATAGCTCTCATCATTGTCAATATTAAAGTTTAGCTCGTCTGACTCATGCACCGAGAGCTTTACTTGCAGACTATCCAGATCGCTAGATTGATGTGAACCGAAAGTTGAGCTAAAAAGCCCGACACCTAGAGGTGATTCAGCAGTGTCTGTGGATTTGGCTGCTGGTTCGCTGACTGATGGCATCTCTTCAGCATGAGGCGCTGCATACTTCAATCTCTGTATTTGCCGCAATTGCCTGACAAGCACATCAAAGGCCAATTTGAGACGATTGCGTACATCCCGATGGGGCGTATCCAAGCGTAGTTGCACATCTTCTACGGAGAAGCGCAGCGTATGACCACTGACCACCGACTTGGAGGTGGGATGTGGCCAAATGTTGATATCCCCACAGGTCATTGAGCAGCTGATGAAGGAGACACGTTTCACGTTGGCTCCGTTCTTGTTATAATTAACGCGCACACATCTGTCATTGTCGCACTTATAAGTCCATGACTTTTCTAACGGTCTACAAAATTAGAAGAAATTTGTTTGATTCAATTTAATCAGTTCTAATTGTCTGTGACTGCTTTACTTACATGAGAACCGAGCTGCGATCCTTTTGAATGTGAGGACGCAGCTGTGCTTCATTGAACGATTGTGTCTTAATCACGCCCTGATTCCAGTACAGTACAGTCAGTATAAAAATGGCTCCTGAGAGAAGCAGCAGCAGGGCACGGCGTAGGGAGACGGCCAGTGACATCTTAAACAGATAACGTAGGCTGTAAAGCAACAACAATTTGTAAAATATTTAGTAAACGCCATATGATAATCAAATGTTAATCACTAAAGAGTAAATACTGCTAAATTGTACACGCCAGCAGTTAAATAGTCGACAATAGAAAAACAGCCAAAACCAGGATTTAATAAATTACATGTAATCCTCGTCATCGTTGAATGAAGAGCCCGTACCACAAACAAGCCGCAACAACAAATCAGGGAGCACATCGAACTTTAATTAACGTTAGTAATTTGACTGACGAAACTAAAGTAAACGAGGCTTAACAATCAATAAAATCAAAGGAAACCCATTCTCTGCTCCTCCCCCAGCTTGAGAAACTAAACTTGTTAGCTTTGGCTTTTACGACACATAAAGCCCATGGGCGAATTGTTTGTCTTTCATATATAGCATCTGGCACGCAATGCATGGCAGCACCGGAGCTCGCTTTCTGGCTCAACTTTCTTTTTTGGCTTTACTGTCTATGTGTGTCATATAATGGAGAATGTAAAACTGTTGTAAAATATCGGAAAAAAGAAGAAAGTTCTCGCATTATATATTTCGAGGATTATAGTTACCCTGAATTAATGGGATCGAACTGAAAACGGGAATTCCTTCGTTGCATGACTTCAAAATTAGTATCGTAAGAAAGTTTCAGAGATGCAACTATACATTTATTGAAATATAAATGTGATGAAGTTTTAAGCATAGACAACCTCCTGTAATGGGATTGAAACGTTTTCATTTTGGATTTAAAACCCAATTCTTAGGTACTCTTCGATCTTTTTTAAAATAATATATAGCTATAAGGATAATGATATGAACTGCAATAATCATTTCTATCCCATTAAATGACTCTAAATACAGCCCACGACACCTCTCCCATTGTTTGTGTTTACAAATCAAGTCAATATTGTTCTTGAGGGTGTGGGTTTAAAGAGTCCCAAAGACAAACATCAAACAATTTAGTGCACACGGCCATGTTCAATAACAGGACCTTCGAGCCTTCGTGTCTGCTGACTGATGACTAATGACTAATGTATCTGACACAAAGAGTATTGTAGGTAATTGCTGGACTCTTCACTTGGCCCACAACATACTGGACACACCTTTTAGTGCATGTTCAGCGGTTGCAGCTCACTAAAATATTAGTTGAATTCTTGTTATATATGTGTGTTATGCTATAGCAAGTCAATGAAATAGACGCCCGCACATGTGTAACACAGCTTACAGTTTGCTGCGGCCTCGCAATTCAAAATGTAAAACACTCATAAGTTAGGAAAACGTGCTAATGTACAGTGAGGCACATGGAGTGTGTCGAAAGGCGAGTGTGTTAAATTCATAAACAAAGAAGTGCACCTTTTTTCGGGGGGCATCGTCAGCATTACGTCTGATGGTCTCTGCATAATAAATCAAGTGGCATACATCGTTAATGCATAAGAAAGAAGAAAGGCAATCGCTGGCTGCCTCATTAGCTGTCGGCAGTGCTGCTAACATAGCCTTTTTCTGCACAGAGCTCAGCCTTTTTAAACTGCTACATAACAGCTTGAATGGGGATAGGGACATGTAGTTGTCGCTTAAAGACTAATTGTAGCCCAGTTCCTGAGCCACAAAAGCGTACAGCTAGCTGCGACCTGCTTACCTGCAGCGCGTGCGCAGTGATGAGCTTAGTGAGCAAAAGCGCCGAAAACTATCCATCATCAAAATATGTTGGCGCTAATAGAGACGAACCTCATCTGTGGCAGCGACTCGCAGACAAATTGTCGTGTTGCTGTCAGCCAACTGTTGAAGGACTTCTCCACAGCTACAGCTACAACAAAACTACAGATGCTACTGCTATGCTATATTATTGTGTGCTAGTTCTTTTAGCACAAATCTATATTTAAACAGTTTTATATGGCGTATAGAATTAAACACAATATGCGAAACCTAAACGCTATCCACGGTGGACAACTGTGCCGTCCTAAAGGACGAGCGACTGTCGAGGTGTAAGTAACTGCGACTGAGCGCGACTCTGAACGGATTTTTAGCTCTTCAAGTTTTACTGGATGGCGGTCTCAGCTTAGCGCTGGTCCCAAAAATGGCGTGCATATATATAGTATTTACATATGTTCTTGAACCTCCTGCCAGCTGCTGGACGCATTTACAGTGCCGGATAGCAATATTGAGAGCACCCTTTGAGAAATGCATACAACTATATCGAAGTTCGAATTTTTCAAATTGTTATTTCAAATATTAAGGTCTATAGACTGTTGCTTGTTGCATTGCCATTGAATGTTTCATTCTTTGTATAGAATACCTAATGTAAAATTACATAAAGGCAAATGGATATTGTTAATTCGTATGAGTAATCTCGGCATTTGAAATATTACTCATACGCACCATACTCAATATGCAATGCACCGACTGTTGCTTAGAGTCGCGTTATTATTTATGGTCGCATGCCGTGAAAAACGACAGTTGGCGACAAGTGTTGTGCAAATGGCATGCACGGTTGCCACAACAACAAAAACAATAACAACAACAACAACAACCGTGCACATACAACAAAAGCAGTTGGCGCTCAATTTGATGTGAAACGTGCAGGAACCGCACATACACGCACATATAGACACTTGTGTATAATACACGAAGGCGAACACACAAAGACGAAGCTCAATACAAATAACTGTGTTTTTGGCCTCCATTATTACTGTTAAAAAGGGAAAGGCAGCCTGCAAAGCAACAGCAAAATGGCGACACGAATTGTAACAGGCGCACAGTGACAGCAGCAGCAGCAGCAAGAGCAGCAACAGAAATAACGGCATTAACGAAGTCGTTGTTGCTGCTGCTGGCCGAAGGCATGTCAGCCGAAGCTCATTCGTTGTCGGTTGCCTAACAACTTCGTCGTAGCACACAACAAAAGGATAAGCCAAGTCAGCCTGACCACGCAGCCACGCAGCCAAGTAGCAAAGCAGTAAGACAGCTTGCCTGCCAGCTAGTTAGGAAGTCAAGCCTGGACTCAGTTGCAACAGCGCAACGCATTTGCCAAGACGCACACAGAACGCGCCGCAGCGCAACTAGCACGGAACGCGAATAATCAGCGAATATAGAAATAGTAACACTTGTACAAATTGCTTTTGTTATTGTGGTTGTTGCTGTTACTGTTGTTGTATGTTGTTGGTAGATGGCCAGGTTACCTTGGCCATCGATCGCACCTCGCTAGTGTGCGTTACCTCGCATTTGTTCGCGTGCCGGGCTGACGTACATAACGTGTACGAGGATAACACTAAGTAGGCAGGGCCGTTGTCCTTGGTATTTCAGTCTAGCGCTTGCAGCGTCAGGCAACGGTAATACAAGCGTGTGCCACAATTTAGACCTGCACAGGTGTGTTGAGTCTGTCACGGTGTGTGTGTGTGTGTCAATGAGTGTTGGTGAATTTGTGCTATGGGCATTCTAATACGCGCCTTGGCTAATTGTTATGCAATCGTCTCTAGCTTTGAGACATAGTATGAAATGTCTTTGAAAAGTTATGCAATAATCGCGGCGGTCAGTCATCATCATCAGCAGCAGCAACACCACAAGCAAATGCAACTGCAACAACAGCTAAACAATGCAACAGTCATGTCAACAGCAACGACAACGACAGCGACACGACTAGCGACAGGAGAATCAACAATAACTACAGCATCTTTCCCCACCAGCGAAGAGGAGGAGGTACTGCATTCGCAGGAGCTTGCCAGCAGCTCTTCGATAACGACGTACTACAATGGCGGCATGGGTCTCTATAATCAGCAGCGCGGCATAGGAGCTGGCATATCGCTGCTCAATGGCGCCGCCGGCTCTGGAAGCGGAAGCAGTACTGGCAGCGGCTCACAGACCTACGCTCACGTTGTCAATGGAAGCGTGAACCTATTGCTTGGCGGGTGAGTGGGGCTCCATCAGTCAATGGCAATGCCAATGCTGCTTTATTCATTTCAAATTATTAATTTATTGCAAAGTTTGCTAAGGCAGTCTGACAGGCATATTTAAGCGTTAATTAATAAAATGTCGAAGCCACGACTTTAAATAAGATCATGCTGGAATAGGAATAGGAATGTGAGTAAGTGCTATTCGGTTAAACTATAGGGAGAATATTTAATGAAGGAAGGATGGACAAGGGTTATTCACGAGTGCTTAACTTGATATATGTTCTATTAAATGGAATAAAATGAGGTCGCTTTTTGTAATATTTCTAATTGTTCATTATGCTAAACATTCTCTGTATATGAATACTTCATCGTCGCTCTGCATCAGCTACAGCCATAGATCCATAGATCATAGATCATGTAGAAAATGGTTATCCTTTTGATTTATGGCACAGCTGCAAATAAATAACAAAAAATTCATGCAGCTCTGCAGGGCTTCCTCAGGAGCCCACTCTACGCTGGGCACTGACAAAGTAATCATATTCATAATTGGTCCCCTTTTTGTTGCTAAGTGACGTCCGCTTATTTAAATTAAATTTTCCTCTTTTTCTTTCTTCTGATGTAACAGAAACTCAAATCAGAGTGCAGTCCGATGAAGTGGGTTGAATAAAAATAAATGCTAAAGTGACAACAACAAACTTTTGATGTCTGCAAACGGCGTCCGCTTCGATGACCGTAACTTTATTTTAACTACTTCTTTATTCACTTTTATGCTTGGTCACGATGTAAAGAGAGTATTTTGGTTTTATGTCGTGTTTGCTCGGCTATCCGAGCCGTTAAACCTAAACATTTGTATATTCTCGTCTGGTAAACTGCTAAGAATTCTTTGTATGTGCAATAGATATGGGCATTGCAAATTGGGCATTATTAGATTTTTAGATTTTTATGTGCATCTGCCCGTAAAACAGCAACAACCAGAGCGTTGCCAATCAGCATTAGCTACTAACTAACTAACAACGGGATAAGACCTAGAATCAACAAGCTTTAATTGTAGATCACTGTTGATCTCCTATGCAGATAATCCTCATAAATTCTTATTAGGATAAATTTAATTTTTTTTTTAAAAGCTCGAACCATTAGCGAGTATTCTGTAGTCGATTTGGTTTTACTTCAACGTTCATTTACTTATCGATTGTCTGGGAGCATGTCAATAAAATTTAACAAAAATAAAAGCTACTCATGCCGATGATAGTTTTAGTTGCTCCTCCTCTCCTCGAACGCTTTTTTGGGCCTTTAATGAACGGTTGACATGCGAGAAATTGCGCGAGGCGCAGTGGAAAATGAGCAGAGAAAGATAGAAGAAGAAGGAGAGAGAGAGAGAGAGAGAGAGAGAGAGAGAGAGAGAGAGAGAGAGAGAGAAGGAATGAAAGTAAGAAGGGAAAGGTAACACAAACATGTCCCTTTGTCCTCACAAAGGGCATTATATTGTGTTTAAAGTGGATTAAGTGACATCATTGATTTGTGCAATGTGTAACAGATTTCAGAGACAGATTAACGAGGTTACGGCGCTGCAGAACTTGCTATCTAGGTTACAAAGGCGACTTCAACAATGCTTCAATAAAAAAAAAAAAAATAATAATAATATTTTTTTTCTGGAAATACGTATTTAAATGTATTCACCTCAATTACATATAAATGTGTACAATGCAGGTGTATGGTGGCTCTTGTTTGCTATTTGTTGCCAGATGGTATAATTCAATGCGTAAACAATGTGCTGATAATATATTGTTTTTGGCAATTATTTAATCTCTATGTAAGCCAATAATGTCGAAATGCCTCTAGGGCAAACACACAAAATGCTGTAATTCACAATCGATATATGGTTAGTGGTTCGGCTTTTCGCATTAACAAAAGCCGAAGCGAATGGCCGCTCATTGTACTTGTGAATACAATTCATATGTATTTACATCTATATGTACATTTGTATAATACGTCACATACTTCTTAACAAAGCATTGTCGGCCAAGTTTGTGGCTAAACCTATTCATGGCTCGATTTTCCTCACAATGCTTTAAGTCCTTACAGGATATTTTATTTTTTATTTATATGTTGCATAATATATTTAATATTACTTTTCCTTCTCTATTTTTTGTAGATCTATGCTCTGCCTGGTGACGACAATTTTATGTGTAGTTTGTTATTGTTGCCATCGCAATATCAAAAAGCGCACTGAGGCCGCCTACAGACAGCAGCAACATCAGTGGTTGGAAAATGATCCCATGGAGATATACAGTGTTGAACAGGTATATACATATACATTTATGTTAGAATTCATATAAATTGATGTTTTAAATTGCTGTTGCACTCTCAATGTTTCAGAAATTTTGAGTGCTTATATTTAAAATGTAAGTTGTTGTGTGTGTGCCAAATTTAATTTTTGAGTGTCCTCACCTTGGATCCCTTCCCAACAATAATTATATATTATTTGTACTTTCTTTATCTTTCTCTCGCAGAAGGTATAATTTCGACAGCGTGTACTAGTACTTATGTGTATGTATACATATGAATATGTACCTATAAACAAGCATTTAAGAAGAAAAAATTTTAGGCAGATACAGGGAAAGTAAAGGATATAGATAAACAGAGAGTGAGAGAAAGAAAAATAGGTAAAGACAGAGAGTCAGATTATAGTAATGAATTTATTATCTATTACGCATTAAGAGCGTCCAGAGCAATAGATTTGGACTGATATGAAATTGAGTGGAGCTATGAAAAAGTATATTCTATGTTGTATGTTTCGTGACTTTACTTAATTACTCAATTGTTGAGCAATGCAAACCAGGAACTAAACAATTTAAATTCGATTCTTTAGTTTTGAGCAGAACACTCGACTCGTGGACGTTGGTAATGAATATTAATGCGAAGTATTTAACAGATACGAATAGGACACCACACAAAAAAAAGCAAAGGGAAATAAATAAATAAAAACCAAACCCAAAGCCAAAGACACAGTCACAGCTGAAATGGACATTCTCCACTTTGCTGTGTGGCAACTCTTAATAAGCTGTTGGCCTCTGTACAGACCACTTTCATTTAGGCGGCCTCAGTGCTTAGATTGTTGTTTGTTGGCCCTATGGGAAAAGGCGGCGGTGTCTGCGTCGGCGTCGACAGCAGAGCGTAAATCAAAGTTGGCCTGGTCCCCGTCATACAGAGTGGTCAACGGGTGTAGATTGGATGCTCCACAAATAACTCCATTTATAATGTCTGCAATTTAAACTTCTTTTATTTCGAGCCCCTTGAAATATGTAGCGTGGGTGCTTGTGCAGCATCCTTGCCATTTTTAATAAGTCTCTTATTTTTCTTCTGTTTAAGTGCTATGAAACTTCGGGCCTCTTCTTGGGCGACTCAACGGACGGTTTGGCCGCGCTGCCAGCCTTGCACCATGAACCGCCGCCGTCGTATGACGCTGTCGTGTTGCACGAACAGCAACTGTTGCAGCAGCAGCAGCAACATATTGAAGAGCAGCAACTGCAATTGCAGCAACAGCAACTGATGCTGCAGCGCGTTTCACCGCCGCCCGGCTACCGCTCCACCCTGGACATAAGCAATTCGCAGCAAGGAATGGAAATTCCAAATTGCGATGGATTGGCGGGCAGCAGCAGCAGTTGCAGCAACAACAGTGCAGCAGCTGCTGGAGCAGGTCTCATGGTTAACAAGCAACTGCAGCGTACATTGAATGCTCAGTCTTGTTGCTCGCTGCAGCGCGCCGAGGTGGAGAACATGTGGAACGCAGCCGCGGCGGCCGTTGCTGCTCGGAGTGGTCACTGCCAGGAGCTGGACACATATGTCCCCATGCCGATGCCGCTGCCGTCGCCATCGCCGCCTTTGCCGCTGGCACTACAAGCGCGCAAGCATGCACAAGCGGTCATGCGGTTGAATAGCTTCGGACGGCGCTATTTGCAGTACAGTCAGCATCAGCAGCACCATCAACATCAGCAGCAGCACAATCACTACAGACGTGGCTGTCCGCTATGCGGCAAATTTCGCTATGCGACCGAGGATGAGGCGTTGACGGCATCTATCGAAAGTGACCTGGAACACTGCGATGCCAATGAGAATGTGGCAAGTGCTCAACACCAGGAAGACCAGCAGCATCAGCCGCAGCCTCTGCAATCCACCATCGAAAATCCCAATCAAATCGATGCTGATGCAGCAAATGGAAATGTGGTGGACAGCACAACTGAAGCTGCACTAGCAACTGTTACTGACAAAGACGTGTACATAGACGAAAATTACAATGCAGCTGCGGCGTCATCAACAGCAGCAGAGACATCAACAACAACAACAGAAGAACCTGTAGCAAAAGCAGAAGCAGAGGCTGCCGTCCTGGATATCAACATCAATGAGAATGGTATCATCAGCCTGGACATGAGCAAAATCATTGACATATCGGGCCTTCCCACATACGAGGGAGCTCTGAAGATCGAATCTAGTGGCTATGTGTGAAGAGTTACCAGTTTCTAGTTCCCAGTTCGTGGCTCACGGTTCGCGGTTCCCACAGTCAAATTTACAACACGAAATAACGAAATATATATCACACATGTGCTTTATTTTAGAAGATATTATGGAGCGGATTCCCGAAACGTGTTTAGCTGTATTTAGTGGACTTCTCAATTTATAACAGTAAAAATCCTAATGAACTGTTCGGAAGTTCTTCTTAGCTGTTATCATGTCATCACTTATATATATATCTATATACACTAATAGTAATATACACACAAATATATTTTTAATTCTAGACATTAGCCTTAAGCATACATATCTGATCAGCAAAAGGTGGCAAAAATATAAATAAAAAAAATGTACTTGAACGAATTTAGCCCATTCGAACCTTTTGACAGAACCTTAACCGTAATACTCTTGCTTTCACGCTCTTCAAGCTTAATCTGATTGATTTCGCATTACATATAACGAATGAGTTGACCAAGAATACGGCTAACAAGCAAAAGGCCCGCGCCCTACGGTTAACCGTGAAGTGAAAAGCGCCCCCATTCGTTAAAATGCCTGTGCTGGTAGCTTTGATAGGTAAGAGGCACACACGACAGTGCTGCCAATTCAGCCCTTTTCAGATCTAGCACTTTTTGTGGCTATGGCTTTTAAACTACGATTTTACACATGATCTTGTTTTTGTGATATTACATGTAAAAGAAAGCGTGGCATCGAACAGTATGTATATTTTTTTCTCTCCTATTATTACGATAGGTAGTTGCCAGCACTAGCGCGCACACCCCATACCCTCAGAGGCGACACATGTTGTTTTTCTTTACCTCGTTTTGTTTGGCTCTTGGGGCTAATAAAGAAAAAGATGGCCGCAAGCATATCGCACGTAATGTGAAGCCAAGGTTCAAATGCAGAGCTCAGAGCAAAGCCAACCTATTTGGTTCTCAAAAATTGATGAAAAAAACAAAAAAAGTTAGTTGTTACTTAAGTATTATTTGTATTCTTATTGGACAAATACATCTAGCCTAAAATTTCAGTTCAGTTCTCCGAATGGCCACTTAAACAACTTAGCAGCAGAATGTAAAGGGTTCAGCTTGAAATATGGTCGATGAAAACTGTGCCCGGCTAATACAGTGAACCATAAATGAAATTAGAGATGCATGAAATGAGACTCGAGTTTTGGAATTAAATTTCCCCTACCAGAAGTGGATAAAGTCAACTATTTTTTGTGCTTGTTTCTCTCATTTCCCACACGAAACACTAAAAATAGTTTCAACCCAGACAAGCAGCGCCTCTAACCGCAGACGCGTATCTCCGTCTATATAGACCATTCAATGTGCAGTATGGCTTATGATCTCATGACCCAATAACAAACAATGCGGCCGCCTCAGAAAGGGATTATCGCCGGCTTACATGACGTATGCGTAACCCAAATAACAAATGGCAAATGGCAAATCGTAAATGGTAAATGGCAATTTCATGAGCAATTGTTATTTAATGCTGTCTCTAATATTGTCGAAAATATTAATTAAGAACACCTTCCTTCTAGCACATACCGTCGCAGCACCAGCATTTCGATGATTAAACACACTTAAGATTTACATGAACGAATTCTTTGTTTCTATAATGAAGACGTGCACAAAATATCAAATTATTTGTATTTATATATTATTATATCCCGAACGTTGAAAACTTGTTGAAATTTCACTCACAACATTCAGTTGGAACCCGCGTGGCTTATAATTGCAACTGAGAATGATGCGTTGCCTCGTTGAGGCACAACAAGTGAGGCATCCAAAGAGCTAGTCACCGCTGTTCAAATACAGACTACATCAGCGTGAGAGAGTGAGGGAGCAAGAGAACGAGTGAGAGAGAAAGTAAGAGAGCGGGAACTGTGCTAAAAACGTGAGCTAGACAAAATAGAAAATTTTCGAGCCGTGTGACGACATGAGACGATGCCCTGTTGGGGGAGGATGCGGTAGAGGAAGAGGGTGAGGGCGAGAGCAAGAATGAGGGACAAGGAGAGACAGACAGAGCAAGCGCCGAGAGGTAGCCACAACTAATTGCGAAGCGGCATCGACATCGACAACCATTTGACCCTTTGACGTTGAGGTTGACTCGGCACTATTGTAGCCGAGGTGTGCAGAGCCGGCACTTCCATTTATTAATAAGAGTTAACTGGCGAACGTATGTAGATGCATCCTTTGCCGTCTAATTTGAAGCGTTTTATTGTACTCAATTTTTAATACTAAAATATGACAAATATGATCAAATATGAGCAAAAAAAATTTAATGTTCACTTTTGAGCCTGTACGTGTGAGTGTTTGTGCTAGAGACTCATCATACCCAACGCCCTGAGTGTGAAAACGGCACGTGCTTAAAAATAGCCAGTGAGGTTTATGGGACCAAAGCAAAGCGACAATTAAGTGAGCAACTGAGTGTAAAAGAGAGAGAACAAATTGTGCTTAAGTGCGACGAAATATAGACACCCTTGCCAATCATATTCAGTATAAATATCTCTGTCCTATATGTATTTTAGAAAACGATCTACTAAATAAAACGGATAAATATTATATTAAAGAAATTTAAAGATTTATAATTAGAACGTTTCAAAATATTCAAATTATAACTCGATATTATTATTATTATTATTGTAAATCGATATTTATATGCGATAGGGAGATCAGATATATTTTATGATGACGACATTCAATTTAATGCAACGAATTTTAAGAATAATAATTACTAGAGCCGAATTATAATAATAGGTGCATTAAACTCTTCAAAGAGTCGGACAACATAACAGTAGGGGAACCGAAGCCTAATAGCAACAACAATAGCAATAACAGCAAATAAATAAGTGTGGGCATGTTTATATTTCATTATATTATATGTACATATGTATGTACATATAATAATATATATTCAGCCACATCTGTATCAAGCTAATGACATGCACAGCTTTTGGTGACGCAAGTGAGAGTACGATAGCAAAAAAAAAAAAAAAAACGATGGTAAAAATTTGAATTGCCTTAATAACCAGAGATCAGAATTTAAGGAGAAAAACTTAAATAATTTGCAGACACACATAAAGCTAGAGCATTTTACATACTGACCCACAGCACAGCTTGGAATGCTCTTCTCATGTCCTGATTTTGGTCTGTGGCACGGATGGGTTGGCTTCCCCGCTTAGCCACAATCTTAACGTCGTGTTTTTTATTTTTGTGGCTGGGGCTGCGGCTAGCTGCAAGCGGTGAAGGCAGCGCGACAGGTTGAGTACGACGGCGGATGCTCGATGCTTCACTCACAGCGTTTGGGAACGTTTCCTCCTTGGTGGTGGTTTTGTGCTTTTACGTGTGGCTGCCACTGCATTTCATATTTCACAATCACATTTTAGTTGATTATTATTTGTTATTTACACAAATACCTCAGCCGTCTGCGCTTAGCTCAATTTTACTAGCATTAACAGTTTTACTTTTAACTTTGGGCACTCTAATCTTTGTGTAATTGCTGAAATGTTATTTTATTTGTGTGAAAGTGTGACCACTATTCTTAAAATATCGACAGAATTGTATTAAACATTCCTATCGATTACAGTCGATTAATACCACTGGTCTTACTTTATTTTCAATTAAAATGGCCGTTATAATTTGTCATGTTAATAAGTAATATCTCAAGCTTTTCGAGGGTCTATTTAAAATGTATTTGACTGCTTATTGAGTGATGAAGTCTCTGTTAACAATTTTGTACAAAATGATACTCATTGGTATACACGTTTCAATGAGTTTAACAAGGACAAGCAGACGCTTGAAACACAAATCCAACAATAAATATTTATGTACAATATAAATCCTTGGTGTAGAGGTTAATTATTTAAATAGTTTCCCATGTAGGACAGGTCCTCATCCTGTCCACTGTCGCTTTGACGTACAGCCATTGCTGTTTCCACGAGATAATAAAGACATTTGTATTTATCACGTTCCTCGCGACTTAAAGCTGCAAATAATCTCCATTATCAAACGGATATTGTGGTAATTGCAATGCCAATGTACCTGGACGTGGAGGTGTTTGCTGCTGTATCGGTGCGTTGTCATTCTCTGTAATTGATACAGTTTCCTCAGGCTCCGGAACATACGAAATGCCATCATCCGCATTGGAACTCGTCACAATTGTTGCCTCGGCGCCCAACATATGATCCAGCAAATGCTGATTGCCTGCAATTACAGCCAATATTTGAAATTCAACTCAGATAATTTTTATGAGTCTTCGATAGAACACACATACCCCCACTCTTAACCACTTGCGTGGTCACTGAATCACAGCTCACAGCATTGCTGTTGACGGGATTTGTTTTGGTGGTGGTCACTTCTTCGGTGCTAAAAACGGTCCTGCATAGCATTAAGAGCGTTAAGGTAGAAGAAAGCCAGAGTTTTCTTTGTTACTGCACCAAGATGTACTTACTTGATGACACTCTGCCAGTCATCGGATGTCTCGAAGCGACCTTCTTCCTCGCTGACTTGTTCGCAGGATTCGTAGTCGTGGCCGCTCTCCTCGCCCTCCGATCTGTGAACGAGAACGTGCGCATTATAGACGACCGCCTACACTAAAGGCCCAATCGAAACTTATAAGCTACAAGTTAAGCATGAAGCTACCTAAGCGCTGCCACAAAGCCACCAGAGTAATCGTCCTGCTTAGGAAACACTTCTGCTTTGGACAGATACATCGACTTCTCTTGCTCCTGCCCTTGCTCTTGCCTACGATCCAGCTTAAAGAGTTTATCTGGTGGGAGAGTATCGGAGGTCTTGCTAAACTCGTTCTGACGCTTGCGTCCTCGCTTTCTCGCTGGCTTCTCATCGAATTCGGTTGACAGTTGCCCATAAGGATTATATGACAGCACGGAATTGTCGGCGCTGTAGGTGCTGCTGCTGCTATCCCTACTGCTGCCGCTGCTAGAGGTGCTGGTGTTGCTACCATCACTTAGCGCCGCCTTGCGAAGTTGGTAGCTTTGTATCTTATCGATTATGGTAGCTTGCAACGAGGAGTGCAGCCTCTGGAAGCCCAGCGGGTTGTTTGCAATTGCTTGTTGCCAACTTGTATTTGGGGAGCAGGGAGGTCAATTGTGTGGACTCAATGCATTCAAATAGGCTACAAGACAATTTATTAAAGCAACTTTAACTTTACCTGTATATCACGCTCTCGTCGAACTCTGGTTCCATTTTGACCATCTGGCCGTTGGGCGTGCGCACATATTGATCGAAGTTGGTGAGCACATTGGCTATGCCCTCGTGCATCTCAGCGGCACTGTGCACCTCCTCCGTAGCACCAACAACCTGCAAGGATGTGACATATAGTGAGGTGATGAAATAGACACTCAAATCAAAATAGACAAGCTTACAACTTCTGAGGCCGGACTGCCTGTAATTGGATTCGGTGTGCAATGGGCATTTAATCCACCCATGGAACCCGAAGAATTGGGGCTTATTTTCTTGCCCCGACGTGAGATGGTGAAATGCAGAGGATCGTTGCCCTCACGGCGAATCATCTCGGGCAGAATACGCCGACGCGCATTGATGAACCAATTACAAACTTGAAGCACAGTCAAATTGGCCTCTTGGGACAAGGCAAACTTCTCGGCATCGCTGGGATACGCATTGTACCGATGCTCGTAAAGCCAGCGCTTCAAGATCTTTACGGAGTGCTTAGGCAGGTTACCTCGACGCTTTCGCAGCGAGCCGTTGACATCGATGTGCGTTTCCACGAGCATGTCGTGAAAGTTTTGTATTTCCTGCACCGCCTGCTCTGAATCCTGATCCTCCTCGACAATGTCATCTGCCGATAGAGTGCCTAGTCCGCCCATGGCGTCCTGGTGCAGATTATCCTGATCGATGCTGGAATCAGAGTTATAGCGCTCACGTCCTGAAACGCCTAAACTCTAATTCGTCAATACTGATTCACAGAGAGTTAATTGATATGCTAAGACTGACCTTCGCTTTCCAATAGGTTGGCCTGCACATCTGCCTCGTGCATCATTTCCTGTATATTCCGGCGCACTTGCTGATCCAATACCAAGTCAACTTGCTCAGGGGAGATCATCATAACACACAACCAAGAAAGCAAACACTAACCAACAAAAAAAAAAAAAAAAGGAGTACAAATCCTAAATGACTTGCAGCTCCTCAAAACCTTTTTTTTCACAAAAAAAAAAAAAGAACAATGATAGGTATTAAATATATCAACTATATATATTTTTAAGTTTCTTTATTTTGTGTTCACAGCACCGGCTTTGAGATTAGACTAACTTTGACTAGACGACATTTTCCAGCTGCCACAAATTTAGCATGGCCTACTTCATAATTATTATTTTTGAAATGTCTCGCCTTAAAAATTGTGTTATCGAAACGTATCGGTAGACTCGCCTATCGACAGCACCACGTATAAGACTTCTTCGAAGACGTGACAGTATAACATGTCAAATTGACATTGCCAAGCAGGATTTTTGACAAATCGCTTAATACGCGCGCATAATTCACATAGCGTAAACACTATAGTTACTAGTTGATTTATTATTTTCTGTTCAAGTTTTAATTGTTTATTTGAAGGCTTCTAACCTCCCTATGTCAGCTATGCTCGAGTCGCCCGCAGGGCAGAATTTGCTGTATTCGTTAATATGTTACTGATGTTGAGCTTAGCTTTTGATCACTTGCCGAGGTTACGTGTAACGATTCATCTTAATTATGTTTATATGTACACGAAGTATGCCACTACAGCTTAGAGTGTATTAAAATGTTTTGTTTTGCTGCTGTTTTAATTATGTATATTTTGTGACTCAATATGTACACATTGTGACTAGCATCAATACACACGCAGCCAACTTCATGCGAGACTAAAATGTGCGCGCAGCCAACTTTACGGCAGTCAAAAACGTAAATAAAGAATGGTACACAATGGACGAAAGCGACGACAACTTTTCTGTTTTGGATGAACAGTTGTTGTCAAACAATATAAATAAGACTGATAATAATGACCAGCAAATATATGTAGAGAATCTGGAAATAGAACTAAAGACTTCAGTTGAAAATCACGCAGATAGTCACTCCGATCCGCTTCAGGAAACAACTTCTTTGGCATCAAATTTTTCTTGGGTTTTTAATGATAAAGACATTCTGCTTAATGAATGTGAACAATTGCCTGAGGTGGTCCTGCTTAATCCAGGTAAGGGCCGTGCCAAGCGTGGCCGACCTTCAAACAACAACAGTAGCGTCTATTCGAGCAATGGTCTACTCTGGAGTTCGCAACGTGATATGCAGTCTACACTTCAAGATGAATTGATGGTGCCTAAGCAGCAAGCCTGTGGCAAAGGTCCTGCAAGGCTTGTTTCTAACGCTATAGAGTCCTGGATGCTGTTGTTTGACGATGAGATGTTGCGCATGCTCCTCCGCTTGCTCAACGAACAGATACGACACCAGCGCTCGCGAATTCCTACAGAGCGCTTTGTAGATCTCACAGAGCTCCGTTCCTGGCTGGGCCTGAATTATTTATGTGGGGTCTTTCGAAATGCGCAGCACAATGGACCACTGGGTTAGCCATTAGCACATATATTATATGCTTAACTTCAATCTAATTTTTCCAATAGAGGAGCTGTGGACACTGGAGCTGGGAAATACGATTTTTCGCGCAACAATGTCGATGACGCGCTTCGAGTTTATTGGAAATTGCTTCAACTACCATGGAGAGGGCAGCTGGAATGACGCACTACGTCTGTGGCAAAAGCTGTTCATTAATTGTCGCTCCTATTACGGACCCAGCGGTTGGCTCTGTGTGGATGAGCAGGCTCACTCAGAGAATTTATTTCTAAGCGTATGCTGCGATGCCAAGACGCTCTTCATGACGAATGCGATAGTTAATAAAAGGGAAACAAACCCCAGCAAGGAGCTGATGCAGCTCATCTGCGATTACAAGACTACTGGGCGCAATGTTACGGTGGGCACGCGCTATTCCAGCGTTAGTCACTGTGAGCAGTTGATGGAGTGCAATCTGAGCAGCCTTTGCACCCTGCCGCCCTGTTCGTTGGACTATCCCAAAGCCTGGTCGGGTGGACCATTAACAGCCGGTGCTATGAAATTGACTCAGAGATCGGACGGCGCGTTGCTCGCCTGCGGCCTGAATGGTCAAGTGAATGCCTTGCAAGCACAGCTGCACACTTCCGAAAGCTGCGTACGCTTCCACGAGCTTTCCAATAGATTCAGCACGTCATTTGCTCTGCCCGCACGAACTAAGCCCGACGTGTTCTTGCAGCTGCTGAATTTGATGCTCAATGTGTCGGCTGTTAATGCTTGGATACTACTGCGGCTGGCACCAACCGGCGATGTCAGCATAGGTCAACGAGATTTTCAACGCCAGCTTGGACTCTTTTTAACCCAGCAGCGTTTACAGCGGCGCCTGCATCGGCGATCGGCAACTACCCTCGCAATGCGTTTGCAGATTTGTGAAATTTTGGGTCAATCCAGCCAAAAGCTATTGAGTGAAGCCACTAATGAGGCGAAGCAATCGAATGGAGTCGGGGTCATTAGCTTATCGCATGCCGCTCCCGAAGGAGTCGCCCTGGTCAGTCGCTATGGAGACAAGCATCGTCGCTGCAAGCCTTGCGCTCGTAATAAGCGCGAAATCAAAGCGAGATCACGCTGCCAGCAATGCCAGGCGCATCGCTGTGGCAATCACCTAATCTCACGATGCTACGAGTGCATGGGTCTGACCACATCTCAGCTGCCCGAGGGCAATCTGCGAGACTCTTAAAAATTGACATTAATCTATTTATAGAAATAGCTAAAAGCTGTTATACTAATATTTATCGTGAGACGCCACACATTTTGATTGACAAGATAAATAACATTTATTCAAGTGTTAAAGGTTTGTGCATTATGCTATGTAACGAGTACAACAACCTGGCCTTTACTGTTACACTATTTTGTGCTCAAAAATTACAGACTACGGATGCAACAAAGTGGAGAACACGACTGCCTCTAAAATTTGTACTGGAACGATTTTGTTTTGTACTTGTTGCTTGTCGTACGACTGCTAGCGGCTGTTTCATATGGTTCGCTTTGATCAAGGAAAAGGCTAAGGAACTGCTCGTTTTGCAGCTCGTTCAAGGGCATCTCAAGCTCGCTGCAGGATTTCACGATTTCGGCGCAGGCACGCAAATCCTTGCGCAAGTCTGCAAAGTGAAAGCATTTGAAATTTGTATTATTCCCATCAAGTAAAACACAGATCAGAGCATACATTGATAGTTGAAGAGCAAGCTGAGGCAATTGGCGCACGCGTTGCGCTGATTGTGTTGCAAAAATACCTCAATAAGACGGTGCACAGCGTCCACGTTGTGCCGGCTCAGGAATGAGGAGCATAAAGGACTGGCCCTAGAAGTGAGTCATTAGTAAAATATGGACGTTTAATTACCATTTGTAATCTGGTATGCACCTGCGATCCACCAGTTGCTGCAGCTCCTTGTAGTGCTCGAACAGTTCGCCAGCAGATTTCTGATCGCTAAACCAATCACTGGCAAAACATTGTTTCCACACACAGGCAACCACAAAGATGTCCTTATGTTCGCGGTGTATAGCACGGGCAACCTCCATTAGAGAGACGAGAACGGCTTCGCTTTTTTGAGCCACCGTCTCCTCCACAATGGTACGAAAGGCGACGCGAATCATGCGCCTGCCCTCTTCCGTATTGAGGCTTCCTCCATAGCCACGGTGCAAGGTCATCAATGCCACATCCGAGTTCCCATTGTGCCATAGAGCAATCGCTTTGAATGGCGCCAAATCCGAGTACATGCTTACAAAGGGATGATTCAACTGACGACAGGTGTCGGCCAGTGATTCCAGTTGTTGCATACGACCCAAGGAGCTCAAGTACTTTAAGCAGGAGATGAAAACCTCGTTGCAGGGCAACTGCTGCCAGCGTACGCATTGCCGTATTAAATAGAGGAAGTCCAACTTGTTTTTAATCTCCAGCGTGGCCAACAGCAAATTGTCCAACTGAGGTTGTGAGAGAGATCTTATATCGAGGCCTAGCTGTGGGGAGCGCAGGGTCTTCAGGTCGCTCATCATGCCCTTGGACATGAGACCCATGTTCTGACCAAAGGTGCTTCCCCCATAATTTGCCTCCTCAGCAGCGGGCTTCATCAGACTTTCACGTAATTCGCCCCATTTCTGTGTCTTGCGATTGACTAGCTCATTGGTGAAGCAATCGATGGCATCTAGTTGCGTGGACGACTTGCGCTGCTGCCGTTGCGACGCTCCCGGCCATAGAAAAGCACTGAGGTAGTTCTGAAAGCGTTGCAAGCCTTTCGGTGAACCAGGTGCTACAGTTGTTGTGCCGCTGCTAGTCAGGCGCGTTAACATGGCCATCTCAGAATGGACGCCAGTGGCTCTCAATCGGAGACCAGGCACTCACAACAGAACTCAGATTGTGTAATTGTATTTTCTGTATTTGCATTTATTTTTTTCTTTTCGTACGCAGTTGTACCTCGACACTTATCGATATCAACTATCGATAAGTTAACTTATTCCAGATAGATAGTTCATATAAAATATGTGTAGGCATTTTGAAACATTTACTGTCATTAAAACGTTATATTATCATAGTTTTATACATATTATTATTGGTCTATTAATTATAATTGGATGAAAAATAAATTTGTATTACAATTATTGCGCTGCACTCCGCTCAGCAAACCAATCTATAAGATATATATCTACCAGCTGTTTCGGACGAACGTATAATCTTCACAACTTGACCGCGCTTCAGTCCAAAATACCGAGCCACTGGGTCGCCCGCCTGGATACGCATCAACATGTTCTCCTTCAGTTTGTATCTGCTGAGCAGTTCTTGCTTGTCCTCCGCTGTCATTACCACATGCTCCGGTACCAGCTCGTGCTCCGTTATGTTGATTAGCAACTCAGACTCCAGAAACTGTTCCAGAATGTACTTTGGCGCCATATCCACTAACGACTGCTTGGCCGAAGGCGTCATGCCACCTTGCACCACGACAATGGCCCTGTGGATGTTCTCCTCTTGCATACGGGTGCAGTATGTCTTGATGGTTTTTATGCCAATTTTGGGCTCCTCAGGAAAGAACACAAACATTTGGTCAGTGGGATCATCATTGTGGGCCACTAAGACGATTAGGTCGGACCGCGAGGGACGTTTGTCACTCGGCTTGTCACCAAACATTTCCTTAAATTGTTCCAGGGTCTGATCCAATTCATCCTGTGTCACAAGGTAGCCACGATCATGACTCAGTTGCATGATCGTCTTACGTATACGCCAGAGTTTGTAAGTTTCCGCTTCATCATCCATTATTCCTTAAGTTTTTACTTAATTTTTCGTAAATATGCGAAACACGCCGCTTTAACGTGGGGGTTTGTCGATTTAATAGAGACTGCACTCGATATATTGCGTGATAAATAAGTGTTGGTGAATGCTTACATGCCGCGCCTCACGAACACTTTAAACAGTACGTAAGATATGCGCGCGCTCAAGCTGAATTTCAAATATGGTGGGGCATATCGTTATTATTGATTATTGTTGACTGTGCTTATTTTAATATTTTACGTGTACAATTCTATTATCAAAGAGATGCATTACAGTAACTGTACATGCAGTCATGACTTGTCATGTCACTTACACTAGTATCTAGAAACGCTACCAATGCTCTTGATTTTACATATGTGCACACACACACAAGACTTGAGCTCAGCAGGAGTAATAAGTAACATTTGCAGAACGATTGTTACGTTTAAATTATATACAGGGTATCTTATTGCAACTCTAAAGACACAGAATTGATGAGGGGCTTAAAATAATGTGAAATATCATCGTATGACTTTCGCATTGGGGTTTCCTGAGCTCACGTCCTACATATGTCAACGCAAATGACTGACAGTTTATCTAATAGAAAATTTTCTGCACGTTGTGTTATTAAGACACACATAGTTTCCCCCCATTGACAAATTGTGCGGAAAATATGAAAGTGGATGTGAGTATTCATGGATTTCGCATTTTTAATAGCAGTGCATATGATATTATCTCTAACAGCAACAGCAAAATAACAAAAGCAAAGAAATCTGATGCATTCAAGCCACTTTGACCATATGGTTGCCAACGCACAGCAAACAATAAGCTTTTCTATATATAAGTATATGGTATAAAGGTTTGCAAGAAATGCAAATCTAATAAAAATCCACTTTGTGAAAGTATGAAAAATGACGATGAATTTCATTATAAATGCAAAAATTATTGTGGGCAGCGAGATAAAAGGGCTGCTAAGCGCGCCCTGTGGCCGCGTCGTCATCATCAACGTCATCATCGTCATCTTCTTTATCAGCATCAACGCTGGACAGCTTCAGTAAATCTGATCAAAATCATTGATGCGCAAAGCATGAGGAAGTAGCTGCAGCGAAACGTGGGGCTTGTGCGTGGAGCGTAGAGCTTCGAGCTTGGAGCTTGGCGTGTCGAGCGTCGAACGTGGCGCATCCTTCAGTCGCGCAAAGTTTAAGCTAAGCTGTTGATAACATTGACGATAATAGCGGGAGGCGCGGGCGAGCTGCATGGAGAAGGAGAAAGATAACCGCAGCGATAATAGGTGAAGCCACAGTCAGGTAAACCGTAGCCAGCGATGGCGCGAGAGTTAGGGAAAAAGAGAGAGAGAGAGGGAGAGAGCTAGACTCGCAGCACAGGTGCGTGCGCTGCATTAAGAAATTTTGTTTTGAAGTAAAATATATTTTGATGCCCTGTACAATGGGTAAACGGAAATTCTTTCAACTGAACGGTAAGAAAATTGTTTGTTTTCTTAGCAATCCAAATTTTCTTTAGAAACAACGATTTTAAGTAATTAATAACTAAATTCATTCATTCTATAAAATCATTCGCATGTTATTGCATGTTATTCAATATTTGGTAGAGAGGGTATCTTCGAGTCGACTCCCTTTGCTGGTACATTCGTTCTCTTTGTTCCAGCGACACTAGGTGATGAGGACAGAATAATTTCATAGTTTTGAACGTGGCTAGGAATGCATAATTATTAGCGTCTGTGCCCATTGACATTGAGCTAGGCAAATTATGGCAACTGTCGCAGCATCTCCGTTAAAGGATTAAAAAAAAGGCGCAGAAAACAAACATAATCTAAGCTGCAGTACTCCATCTGTTTCGATTCGGAACTGGCACGCAATTATTTGTATAGGAATTTAAATTGAATGTCAGTCTGTTTGTCTCATAGAAAAAATAGAAATGACAGACAGACACTCCAACACATTGGCAAGAGTAAGACTCAAGTGAGGAGAATCGCAGTCGAAGTCATCTGCGAGACTCTTTCGTGCACACATGTACGCATTCATATGTGAATTTGCGTGAGAGTCTGTATATGTGCTTGTGGGTGTGTGTGTGGAAGATGTTCTCCTGTTCCGTCTGCTGTAAAATTCCAAATTTGTTTTATTTGATTTCTGTGCTTCTGCTGCTGCTGCTTCGCTCGTTTTCTTGCTCTGCTGCTACTGCTGCTGCATATTTCCCTTTTTATGCAAAATATATGCTATAAATGCCACGCCCACCCACCTACGTTTCGTCCTATCTGCCGCCTGGGCCTCCTTTATTTGAATATCGTGTCACATGTCGCACGCAGTTAGTAGTTGCCGCCTGTCCGCCTGTCCGTTTGTCCGCCGTGCGCTGTGCGCCGTCCGTACGTTCGGTTCTATTCGTTGTTATTGTAATTGTTGTAAATGTCGCCAGCGACAATATCACATTTGCATATTTTTGTGCAAACACACGGCGACCCCTAACCCCCTTCCTGCCCCTGCTGAAGCTCTGGCCCTTACGCCATTGCCCACCCACTCCATCTGCGCCTTGCTGTGTGCATTTTTACTTAATTTTATTTGTATTGGATTTGCGCTGATGTCTCCTTGAAGCTCACTTCTGCGAACTGCTGCTGCTACTACTGCTGATGCTGATGCTGTTGCTGCTGTTGTTGCTGCTGCGGCGTTTTGGAATTTTGCAATTTTCACAATAAATTTTAATTCAATTTACTGTTAAGTTCACACAACTAAAAGCGGACGCGGAAGTGCACATTCTGGCATGACAATCGTCCTCCTCTCGGCAGCGTCAACTCTCGACATCCTGCATCCCGCAGCTGGAATTGAAATTTGAGAGCTACAGAGCTGGTTATCTAGATACAAGATACAGTGCAAGCTGCCATTGTTAAACTCTTTAACTTGTCAACTACAATTGAGCCAGATGAAAGTTAATCTCTGCCTAATTGAGCTATCTGATTTACTATATTCCATGGTGTACCTAGTAAGCTGTATTGCAAGAAGAGAGCAGAGAGCATATGAAAGAAACTGCCTCTAGATAGATAGACTTTGACTTTCCACATTTAATTTCTCTGTACGACAGGTACTTACCAGACGAAAACTATGAGTGTTAGACTAACACGAGGTATTTTTCTCTGCCTTTTCCTCCCCCTCTGTTTCTCTGTCTCTATCTGTTTCTCTGTTGTTCTCACTCTCAATGTAGATAATTGTCTCCAGCTCCATTTCTCTCATTCTCTTACTGTCGTTCTCTCTCTTCTCATGTTTCATATGTGAACGCAAAACATTTGAAGACGCTTAGTTACATGTTGATAAAGCTCTGCTATAGCTGGTGAGTACTGTACTGTTGCTTTGCAAACTGTTGTAAGTTGTGTGCTCTGCCTCTTTCTTTGGCTATGCTGCTTCCCCTGCGTTTGTCTCTTGGCTTGCTTTGCAACTGTCTCTGGCTACGCTGCAAAGTATGCAATAATTTGCGCATATTACGGTAATGGGCGTCGCGCATGTGCAGCAATTTGGATTCTGATTGTGGAGCTAAGCTCACTGATTAGTTTAAAGTGAATTGAATGCGTGTGGGGAGTTAGAGTGGGTGTGGGAGTGGGCGTGGGAATGGGGTGGGGTGTTGGTATCATAGACACTTTCGACTTCAGACTACACTCATTTGAATTTGTTATCAAAATTTGGTTTAATTTTACGTGTTTCGTACATCTCCGATAATTGGCTCAAATGGCCAAACCAGTGCAGCAGGACTCGCATGTACCTCAGCCTCCGGTTCCGTCTGTTCTGTGAGTAGTATTTGGATATTATGAAGAATTTGGCTTTAATCCTGAATACCGTTGAATTGTGCCTGTAGAACTTTACCCAACAGCCCATCCAGATCGTCGATTTACATCTACAATCCTTACGAGAAACGCACTGTTGAGGTGCCCCTAACGTAAGTGACTGGTCGAAGGGCGTTGACTGTTATGAATCGAGCATTTTGCAGCTAGTACTGATTCAACATTTCTTCCAACAGCAACTTTGATGCATTCATCTCGCTGCTGAAGTGTGTGATTGGCACTGGCATTCTGGCCATGCCACTGGCTATGCGCTACGCTGGCATCGTGTCCGGTGTGCTGCTCTCTGTGTTACTAATGGTCCTGCTTACCTATTGCATTCATTTGCTGGTGAGTATCTGCAGTTGCTTACTGTGCTATCTATGCACGGTCGAAATCGCAATTATGTGCATTTAGCCTTCCCGCACAGATCACTGGCATGACCGAGTGCTGTCGACGCATCCACGTGCCGCAAGTATCCATGCCGCAGGCCGTTCAGATTGCCTACGAATTGGGACCGGGCTGTGTGCATTGCTTTGCCCGCGCTGCCGGCATTTCGACCACCTGTGTTTTGGTCTTTGGCCAGTTTGGTCTTTGCTGCGTTTACATTGTGTTCGTCTCAAAGAACTTTAAAGAAATCGGCGACTTTTACTTCAAGGATTTTCACGAGCGCTATTACGTTCTCGGCGTCTGCGTTCTGCAACTGCCCTTCTTTATGATACGTAAACTAAAGTTTTTGGTACCGCTGAATCTCGTCTCGAATATTCTGCTTTATGCCGGATTCTTGTGCATCATGTATTACTTGTTTCAGGGCTTGCCTAGCTTACATGATCGGGAGATGTTCAAGCCGCCTCAGGACTATATGATGTTTTTTGGCATTGCCGCCTTCTCGCTTACAGCCGTCGGCTCAGTGCGTACAACAGCGACTCTTTTTTAATTGATCCTAAATAACGTAGACTTTTAGATGCTGGTTGTGGAAGCCAATATGGCACATCCACAAAGCTACTTGGGCTTCTTTGGGGTTCTTAATCTTGCCGTCTTCTTCATACTCTGCTCAAATATATTTTTTGGGATCATGGGCTATTGGCGCTATGGCGAGCAAGTGGAGGCCAGTATTACGCTCAATATCCCGCAAAGCGAAATGTAAGTAGATTCTACAGTCTGTACTAAAGCGGCTATTATATATTGTTTCCCATTTAACTCTCCTTCTTCTCTTGCAAGCTTGTCGCAATTCATCAAGGTAGCCATCGCTTGTGGCATTTTTTTGAGTTACCCGTTGAACGGATTCGTGTTCATAACGATTGTCTTCAGCGACTACGGTGATAAAACAGTTCAGGACAAGTGCCGCACTACAGCGGAAGTCTTAGTACGCCTCTCTTTCCTCCTCTTAACAGGTAGGTGCAGCAGCCGGACTTTCTCTTATCACGTCTATTTGTCTGTGTTCTCTTCCCCTTTGCAGGCATCGTGGCTGCTGTGGTGCCCAATCTGGCAGCTTTGACCGAGCTGGAAGGCGCATTTTCGCTTTGTAATTTAAACCTGATATGTCCTGCGCTGATTGACATATTTGTTAACTATCAGACGGGCTATGGTCGCCTGCGCTGGAAGCTAATACGCGATATTCTACTAATAATAATCGGCATTATTTTCGGCGCTGTGGGGTGCACTGTGGCCATAAAGCAGCTGGTGGCTGATCTATCGGCAAAGCCTTCTGTGCACAGCAAAAGTTGATGATGGCAACTTCCTGGCGTTGCATTTAACAGTTAAGCTCTTTTTTTCTATTTAAGTAGGTTCTAACATTATTTGCAGTTGTTGTTGTCGCTGCTGCTGCTGCTGCTGCTGCTGCTGCTGCTGCTGTTAGTTGTCTGCTAAGCTTTGTTGTGTTTTAATTAATTGGCCAAGCAAGTGTTTAGTCGGTTGTTGTTCATCCCAGCTAAGCCAGTGACCAGGATTTGTGTATATTCGACTAAAATCTGTTGCAATTTAAGATGCCCTTCGTTTTCCCGTAAATTGTTATCTCTATGTTTGTAACAGATAGTTAATATATATATCAAATCGTTAGCTAGTGCAAATGAGAGTATTGATAAGAATAGATAACAATAATCTAGCAGATATACCTACGTATGATATACTTGATTCAGATAGCAGTCAAACTTATGCATAGGGTATTTCAGAGTCGAGCATTTGCATTTTACTGATATCGATTGTTGGTGGCATTAATTAGGTACTGCCACGTAAGCTGATCAACTGCGCAAATCATTTTAAATGAAACGAGCTGTAATCAAATGCAGTCAGTCAGTCAGGCAGACAGAAGGACATAGACAGAAGAGAGCCACAATAATTTCGCCGAGTCCTTTGCGATTCTAAAATTGAATTCCTTGCCTCAGCGGAGCCCAAATACAGAACTTGCTTGCCAAAGTTCGTTGGTAGCTGTTGTGCCCCAGCATAATAAACTAAAAGACAAATACAAATACAAACTCAAATGCGCCGAGACGCCCTGTCGTTCCGTACCCGGACACCCAGCTACAGCAAATATATACATATATAAATAGGCACAGCTAAAGCAACTGCAACTGCTGACGTCGACGCCGACGTTAATGTCGTTGCTGATGCCGATGCCGATGCCGACGCCGACTGTGGCAGTGTAAATAGTAAAATACAATAAAAAAATAGAAATGAAAATAAAATAAAACAAAAAGAAATGCAAGTAGAAAAGGCATGATTCGAAAATAGTAAAGCAGCTCCTCAAGGAATTGCGACCACTGCAGCAAACACACAAAACACAATTTCCATTCTTCAAATAGGAATACAAAACAACAAAATAAACGAGCGAATAAAAAAGAAGGAAGAAATCTTGCAACTGCCTGCGACAGAGCTCGCGAAGGGAGGAGGCAAACTAAAAGAGAGTGAGAGAGAAGAGGAAGAGGAAACGCAACAAAGGCCGAGGCTGTTGTCCTCGGGCATGATTTTTGCAGACATGTTGCTTAAAACTTAATTTACAATCGCTTCGCAATGGCCCTTCTCAGCCAGCCAGAGGAAATCAGCTAAACAAGCGCCAACCAAAATGAGATCCAGCCAAGGCTGAGGTTGAGCGACTCAGCTGCGACCAGGATACCAAAATTTTCTACCGGCGGCCCGTTACAAATAATTTATACAAAAAAAAAAAAAAAAAAAAAAAAAAAAAAAAAAAAAAAAAAACAAATGGCAACTAGTTGGTTTTTTTTTTTTTGCCTTTTTGTCAGTACAGCTTCATGTTAGTGTCATTATCAAACAATTCCGCGTTGTAAAGTCAACTAAAGAATGCCACATTCAGTCAGTCAGACAGTCTTCTAGTTCGTTTACGTCACTGGGATATCTCACATGGCCGTCGGAAAGTTGTCGCGCTGCCGCACATAGAGGCCCGCAAACAATGAGTGCGACAACTTTATTTTGTGGAGCGTTGTGGAGCTTCGAAGCCCTCCAGCATATGTATGTATACTCGTCTATGTGACAACCTTTCGTTTTTCGCAAATTGAAAAATTCAATATTTACACAAATTGCGACGTGCGTACATATGTATGTATGTATTACATATGTATCTAGGCGTTAATTTGCTTGATTGTGTTTTTATTATTTTTATTTTTTTTAGTATTTTAATATAATTTCTGCAACACCCTGTTAGAGAAACATAGAAAGGAGCATGAAGAGAGCGGCGAACAACGATCCCGTTAGACTCCTGCGTAGCAGTTGTCAGTGTTGCCTACTCTTCAGGGCTTGTACAAAAACAGTCAAACAGATTATAAAACGTCAAAAGAGGTGGAGCTTAGTTTAACTTTAATAAGTTGTCAGTATTATACTTGGGGCGCTTTATAATCCTAAAAAGAAAAAAAATAAATCATCATTATTGTAGCTAACAATAACAGAAAAACAATTTCTAATTTAATATAGCTTAAATTACCGCCAAGAGCTATTTCACCATGCTTACGTTCAATGCTTGTTAAATGCAAGAACAAGCTAAAAATAGCCAAATCGGCAAAGCTGCTAGCAGGCTGAACGTACGAAGAGTGAGTGAGTGCGTGAGCATAAAGGATCAGTTGTGTACTGGCAATAGAGCCTGACGGACGGGTGTCTTAGTGTTCGGTTGTATATGCAATGCAAATTCCGTTATATATATACATGTACATGCAAAGCAGATTCCGTTATATATATATATTTTTTTTATTAATTTAATTCGGTTGATGTAAAGTAGAAACGTTTTAGTTGTGTTCTTTGATTGCCAGTGCAATTCGTACACTTGAATCAATGGCGTGTTCATATAAATGGAATTATCTGTAACGTAAAAACTTTTTTCCAATTTGAGAAGACAGTAGACAGATAGAATGAGGTATTTACAGGTTCTAATCCCGTTAGATTTCTGCCTAGCAGGCTGCACGTACATATGTACATATGTATATCGAGTGAGTATGCGAGCGAAAGAGGAGACATAAATGTGTAGTTGTGCTTTGTGGATTGTTCTTGGCGGTCGGTTATTTTGGTGCTCAGTATACATACTTATTAGAAGCCGGTGGCGAATGGTGCAAAACAGCAACTCTGCGCTGTGTGTTGCTCGTTGCTCGTTTTGTTAACTTAGCTGAACATACATAAGTTAGAGAGACAGAGAGTAAATGAGATATATACAATAACTGATCCCGTTAATTTTCTGCCTAGCAGGCTGCACGTACACATATCGAGTGTGAGTATGCGAGCTAAAAAGGGGTATAAATGAGTAGTTGTGCCTTGTAGATTGTTCTTGGTGGTCGGTTATTTTGGTGCTCCCGTTAGATTTCTGCCTACCTGACTGCACGTACATATCGAGTGAGCATGCGAGCGAAAGAGGAGGCATAAATGTGTAGTTGTGCGTTGTAGATTGCTCTTGGCGGTCGGTTATTTTGGTGCTCAGTATACATACATATGTATCTAATATGTGGCGGTGGCGAATGGTGCAAATGCTGTACATACATACATATGTAAGTATCTGCATGTTTAATTGTGTGTAAATCGCTTTCGAGCTTTATCTACATTTAAAGTTGATCTGCGGGTTCTTCCAAAGGTTCTTTCCGAAAAAGGGAATTTTATGAATGGGACAGCATCTGTAATTTTTTTTTTTTTTTTTGCTGCAAATGTTGTTGTGTTACCCAATAGCCTAATCCATTGCGCCTGCATTGTGCGCGTGTGTGTGTTTTTTTAGTATATTTTCTTTGTGTTGTTTTTTTTTGTGTGTTTTTTTTTTTTTTTTTTTTTTTTTGTGTGGTGTATTTACCAGTGTTTGTGTTGTGTGCACTGAAGTTCTTTATAATTTGGTAAGTGCAATTTTTTAACTATACATATGCATAAATA
Source organism: Drosophila antonietae (assembly GCA_030914385.1). Classification (NCBI taxonomy): domain Eukaryota; kingdom Metazoa; phylum Arthropoda; class Insecta; order Diptera; family Drosophilidae; genus Drosophila; species Drosophila antonietae. Next base: position 198,564 of record JAUESO010000611.1, on the reverse strand, counting down.
TTTCTATCTGTACTATATATATAAAGAAATATATCTTAATTTGAACAAAATTTTGGTTTTGATTTACATAGCATGAGGGTATTTATAATACGACATTCATTTAACATGGTATTTGTTTGAAATCCAATATTTCAATCCTAACAAAGAAAAAAAAAGTTCGAGAAAATAAAATTGGAAAATTCAATAAACAAAGTGAAAAGTCAGTTCAACACTTCTTGTCATGGCTGTAACACTACGCCCGCAACCTTTCATTACTACTAAATAAGTATTTATATATGTGGTTACCTCATGCTTTGTAAACTGACTTTGGCACGTTTCATTTTTGCCTTCCAACATTTATTTGCTTGGCTTGCAAGGCCACGTCGACGCTCCGTTGATATCTGGTGCTTGATGCCTGATGCTGGGGCATGTCATACTTGGTCGTATTTGGTTTGGCCACACATTCTATGGTTGTGTGGATTTGTCTTTGGTTTGCTTCATTCTTGATTTCAGTCTCTGACAAGTGAAAGCGCCTAAATGCGGTTGAGGATGTGTTTTGCATGCTGAGGGGATTTTAAATTACACACAACGATCGAACAATGGTCAAAAGAAGGTTTGAGGAAGTAAAGAAGTAAATTAAATTGAAAGCGCCGCAGCAAATTGTCACAGTGCAGAGAAAGACAGAGAATCTTGGAGTTATTTGAAGTATTTACTTATTTATTTCTTATTCAATGAAATTTACTTGAGAATTTTCCAAGCAGCAGAAAGAAACTGCCCCGAGTCACATACTCTTTGTATTCCTTTTGCTTTTTTTTTTTTTTTTTTTTTTTTTGATTTATTTTTTTTATTTTTTGGGACTGAAGAGCGAGGCTGGAGGGAGGCTGGACATGTGCAATTTGAATTGTGCAGGCTAGCCGGGTCTACTGACATGGAGTAATGCTGGTATGCAAGCTGAATCGCTGGATTTGCTTACAGTCATTCATCTTGACAAGTTTGTCTCTGGCATTTGCTTTTGTTTTGCGGCATGTGAATTGTAGATTTTTCAACCAAAATGCTTTGGCATTAGACTATCGCAGATAATATAAATACAAAAGGGCTGGCAGGGAAGACTTTACTCAGAATAGCGAACAACTGGTTAACAATGTGCAAGTGCATAAGTTGGCATTGTGCAACAAATATGTGCAGAGTGTAATGGATACAAAGCAAGAGACCGGTATACTGGGCAATCCTTATTCAGGCCAGGTCCAAGGCTCATGCCTTATGGGCAAGCTGGGCCAGATCGTTGCGGCTAACACGTTGAGTTCGCCCAGTTCAAAACTGTATTGAATTTCAGAGGTAGAGCTTACAAAAATGGCTGCAGTGTCGAGCAGTCTGCGAATCACTTTACTCAACTTGTACGCTTGAATAGTATACACTGTTTGCCTGTAACTTATTTGCATCGCCGACGAGCAGTGGGAAGGTACGCAAACATATGCGTGTGCGTGTTCGTGTGCATCTTAACATCTTAAAGATATATTTTAGCAAAAACTGTTGGCAATTACCAACTACACTGGCAGAAACAAAGAGGAAATTAACTGGGCATGCAACTAATTAAGTGTGTGAATTCCAATCAACTCGAGGCAATTCTTGCAGCTCTGACTTCTGCCTATCTCTCTCTCGTCATGGGCTTTTTGTTGGCTCGTCTAATGAACAAACTAATTGCAACGGCAACTGCAAAAGTAATCAAAGTGGCAGTCAGTACCAACCCCAAGTCTCGACTCTCGACTCTCAACTCTCGAGTTCCGAGCAAAACGGCAATAATAACAAAACTTTGTTGAAGAATTTTGAGAATGTTGCACAAATATGGGCAAAATGCAAGAAAATATGCTTGGACGGCCCCGCCTCACATACACAAATTTAACAGAGAGACTGAGAGAGTGGGCGAGCAGGAGAAAGAGAGAGAGAGAGTCAGAGAAAAAGTGAACTGAAGTGTTGTTGCTGTTGGCTTATATCAATAATTGCCAAAAGCAAATTGGAAAAGTTATGCGCTTGCAGTTAATGCGACCAGCGGAAATAGTCGTAGCCCATAACAGCAGCAGCAGCATTTAGACTCAGCGGAAGTACTGCAATGCACACACGTATATAGAGATATACATATATACGTATATAGGTACAGACAGGATATTTTATATATTTACATAAATAAACCAAAATACTTACGCTGCCATACCTATTATTTTTAACTTAACCTGCTTTTATTCACATGATATATGTATAGATATATGCTGTGTAGGCATGATCTCTCTGAATAGACAAATAGTGTATTTCAGGTGCGTTGCACACCTCTACTCTCAGAAGTTCACGTTTTGTTTTAATTTATTTATTTATTTTTTTTTTTCAACTTTTTTTTGCGAAACTTGTGAAGCCGCACTCCAAGTATCGACATTGGCATCAATTTAATTTTGGGTTCCTTCGACTACTTTGCATTATTAAAACTGCGGGCTAACTTTTCGAGCAGCAAACTTGGAACAGTTTTGGCAATGGCAATGAAAGCAAATTTTGGTCTAAGCGGTTTATGCGGCTCATTAAATTGATATTTGCAATTAGATCTAGATCTAATAACATGATAAAACAAATTGCTGAATCTGGACTATATAAATGAGATTTTACGATTTGCTGTCATCAGTTTTGAATCAGTCATTATTATGAATATTTCGTATCTGCTGCTAACATTTTGTTGCTTTGTCGGCGTTGAGGTTGGTCAATGGCATTAAAAGAAAGTTGTGAATTAAATTGAAATATTTGTGTTTCATTCACTTGCTAGTCTCGATATGCCAAAGTCGAAGCGAATCTGGCAGTGACCGTAATCGAGGATACTCCGCGCCAGTTCAGCGCAGATCATGTGCGGCTTTGTGCTCAGCAAACTGAGCTGTCTTTAAAGGAGCTGCTCCGGTTTCATGCCAACGATGGAAGCAATGCCACTGAGGCCACTCAATGCTTCACGCATTGCCTTTATGAGCAAATGGGGCTGATGCACGATGGTGTCTTTGTGGAGCAGGATCTAGTTAGTCATCTGTCGGATGTAGTTAATCCCACCTGGTGGCCGCAGCGTGCCTGTCATTCACTGCGCGGTGCCAACAAGTGCGAAACTGCCCACAAGATTCATCAATGCATACAACAGATCCAGCGTGAGAAATTAAACTTGGACAACGGCAAGGTCGAGGCAAATTCAAGCCAAATCACAACGACTGCTCTCTAAGGAATTTTATGCTAGAAATAAATTTGGTTGTGGATATTCATAATTAACACATTTACATATTAACTGGTGCAGGTGTACATTCGAAGCTAAGTCCTTAATATCCAAACATTTTATTAATCAAATATGGAAAATATAAAATATAATTTGAAATGATACATTTGCGATGTTCTCTCTATCATCTACTTTGGGGTAAGCTAACAACTCAACGAGCACTCTGTGACAGTGAATTGGTTGTTGGCTGCTTGCACTTCGCCTTAGTCAAAATCGTGATTCGAAGTCAGCAGTTTGTGTTTGGCATCTATTAGGGGGGAGGACTGGATAGTTCAAGGCAAACTTCTAATGCTCTTAACGCTTATGTCTAACCACCCGCTTATTGATGTGGTAAAATGTATATGTGTTCATATAGATATATAAGTATCAATGTGTGTGTGCTGGGATTTTCTGCTACTTGCTGTCGGTCGTCGCTTTTGCTAGGTCGCCTCTTATTCAGCCTTATACTGGCAGGCACATCGACAGCCGTCGGACAACTTTTGACATGTCTGCCTTGTAATGCGCTGAAAGTAGTTTTATGTCCAGATTTGGAAAAGGATGTCTTGCGCCAACATTCTCTCTGTGCTTTCAGTTGTCTGAGAAAACATAATTCTTTTTTGTGTGTTGTTTATAGAAGTGCATTTAAATGAATACCGCGTTGTTGCCCATCCTGCACGTCGCACAGTTAATATTCCATTTGCCTACAAATTTGTGTCGCCGTAAATCAAATGAATAATTTAAGTTGTTGGCGGTCGATCTGTCGAGCGCGTCAAATGATTCATTTTTTGATTTACATCAGCAACAATTCGAAAAGCCAACAAAAACAATAATATCAAGAGAGCTTTGCGTAATTGCATTAAATGGCATGGAACCGAGCCCATTGCACGGACTGCACAGTCGAAGAAAGGGCCCTGAAAAAAACCTTTTTCGCGTTCAGCATCAGCGCACAAAATTCCAATTTATTTTAATTGATTTATTAATGATTGAAATGTTGCATAAATGTACCGATAAATATTTTATTCTCTCCCTCGCTCTGTCTCTCTCTTTTTCTCCCTCTTTCTCTCTCTCTCTCTCTCTCTCTCTCTCTCCCTCTCTCCCTCTCTCTCACACATACACATACACACCCACATACTTTCTTTCCTGTCTTTCATACAGACTGTCTCACACAGTGCCATCAATTTGCCGAGAAGCAAATTAAATTTTGATATATATGAGCAGACAGCAAAATCGTTACATATTCCAATAATATACTTTGTCAAACCGAACCGAACCACTTAACTTCAGCTTTCAGCCTTAGACTAATTCCCATAGCGATTGGGGAGTCAATTCTTCTTTTGCATTGCATAAATTTTGAGAGTGGCACTGCAATAGGTTTCAAGATTAGGCATAATTATGCAATTTCCTCTTTAACGCTCAGCAGACACACACAAAAGAGTTAAATTCAATAAAATTTACATTTAACCACAAAAACAACTCAAGTTTCACCGACTGACAATAAAATGAGTAGAAAAACGAAGCACAAAGTTAAGATAAAAGTTGAACAAAGAATGGAGATGGGACAGAGACAGAAACAGAGAGAGAGAGAGAGACAGAGAGAGAGGGAGAAAGAAAGAGAGACTGAGGGAGAAAAATACACTGAGAGAGTCTGGTGCTGGGTGCAGATGCAGAAACTTATGTAAATTGAAATTCAAGCGCTCAAAACAACAGCACAAACAACTGAGAAAACAGCAGAAAAACTGACGGTAGTTATAAAGAATTTTCATTCATTTCGAATTACGCTGCATGAGTGTCAAAATGGCGGCGTTTGGCCGTAAGCCATAATTGAAGGCAAGGCTTATGAGGCGACAGGCGAAGGGGCAAATGAGGCTCGGTAGTGGGCACGGGAATGGGCCAATTTGGTGGCTTTCGTCGCCAGTCAACTGCTGCAGACCAAAATTCAATTTCATGCCGCGTGACACAAAGACAAAGGCAGGCAGTAGCAACAGCCACGGCGACAACCGACAGACAGACAGTTCACAGTTCGCAGCTCGCAGCTCGCGGCTCGTAGCGCGCAGTTCTTAGGTTCCAGTTCCTAGCTCCCATCTCCCAGCTCTCATCTCCCAGCTTCCAGTACTTTGTTTCTTGCTTCTCTGGTCCCAGTGACTAATTCCAATCCCCTCGCGATGGGCGCAGCTGGGCTAACGACGTCGTCAACTTAGCATTCACAAATGTGCGCACTTCGCTCAAAAGAATTTCAAATTAGCCACTTTTGCTTAACAATTGGCACAGGGCGACAAATTAAATTCGTCCGGCCAAAAGCCCTTCCTCGAAAACGGATGATGCTGAGGGATGGGAAGATGGGAGTTCAGGTGGGACTGACACAGTCGGCGACAATTCAAAGTCAAGTGCGGATATTGAGCAAAAATAATTGCTGCGCGAAATGCACTCGAAATGCAGATAAGTGGAGACGAAGACGCTTTGCGGGCTCACTTCGATCGGCCATTAGCGCCATTTACTTGAATCAACGTACTATGAGCTAAAGCTCAATACATCCACATCTACATATAATGGAGTATACATACATCGAGTCTGAAGAGCTGCTTACCAATGCCCTACGACCAGCTAAGTGGCAAAATTTCAATGGAAAAGCGAAATCGCAAAAACCAATTGAGAACGCGGTCTAGCCAACAACAACACCAACAACAACAGCAACATCAACAGCAACAGCAATAGCAACAGCAATAGCAACAATTTCTAAATCAAGCCACAGCGTTAACCAAGCGAATGGTCAACTATGTGGTGTAGGTAAAGCAGCTGACATCATTCACAATATGCAAGGGATTTCACTTCGGTTCAATGATGCAAACGAGTTGCAGTTGCAGATGCGTAAACACATTTAAATGATAATTGCAATTTAATTACTTTATTTCATAAAATGTTTGAAGTTTATTTTATGCATGCATGATTCCTATTACTCACATCCGTGACATTTTATAATAAAAGACCAGAGGTATTTGTTAGTTATTTATAATTCAAGAACAACTTTTACTAATAACAATGTCATTGATTGACTGTAGATTAGTCGTGCATGGGTAGATTTCACTTTATTTAATAATAATTGCACTTCAAATAATAAATAAACATTATTTGTAGTTTAATTGATCAATAAGTGATTTCTGGTTCATCGCCCCTTTAAATATACATTTGAAGACATATTGTTGCAGAAGACCAGCAATTGCTGTGAGCCAGACAAAAATTTCTTATTTATAATACCATTTTTCTTTCTTATACTTTTTTTTTTTTTGTTTTGTCGCCGGCTGAGCAAACTTATGGACCTGGAAGCTATTGCTTGTGAAAAAAACCCTCTACCTAGTTTCAGTTGTCGCCTGCTTCGTTTTCCTGTTTTTGGGCGCAATAAAAAAAAATAAAAAAATTAAACCGCATCGAATGCGCAGTAAGAGACGAGCAACAAACAGGGCAAAAAGCCAAAGCCAAATCCGTAGCCAAAGCCAGAGATCGATAAGCAAAAGCTGAGAAAAATGTAAATAAAGACCCTAGATTGGTTAGCAACCGCAAAATCTCATCACGTTGCGCAAATACTGCCGCGTGCTAGGCCGGCGTTCAAGTGTAGATTAAAAAATGGCCGCAAATAACTTTAGGCGTCACTCCGGGACCGCCAAGCGGGGAAGGCAGGCAACACGGGGCGCCTCTAAAGTAGGCGTGGCAACGTATTCACACTTCAAAATCGATTATACGGCCATGCCCCGTGCCACGTTCGCACATATGCGTGTGAGTGAGTGTGTGTGTGTGTGTGCGTGCAACTTTTGCTAAATCACGTACAGCCAATTGCCAATTCCTGATTGCCAATTGAGAATTTGGCGTTTGTGCGCGTGTTTACACGCCTAAAAGTGTGGTAGCAAGCATTTAATTGCGTAGTTTTGCGTAACGTGGGCACTACTCTTTTTTACTCTTCCTTAATTAGGCAGCGACCATGGCAACAGCGACAGCGTTTCATGATATTTTTGCCATATCATGGCAGCCAAATGAACTGACAACTCGGCGAGCTTCGCATCCATATGGAGCATGAGATTTCAATCATTAGTCATAAGGTACAGCAGGCGACGTGCCAAAGGGCGACAGCCACGAAGACAACAGACGACAGCGGAATTTCTTCATTTACAGGAGCATCCTCGACGCTCCTGTCGTGTCTGCTCGACACTGCTGACAGGACACCCAGCAAAGCGCCGCGATGCGGTTGTGGTCGCGTTTCTGTGGATAGATTTGCCAACCAACTGGCAGCTGTTGATGTTGCCTTATGGCAACGGCTGCTGCTGTTGCTGTTGCTGCTGCTGCTCCTGTCTCTGTGTGCCTGTGTATGCGTGTGTGTGTGTCATGCATATAATTGCAGACATTTGTGGCCAGGCCCAACGCCTGCTTATTGTTTTAATTAAGAAATTTCTGCTGGTGGTCTATTAAAATCTTCCACAGTTTAAACCAAAGCTTTAGCTAAGGCTATAGCTGCAGCTGGCGACCAGTTATAAGACATTAATTTACATGCTGTCAGCTAGCTTTCTGCAGTCTGCTTCCCATCTAATGTTTGGTATTCTAGCAAAAGGTCCAACCCCAGCCACAGACAAAGCTACATCCCCAGTCCCAGCCTAGTCTCTACTCCAACTGCAACTGCAACTCAAAGTTGGGGCTTGCTTCAATTCGTCTTCGTGGCCTCTGCTGGTTAATGAGTTATGTCAAAGGAAAACAATGTTTGTTACTTCATTTATATACCATTATTATTTCTGTTGTGGTTGTCGTATCCATTCTTCCCTTGTCTCTCTTTCTCATTCTCTTTCCTCCCTCTCTCCCCTCTTTGTCTATCCCTTGCTTATGTCTTAGTTTTTCTTTCAGCAAAAACAGCAACAACTATTCTTCTATTATGTTGCTTGTTATTTGCTCTGCTGCATCTCTCCTCCTCTAGCTACTGTTGCTGTTGGTCGTGCTTTTGCTCCTCGTACTCCTGCTTCTGCTCATGTTGCTCCTTCTGCTATTGCTGCTGTTGAAGCTGCTTCAGATTCTTCTATAGCTGGTACCAGTGCAGTTGTTCACTGCTCATTGTTGATGGCGAAAGTTTTTGTGCGGTTGCATTGCAGCATGATTATGATTGTATTTCGTCATGTCACTATTATTTGCTATTTTTCGCTTCAGCTTATGCCCCGCAGCGTTTTCATTTGTGCAGTTTCTTCTTGTGCACTAAATTTAATCTACGCCAAATCAATTTAAAATTTAATTCAATGACAGATTCCTTGTCTTTGCGTTTATTATCGCTATTGTTATCTTTTATCATATACCTATATATTTTTTTTCTTATTTTCGCTTCGAAAGGTTTTCAGTTTGTGGCATGTGACCCATTAATGTTGTAAAATTGAGACTTGGTTGTAATTGTAACTAATTAGCTGAACAAATATTTGTCTTGCTAATAGCTTTGATAGAATGTTATTGTTCATTTTCGAAACAGTTCAATAGACGTTGACAAGCTAAGATAATGCTACTGCGGCGACTGCAGCTATTATTTAATATATTAGGTTGACAGAAACAAAGCCAACAAATCAAAATATCTATTAAGCTGACCGCCTGTAACGCCCCTTTTTGCCAACTCCTACTTAAATTGCGATTAAACTGTCTCACTCGTAGTATGGGGGCGTGCCAGCTGCGACATGTGCACAACAAATAAAAACAACAGAAGACAGCCGACAACAACAGTTAATAGCGACAAGCGCAGTTTATCAAATTAACTGCGCTTGCAGGAACACCTTTTCCTTGGTTGGGGCTGGAACTGGGGCTGAGAGAAATGAGGTTGTGTGTAGGGGTTCGGAAAGGGGTTCGAGATGTAACGAGTTGTAAATGTGCGTGCGTCTCCCTTTTGTGTATGGGAATGACTGTGCGGGTGCGGGTGAGTGTGTATGTGTGAGTGCTGTCATCTAATGATAAATTGCAATAAAACACTCGTGATCCAGAAAAATAGAAATAAAAGAAGAGTCCACGAATATGATAAATGGCATTTTGTATTGTGCACTCCGCTCTCCAAAGCTCTCCAAGCTCTTGTGGTGCTCGTTGTTGTGGGTCGGCTTTTTGGCGCTGGATTTCGCACTTGGCCGCCGCATAACCGCGAGCGTCTTTTGGTAACGGAGTAACAGTTACTCAGTTTCCTGCACGCTTGACTGTTTTTCCTGCCCTGGCCGGGATGGGCCGGGCTGGGCCAGCAGTAGATAGTCGCTTTTGTCTGCCTTGACTTTTCTTACAATGGAAACACGTACATTTCTCAAGCGTACGTGATGTCGAGTATTCATCAAGCATATTCGTTTGTTTGGCTGACGCTAACACACACTCACACTTATACTCAGAGAACGGGATCGTAATGAAAACATTGTCATAGCAGTTCGTAGACGAAGTCAAGTCTGTATCAGTGTGATTGTATGTCTGTCGACTGACTGTCTGTGTAAGAAGTATTTGTTGTTGATTATTATTTTCTTCAGCTTTTTACAGAGCTTGTGCCACACAGCCTGCCTGACAGCCACTCTACATGCTCCCTGAAAGTCGCCAATTAAAGATCTTATAGCAGAAACAGAAAACAAATTATTCTAATTGGTTGTTTAGCCTTAATTAACATTAACTATGCAAATTATGAATGTATATGTATGTATTCCCAATTAAGTATATATGTTCGTGTATATAAATATACACATATAGATATATTTGAAAACTTTAAGACATGAAAAGGAAATAATAACAAATAAGAAGGCTCTAGTCGAGACTGCTCGACTACGAAATCCCCTGAACCCTGCAAAAAAGTGATACTCTTCTTCTTTACGCACTTATGAGCGCGCGCTCTGCTAACTGCGCAGTTGCTGCTTTGTCTTGGGGGTGGGTTGGGCTGAACTTTGGACGCTTATAACTCCATTTCTAGATGGACGATCTTCATGAAATTTTCAGAGTAGATCAAGTATCTAAATCTACCTATGTGCCAAATTGCAAATCTCTAGTATTTGAAATGCGTTTTTTCCAAATTGGGGGCGAAGGGGGCATGGCATCCAAAATCTGAAAACTACAAAATCTGCGTATCCATAATATCTATCTAAATATATTGAAGTCTCTAGCTAAAACGGTGTAGAAGTTATACCCAAAAAACCTTAAAAATGTAAACGAATTTGCGAAATTTTTTATCGATAATTTGGAAATGGGACGAGTTATCGAAAAAACAAAATAAACTCGTATTGCGTAGCTAACATACGAGTGTTCATGTGAAATTTCAGCTCTCTAGCTTTTGTAGTTTCCGAAATCACGACGTTCATACGGACGGACGGACGGACGGACGGACGGACGGACGGACAGACGGACAGGGCTCAATCAACTTATTTTTTTATGCTGATCAAGAATATATATACTTTATAGGGTCTGCGACGTCTCCTTCTGCCTGTTACATACATTTCACAAAACCATCATACCCTGAATTCCCATTTTCAATGGGTTCAGGGTATAATTATCTTATTTGCTATTCATTTGTTCGGCAAATATCAGCGGATTGATAGCATAAGAAATGCTAAGCCTAAGCCTTATCTCTTAGCTGTTAGTTAACAGCGTTTATGTTGTTCTACTGTTAATGCACAGTGGTATGCTTGCAACTGTTATACGCGCAACAGTTTATAGCGCAGAGTTGGAGAGCGAGCCAGCGAATTTCTCTTATGTGCACAAAGCTCTCTTGATTCTCTCTCTCTCTCTCTCTCCCCTTCTAATTTGAGAATAACAAAATGGAGAATTTCGAAAGCATTTCGTTTTTTGCGAATTTCGAAGTTGCCGACCACGTTTCTTTTCGTCATGTGGCATCATTAATCATGCTTAAATATACAGGCCATATCGAAAGCAATTGTGCAATTTGGACAACAATATTATTTCAATTACACTTGGCGACTGAAGCGCTTCGTTGCCCGGACTGTGTTCGCTGTCGTTCGGTGAACATATTGTGTTAACTGGCATTGGCGTGCAGCTACAGGCGCTCAGCAGGCAGTTGACAGTATTTTTTTTTTTATTGATAACATCGGTAGGGTCCAAAAAACGTAACCCACTTACTGTCACAATGTCACGCATTAAATGCACGCAGTAAACAAGATGGATGCTGTAAGCCCGAAGAAGATGAGAGTGAGAGGTTTTCCGGATTTAAGTACAAGTGCAAATATGCAGATTGAATTCTTTTGCAAACTAATGCAATTATATGAGTGCCAAAGAGAGAGAGAGAGAGAGAGAGAGAGAGAGAGAGAGAGAGAGAGAGAGAGAGAGAGAGAGAGAGAGAGAGAGAGAGAGAGAGAGTGTGTGTGTGTGTATATGTAGGTGCCACTGAGACTATGTGTTAGTGTGTGTATGTGTATACGAGTCTTCGTATCTTTCCGTGTCATTAGCATGCATGCTTGCATTCTCTCCCAATGGGTGCCACACACATAATTCTAGAGTGTTCCGGCTAATGTGTCCTTAATAGCGACATCATCGCTGCTCGTGTTGCTGGCCATGCGAGCTCCAAATGGAATTAAGTATGCTAAAAACGGAAGCCTGCAAAATAAAAAATTTGTAAGGCTATGCAAAAGTGCAAAGAAATTAACGCTGCCTGTGACGGTCATTTCCACGCTCTCTTTCTCTTTCTGCATTCTAAACAAGAACGCAATGCAATCCCTTTTATCCTTATTTTCTCTGCAAATGGAAATGGAGTGTATTTGAACCCACTCTTCGGAAAGCTGGAGTGACGGTACGAAAGGCTTGAGCTAGAAAAAAGTAAAACTAAATGTCTTGTTTGATATTTATCCAATTGTTTAAACATTTGCTGGCCTCACGCAAAGGGCCAAAATACTGGACAGGTTTATAAAATGTATAATGCTGTAAGAATATATTTGATACTATCATTATCTCGTTAGTCTCCAACCTATGCGGCTGGTGGGTCACTAAGGAAATAACAAAAAGCTACATAAATTTAATGATGAACCTAGTATAACCTATAGTCGGACACTATATTTTAGCAATCTAACTTATTTAGTTTATGCGTGCCCAATTCATTACACATGTATATGTGCGTCTGCCAGATTTTATGGCACACACACACACAGAAGCCACAGCTGACTTTAGTGAAATTTACAAGCTGTCAATAATTTATTCGCCAGCAAAACTCTACAGCAAAAGTGCCGTAAATTGGTAGTGGCTGTTTCAGTTGTTGTTGCTGTTGTAGTTGTTGCAGATGCTTCTACAAGCAATGTGTTGGCATTTGTGTGTGTGTGTGCGCGGGGTGCGTGGGTTTTTCTGTGTGTAGTTAGCGGTAACGGTAATTGTAGCGGCATCAATTTCGCACACATAAATATTCATATGCGGCGTTTTATCACAAGCGGGCGAAGATATTTTCTCTCTCTCTCTCTTTAGCAAGTAGGCGTGGCCATGGCTGCGAAAACGTTTTCGTAGTCTTCAGTGGGACGCCTAACACAGGACTTGCGTGTGTTAATTTGACGGCACAGGATTTATTTAATTTTCGTTTTATCCAACAGACAAAAGGAGGTAGTTCTGAAAATCTCGAGCCTAGGCAACGGCAACGTTGCTTGACTGTATTTGTGTGTCTGTGGCCAATTTATTAAAATTAATTAGCTGCTGTTGCTCTGTTTGCATGTGGTTTTCCAGCCGCAAGTAATATATGCACTTTTGTTTTCTTTTCTATGGCGTCACGACTGAAGCTGAGCAGATGTTGGTTTATTACCCAACGTATGTACATATATACATATCATGATATTATTTTAATAAACATTAATAACAATTTTATATGCATATTCGTATTATAAGAAGTGGAATTGAAAACCACAATGCTGAAGTCGTATTGGTAGTTCGTTCATTGCAGTGTGTTAGTCAATTATGCTGCTAAAATGTGTCTACCTTTTATCAGACTCAAATGTGTTTATCATGCCTGTTAAAACGTAAAACTATTTGAAAGTAAACGCCAGAGAAACTATTTTTACCAACAATTTTGCCTATGTGTAAAAGATTGGGCAGTTGCTAGACTCAGTGGCCAATGAGTGTCCTGAGTGTCCTCTAAAACTTGCTACGGCATTTGTTTATGTAATTTGGCAAAAATGTTGAACAAAATGCTCCTCAGCAAACAGCAAATACAGAGAGTGTCATGTTTGGGGACAAAAACATGATGAAACTGAGTAGGGGCAGATCGGGCACAGACCAGAACAGGGCACGGGGCGCCATAGACACAACTTGGCAGCCATATTGTGTTTGCTGCACAAAATTCTTGAAAACAAGTACGATGCAACTACAACAAGCAGGGCGACAAGCAACAGTATCCATATCTGTGTTTGTGTCCATGTCCCAAAAGTAGTAAAGGTCATTTCTGCTTGCCCATTAGCTGTCGCTGGATGTGTTTGAGTGTATGGCCATGTGGCCGAAACTACATTGCCTTTATTGGCTGTTGAAAATAATTACAATAGTTTGTTGCAAATATATAAAAACAAAAGCAAAAGCAGAGCGCTGACAAAAAAGAAAAAATCTAACTACAAACAAGGTGCTGTGTTAAAATTTCCACTTTTATGAGCTGTATGAGAGCCCAAACAGCTTTCATAATTTCAGTAATGCATTGCAAGGAGTCATTCGCCTTGTTTGATTTTAATTTACTTTGAAGTAATGACAGCACCACTGCCGGCAGAAAAATGTGTCCAGTTCAGGTGGCGCAGCCCTCCAGACGCATTGCTATAATTACAAAAGTTTTTTAATAAATAGACAAAACACACAACAACAAGGAAAGAAAATCAACCCAAAACTTTTGACCAGTCCAACAATGACGAGGAAAAGCTATTTCTGTTGCCATTGCCATCGCCATAGCCATAGCCATTGCTGCTCTGTCAGCATAGGCAGTGACAAGTACATCAAGATGGTTTTAAACGTTGACTTGACATTTGTCGTGGCTGTAAAGGCACTCGTCTTCGTAAGGCAATCCATTGTCAATATGGCCGATCAACTTAAGTCCGGTTTGCCATTTGCTTGATGAGCTCTCGCTTCGGCCTGCTCCTGGAGCTATTTATGTTTGTCTGCTGTTAATAAAAAGTAATGTCTGTGGAATACTTGCGCCCGCTGCAGCTGCGTTTGCATGTTAAATGGCTGCGCTCTCTGCCTGGGTGTACCATTTGTCAAACGTCAGTGCTCATGAGCTGTTATTATTATTAGCTGCAATTGCAACGCCGACGACGCCGAGGACGATGGAAATGGGTGTGACGTTAGCTTGGAATTGCAATGTGCTTCACACTGCATGCTGCACGCTGCATGCTGCACGCTGCATGCTGCGTGACGTTGGCCACCTTCTGGCTATTGCTGCTGCTGCTGCTGTTTGGCAGTTGCAACCAGCATTGTCTACTTTTTTGAAAAATAGCACTCCATTTTTTATACAGCACTTTGCATTTTCTATTACTTCATTAGACGCGGCAAGCGCAAACAAAATGCACTCGCTCGCTCTGCTGCAGTCCTGTGTGCATGCCTGTGTGTGTGACTGTGACAATCCCTTTTTCGCGGATAAGGAAGCTCTATTTTTAGAGCATTTTTTTTACAGGGCTGGAAGATATTTGCAATTCGGAATTAATTTATCTTCATCCATATATTTTGAGCCAATGGTACTGTTCGTCTACAAAGATAATAGTGCTACTCTGTTTAAATTACCTTATTTAGGATGCTGTGCTAATTCTGAGTTGAATATGGGTATGATAAATATTTGGACTCCCAACCCTGGTTACACAACTAAGTCATGGCGGGCTCATAAGTATACAATGATTAATGTCAAGCGAGTAAACTGCGGGCACGTATGTATGTAACATATGTATGGATCAGGGGAAAAGCATGGAGAGGAGAAAGGGAATGGGAATGGGTATGGGTATGGGTATGGGAATGGGAATTGGAATGGGAATGAAAATGGGGCTGCATGAATACGATTGGAGATGAAAAATGTGTAAAGAGCTGTGTGCGGGTAATGTGTACCTTTCGCAATTGAAACTCGTCATTTGCCAGTTAATTTCAAGCGTTAACAATAAAAAAATTAAAATAAAAAAAAAAAAAAATCACTGAGTAGCAGCTACAAAGTTTCATTGCGATGGAGCTGCAAACTTTTTTTTGTTGTCGTCGCAGCGTTTTAAATTTTCATAATTCATGAGCGCAGCGTCCTCTCGCTGCTATTCCTCCTTCTGCACCGCTCGTGTGGTGTTTTTCCTGATGTTTGTTTGGCACACACAAAAAACCGCGCTAAACTTTTTTGAACTGAGTAAAATAGCAAAAAATATAAATAAAAAGAACCTTCTAAAAAATGTGGAATCTCTGTTTTGCTCTGTGTTTCTAATGCCGCAAAGAGTTTATAGTTTAGACTGGCTGCCCAGCTCTCGGTGGTTGTACACGTTTGTGTGTTGCTTTGTAGGCGTTACAGTTGCTTCAACGATGAAAGTTAAAGCAAAAACTTTTGTTTTATGGTCTTTTATATGAGCTGTCAAAACTCTAGCCAAGCTCGCCACTAGCCCCAGTTTCATCCCTTGTATACTTGTGGAGATAAATAGTCTACATGAGCGTCCAAATAGTCGCCAATGTAAAGCTTATAGCGTTCTCTCGTTCACTCGTTCACTCCTTCTCCCTTACTCTCTCTCTCTCTCTTTTCCGGCGCTCCCGTAGCGATCTAACCACCCGCTAGCATGAGCGAAAGTTTTGCCACCAAAGTTATGAGTTATGTGTGAAAGTGCCAACTTTACACGCTGTCACACAATTTGCGCAATTTCTTTTGCCATTTCGCGACGACCCAGCGTAACAAACAGCCAGACAAAAAGACAGGCATCCAGCCATACAGCCAGCCAACCAGACATATAGATAGACAGTCATGCAAGCAGGCTGACTGGTAGTCAAGTAGGAACAAATTTAGTCAGTCACAAGGCGAGACTCTGCGGTGGCCGCTTAAAGTGCGTTCCGAATTTACTAGAATTGCCAGTTCGAGCTGCAGCATGTAGCTAAAAACAAATTGACAGGAAAAGCGGCCACAGCTCGCTTTCAATATTTAAAGCTCCTCCCCACGTGCTATATTGTGCATGGAGAGCAGCTGAAAACACAAAACAGCAGGCGCTGACCAGCACCGCTGACATGCCGTTAAGTACTTAACCCAGAGTGCAAACAGCAAAAAGAGTAACCGAGCAGGGCAGCGATAGCATGAGCAACAGCAATAGCCACAGCAGTAACACCAGTCGATGTTGTGCAGAGACAAACAGAAGTCAAAAATCAAGGGAGTCAGCCGAAACATTGGCCACCAATCTACACACACATACACTCTAACAATTGCACATTCAATCGAACGGTCGATTAAAGATAAAATTGAATTGGAAAGAACTAAAATGTTAGGAGTAATTTCAATTGTTGGCCTTGGTTTTCCTTGAGTAATAGTATCAGTAAATCTTTTTCAAATTACGGACATTTTAAATTAAATTAAAAGGAAATACTTTTGCGTTTCTTTTGTTATAATTGCTCAAAATATAATTTGCCGCTCAAATTATGCTCTCAAAATATTGATTTCAAGTCTGCGACCCAGTTGACTATGTCCATTAATTTGTGTTATTTTGATGCTGGAGCCCTAGAATAACTAAATTGGTACCAATAGTAGTCCAAAGCATTTCTGTATTGGTGTGTGCGTTCATGGCTGTTTGATTGTTGCCACGTTGTTGGCGTTTTTAATACCGCACGCTTTGTCGTGTTTGACATTTTAATCGCCTTAAATTTTATGTTGAGGTGCGCAGGTGGCTAGCGGTCGTCCACTGCTCGAACACACAGACTCACACTTAGAGAGATACTCACAGAGACACACATACCTTCTCATTCCCGAAAACAATACGGACAGCACGTCGACGTCGCCAACTCCAGTTTTGCGATGCTGGCAGTTGGGCAACTTTATGTTGTGCAGCGGTCCACAAGTAAAATTTCCGTTCGAATTACTTTCTAATTCTGTAATGAATTGTTTTTGTGGGCTAACGAGGGAAAATTTACATCGAGGCCGCATCAAAAGTTGCGCATACGCCCTGGCTTACCAAATGACCAGAAGGGAGGGGGTGAGAATATATTCCAGACTGTTTATCTGACAAAGATAAGAGCATGCAAAGTTCTTTAAGCACTTTTTTTTTTTAATTTATTTTATTTTTTAGATTTTTTTTTTATTTTTACCATTGTTGTTGGCATAATTTGGTATCTTTCAACGGTGCTGCGCTATTTTTGTGGCGCCGTAACCACTCAGACACTTATTTATTATAGTAGCCGGCTGTTCGAATTTTTGTCGAATTCTGTGTTCTAGTTGGGTGGTGTCCTTCCGTACCAAGCCACGAAGTTTGTTTAAGCAGCTGTGGTCCAGCTGTCGAAATCCCTTGCATAAATTGCCGGATTAGTATTGTTAACCGAAAGTTTTGTTTTGCATTTTAAAAAGGTGGCCATTCTAAAAGCAGAACACCAACAGCAACAGCATATGGCTAATAAAGTTGGAAATTTACATAGTGGGATTAACAGAAGATGCAAGAGAGAAGGAGATAGAGAGAGAGGGAGAGAGAGGCAGGGAGAGAGAGAGAAAGAGAGAGAGAGAGCGAGAAAGAGAAAGAAAGTGAGTTGAGAGAGGCAGACATTAGATTTTGATGATGCTAAACTATTGAAGTTAAAAACCGTGAAATTATATATCCAGTGATCTAGTGAAATAATTCATATCTGTTACGATGTGTAACACTCACTGAAAACTATATTAGTAAGAAGCATACAAATTTCAATATGTGGATCCTTACCTTACCCTACATTATTATAAAAGCTATCAGTGCTCGAAGCTCTTAGCTGAATCTGAAAGCTGCAGTAGGTGCAATTTGTTGACACTGCCACAGGCATTAGTAGCATTCGATATGGTAAACAAAATATCTCTCGTTACGCTGTATGTTTTTATAACTTTTTGATTGTCGTTGCTGTTCTGACAGGTGGAAGAGCAAAAAACCGCCTGCAGCAATTATAGGGCGAATGCGGGAACTATTTGTTGGCTGTGGGGCGCTTCATGGCCTCAATAACTTGGTAATGGAGCAATGGCGTCGCCCAACAATGAGTACTAGAGCAGCAGGAAGTACTTAAGAGCAACGCAGAGCACTTCCTGTTTTTGTTTTGTCAATACAAAAAACGGCGTCAACTGCGACGACGTTGTCGAGTTGAATTTGCAATGCAGCAGCTGCTTTGCTGAAGCAGGTTCAGGTTTTAGCTTCAAGTCCTTTTTAGTTTTGCTCCTTGCTTTTTGCTGCTCTGCAGTGTAGCTGTATATATGTATACAGTTCGTTTTTGCTAACGTCTTATATTACCTGTTTGTATTTTGTTATTGTAACTGCTTTATCGTTCCACTTTCGTGAAGCTGCTTTCAGTATCAATTCGTATCTTGAGACTTTAATATGCATTGCTTGCATTCTTGGCTATCGCGTTGAAGGTGGTACATCATTCGCATTCAAATATTCATTCAGCTGGGTGCGCAAGTCAGGCAGCTTCTTGTTGCCCTACCTCTTCTTGTTGGCGTTGCCAACACACAAAGCATTTTAATTTCTTTTATCCTTCATTACAGCTGCTTCCCTATGGCTATTTCGTTGTTTCGTCGCAGTTTGCGTCCTGCTCGACGGCGACGTCGACGTCGCTTCGCGGGTTTTCTGCTGTGTCAGATTACACACACTCCATTAACATTTTATGCGCTTGTATTATCGCAATTAAATTTTTAATGTTTTCATTTCAAGCACATTGCATTTTCATGTAGTCAGCCCAGACCCAGCGCCTTTGGCATTGACTGCCAAGCAATCAGCACACGCGGCACCGCAGACAAACACCGGCAACGCAAACGAGGTGCTGGTCCTGATGCTGCTGTTGGTACTGGTTAAAACCACCTACAAGAGAACCACGAGCATCAACAGCCTCAACTGGATTCATTTTGTTGCCTTTGGCTAGTAGAAAGCAACAGCCGCAGCAACAGCAACAGAAAGAGAAACAACTCGTAGCATGTAAATGCACCGGGAGTTGTTTGCATGTGCGTGCAACTCAGCGTGTGGAAACAATTGCAACAGCAAAAAGCATTTTCTGCAATAATAATTTTAATGAAAGTGTTTGCCGTAATCACATAGAGTTTTTCTACGGCTCCTTCGTACATTACACACAGAAAAAAAGTAAAACTTAATTCGCGCAGGAATGTAAGCTGACAAAGTCTAAATTTGGATATTTAATGCTTAATCTAACTTCTGTATAAGCTTTCGAAGAAAAGAACATTTGAAGATTAAACCTATTTTTGCAACTATATTACTGAGTGTAAGAGTTGTCTGTTTGCTATTTGTGTAGGGTCGAGTGACGAGTGACGAGGAGTTTTAATTAATTTAAATTGCATAATTTATGCTTTAAATGGCGCCAAAAAGCCAACACAGCTGGATCTGCAGACAATGTTCGCTTATCACTGCTGGGTTCTCAGAGATGACTCCATTTCTACGGTCAATGTTCGGTTACATGCATGGCTGCACCGGAAATGAACCTTTAACGACTTTGACTAGACTCCAACAACATTCAGTAAAGTATTCCGGATCTGAGCAGCTTGGCGGCAGCATGTGTAATCAGTAGCTATGATGGCGTTTCCAAATAAAATAGGCACTGCTTGAAATCAAAATGAAGAATGGAGTGAATGCCATGGATGGTAGTCACACAATTAGAATAATTGCGAAAGCCTTATTTGCTGTGTCGAGTGTGTGGAGTTTATAGCGTGTGTCGAGTGTGTCGTAGCTCCTACAATCAATTCCAATGATAATAAATTTAATTTTTGCTGCGCACTCGACTCGTGCGATGCTGGAGCAATGCTAAATTGAAACGTTCCACACGTACGACTAAAACTATCACTAGCCGAGTGTGACTATGACTATGGATTAGCAGCCAGCAGGATGTGCCATGGACTCTTTCTTCTCTCTTTTTTAGTGCTTGTTTCCCTTTTACTCTCTTCTATGGGTACCTACTCTTTGTACGCTGCTAAACACAATTCTCGTTGCGGTGTCGAAGGCAAAACTTTTGCTTTTTCCGTTACAAAAGTTTTCCTTTAGAAAATTTTGCGCTTTTGTACTGGAAAACTGGCATCAGCACGTGTGGTCCGTCTATGGGATGCCGCTGCCACTACCACCACCGACCCGTTCACCTACTCATCGACTCTCAGTCGGTGCCATCAACACTTGCTCATGAGCCCTGAAACGTGTTTGCCATTTGCGAGCAGTTTTTTCCTCGCCTTCCCACGGCTCACTGGCTAAACTAACCTCAATTATTTGTCATTCAATACGATTATGGGCAGGCTGCCTGGTTACTGGTGACTGGTTGGTGACTGGTTACTGGTATTTGACAATTGCGTTGCCATTATGCGCGTTGCATACTGAGCGCGGATGTGAAGTAGCCGCGAGGCCAAGACTTTTCTTTGCATGTCACAATGGCATTGAAGACTAAGAAAACAAACTTCAGGCGCTGCGCTTTATGTCGGAGTCCCCTATCGAGGGCGGCAAACATGCTTTATTATTCCATTAAAATATACATATACATAACTCCCTCTAGTTAGCTTTACTACGTATTTTATTCAATTTTTATTGGCTTATTTTTTGCCTTCGTGCTCTGTATTCCAGTCGCTCAATCTCCCTCTTGACTAATATTTTTTGGCGCTTGCAGTTGAAGTTTACAGTGAAACTCACTAAAGTTCAATTAAAAGTTAGGAAACATCGTCGTCGTCACCATCAGAGCAGTCACAGACACGATTTTCTGCTTCAAAGCTCGGTACATAAGTAATTATAGCAGGTTTTTACTTTATTTTTATTTATTTATTTATACATTTATTAATTTTTTTTTTTTAATTCTAAATATTCGAGCGAACACTGTTTATTGTGAATTGAAATGGATATTAAAGTGGCTCGGCCATGTTATTGTTCCTGTAAGATTATTTTCCAGTTAGGAATAAATGGAAATGATGCATGTATTGATTGGATGGATGGGCTATCCGCCTTGAAATACTTTTCTAAGTTGGGTAAGCTGTCATGTACGTGGTATTTGTGTTACTCTTCAAGTGCTTGTTTTATTGTTTGCTGATGAGTACGTTGACCATTAAATGAATTTTAATGTGAACTTTTTTGGCCTTTTTTTTTTTGGTCTTTGATGCCCCTCATTCCCCAGTTGCAAAGTTTTCAGTATCGCCTCCTCTTTCAGCGTTTGTTTCCCTCTGAACTTTATTTCCTCCCCTCTCGATGTCAGTCCGCAAAGTTTTTGCAGCAACTACTCGCGAATGTCTTCATTATGCGTTGGTTTCCCGGTTGCCCTGGCAAACTTTAAGCACAACTTAATCAAAGTCAAGGAGCGCAAATGTGCGTGATAAAATTATGATTATTATGTGAGTATTTTGCAAATATGTGTGAAATTATCGTTTCCATGTACAGATGCCAAAAGTTTACCTGCAAATCAACATAACAGGTACGCGGCTCGTGTTTAACTATGATGTCGCTACTATTAGGCAACTTTTTCTTCATGCGGCCAAGAGCGGTGGCAGTCGCAATAGTAACGGCAACGGCAAATAGTAACAGTACTTGAGGAAGACTTGACATTGCTCATACACTTAGTATATATAATGTACAGTAACAGAGAGAGAGAGAGAGTGAGTGAGAGAGAGAGAGAGAGAGAGAGAAAGAGAGAGAGGGAGAGAGGGAGAGAGAGAAAAAAAAGAGAGCGAAAAATTATTATATACAAAAAAAATGCAGCACCAAGTAAAAAGTGCTGGGCATGAACTTGCAAATAGAGGAGTTTGCATCTTATGTTGTGAGTCGCTTCATATGGCAAGTATGGGGTACGAGTCTGTGTTTAAGTGCAGCCAAGGCAACGAATTTGACAGCCATTAATGTAAAGCCATCATTAAAACTGCACGACAGAGTTGTAAGAGATTTTGGGTTCAAGACGGAGCCGGTGCTGCTGCCGAATTTGATGGCTTTTGATTCATTAGAAAATCACTTCATGACATTTAATATGCAAATTATAAGCACTAAAGTCTGTCACACATACATACACCCATACATTCACACACACTCACACACACACACTCACACACACGCTCGCACAAACGCCGGCATGTATGCAGAGGAAGACGCATCTCTAATGCCAAAGTGGCTGCAGCTTTTGAAGTTGCGCGCATAATTTTCTAATTAAGTTTCGTTAGCTTTTCTGCTTCTTCCTGCACTTTGTGCGTTTTTTGTTGTTATTGCATTGACTTTTAAGTAGCTTGCCAAGATTAACTGACTTGGCTGCTAGCAAAGTCTTGCTTTACGAGGAGCGTCTCGCAAATGTCGTGCGTACTATATCTTGATTTCGTCTTTTTCCTACTCTTGCATGCACTTTTAACAAGATTTTAATTTGAGCTCATTATGTAAAGCTGCTCAAAGGCGCATACCTAAGACAAAAGACCATAAAATATTCATCAAAGGTGGACAAGGAAAAGATATTGCACCTACGTTTTAAAAGCGTTTACGGACTTAAGGGTAAATATCAAAAACATATTTACAGCAATCTCGAATCAAATGAGAGTTTTTTTTTCCTTTTTCAGCTATAAAAATGGTATGTTTCCAATTAATTACAGTAATACTTAAGTTGCATATAGAATTGCAGGGAATGCTAGAAACTAGCATAATTCATGTGTAAGCTCGGTATGTGTAAACTAGCACATTGGTTAACATTGACGTCACGTTTGTGTTCCATTACCCACACGTTTTATTTAAATTTGCGCTGCCTTGATAATTATGATGTGCAGATGTCAGCTGCAGTCGAGCGTTGCTTTAATTATGTAGTCCGGCACCCATGTCCGATTGTACGCACAGTTTAAGCTGGGTTTTTTCCACACTTTTCACTGCTATATTTGCAGCTTTTTATTGCATAGCGGCAGGCACTCATTAATTGCAAACCGTTTGCAATGTTCGCAGCTCGTTGAACGCTGCACTCTGCGTTTTTTGCGCCCTCTAACGAATTCATTTCATTTCCGCTGCATTCATTTGCACGTCACCAACATACACACATACACAGAGAGACAGAGAAAGAGAGAGGGAGAGAGAAATATATATAAAGGGAGAGAGAGAGAGAGAGAGATACTCATACATACAAAGACACATAGAGAGACATTGCGGTTGCAATTTCATTGGACTGTGGCCACAAGCTCTGGCCAGGACCATCATTTCAACGTTGCTACATCGTGCACACAAACTCCAACTTTAGCGCGTTGATGATGACATTCCCAAAATGCAAAGTCCACATAGCTCAACGTAGATAGCGAGCGATCGTCCAAGTACAACTGTGAATCTGATTCTGAAACTGAGCTTGCTTTGAGTGCACACAGAGTCCGGTCCAGAGTCCAGTCCGACTCGTTCTGGCATTTCCGTGTGCCGTTCCGTTTCGCTGTGCGTTGTTAGCAACCGACTTCCGAGGGTAATTAATTCGAGTACTCGACGTCATCGTCGTCGTCGTCGTCGCAGTCATCGTCCTCGTTGTCTGTTTTAAACGACTTACAACTCGGATTACAATTAGACAAGCTGTTCGGTTTGCGATGCTGTTTTGCGCAAATAGTTGCCGCTGCTTTTTATGTTTTTCACTTGCAAAATGAAAATTTGCATGTTGCCAACTCTAACAGCAACACCAACACCAACCACCAGGCCCACAGAACTTCGCATTTATTTACGCTGCGGTTTCATAGTTGCAACGTCAATGTCCCAATGACACTAGCTGAAATCGTTTTATATATGCAAATGCGGGCTCATTTTGAAGCAAACAAAACCACCCAACTAGTGATCATTGCTGTGGAGCTGTTAAAAATAAATTAAGTTTTTTAATCTACAATCAACTGCTCCAACTGCTTATTTTAAGTATGCACGATATGCATATATATATATATATATATATATATATATATATATATATATATATATATATATATATATATATATATATATATATATATATTTAAATACATATTTAAATGTGGATAATATTTCAGCTGTATAGGATCCTGCGTTATAATAATTTATGTGTGCTTTTTATTATTCTCTGCCGATTGCCTTCGACAGGATATGTACACATTGTTTGTGTCCAAAGAAGAAAGTATATAAGACGCATCAATCAAAAGCAAATCACAACACATAAAACTTCTCGCATTACCTCAAAATGAGCGAAAATAAAAAGAAACGTACAAAATTACGACAAAAATGGCGTAGCCAAATCTCATTAAGTGAGGCAGGAAATCACAAAAAATATATATTGCCCACTTTAAAGCAATGCTGCCACTTCATCATCAGACTCCTCCCCTTGTCTGCCCGTCCACTCCTCCCTACATAATAAAGAGACAAAATGTAACTAAACACCGAAAACACAGTCAGGGAATGGCAAGAAAATGGCCAAAACTTTAAATCATTCCTCACACGGTGCCTGGCAAAATGGCAGAGTGTCAGAGTGGCGAATGGCTGTTAGCGCTCCTCTTGAAGGGGATAGTGCAGGGTGTTATGCTGTCATAAAAATTGTCTTGAGTATTAGTTTTGGTCTGTGACAAGGTGCCAGCCGGTGCTGACATTTATTCAGTGTCCACTCACTACTGCTGCATTTATGCTGGGGGCTTCTTATCTGTGCGTCCAGGTTGAGGTCCTAGCTCCGACGCTCCGTGTTTCGTAGTCCCTCAGCTCGTCTGTCACTGTACAACAAAATATTATTGGTGTGACTGCTCGGGCTGCTGGTGCTGTTGCTGTTGCTACCGCGGCTGATGGTTCCCCGTAATGACAAACAAAAATCAACAGCATGCAAAAGGTGGACGCTGGGAATCTAATATGCAAATCCGTTTTTTATTTTATACAATTATTCTTTCCCATTGTTTTCTCACTGAAAAATAATTATATAATACATATATATATATATATATATATATATATATGTATATATATATGAAATGAAATATAAAAACTGAAACGTAATACTGCTTGAAGAATTAGCCAATCAACTGGTTGTTCTATGTCCGCCTGAAACTACACTTTATCCACCTAATAATATGAAATTTACCAGCGGTATTCGATTTTAATTCAAATTCCCATCAAGTCTCAAAGAGTTTTAATTGAATGGACTGCAATTATTTAATTGTCAGGGAAGACGAGACTTTAAGCCTTTTGAATATGTGACAATGGAATTTGAGGGGTAGACAGCTAAATGTGTACATCCATCATGCGATGGTGACATTTGCAACTGTCAGAAGTTTTCGTAGCTTGTCGCTAAATTTACACTGATTGACAAAACGAAATGTTGGCGCATCTGTTACTTGACTTAGTTGAAGATGGAGAGGCGGAAATGTTATGCTAATGAGTTATTGTATGCATACGTATGCAGCTGAATGCAAATGTGTGCTGCAACTGCATATGTCTTGGGAACTGTCGACCTTTACTCTCTTGGGCGCAGAACAAAGAAACAATTTCAGAAATTTGCAAAAAGCAAACAATAACAACATCGATATCAACATCGACATCGACATCGACATCGACAACGTGATGGCACTTTGTGTTTTATATAAGTATTTTGTATATTTTTAGGGCATTTTTGCAGTTGTTGCAACGTAATTTAGTATGTCCTTTTCAATTAAGTGCTGTATCATATCAAATAGGAGAATTAATTGCTTTTGAGTGTAGAGGGAGAGTGTAAGAGAAAAAGAAGGAGAGAGAGATAGTACAATTTAAAATTGTTGCCATTGAAAATATTTTTTTTTCGATAAGGCTTTAAGGTTTTCACATAAACACGTATGCACATAGAATAATCTATCGGCTTGCTCAATATATTTCAATATATTTAGGTAAGCAATTTAGTTTAATCAATGGCCGTTGGGGCTTTGGTTGATTAAATATAGGAGCGTTAAAGCAGCTGCCACAGACATATACTCACACCTATTACTAGCATTACTTTCTGTACACTGTGTGTGTATGTATGTGTGTATATAGTTTTGCAGTCGACTCTAATAAGTGAATCAAATTGTATTTGATTTATGATTGCTTTTGATTTTCTCCTCAGTCTCAAGGGTTACCTGGTGTTTAATGAATAATGTATAGCGCTTCACAAAATAGGCTAGCCATTAACAGATCAAAAATTAGTTTTAATAAGTTAAGCATAAAAACAAAAAGGAAACATAATTTTTATCTTATTTAATTTTTAAATTTATTCATGTGTAAGAAAAATAATTAACGGATTTAATTTTAGAAGTCGATTAAATATATATTTATAAGCTGCAGGCGAAATACTTTTGTGTACAGTAATAAATGCGACAATGGTAATGCCTACAGTAAAGCACATGATATGATCTGAGAAAGTAGGGAGTTTCAGTGACAGCAGCAGAGCTGTTCTAATGTCGTGGCCACGTCTTGGATTGCTGTCAGCTACCATGCTTGTTTGTCGTCTGCATTTCGGTGACATTTTTGCCATTAGCCAAATGTCAATGCTCAACGGCAAGTGGTAAGAAGCACTTATAATAGATGGGATTTACAATTGTCGTCAACAAGAGCAAGAACAACAAAAGTGAAATCAGAACAAGAAGCAGGGCCGAGCAGGACGCAGAAGGCTGTCGGCTGTCAGCTACCGGTTGCTGATTCTTGGGGGTGTCCTTAGCAACTTCTCATGTTTGGTGGAGGAGGTTTCGCGATAAAAGAATGGCACTAAAGCAGTTTGATCGCTGCCTTGGGGTAAGTGCTGGCGCAACCGTCTGGTCCTGGTCCCTATCAAAATGTTGTTGTTCTTATAGTCCTGACGGCACCTGACAGTAAAGTCTTGCACACGATAATTTGAATAATTTCACTGACCCGAGCCAATCACCCAAACCCCTGAAAGGCATACTAGCAAATATCATCATTTCCATTCACTTTACTGTCTACTGTCTACTATATTCTGCCTGCTGCACGCTGCCCATTGCCTTCTGGCTTATATCTTCTTCCTGCTGATTGCTACCTCCTGCTGACAAATGGTTTTTAAATCACCTGTCCAACTCGTTGCACTTTTTGCAGAATTCTTTTTTTTGCTACCGATTTTTGCGTTAGGGCATTTCACTGGCAATTCGTTACTTCACATTTGAAATTAACAGTCAACTTTCACACGCATATTTTACACAGGCTGATGCAACGTGGCGTATGCGTAACCACAATGAAAACCAGTCCTGTCTGTTGGGCAGCATGACGGCTTATTATCAAGCAAGAGCAGCAATTTGCACACATGCCGCAAACTGAGAAAGGGGAAAAAAGTTCCCATTCATGGTTGCTGCACTTGTCGTGTGATGGATTAAACGGCTCTTAAGCAGCCGAACGATAAGCGGCGCTTATGGCAAGCCATTTTTGAGCTGCTAGAGCCACTTCCCCTGTCATTTCCACATCCAACTCACTTTAGACACCTCAGCTTGTGAAAACAGGCAATTAAAGTCGGTTTTAAAATTAAAATGTAAATTTGGTAGTCTAGTGCACTAAAAATTCATACGAATAATCTGCATCAATAGATTCAATTTTCAAGATATTCAAGAGATTCAATGCATTGCACGTATACAGAGAATGTAAACACTAAAGGAAAAGCAAATGTTCGAATTCCAAAGCAGAGATAGTAAGCAAAAAAAAAATTAAACAATATCAAATGTTAAATGAATGCACAGCATATATGTATGTATATAGATAGAAAGTAAAAAGTATTTATAAAATATTATAGCATAAGTAAGCATATCCTTGCTTGGATTTCATCATTGGCAACTGCTGTAAGAGTAAAATACACAATTATACCTATTATCAATACAGTCGTAGCACAAACAAATACACAAAATTATGCTAATAATGCTTGGACCACTTTATCTGTGAAAATTTGCAAATGGAATTTAGACAGAGTTCGGGCTGGACAGCTTAATCGGTAGACTGTTTAGTTTGTGCTACTTGTGTGCCAAATGTGTGCTCCAAATATAAATAAATGTATATATAAGAGAAGAAATTGCTATGCATAAAACCAAATCAGCAAATCGGATTTGATGGTCAAGTGTTTTGTGTGTGGGTGGCTATTATGCAATCGTCATGCCTCATGTTTCGTTTTTATAGTTGGTTTGTTTATGCAGTTTATGAAACAATTGTTGGTATGCATGAGTGTGTGTCTGTCTGAGCTATATATGTTGTAAATATATGAATATATGCGAGTATAAATGCCCCCTGTCGTTGCGTGGCATGTGATCAAATGAAGACGCCTAATAGAGATTTTGTGACCGCCGGCATTTGGCGCTCGCTGTTGCATGCGGATGCGTTTGATTGGTTTTAAATTACATTTTCGGGCAGCAGTTCTTGATTTATAGAGCTACTATTAAAAATTATGTGACGGCTAAAATTTTCATATGCATTATGCCGAAATGTTTGTAAGCATCATTAATTTGTAGATAGCTTTTGGAAACGGTCTCTAAACAAATACAAAAACTAAAACAATTGTTGTATTAAAAATCCTATTTTGTCAAATATTTGTTATTCTGATTAATCTACATTCCTAACAAATTTATAAAGCTTGAAACTGTTTCAAATGTAAATACAAACGAATAGGATGCATTTGCTGATACAGTCTTGACTAAAGGTTGCCGCACATATTAGGGCATTGTTTAGACGGATACTCTTCGCTTGGTGTTTTTATCAGCATCTGCCTTAATTTAAACTTTTATTTCATTTTTCATTTATCTTGTACTATTTTGTAGTAACAATTTCGGTAATTTCATTACTGTGACATTACATTAGCATTTCCAAATTACACAACTGTCCGGAGCCGGAGCACAATTTTCAGTCCCTCTACTGCGTCGCCCGGACGGAACAAAGTTTGTGCAGCTGCACATCCGTTTTGATGACGACGCTTCCAGCGGCCTAGAGGCATAAGTAAAATCAAGAAAGATGCGCTGTGGAGGGCAGACCCAAACACAAACAAAAACACAAACCGAACCGAACCGAAAGATAAACATTTGCCACAATACCCGGCAGTAGCCATCAATGACAGACGCTCTGAATGGCAATGGCAATGCCAATGGCATAGTCTACGACAGTCATCGATGAATTGGACGACAAAGTTTACAACCGGACGCCGATGCGAACGCGAACTCGAACGCGGACTTTAACTCCTATTTCAGCTAGGAGCCTAGCTCCCAACCCCCCAACCCCCCAACTTAAACTTCTGTTTTGTGCTTGTCTCAGCAACAATATTGGTGTTGGGGCTCTGCGTACATAGTTCACTACAGTTGGAAAATTACTTATTTTTCAATTGTTGGTCCCACCCTTCAAATGGCATTTGGCATTGTTGTAGCCACTGCCGCCATGCAATCTTGATTACTGTCAGTGGCAGCAGTTGTATTTAAAATTGGCTAACAAGTTGTACAGCATTTGCTAAAAGAAATGGGCATGAGGGCACTGCAAACGACTCTCCTTTTGCTGCTTTTAACTTTTCATTTAGTTTTTCCAGCCTCCATCATCATCATCATCTCTCTCTCTCTCTCTCTCTCTCTCTCTCTCTCTCTCTCTCTCTCTCTCTCCCTCTCGTCCATTGTTCATTCAGAGTCACAGAGTGGCAAGTTGGCTCTCCTTTTATATCAGCGAAATTCTCAATGATCTATCGATGCGGTGCCTCCCGCCATAACTTCATGTGCTCCCCAAGGTCTCACTTCATTGAATTCTATTGTTATTTTGCCATTTTTTGTTTGTTATTTGTTTTCGTGTAGTTGCCCAATAGTTGTGTGTTTTTTTTTTTTTTTTTTTTAGTCTTGTTATACTCTTTACAATATTAATTCAAATGTCTTTGTGCAAACCAAATTTGATTAATAAATTACGAACAAATAGAAAAACTATAAAAATGCGATTAAACTATAAATCATATTATTGAAATTCGGCCATCCAATTATGTAACCTATACATGTTACCTAATCATAGCTGATCATACCCGTTAACCTATGTTTCTGAAGGCAACACAATTTTGTGTTTGATTTCACCATTGTGTTTGTCGTAGTTGCGTGTATATGTTTGTCGTTGTGCATTGTGCACATTTGTGCGGCAATAATTTGATGTTCATGGGATATTGTCATTTGTTGCAATTGTCCAGACTGCCCTGGCTATGCGATGCTGTCATTGATAGCGCCACGGGAAAAAAAGACGTAAATTTGCAATTGCTTTCATGGACTTTTCAATGATTTATTTGTAAATTACGGGACGCGCTTGAGCTAATCAGGGCCTGACAAAATGACCCACAAAATAAACAGTTTTATTGTTTCGTATAGCAAATACAAATGGATGATTAGCTATAAAGACTTTGCGCTCCGGATTGGCCTTGACAGGACGCCATTTAGTAGCTGCAAAAGAAAATAGTTTAGAAACTGCATACCCTTACGAAAGCATCTGATCCTCACATTCACCAATATCAGTTGTACAGCCAGCCTCATTAATACTTAAGAACATCTTTTGCCTTGCCTCAGTAATAGAATGCGGTGACTTCTTAGCAAACAGTCCTTTCAAGTCAGCGGCTCCATTCTTAAAGATACGCTTCACTCCCAACTACCATTAATTATGTGTTCATGGAAACTGATTATAAATAAATTAATGCACTTCACTCACTTTCTTCAGTGGCTCTCGCAGATCCACATCACACTCAATCTTGAATCTGGGAAGAGTAACATCAACATCATGCATCACTGACTTCAGAGCTACTTCGTTTAAGTCCAGCTTTTCTAATTTTGATTCCAGTTCCGAAATCCCCAAGTCCTCCAGTGGTAAAATTAGAAGCAGATTTAAGTCTGATTCTTCAAAGGGTAGTTGGAGAATGCGCGAGTTCAGAGTCTTGGACTCGCCAAAGCGAAACTCACCGATCTAAAAGTATAAATAAAGCAATACTACGCAAATGACATCTCTGAAGATAATTTAAGAGGCTCAAGTACCTGTCGCATCATTGGAAGCTGCATTTTCTGCTCTTCATTTATCGTGAAGTCCCCTAGCGTAGTATTCTTCTCTGAAAATCT
The DNA here is from genome assembly GCA_030914385.1 of Drosophila antonietae. Classification (NCBI taxonomy): domain Eukaryota; kingdom Metazoa; phylum Arthropoda; class Insecta; order Diptera; family Drosophilidae; genus Drosophila; species Drosophila antonietae. The sequence goes on along the minus strand of JAUESO010000611.1, from coordinate 167,209 downwards.
CTTGGTCCATTTGGCTCGAAAATAAACAGTGTTCACCAAAAATATTCTTGACTCTAAACTGAATGCATCCCGAGTAAGCAAATTGCGAACAGTATTAAAAGTTTGTCGCTGAAGCCATGAGTTTACTTGATGCATAGAACCTTCGGCGTCCAAAAAGTTTAAGGTATCTACTCGAGTATTAAAAAACTCGCCTGCTTGTGAGTTGAAGTCAGGGTGCAAGTCCTGATCGTTCTTGACATATAGTCCGGTGGCCAGGCGTACTGAGACTCCTTTATCGTTGCACACACAATCCTTACTTATTGATTCAGCATGTTGTTTGGCGATTGTAATCTTCTTAGCTGGCCCCAGCATAAGTCCTGAACGCAGTTCGTCGGCAGTTTTCCCGCCTGCAGCCATGAAAACAAGAGTAAGGGCACTGCGTGCGCCAGCGGGTGATATGATTAAATTCTGCGCTCTCAATTCCTCATTTTTATTCACCACGCGAAGGAAGTTACGCGCAAAAAGAATTTGATTTGGTGTCGGTGGAGTAAGTAGAGTGCCTCCATGTGCCATATTAGTGTTGTGAAAGCAATGCAATTTTAGTGTTTTAGTATAATGTGTTGTGTTTGTTTAAAACATTTTCAGTTTTTCGGTACGTGAAATATACCCGCTTACGTTGTTAACTAACAATTTTGTTCTATAAATTTAAATTTTTTGTGGTGTTTTTTGTTCAATTATAATTCATATATCACAACAGCAAATCAATAACGAAGGGTATTTAGTCTGACTACCGACTTAATATGCTCAATTGCAGTCTGTGCGCCATTTTGTTTTCTCATTCAACCTCTTGGCCTCAGTGGTCGTGTTTTGTTTGACTGCTGTGTATTCACCTGTCGCCCTTAACAGGTGTCTACAAATTTCATTTGACAGGGATGGCTACCTATTCTATTGCCATGGCATTTACGTGTCGCTTCGCGCATAATTTGCGGTTGATTGCGCCGCTTATGCGCCCAATGGATTTGAATTTATATTTCAATTTCATTTAGCACACCTTTTAATGTCACACACACACACTCGCATATTGACGATTACAATAGGGCTTTCACACACAGAATCACAGACACACTCATACTGAGAGAGAAACGCTCTCAATCTCTCAATCATGCATTTGATCATGCACTCGGTTGGTGCAAATGAACAAATTTTCCATCTGATTGAACCGTTTAAGTGTAATTCGTTTACGGTTCAATTTAATTGATTTGTAAAAACAAAAAACCTCTAAATGAATAATGAGCGGGCTTCCAATTCGATTGTCTTGTGCTGAACGTAAAAGTCCCAGATGAAATATAAAATTAATATTGAATTGTCAAAATGCCACAGGGCGGAAGAAAAAAGTTTTAAGCCCTCAGTATCAGCATTTCAATATCAATCGCAGAATTTGGTATTCGGCATCAATATTCAAATCGGCACTAATTGCGTTTTAATGAAGTGCCTCAAGGTATGCTATACGAATGTGCGCGAAACACCAGCAACAGAGCCAGCAGCAGACGACCGGATATCGGCGAAATTTGGTAGTATATTGTGCTTATGCAGCTTAGACGCGAAACAAAATGAAACAATTTTAAATTGACAGTGGAAGTGAACGCTAGAACCAGCAGCTGCAGCTGCACTGGCAAATTTCTTGAGCGCCCAAAGCTATCATTTTCGATTGTGAAAGTTTCTGTGTGCGCTGCGGTTGTCCCACCACGCCTAGCCCAACCATTCCAAGCCACATGTCGAACCACTACCCAGCTACTACTTCCGCCGGCATATGCAGCGCGTTGGGCAGACTCAGAGGAAACTAGTTTGCGGTTGGCCCCACTTCAAATCTTAAATGGCCCACAAGGTTTCGAATTTGAGCATGAGTTTGAATTTTAGTTTGAGTTGGGGCTGAAACAGAACCGCAATAAATATGAAATTTAGTTGAAATTCTCTGAATGTGATACAATAGCTGGCAAATTGCATAGAGTTCGGTTTTGTCGGGTATTCAAAAAGGCCTCATCTCCAAGCGCTATGATAATTTAATTTCACAGTTTTTTTTTCACGATATTAGCCAAATTTGCCATATTTGAACAAACGGAATAATTAAATATTTTAATAAAAAAATCAATTAGCCTGATTTTGACCAGCCTGACTTTGTCCATTCCTTTTGAGGTCCGTTTGACAATGAAGCAAATATGGAATGGCAAATGCAAATGTCGCAGCATAATTGTCACTAAGCATCTTAAACACGTTGCCAAGCAAACGCTACGCTTGCCGCAATTACAATATGAGAGTTGTAGTTCAGTACGAAGACAATCGGGGCTCAATAATTAATTGTTTGTCACACTTGTGTAATGTATTTTGCATTTGCAATTATCCGATTGCTGCTACACGCACGCACTTATTTATTTATTAATTAAATCATTCATTGTTCAATCAGACCAGTGAGAATCGTTGCAGCTGTCTTGAATGTTTTCCCAGTTTGCATGCACACAGAACTCGGCACAAAGCATCAAGGTAAGTGGAATGGCTGGTAACTAATCAATGAGAACAACTCCCTGAGCTTCTGTCAGTCGCATTCATCATTTAATTAGTTTCCTATTCCACAGTGCGAGAAATGTCTGATTTGTGGTAAATGATTTCAATAAATTATCGCAAGTTCGGAAATTCATTGCAAAGCATCACTAGAGTGGTGGTAGGTGGAAAACTCTATTTCTCTATACATTCCTTAAACTGAATCAATTGATTACTTTCCGGAATCTTACCATTTTCATTGCCGATTGTATTGCTATACTTTTAAAATTGTTTTTATAAATATATATATATATATATATTTTTTTTTTTATAAAAATGTTCGTATTTGTTTAGGCTTATGGCCAAGACGATAAAGCCGTCTCAAGTACATAGAAATGTCAACAATAAGCCAAGAACAAATTTATGCAGTTAATGCACTGAATTTGATATACTCTTACTTGCTAAATACTCTTATTTGTAATTCAGCTCAATCGAAAAGTAACATTATATGAACGCACACTCTAGATTTGCAGGCTTATAGCCGAACAACTTATTTTTGTTACAAATTTTGCCTTAAAGTTAAGGCTACTCAATGGGTCGACAAGTGTATCCAAACAATGCAGGAAGAAACAATAAAAATACGATTTTATGTCTATGACAGGGCTGAGTAGGTAAACACACACACACCCAGAGACACACACACACACATATATATGTATATATAAGAACCAAAGAGAGATGAATAGTCAAGAGTGGAGAGCTCTCTAGAAGAGCTAGACATTGGCTAAATTTAAACAGCACAAACACATAGATGGCCGAACACACACTCGCATTGACTCACATACACAGAACGTCGGGAGAAATACGAAGAGCTGAATTTCCTGTGCCTTTCTTCGATTTGATTTTTCATTTCCGCTGCAAATGGTGACAAGGCGGTGTGAGACTTAAAATAGTATGTGCGCTTGACTGTTTGTGTTCTGTGTGTTGATTTCTTGTGAAATATCAATACACCAAGGAGCAAGGCAAACACACACGTGTACACAGAATTCATGTGACAATTTACCTCAAAGTCCACTTGAGAGAGCTCAAGTTGGGCTTGTGCTACTTGTCTTTGGGCTGCAATCGCTCGTTTGCAGTAAATTTAAACAAAATCTGAAAACGAATTTGCTTGGTCAGAGACCAGGGCGACGACAGCAACAGCGATAGTGACAGCTATGTGCAACCGCAGTTGTTTGGTCAACAGTGTCAGTGACAATCATTAACACAAATCAATAGGATTAACAATATTCTGCGCCCTTCTCATCGGACTGGCAACAGTATCAGGACACATCGCTGTTAATGGCATTGTTCAACGTTATGCCGAAATCAACGCGTTTGCAACCGCAGAAACACATGCGCACACACACACACACACACATACGCACACACACACATACAAATATAAATACGCAAGCACACACATATGCAAAGAGAATCGCAGACACACACACATGCATAAAGAGTAAATACAAATCAACATGACAGACACAGACTTAATCCGAAAGTAGTGCAAAGTAAATTGAATGCATGACCGAAAAAGGGGGCTGGACGCCATGTGCAGAAATGGTCAGCACTTAATTTCCTATTTGTGCTTTTCGGATCTGAAGCCTCTGCCCCGGATATGTTCCCATGTTTTGCATGTTCTTGCTCTCAAAGAGATTTTTCGTAGTTCCTTTCATAGCGCTCAGAGTTCGGCAGAGACATTGAAGTAGTATACATTTAAAAACAGTAATTCAATTTCAGTTATTGGCAGTTGCTATTGACCATAGTCAGTGTACAATACATAACCGGCAACACTGCATAAAGTAGAGAAGAGAAAAATCATTTGGTCAGCCAGCATCTGAATTTCTCTAAGTCAAGTGCTCGACTTATTTTGCACCGCAATTTACAGACAGTTTTTAGTTTTAATTGAGCCCTCAAGGCTTAGAGTCTTATTGTTAGCTAACTTGAACTCCAACTAGTAGAAAATCAGTTTCAGACCAGTCTTAACTTATGGTAATAGCTCAAGACTCGCAGGCAACAAGGTTTATAACTTTATCAAAGTATAAAATGTTAGTTAAAACCCACAATACCAACAACACGCAATTGTAAAAGTTGTTGCCAAGAGACTTTTCCACTCACAAATGGCAAATGGCGGCGAACACGCAGTTCCTAACCTTTGCCGGGCACGCACGACTGCCTCGCTTAATTTTGTTGTCAACTGCTATCCGGCATTAACTACCTTATACCAAACACCAATACCAAAGCAGCCCACAGCCAGCCATGAGCTGGGTGCTCAGCTCTCTCTCTGCTCTGCGCAGCATAATTCTCTCGAAATGTTAAAACATGTGCGAAACTTTTGCACCAAAAATTTGTTAACTGTCAAAATGTTGTGTCGTGTGTAAAGCAAATCAGGTAAAATGCCACAACATTTTGCAGATTGTGAGTGAGCCGATTGTGTGTGGACAGGTGTTGGCATGCTTTTAACTTTTCAACTGAGTACTGTAAATTGTAAATTGTGAACTGTAAACTGTATATTGTAAGCTGTAAATGCTTTCTGTTCATTGTCATTTTTTAATGTCGCCAAACTTTTTTGGTAAGCATGTCTCTGAGTTACGCGTTCGACATTAAAAAACTTTTGATTGTCATGGAAACTGAAATGTCAGCATCGACGCATAATTAAGGGAGTTAAGCAATGACCAGCTTAAATGAGACACTACTGTTCTTGTCTACCCCATAATTGATTGATAATTGATTTGGCCGAAGCGAAGCCATTCGTTACGTTTTCCCATTCGTAATTTCGTAATTATGATGGTGATAATCAAGCTGGTTATAATGATGACGTACGTTCGCGCAGAGACTAGTTCTTTGTTAGTAGCAGCTGAACGTGAGCACAGCTACCAGTCTGGATTTGCTTCCCTTTCGAGGTGTACCTCTCTCTCTCTCTGTGTGTGTGTGTGTGTGTGTCGGGGTGCATTGGAAATGCCGTCCATGTTGATTTATTCATTACAACAATAACGACCTAACCAAAGTAGATTCTGGTTACATCATGTGGCCATGTTTTTGATCTGATGACTCGGGGCTACCAACAAAAAAGTGTTCTGTAATTGGACAAAGGCGAGCCGGCAACGATAGTTAGTGCTAAGTCAAATGTTTAGCTTAAAACATTTAAAAAAGCTTTGGCATTTATTTCTGCTGCCCGGCTAAACGATGTGTAAACACTTCCATGCTAAAATTGGGAAGCAAAAAAGAAACTATGCTAAGCTTGTGGGCGAAGTGCGGTTATTTGACTTGGCGGAAGTGAAATGAGGAAATTGGTATGTAGTGTGTAGGCATTGCAGCGTGGACGGATGCACAAGTCTGCAAATCCGGATATGTGGCTCACTGAATATGTTGACAGTGACAAAATGTACACCTAGCAGGAAAATCCTGTATTTAGATCAAGCAGTACGGCTCGGTTTTCTCTGCACGCTGAGTTGGACGGAAGTGTCGGTTGACTTGATGGTAGCTAACTGTTGGCTAAACGTTAGGCAAAGCCCACAGCAGATGGCATCATCATCGGTTGTCAGGTGAAGCAGGAGGCGCGGCAACCGCAGCTTTCGCCTGCTTTGGCCACAAGCTGACTGTTGACAGTTGGTGTTCTTGTCATGGCTGTAGTTGTTGTTGCTATGAACCTGCTAATGGCCCATTGTGGTTTGTTTTTAGGTTATGAACTTATGGGACAACTTCGCACCTTTTGCATGCTCGGACAACCAAGGCGCGAAGCGCCACTTTAGGCAACGTGTCGTATGATTCACGCTGACGTTGCCAAACAGTCAGCTAGTTGTCCACAGTAAGTGAACCATATTCCGTGTTTCTTTCAAGCGTTATTGAAAAGGCAAGAAGGGTTTGTTGCGCACGAATATTTTGAGGTTTTATTTGGCCTCTGCTGGCATATACATTTATATGTAGGTTTTTGATCGGAATGAACCAGTCATTAAAATGAGAAGTAGTCAAAGTTATTGTAGTAACAAACCTTTGGCGCTTCATATCTATTTAGTTCGAAACTTTGTCGTTAATTTTTTGCTTGCTTGCCCTACTGAACATTCAGAGGCAATTTTAATGGCATCTTGCCCTTGCTAATTAACCATTTAAGATCAAAAATACCCGTACAGCAAGTGGAAGGCCGCTTCTGGCTGCTGTAAAAAATGGCAAAGCAGCTCACAAAAAGAGGTTATGACAAAGTTAAACTTTGTTGGAACTTGTTCGTTTGTCAACTTTTAAGCGGCTTGGCGCGAAGTTATTGCTATTTATTTTGCATCATTTTCAGCTTCATGAAGAGAGCGACCCAAGCAGCGTGTCTATGTAAAGTGACTCCATAATTAAGCAAGCAATAAAACTGACGATGACAAAGAGTGAAAATAAAAAATAGAAAATAGAAAGAGATCGAAAGAAGTTATATTGGCCGTAGCAAAGATTAAATATTCTCAAATAATGTCTAGGATTATATCTGAATTGAATGCGTGCCAATGCTGAAAGATCTCATTTTATAGACTGCTTTATTAGCAGAGTTGGAATCTAACATCTCAGTAGCAAACAAATAATCATAATAATAATCAAATTAGTATTGATAGAGCAGAGACAATTACATCGGGATCTGTATTTAATGGAGAGCAGTCGTGTATTTCATGAATTGTTTGCATCGAAATACTGGAAAAAGTTATGAATGGCAGCACGAAACTTTTGCTATGCCAGGAAATGAGCACCGTCAGAGTTGGCGACAAAGTTATTTGACTAGCGTGCAAAATGTCATCGCTAATGACCAGCTGGTCATGCATTTATTTTTACGCTTTTACTCATATATATAAACATGAATTAATATTAAGTATAGCGTAGGCCTTGTTACGGGTGAAGCTTTTTGCCGTTATTTTCATAACATTTCTCAAATGGACTTCTAGCAGGAACACCCAAAATACATAATCATAGAGGATTTTTGTCTTTTCTGCAAATTTGCGATCTATTTCATGAACTCTGCACCTGCAAATAAGCAATGTGAAAAGTTTGCCATTGACTATTGGGTAAAGCCTGATAATTAGGAAGCATCTCATCCCAGTTGGGTCACAACTCTCGCAACTGCAACTGCTTCTACCACGCCCATGACCCATGGCCCATGGTTGATGCAGCAGCAATCGAGCACTAAAGGCTGCAATTGACTGCGAGTGACTTTCAATCACATAGTATTTAATTTCCCAAAGCGAATTTGTGTCGACATTTGAAGCACACATACTTATGTGTACAGTCGAGTATGTATTTATGTATGTTCTATAGCCCAAACTCACACACATATACACATGCACACAAAAAACACACACACTCTCACCCAGAGGCAAACTTTCATAGCTCTTGCTCTCGGAGCCCGAACTGGAAACGAATTGTTGAATTTAAAAATTGATGATTATTTCAGCTATAGGTTTTGTATGGGACCTAACGAATACGTTTTTTTTTTTATTTCATTGATTTGATTTATTTTACTTCTGGATCTGACCTTTTTTGAGGATTTTGATTTTGATTTTAATACCTTTTACTTTGTATATGTTGATTTTGATATAATAGATTAGTGCTAATTACGGGTTGATGCTGAAATCTGCTTTGAAATTTGTTGGCATCACATTTCTCTAGCGGATTAACGAAACCATCACCCCTTTGCTTCTATGAGCAAAAACATAAACGCTAAAATATTGCAAAGCTTGTATCAAGTGATAAAATTACACTTATTGTGTGTGTATGTAGAGGGAAAGCAACATAGGGGGGCTAGGCAAAAGGATAGAATGTTAAAAAAAAAAGTAGGCAGAGTGTGAAGTGGTCCACAAGAAGAAGTGGCCCAGCTTTAAAGGCTCAAGCTGAAGCTGGAGCTGTCATCGTCATCTCCAACTCGTGCGTTGCTATGGCCATTGTTACTGCTGCTTCTGCTGCTGTGTGCGTAGCAGCGTTTGAAATTGCACCCAAAAGGACAATTAAGCATGAAGTATTTATGTGCCGACGCGCTTCTTAGCTGGAGAAGCAGCAACAATCGCAACAACAGTAGCAACGCAAAAGTGGCAGCGATGCGTCGCCTTGCCAGAGAAATAATTTCATTATACTTGCAACTTAATGCCAACTTACTGTTTTACAGCCTGGCAGTAGCAGCGGTAGCAAGAGCAGCGCCAGCTATTTCTCCTTCTCTTTCTCCATCTCGTTCTCACTTCTTTGCACTCGGCACGCTTTTCATTACTGCCGGCCGCATGACTTTGCTTTTAGTTTTTAGCCCTTTGCTTATGACCAGCTGGAATGGCATCAACTTGGAGTCAGAGTCTGCTGCCAGGGCCTCCTTCCTGTCATGGCTGGCTTTATTATGCGCGCTCAGCACTAAATTTTATTGTCAGTTCATGTCATGCTGAATTATGTAAGGCGGCAACAGCAATAGCACTAGCATCAGCAGCATCAGAAGCAGCAGCAACAATAACAACAACAACAACATAAACATAATCATTGTAATGCATTTTGCTTTTGCCACTTTGACTTGAACCCTTATTAAGTGCATCAATGCCAAGCCCGGGCTATGAAAGGGATGAGGGTAATGTCATAATTAACATTTGTCACACAGCGAACAACGCGCCGATACTATAGCAGTAGCTCCGAGGGACTCGTCTCAAATTGTATTGTGCATTGACCTGAATCGAACCGAAGCCGCTCGCAGCATAATGAGTAACAGCTTCACAGCCTTTCGACCGCACAAATTCTAGCATATTTAGTAAACAATTTTAATTAAAAGCCAGCACCAGCACCAAAAAAATCAAAAACGACAACAACAACTATGCACATTAATTTGCGGCATTTTTGTACGCGCGCCGTCAACTTTTTAATTCAATATCAAGAAGAAAAGTTGCGGCCTGACTTTGGGACGTCTGGCCCAAAATAACAGCAGCGCAACGACAACCTCTGTACATGCAATTTGATTTGACAAATTTGGGTGCAAAGAGTTTTTGGGATTGCACAAAAGTTATCCAAAAAGGGACAACAGGAAGTGAGAACATAAGTAGAAAATAATAAAAATAAATAGATAAATAATAAATAAAAAATGAAATAAAAGTGGGTATTCTTGACTCAATATATATGTATATGTATTTTTTTTATTGCACCAAATAACAATTCAGCTGCGAATCCGTATTCCCTGTAGAAGCAAAGCCAAAAGCAATCAAAATCAATGGGAACACTTAAAATGTCCATTTTGTTGCCATACTTTCGATACTGATTTATTTATTACATGACAGCACAAAAGCTTGAAACGTATTAATCTTTAAGGGCTTAATGCGTATTAAGCCGGAAAAAATCTAAATTCCGTATACTCTGATTCATTAAATGAGCTAATAGCAAAAAATTATACAATTTTGCTAGAACAGACAATATATTTTAGGGATAGTAAGCGCAAAGCTTGATGTTTCAGAATTGATGCATTGGTTATTAGTTTTCAAGAGTATGCATACTTAATATATTTTTGACTTCACGGAAAAATGCAATTCATTCGATCTATTGTGGAAATTATCGTTAAAAGAAAAAATATACTATTTGTATACATATTATAACTAAAAGGGCTATTGTGTCCTGAGCACAGTCTTAGGTTCGTTTTTGGTTACATTTTCGGGTAAAACGATTTGAGCTTGCTGGTCACGATTCCATAGAATTTTTATATTAGGCTTTCGTTTATGGGAAAATTATGTGCAACGTCGCCAGGTTGCTCGCACTCTATGCGATATTGACACACACATACACAGACGCACACTCACAAGTATGGCGCTTGCAGCTGAGAAATTGTAGCCGAAAGTGGCAAAGTGACAAACCTGGTCGACTAACTGCAACTCTCCACCCAGCCGTTTCGTTAACTGTAGGTTTTCTGCTAGTTGGCCACGTACACCAGCGCTCAATAATAGCGCCTGTGAAGTGGTAGCGGCAGTAGCAACGGAGAACAGAAATCCAAGCACGTAATTTTAAATGGCTTTTACTGGCAGTGAACTTAAACTTTACGCTGGCGCACATTAGCTGCCTCTGACAGACTGAAGGAAACATTGGTCGAGTGTTAAATGAATCTGCCAACTGCCTGCTAGCGCAACAACATGATAGCCACGCCCCAAATACTCATAGTCCAGTAGGCACTGCGACAACGTAAAATGGCCGCTAACCGCAATGTTAACTGGCGTATTAATGCCACTTTTTACCCACCATATATCTCGCGCGCAGACATACACATACATATGTGTGCATGTGCTGCTGATGGCCTGACAAAATGACTTATTCCAACAGTTGCGGCTGCTTGACTTTGATTGCATGCATCAAGACGGGTTGGCTGTGGCACCCAGTCTGTTGAATGATTTGCCAAGCGGCACGTTCCGCTGCGGCCATAATTAACGCTTGAGCTTTATAAATGTGCTATAAAAGAAAAAGACATTGATGTGTCTGAGAAGCTCAGAAAATGTCTTCCTTTTAAAATGTTAGGTAAACAAAAAATATTCAAATTACCCATAAATAATTACCAATTAGAAGTATATTTACTTGCTTTCTGACGGATGTTTATGTAGATTAAATTAAGTAAATCCATTTAGATGACATATGATTTTCTCTGAACATTTGAATTTGAATGCATTGCATTCGCTTTATCCGCTGAATAAAGGTTCACAATTGCTGCATTGAATGTACATATTTGCTAGTCTGTTTTCAATCGCAACTCGTACGAAAATCCCTAGGATGTGCAGCATGTCGAGTGCATCATTTGTTATGGCACAAACGTGGCCAGACAAGACAATTCCACGGGTCAGAGACTGCAACTGGGATAAATTTACGTGTTGGCCAGCATGCAAAGTGAGCATGTCTTGAATTATGAAATGCGGGTTAAAAGCGCATGCCCCAAAATTCTAAAGCGAGCGGCAGAGATCGAATTTTGTGCTACAATGTACAGATGTAATGGATGCCGCCAGCTGTTACCCAGTAATAGTAAGAGACAATAATTTTAAGGCAATGATATCGTTGCGATGTCTTTCCAATGCCGCACTCTACTTGGTGGACTCTTTGGGCAACGTTTCTTTTCGTTTGGTTTTTCGTCTGGGCAACATATGCTCATCAAAAAGAAGTTAATTTCTGCAGTATATGTGTGTGTGTGAGTGTGTGTTTATGTTTGTCTTGTGTCGACTGACATTAAGCTGCTTGTTTGCACAACATCTCAAAGGACAATGACAAGGCGAGCCATACAGCCAGTCAGAGCAGCCAGGCAGTCAACTTGTGTCCGTGCGACAACGTACATGTGTGTAATCCCAGTGCAACTTGAAGCCAAAGATGGAGACGATAGGCAGAGAAGCAGGGTGGGAGACGTAGATGCGGCAAAAGTGGCTGCCAGTGTAGGGACAGTCAGGCTGAAGTTGGCTTTTTTGTGTTATTCGTGCTTTTATTATATGTTGCATGTATCCTTAAGGGAAGTTAATTAAATTTACTGACCATGCTATTAAGCAAACAGTGGCTGATGCTGCTGCTGCCATCGCTGCCACTGCATCGCACCCACAGTGTCTGCTTTCCATTGGTGACTGTGTGCAACAAGGATAATACTCAATTAAGCATAAAGCAGCTTGGGTCGCATGTGTTTAAGTGTCACTAGCAAATACGGCACACAGTGCTCAGTAAACGCTGCCCAATGTCCAGAAGCCAGCCGTATACACATATGAACTCGTACCACTTTCCAGACTAAAGTTAATCGAAAGAACCAACACCATGAGACTTCGAACGTGGATTTAATTATGATTGACGGCAACAGCGTTAAATTTAATTTACTGCCTCAATGGCACTGCGAGCACATTATGTAACAATCGTATAGCTAATGCGAAAGCCTAACTACTCGTATATCGGACCATTGGAGGTAATCAATTAGGCAAAGTAGCAAAAAGTTGTTGGCCACATTTCTGTTGTGGTCTAGTTTTGTAAGTCTAAAATAATTTTACTTAAATGTATAAACATTTCTATTTAACACAGCAGTAGCAGACAGCTGGGGTCAGGTCGCTCTGCTTACTCCCAACTTAAATGCAATCAGTTCACGTTGCAGAAAAAACTTTGTATTTTCATTTTTTCTTGGCACTTTAAACTTTAGCCATGTAGCAGCGTACATATTTATTTGTATGTTTTGTTTATTTTATCTATGCTTCGTTACACACCAGCACACAAACACACACAGATAGGAACCGAAGACTTACACACATAGAGTATTCCCTCAAATTCACATGTTTGTAGTTGCAGTTGTAGTGCTTTAGATAGTTTTCCCCCTAGTTATCCTTTTCGCAGTGGCACTGCCAACTGCCAAAAACCTAAACCGAAACCCGTTCAACGAAACGAACAAAATTCTACTTACGAGTAGAATTGGCCATTTGTGCAATTGCTTTGCCTGAGTGAACTTGCCTATTTTGGCATGACGATGGCAACGTAGGACATACACAAAAGCCCCCGCCGAAAGGGTTCTTGAATGCTGTTATCATATGGCCAACAGTGCTACGGCTGCCCCAACTTCAACTTCTGTTTCAGCTGCTCGTCGCTGGCAAAAAGTTAACCGAGCGGGCGCCACTGGGAAATGAAAATGCGAACTGACGCTGAATGCTGTTTATTTAAATGTGCTCACACAAACACACATACACACACACATGTGCACACCTGCGCTTCGTGTGCTTGTATTGAGTATTTGTCTGGCACGCCCACTAGGTTGCGCGCCCTTCTTAACGTGCCTTACATGAATTATTTAGTTTGCACTGCGCTCGAGTGAAAGTTACTTGAAAATTTAATTTCAAACATTTTTTACTTGCCTTCTTTTGAGTATGCCCTTTGCTCCATAGTGCAACAGTAACGGGTTAGTAGTAGTATGAAGAAAGGAAAGGCAAACTAACAAAAAAGCAAATGCATTTTTTGTAAATAAATAACAACGCCAAATGAGATAAAAAAGAAAGAAGTCAACAACTGCAGTTGCTGATGCTATTGCTGCTGCTGTATTTGGCAAATTTATTTAGGAAATCAATGAACGTAGTATAAAGCTCTTGACATTGAGTACATACACAGATAAATAGATTTACTTTTAAGATAATTTGGCTAAAGCTGCATCGTTACCCAAAGCCAAGTAGATGATAATTCCTTTTTCTTACCAAATGATTACACTGAAAACAAAAATTGTCAAGTCGAAATTTCAATTTAAACGAATCAGTTAATTTACACGTTGGAAGACAGATTAAATGATCTCTACGATCGGACATGATTTAGTCTAGATATATAAATTTGTTTGCAACTAACATCATTCGGAACTGACAAAATTTATAATAATGTTTGTATGTTATCGTCGCCCCGTCGACGATGGATATGAAAGTAGATTTTAGACAATGTCCTAAAGGTGAGTACATTTGTATGGCGGAAATTTACGCAGTTTGCAGTAGGGCAGCTAGCTAAATAACAGCATATAAAGTGCTTAAAGACAAAGTGGGTGCATTTCAAGCATTTGTAGATCAGTGCCACATAATAACTCTGCGTTTTGAAGTGAAATTCAATTAAAATGCCATAGCCGACGCTCTTGCAGTACACCGAATGAGTTGTCGTCGAAATGAGGTTGAAATTGTGAGTTATGCCTTACCATTACCCAGGGCACATCTGCGGGCAACATCAAAGGGACAGGTAAACAGATTGTGAAATGCCGCTAACAGACATTCTGAGCCTGGTTGCGGTTGCATACCACTAATTTGAGTGCCTTCTGACTGCGCACAGCTTAATAATGTGCCCGAAGCATTAAGTTAGCTGTTTATATTTCACAAAGTTGCATCGACTTTTCACATCAAAGCTAAAGGTGTCTCATTTTTGAGATTTTAAATAATGCTGATACTCTGTTCAAAATAGGTTTCATATTACTCAACACTTCCGTCATCTACACACACAGGCGCTGGCGCTGATTCGCAGTTGCTTCATGTGGAACATCGACAGTTAGCAGTCGGCTCCTTCTCTGGCTCCTGCTCGTGCTCACACTCCTGCTTCGTATCATGGAAGCAAAAATACCTTGTGCATGGTCTTCAAAGTGAATGCTGCCAAAAATGAGAAAATATGTGTGTGTTAAATTATTAAAAATGTTTTTGGCAGCATATCCTGTTAGTAAACGTAGCTATTTCTCATGCAATTCCACGGCAGGAGGATTCACTACCTCCGCATCGTTGACGGGCACAAATATTTTCGAAATAAATTTTTCAAATCCTTTGCAGACAACACACTGGAAACCATCTTCACATAGTCATCTTCGTCCTCATTGCAGTCTACTGCTTCTAGCCATTGGCATTCCAGGTGAAGGTCAAATGGAATTCCTTCGGCGACTACAACGGCATCTGCTGCTTACAAAAGTAGCAACATATTTATGCCGCTTAAATGCTAAGCGAGCACTTAGCGGCTATTTTACTAATTTTGCTGCATGCTGTGCGGTTTCACGGCAGCTGCTGACTGTCTTCCTACATGAAAGGGACTTTTAGAGATGATATATCCAGTAGATGAATGTTCAACCTTGCTTATAGCGGTGTCGCGATTGTATGAAAGATGGATGAATATAACAGTAACTCATAGATGCTATAGACTTAGGCAAGATTAAAACCCTCCAGCGAGGTCTGAGTTATTTATTTTTGCTTTAAATTATTGAATAATTCACGCTACCATCTCTAAATTCTCTTAGCTGGCTCACCAACAGTGGCTGCAAACTTTAAGTAACAAGTTGACCTTTAAGTTTTTGCATTAGCAAATGCTTCACTTGCACTCTGCACATACAAGCCTTTAACGCCACATAAAATGAACTTCGAAATGTTCACAGCTTAAGGAGCAGTTGCCTCACGAACCACTCGTGTAATTTTTAATTAGGGCAAACCCATCCGAAAAGTGCATGTGTCGTGTTTAGCAACCGCTAATATAATGTAACTGTTTGTTGGGACTGTTTCTGTCTGCCCCACTCAATAACGAACAAAGAAGCAGAAGGCAAGTTGGCAAAGCATCAAATTGTTAATTGTGTGTAACAAAATTATGGGCTCATAGCTGCACAACCTTTTCCTTGCTTCTTTGGCTTTCCGACTGAGCATGGCAGCCAGCAGTCCCTTCTGAGTCTTTTCAAGCCTGTGCCAAGAAATTTTAAACCAGTTCAAACAAGGTTCAAAACAAGCAATAAACAAAAAAGCTGTGGAAGCAACCAAACATGAAAGAATAGACATAAACAAGCGAAAAGCAGTTGGACCTGAAAAAGAACAAAGAGTCGACTTTAAAAGAGGCAAACTAGGTGTATGCTTAAATGGCTAAAGAAATGGGAGTCGACATTTTTATAGCATGACAAAGAAGAGACTATCCCAAGAACTTTCACTGTGGAATTTAGTGCGGATAGTAGAAAAATTTAACAAAAATAGTTAAAATGATTTACATTAAGATGTCCGAGCTAAAAGGAATATCGATAAATTACAGATGCTATTCAAGCCATTTTGTTATCGTGATAAGAGTCAAAGTAAACAAATCTAGTAATTATTTTTATACCCTGAGCCCATTGAAAATAAGAATTCAGGGTATAATGGTTTTGTTAAATGTATGTAACACGCAGAAGGAGGCGTGGCAGACCCCATGAAGTTTATATATTCGTCCGTCCGTATGCATGAACGCGTCGATTTCCGAATATATAAGAGCTAGAGAGTTCATTCTTTTTGTGTTAGGTTCGTATATTGCACGCGGAGTACGATTTTGTTTCAGAAATTCGATAACTCGTATATTTCTAAAGTTATCGATATAAAACGTTATCGGCAACCAGTTATAAAATTATATCTAATTCATCTTTAGAGTTAGAGTCTCCAAGTCTTCTGCATATATATAGATACTAATTTATTACAATTTCGGTTTTTGTCAGATTTTGTATTCCGGTGTCCGATTCCCCCCACACCCCCAAATGTGTAAAAAATGCATTTCAAATGCTAGAGACATGCAGTTTGATTTAGCATATAGATATGAATATCATATTCATAATCTAAAGAGATCAATACGATTGTCCGTCTGGAAACAGAATTATTAATCAATAAAGTTTTTGCAGCAAAACTCATGTGGCGCAGCAACAAAGACAGCGAGACAGCAAACCGCCTGCATTGCTTATACACATCCATGCTTACAAGCGTAGATAAGCGTGTGTGTGTGCTCTCATATATAGTTTCTTACGCGTGGAGCATCGAAACGAAGCATTCTTGGAATATTATTCGTTCGAAGAAGGGCTCAGGGGATTTCGTAGCCGAGCAGTCTCGAAAACAAAAAGAGTTGCTTGCGCCAATGCTGCAACTGCCCTTGCTCTGCAGTTTCAGCAGCAGTGGCGCTTGGTCGCAGATCTCTTTTTAATGTGTAGTCTGTATATATTTATGCCGCTTTTAGTGGAAATAGGTGTGTGAGTGCGAGTGTATGTGTGGGAGAAAATACAGTCCAGACATTGTTGTTGTGTTTGCTTACCTGTCGTTTGTCGCCTGTTTTTTATTTGTTGCTGCTATCGTGCGACGCGAGTTGTTGATTTTGAATCTGTGTCCTGCTAATGGTAAAAATAGACCATTTTGGCGAAGGCGCGGATGCGAGTCATTTTTTGGAGTCTGTTCGACGCTTGTAGGCACTTTAGCAAATTGACTGCATCAATTGAGTGCATTACCAATTACGACTGCGACGCACCGAAGTATATCAAACAAGAATTGTTGGTTTAATGTACTTCAATATACATATATCTTTGGATAGATACAAAAAAAAAAAAAAAAAATAGTTTCATAAAGTCATCTTTGTGCATAGGTTGAAACAATGCGTTATTTTTGTAATGTGGAATATGTATTTCTTTTAATTGAAAGCAAAAATGATATTCTGTCCAAAGCTCAGTGATTTAAAAGAAAGCCCATGACAATTTAATGCAATTTAAAATTATTTAAGCCCAAGTATACATTCAGAATCCAACTTTAACACTTGAACGCAAACACGAAGTCGTAAAAAGAGTTTTATGTTATTTTTTATGGTGATGACAATTGCGTTTGCGTTTGTTTGCCTTTCCTGTTATTGTTGCTTACTCAACATGCATTTATGCACATATCCAGCTACAAACAATTCCACATACACCCACCTACACTCTCATACGAAGCTCCGTTTATGACCTCCAGACTTGTCAACTATACCTGCCAAGGTTCTCTGCAACTTTATTCAGTATTCGTTTGACTAAAGTCTCGCCACACAGTCTGCTTCTTGGCATGGTGTTCCATCGTCTCTGCTGGGAACGAGCGGGATCACAAACAACAAACAAAAGCACAAGCACAAACACGAGAACGAGCACGAGGTGAGAATGAGAATGGAAATGAGTATAAGCACGAACACAGCAAATGCAAGTGTCAAATTATTGGCTGTAGCGAAATCCATACAAATTCGATACACCTCAAGTGCACTTGGCGCCAATTGGCATATTGAAAGTCAGGTCGCGCCTGCTGCATACTGTGCACCTGTGGTCGTCGCTTGCCGGTTTGACTTAATGCCATTTAATTTGGTTTGCTCGTTTCACTTTTATTCTCGCACTGGGTAATATATTTTCATATTGAAGAGCAATATGTGGGCTACAGTTGACCACGTGCAAACAGCTTTAAGCCAAGTATAATTTATATTACCTTTACAAAAGTAAAACGTAAACTTGCATTTAAATCAAGCAGAAGCTAGGACTTTTGAAATCAGGTTTCTAGTTCAAGTTGTTTTTAAACCTTTTTTAACTATTCAAACTTGTAAGAGTAAAGATGCTCAAATTATAACTGGCAGCAACGCGATTTCTTATTATACCCTGAACGCATTGAAAATGGGAATTCAGGGTATAATGGTTTTGTGAAATGTATGTAACAGGCAGAAGGAGACGTCGCAGACCCTATAAAGTATATATGTATATTCTTGATCAGCATAAAAAAATAAGTTGATTGAGCCCTGTCCGTCTGTCGGAAACTACAAAAGCTAGAGAGCTGAAATCACATGAACACTCGTATGTTAGTTACGCAGTACGAGTTTATTTTGTTTTATCGATAACTCATCCCATTTCTAAAATATCGATAAAAAATCGAAAATTCGACTACAATTACATTTTTGCAGTTTTTGAAGACAGTGGATTAGTGGGAGAAAAGAAAATTAGTGAGAAGTACAAAAGACGCACTGGGAATGTGTGGAAAAGAGGGTCGACGAATACTATTAAAGATAAAATCAGGATCTCTGACTAAGGCGACTCTTCTAAGCGGGGGGGAAGGTGGGGTTGTAGAGGGCGGACACAAGGTTTCGGCTGGTACTCAATAGTGACTCGTCGTAAATCACTTAAGACTCTCGACGAAACTCACTCGGGAGCGTCAGGCTAGGAAGAGTGGATTGTGATATTGACAGACGATATAAGGAGAGCTGTAGGCTATTACCGGTGCCGTCGGGTGAACCGGTGATCTCGTCACAGGTCAGTCACCAGTCCGCAAGAGTCGGTGGATCTGAAGACGATCACTACCGCAGCGCGGCGCTCGCAGCTATACGTGCACACACTCTGTTGAATGTGCTGTGTAGTTTCCTGTGCTCTCGTTCTATCTCTGTACGAGATATAAGCGAATATACGGGAGGGCGAGAGGGTGGGCGCCTGGCTGAGCTGCGTAAGGGGTAGAAACTCTCGTTGGTCTGAAGAAGGGATCTTGCCAACATTTGAGCGAAGAGGAGCGGAGGCACGGTGTTGCGCTAAAGTTCGCCCAACCCACCCCCAAGCCAGGCACAACGGCCACGGGATGCATACGCGAGCCGAGAAGGGGCGAATAAAGAGAGGATCACGTTTTGAGCAGGGGCAGGGTACTCGTAGTCAGCCTCGCGCACGAAGGCCCGGCCTTACTTGGTGGGGGCCTGTAAAAAGTGTGGCCTAGTTGCAGGTCTTGGAGGACCCTAGGAGATGGGGACTTTTAACAATGCCGCAGACAGTGCGGGCTCTTGTGGCAAGTCTGTAGCCGGTGAAAGCCTGGTGCAGCATTGATCAAGGGAGTGCCGAGTGGGCGATGGTGCGCGACTGGCAGTGACTAGGCGTTGGTCAGTGGGCAGTGCGATGGGGCGGCTGTGGTAACGGAATGGTATTGAGAGTGATAAGAGGGGGGAAAAGATGGTTGAATGAGATGGGTGGGCGGGGAGGAGGGGTGGGTGGGGTGCAGTGGTAGGGACGAGTGCTGTGTACCTGAGAAAATGGTGCAGTTGGGCAACAAATCAACCAGGCCGACGAGCACAGGCGGCCGAGTAGGGTGTACAGACGGTGTAGTTGTGTGGCACACGACAGCCTAAATTAACGACAATCCTCCAACCCGTTATAGCCCTGAGCACTGAGCCGTAGGAGGGGACCGAGAGCGGGCCGCCAGAACGTGTCACATCGGGCAAGATATGTAAACAAGCAACAGGGGCGAAGGGTGGGGGTGGTGAGTAGTGTAAAGTACTATCTGGAGATGGCTGGCATTTCGCGTGCGGTCCTATAACATGCACTGCAGATAGGAGTGTGTCGGGTAGGTTGCAAAATACTTTGAGAGAACTTGAACCCCTATCGATGATCGCCCAATGCAGCGAAATCCAGCTAGGGGGGGGGAAAACCGAAGACTAGAGGAGAGACTAAAACGGACGGGCTGATGTAAACTGAAACCGAGGGAGCCCTGAAAGCGTCGTAGGTGAATATGAACGCTTCCGAAAGCCAATAATAAGACATGGACAGGAAGGAACTCAACCACAACGCAAAGGTGGAGTGCACAGCGAGTAGGGGGATTATGGACGTTGCAGGTAGTATAGTAGAGGAAGCTCAGGGGGTAACGAAACAGAGGTAGGAAATAAAGATATAAGAAATCAGGACGAGGACAAAAACGGATACTAGCAGACCGGACGCGTTTGCATCCTTCCGTTTACTGTTTCTTCTTTTTTACGGGTGTTTCTTCCCCAAACGAAGTGCATTTGGAAAGGCAAGCAAAATAAGTTAACATGTGAGGCGTTGAGCCACTTTGACAAGCAACAAATGTAAAGAAGACCGGGATACACATCAGCCACAACACAACACAACACACAACATGGTTGGTATGCATACAGTCATCTGTATCTGTGTGTGTGCAAGTATGTACTGAAGAAAACCGAAAACTTTTAAAAAGTCATATTCCCCTCGCGCCACTCACAAAGTGGTTTGAACTTTAGAAACAGTTTTGATAAAGATGCAGTTCAAGAAGCGGTTTCAACAAATGTTGTCGACCTGATCTACACTGATGACCTGATCTACAGTATGATGTTATCTAACAGACAATATGCCAGAGAAATAGATCTGGCAATAATCAGATATTATTAAAAAGTTAAGACCGTTACGTATAAATACCGATACAAATAATACAGTTACTTAAACTTCTGTCAGTGTATATAACCAGACACAAGCACATGTTGAGGCGGTGTCACTGTGTCTACTAGTCATGCACGCAATTAGAAGTTTTGCTGTTGGCACACAGTTAAGATGCAGCCGGGTAGCACAACAAAATTAAGAATATGAAAACTTTTCTCTTCCGTTTTGCCGTACAACGAAACCCTTTTTAAAACGGGCAAAAATAAAGGACCAGCGTCTGCTAGCACTGCATGGCGGTCACGGTTAAAATGAGAATCGATCGGCAGCAACTTGACTGGACATTGTCTGCGCAACAATCTAATAATTTAAGCTTTTCCTTTACTTTAATTTCTTTATAGTGATATCTCGTTCTGCTCTATAAATATTTTTATAGTTCAAGTAAGTCATCAGAACTCATTTTCAAAATAGAAAAAATTGTTTATCATAAGCTATACTTTTATGGGCTTATCTTAAATAGGGAGTTAGTTATATTTGCCGTGTAATTGGATTGGATAGTTTGAGTATACTGCCAATATTATTGTCTCATTAAGACACCGAAGTTTTTAATTATGGGAGCAAAAAATAAAAAACAAAATAAAAATGTGTGTTGTAATGTATAATTATATTTATACACTTTCATATACTTTCATAATTGGAAACGTATGCGGTTGAATATTATCATTGTCGTCATCCTTTTTGTTGTTGTTTTTATTCCTTCAGGGCTAATAATGTGAAATGTTTGTTTAACGCCGCCTGCAATCACTAAAGTAAAACATATATATGCACCTAGTACGTAGCCATTCCTCTATCTCTCTGTTTCTATTTCTCATTTCACAGACAAAGTCAACATTATTAAAATGCATCAACAAATTTATTTGTTTTTTTCTGTTATTTGCGTTAACGTTGATATACGTCGGCCATAACACAGCCACTCATATTTTCCCATGAATAAATACCAATTTATTTCCATTTTATATTTTTCTATATTTTTCACAGAAATTCTCATCAAAATATCAAGTTACGTACAATATAGTTCTCATACGTTGAAAATGCCTTCAGTTTATACTTATACAAGAGTAAAATAACATATTTAATTTTGCTGCTAGTCTTCTTAATACGGTTTGTTTTTGGTTTCCTCTTTCTTTTATTATGTTCGCTCCTGCTATTGTTGTTGTTGTTGCTGTTGCATAATAAACTAAAACTTATTGTAAGAATTTGATTTTTTCAGTGGGCCTTTCACTAATCAATTTGCCATGACTTCAAATTTTTATGCATTTCGCCTTAAGTATACTCAATATTATTTTCTAAATGTTTCTTATATTTTCCATATAAAATTATTATAAAGAGAATGACAAAAGCCGCAACAAACAAGCAATTTAATAATAATCATAATGATCTATAATAATTGGTATATTTTTCACAGAATATACAATATGACGACAAAAATATGCTAATTGAATTAAATTCTATAAAAATTGCGTTAAAATTATTTTAACATTTAGTTATTCACGTCAATGTTAGTTACACAGTAAATAAATTAAAGCAATTACGCACGTTACCCAATTTGTTTGAAGTAACCTTTTTGAAATCAACTCACATAGCATAAGCACTGATGGCAAAATAAGCGTAAAAATACGCAAACATCAAATGCACATCGATAATAATAGTAATGGTGATAATAAACACTGACAATTAGATTTTTGCTATTTGCTATTTAGCTAAGGATTCGACTTTCAACGAGTTTTTTTTTTTTTTAATATATCCTTTTTTTTTTTTTTTTTTTTTTCTTTGCACAAGCATTCTCGTAGTCATCTTTTGTTTTGTTTAGTTATGTTATTATTGTTTTTTATTTTCTTGTTAGGCTTGTTGCTGATGCCATTTTATTTATATACAAATATATTTTCAAATGTATTTTTTAGTTACCTGTGCTGAAACTTGTCAATTTTGATATCAATTACGCGTCTTAAGTGTACATTATAATTTAATTTAATTTCATGTTTGTATGTGTATGCAGAGCCTTATTTAAATTACACAAAAAGCTAAATTAAGATCTTTATAAAAATCTATATAAATCACCATTTGCTGCTGACCCAAAAACACTCATTGACTGACCTTTTTGATATTACATTTTATCCTGTATCTATTTAAACGTAATTTAAACGTTTTTAATACAAAATGCTTTTCCTTAATATATAGATGCTTCGCATGCCCCGTTCAATTCATCAGTTTTCAATTCTTATATTTTAATACATACACAACTTTTAAATGTGATCTTTTATAAATACGTTCACTGCATTTGTTTACATATATATAAATTATTTATTGTTTTTTTTTTTTTAATTTTAATTTTTTTCTTTTAAATAGTTTATTTTTTTATTTTTTTATTTTTCATTAGAGTTCATTTAACATTAAGCTATTTCATTTCACTAAACTATACACAGAATGTTTAAGTTGATACGCTTATATTGCTATATAAAACGTTTATTTTTCAATTTAAATAAATTAGATGATGCTGCGATCTTAGTCTAAATCATAGTCAAAAAGTTTGCGAAGCATTATGCAAAAAAAATATATACATATATAACAAAACATCTTGTTTTTTTTTTAATATTTACCGAATCATTTTCCAATATTATTGCTAAACTGCAAATTTGTATAAAATATTTAGATAAATATCGTCTGCATTTGTTATTTTTATTCTCCATTGCTATTTTCTGCTCTCATCATGTATATATGAACTGTTTAACGGTTAAATTTAGACCATAATATGTGTATACGTAATTAGTATGTGGGTCTGTGCTGATCTAAATATTTTCTTGTAGTTAGTACTCTCTAGACTCACATTCAGCGTTTTTTAAAATTCGTACATTATTAACAATATGGTTAGCTTACGTATGGTTACTAGTATATATATACATATATAATATTTATATATTTATATATGGGTCAGTGGGACTGTTTTTTCAGTCAAAAATAAGTTATACAAGCGCAAAGACTCAAACGAATGGATCAATCTCAACCAGTTCAAATTTCCGCTTTCTAGTGTATTTCACAATAAGTTTAGCAATTCGCTAGGTGTTTCTTTTTGTGAATATATGTTTACATATGGATTTGTATTTTGAGTTATATTCCCATTTTACTTAACAGTTTTAAATTTTGTTTACCTTTGTTGCAATTGTTGCATAAACGCGGAACACCTCGTTGACCAGTCTTTTATTGTGTTTTAATGCTTACAGAATTAATTTAGTTTTGCTTTCGTTTTTAAAATACATGTTTCGTTTACGATTTGAATATTGAATTGTAAAATATATACATTACAATTACTTATGTATATGTTATTCGTACTTAGGCCCCCATATGTTATAATCTAATTGTTTTTTTTTTTTTTTTTTTTTTTTGATATTGGTTTAATATTAAGGATTTGCTATACAAAATATTTGATTTGGGCTTGGTTTTTAATTTTTCTCAAAAGTTACACTAAACTGATTGAATTTATTTTTGACACATCGTACTCATTTTTGTTTTGTTTAAATATTTATAGTTGTGTTATTAACATCATAACCTTGTTTAGTGCATTTTCCTTGGGTTTGTTCGCATGGAAGCCGAAAAAGGATACTGTTGACCAGTATAATTGTACCTTTTTATTGATAATTTAATCTTAAAGGGAACTTTTAGTTTGTAACTTCTTATCCATATTCGATACTATCTATTTTTTAACATTGAGATGGAACATAGCACAAACCACACACAAACCTTTAAATGTTATCAATCTTCACTTCACAATCATTGAGAATAATATTACAAATCAAGAAACAATTATAAAGTGTACATTTTTGGGTATGTATGTATATATACTTAATGATTGTGTGCTATTTTGTATGGCATTCGGGTGCATTTTTGTGTGCAAGTTGATATACATATGTGTTGCCTTGCTTGCCATAACTTCTTGTTGTTTGGATCACAGAATATGTCATCACACCAATAATAACACTCGAATGTATATTTTTTCTCGGTCGTGTTATATACCTTGATGAGTTGTGTTTGTTTCGATACGGATACTCAAATAAAAAAATAAATAAAATTGTAATTGTAAACAAAAAAAGGTTTGAATTTTTTTTTTATTATATTTATTTGTATTAAAATTGTTTAAAAATAATAAGATAATAAACAAAATGAAATAGTTCAATACAAAGTAATGGCAGCAAAAAACTAAGAAAAAATTAGCACATATTATGGAAAATAAAAACGTTTCTGCGTTTTTGCAAAATTGTATTCGGTGCAATTCCAAGAGATTTTGTTTATATATTTTTTTTACTTTTTTAATAGTTAAAGTTTATTGATTGTGACCTGCTGAAAATTTGAAGTACATCTAAAACTTTCATATACAAAAATTAGTTTAAAATTATTTATATCAATATTTTAAATTAATGAGGCACATTAAGAAGAATTTTTAAAAATAGGTCAAAAATATAATATTTATGTTGAATCGAAAAAGAAAGGAAATGGCGTTTAGATTTTTTTTTAAATAAAAACTCATTGTAATACTTTTCATCACAAAACCAGAAATGTGCGTTATAAATACAATTACATTAACAGGACCTATTTTGAAAATATCAATTTGTAGCGCCACAAATGGTATTTAGTAAGCATTCCGATTTGCTCGATTTGCTTGACATACATACTACATATAATCAACATTTACAACAATTATTTTACAAATTTAAAACATATTTAAATTAAAGTAAGAAAATAAAAGCATTTATTGTTGTTTAAAACATATTTTGCACTTGTGTTTGTTGTACCTAAGCTAGAACAATGTATTTTTTAATTAAATTTAAATCTTTGTATATGTATTGTATATTAACATTTTGTCATAACGTTTTAATTATTGATTTTTTTTTTTTTTTTTTGGTTTTGGCAGTGTTTACAATATTTGTTGTTTTCGCTAAAAACAGAAAAATAATATATATAATTTCATATTCTTTTTATTTTTAAATATATATTTTGAATGTGTTTTAAAAGTTAATTCATGACTGCATTTTTGTTCAGTATATTTCTTTATATTTTACTGAAAAGAAACTATTTTGCTTTGGTACATATTTTATGTAAACAATTTAAATGCAAAAGAAAGTAAAATTTATTGATGCTTATACGTAATAAATTAAATAAAAAATAACAAATTAATTTTTCAAGCGAAACGATAATGAAAGGAGATAAATATAAGAGATACGAAAACACAAATTTCTATCGGATTTTAACTTCTCAAGTTGTTGTTTTCTTTGCATGTGCTTGTGTGATGTGTGATTTTGATTAATTAGCGCTTTAACTCTATCATTCATCGCTTTTTGCTTGTGATGGCACACAGTTGCTGTAATGCTCACTTTCTATTTAGATCTCTCTTCACATATGGCGCTTCATATGCAGGGCCAGATGATCGGAGCGTGAAAAGCAACGATCACAATTGCGACACTTAAAGGGCTTGGCTCCAGTGTGTTTCCGATAATGTCGAGTAAGCTCATCGCTTCTAGCAAAACGCCATTCGCAGCCATCCCAGGAGCACTTGTACGGCTTCTCACCTACAATGACATACGGCGTGTTAACAAAATTTAATGAAATTGCATAAAAATCAGTCTATTTATCAAATAACTTAGTCTCTTGTATAAAGCGTTGAGTGCAGTATAACTTGATGAAATGTTTTGTATTACAGCCAGCAAAAAAAAATAAAATAAAAATATATATAGCGCCCCTTGGAATGGGCGAAACGAAATAACTGGTGGGAAAAGGTAGCACGGATAGCACGCCATAATTTTGTTACTTTACTGCATCGAAATGAAAAAAGTTTTTTCAACGTTCAGCTGTGTGGGAGTTTCTAAATCATAGTCAAAAAGTTTTCTGACGAATGTACCCTCAAGCATAGTTGTATTATTTGTGAAATCATTGAATATGCTATATTTTAATTCTTTCTAACCTACTGTGCTCTTAATGAACTATGAATAAATTCAAGCGAATACTTAAATGGCAAGAAATGAAGACAATTAAAAACGAATTTAAAAAAAATTGAAAAAAAAATAATAATAATAATAATGAAAAGTCGGCCATCGAAATTTACGTTCAGATCGAAGTCAGTAAAATGGTTTGCCAAATCGCGAATCTCTTTGCCAACAGTTTTCATGCGTGCCAAAGCCTCAAAGGATGCGGCAAAAACAGTGGCCAATGCGCCGAAAGCCAGCTACAGATCCAGTGCCAGCAACAGAGCTCAAAGTTGCTAGGCAGCCAGCCAGTCAGGCAGCCCGCCTGCCATACAGCCAAGCAGGCAGAAAGGAAAAGGAAATGCAGAAGTTGTAATTTCACACAAAAGTATAAAACCTAAAAATGCACAAAGAGTAGAACACAGAGCACAGTACACAGTACACAGTTGTGCCAGAAAAAATGGCAAAAATTATTTGAGTTTAAAAGACAAACAGCAGCCAAGGCAGGAAATTGCCGGCGTTGCCTTCGCCGTTGCCGTTGTGGAGAAAAGCGGTGGAAAATGGAGCCAGATAACCGGCAAAGTAGACGACAGTCAAGAAAAATACATAAAGCTGAGTGGAAAACTTTGTAACGCACACCACAGTAGCTTATATATACAAGTACATAAATATATATATGTATGTACATATATATAATATATAGTATATATACAAAGCTTAAAACTTAATGCATGCGGAAATGTGTGATATTTCCGTGCTCAATTTCACATTATGCACTTGAGGCCAACATGCTTGTCTGACGAAACAAACGACTCGCCAACGACCGACCGAGCGACAAACAGCGCTCTCTTAATTTCCATTTGTTTACTCTCTGCCCATTGCTGAAGTCCTGTTTGACCAGCGATGCGTCGCGGCGTTGCAACATGGGACATTTCACTCCCTGTTTGTGGGTGTCCTGCCACTTGCACTTTGGCATGTTGTCAGAATTGTGAGCGAGACATCGAAGCAAGGGCTATAAATAAATAGGGTGCCCGAAAAAACACTTACTCCCACAAGGAGTGTGTTCAAGTGGGTGGGTGCGTGTATGGGTTGTATAGACTCCTGGTAAAATGCTTTGCCATTGACTTTTGCCATTTTTTTGCCTCTTTTTGGTTCTACCCTGCGTAAATCACAGTCAAGTGCACAAAACACTGGGCGTATAGATACAGCTTCGACGCGAGAATCTCATATTAAAGTGCATCCGAATGAAATCCAGTGCCAAAATGTTTTATAGTAAACTATGCTTAAAGCTCCACGTATATACACTGCTAATTGGTCTTGATATACTGATGCTGATATAAAGATCAATTTATAATATTCAACCAAGTTTGCTTATTTTATATTTCGAATATATTTACCAT
This sequence comes from Drosophila antonietae, assembly GCA_030914385.1. Lineage (NCBI taxonomy): Eukaryota > Metazoa > Arthropoda > Insecta > Diptera > Drosophilidae > Drosophila > Drosophila antonietae. The sequence goes on along the minus strand of JAUESO010000611.1, from coordinate 138,884 downwards.
TGCAAGTAAAATCTCATAAAAGCTTTCAAATAACCTTAGAATCATTTACTAGTCGTGTTAAAGCTGTATTATAGTTTTCTGTTTCCAAAACAGTTTCTCATTTTGATTTCAATCGCTCCATTATTAATTTATTGTAATGAACATAGTTAGAACTTAACCTCAGCTATTTGTTTCTATACATAAAGTTACTCCTTTCTTTCCATATTGTTAGCCGCAGTTTCAGTGGCGCGTTTGAAGAGTATTTGAGGTAAGGGTGTTGCAGTTGCAGTCAGCAGCAGCAAGGGCAACGGTCGCTTAACGTATAGCCCCGAGCCAGTTAATATTTTATAAATTTTGCTGGCGTTGGGTTTTAATGTCAGCAGCCAATAGGAAAGAAAGAACACCATGGTGAGCGACATGCAATGCGCAGTGCGAAAAGAGGTTTCGGCATTCCTTTCACTGCACACTGCACAACGCACACTGCACGCAATTCTTTAGCTTTTCTCTTATGCTCTAGGCGCCTTCTCGGCTTTTGCACTCAACACAATTTTTATGGTCTGCTTGCGTCTATCCACTTGATTGCACCAGTAATCTTTTCTTAACGGCAGAACCTTACTCCCACCAGCTATTACCGAGCTGGGGCTAACCACAACTCTGTCTGTCTCAAAGCGTTTAACTAATTGAAATCTTTTGCGCAATGCGCACACTTATTGCAAACTTTTATGAGATGCGTTTTAATTGATTATCAATTGTAAATATAATATTAAATATTCGCACCATTTTGATTGTTTTTTTTTTTTTTTTAATAATTTAATTTACGCTAAGACCGGAGACAATAAGAAGAATAAAGTGGCTGCTAACGCAATCAAGACTCCCAAATTAAATTAGAGTATACCCAGCTGACTTCTGGTTTGTCCTGAACCCATACCAGAAAAAAACCGATTGGACATCTAAATAATAGATTATCATCAATAACTTTGAGTTATTTCTTTAAATAAGAGCAGAACTTCTACAGAAAAATACGTCCGAACTTGAGCAAAGCGTATTTCATTCAATTCAGAAAAAATTTACATTTTGTGAATATGTCGGACCATCAAATGTTTTAATCTTCTATCATCTGAAGTAATTTTGGCTTTGATTTAGTTTGTCTGATCTGTTCCGGTAAAGCATATATGGCTAATTACACAGCCTAATCATGTCCTTTACACAATAAAGTAAATTTTGAGCAAATTTTCTGTAGCAGAAAACTTTAGCTTATAATTTGTTGTAACACTGAATGCACTAACGCTTGATGCTTGACATTATGGAAAAACAACGACAATAAACATCAACAAGGCAAATAAGTAAGAAGGCTCTAGTCGATGATAATATTCTTCTTCTTTACGAACGTATGAGCGCGCGCTATGCTAACTGCGCAGTTACTGCCGTAGCTTGGGGTGGGTTGGGCTATACTTTAGACGCTTATAACTCCATTCCTAGATGTATGATCTTCATGAAACAGAATATATTAATATCATCGAAATGTGTGTATTTGCCAAATTTCAAGTCTCTAGTATTTGAAATGCATTTTTTGCATATTGGAGGCGAAGGGGGCGTGGCATCCAAAATATAAAAATATATATACAAAATCTGCGTATCCATAATATCGATCTAAATATATGAATTTGAAGTCTCTAGCTAAAACGGTGGAGAAGTTATGCTCAAAAATCCTAAAACATGTACACGACTTTTCGATTTTTTATCGATAATTTGGAAATGGGATGAGTTATCGAAAAAAACAAAAGAAACTCGTACTGCGTAACTAATATACTTTTTATAGTTTCCAAAATCTCGACGTTCATACGGACGGACAGACGGACAGGGCTCAATCAACTTATTTTTTTCTGCTGATCAAGAATATATATACTCTGCGACGTCTCCTTCTACCTGTTATATACATATTATATACCATTATACCCTGAATTCCCATTTTCAATGGATTCAGGGTATAAAAATCAGCAAACATTCCAGAAGGGAGCCAACTAAGTACGCACTCTCACTTAGTCGATGCTCCGCCTCTGAACGGCTATTGTTTTTATAAAGTACAAACTTTTTACTTTTAACAATAAACGAAAAGTTAAGAGCCTGTAACCCTTTTCGCACCCTGCAAACTTGTTTATTGTTAAAGACTTTTAAGGATCAGTTATTGTTTTGTTTAGTCGAGCATGGAGTTCAATAAGCGTTTTTAAATTATACCTGACGAACAGCGTATGTCTCAAAACAGTCCCAATTTAAACGCATAGACGGATAGTGAGCATTGGCTCACGAATTTCAATGATCTACCTATTGTATTTATTTATTTATATATTTTATGGGTGAAACGCATGCATGGGAATACATTTAATATGGTTTCCGTCCTTTGTCTCTTAAATCGGTTATGTTGCTGATGGCAGCAATAAAATAACATTTCATCGCTGGGTTTAATCTGTGTAGAAATGCATGAGTATGTATGCGTGTAACCAATAATTCATTTTTGAATTATGCGAACTTTATTGAAATTTCAAGCCTCGTCTACTGTCATTCTTTCTTTCTGGTTTCTGGTTGCCCACCCTCTGCACGGCGACGTTCGCTTTGTTTGCTGTGTGGAAATATGCGGACAACGGCAGGAATACAATGCAACGTGTCACTTGTGTCCTGTTCTGTGCCCACTGCGCTCTCCTGTTCAGGTCACCGATGCGATGCTCTCTGGAGCTGCTATGTTGTTTTCGCAGATTTCTGATTTATTAATAGGCGGCAGTAACCCGAAACTGAGTTTACACATTTATGTTGCTGCTGCTCTCTTTTTTTTTTTTTTTTCCTTTTTTTAAAGAATACCAGTAAACCTGTAGTCAACTACTACTACTTCATACTATATTGTTGTGTTTAACGTAGGCAAACTTTACTATTTAATTATATTTAAATTTAATCTCAGTAAACAAACATATTCATGCCAGAAAATCATCAATTAAGTTGATTGTGTCGTCTCACCTGTATGAGTTCTTTGATGCGCCTTAAGATGTGAACTTTTTGTGTAAACCTTTTTGCAGCCCAGAAATTGGCACTTGTGTATCCGACGTTTGGCGTCTGGACTGTGATCGATGTGGTGCTGACGCGGGTGATGATTTTTGGTAGAAGCTGTGGAATTAATTTGTTTAAGGCATGTGACGTAAGCCAGATGAAAAGTGGGGTCATCAATACGCACCAGTTGTTGATTTCTCAGTCAGAGATGTGACCACGGCAACAATTTGTGGAGTCTGCTGTTGTTGCTGTGATTGCTGTTGCATGGATGTTGCAGTGCCAAGATTGGTACTACTGTTGTTATTGTTGCTATTAGAGTTGTTCGCTGCGGCGCTAAGCACGGCAGCAACATTAGCATTGCCCGTGTTTTGCATTTGTATGACACGTGCTAGGCTGATGCCGGCGGCTCCAGGTGTTCCATTGGCTGTAGTCAGCCGCACGATTGTACTGCGCGGAATGTTATTGTGATTGTTCGATGACTGATCAACGCTGCTGCTACTGTTGATGCTGCTGTTATTAGTATTATTGATGCTGCTTGCCGAACTGTTATTGCTACTTTTGTTTAGTACCTGTGGCGATATGCTTAAATGTTGCACTGCCAACTGTTGCTGCTGCTGTTGCAGCTGCAGCGTTGTGGCCTGTGTTAATGAGGAATTCTTCGCACCGGGCGTTTGGCTGCTAAAATGCAGAATGGCGGACGCGGGTGTGGAATTTACTGCTGCTGCGGCAGGAGTCTGCTGTCGTTGCTGTTGCTGCTTGAGGATCGCTGCCAACTCATTGGCATCGATTTGCTGCGGTCGTTGTTGTGCCGTCTGTGCATAATTATGATTGCGAAGATTCGACTCGGGGGATGATGGTGGCGTTAGAGGAGGGAGTAGAAAGTCGTGCACGGGACCTTGACCCAAATGATAATGCCGCTGTGATTTAGCCTGTACAACTCGAACCTTAATAGCCGGCGCACTACTGTTACTAGAGCTTAGTGTAATAGTATTGCAATTGGAATTGCTGCTGCTTATGCTCACAGTGCTGTTGCTGACAGTGCAGTTGCTAGTGGGCGTCATGTTGCCGGCGCTGCATATACTCGGATTGGGTGATATGGCTGAGGGTGGCGCAGCAAATAGCACGTCCACTTTCTCATTACAAGATAATACGTGTACCGCTTCCTCGTCGTCCTCGTCAATGCGTTCCTGCTTAACCAGGACTGCACAGCTGAGTGCCTGTGAGCCATTACTATCCCACGATATACCTGAACAGTTTGATGACACGGATGAGGTAGTCGATATCGTGTCCAAGCTCTCCTTTATTTTAAGCTCCTCCAACAAACGTGCGGGTGTTGAGAATATGTCCCAGGCAGAATCGAGATCTGTGTGTATCTTTTTGTAGCTCTGATGTTTAGGCTCGTCACGCAAATAGCGCTCCAGTTCATAACAAGTCTGCAAATACAATGACAACAAGAAATATTGTTAGCAAGATACAAAACATAATTTCTGAACTTTGTATCTATTGGAACTTGAATAGTACACACCTTTTGTACGGTATGAGGAATCCTAAATAATATTTCAAAGGAATATTTACTTTTAATTCATTTGCCTCGTATAATGCTATTAAAGATTTTTCAATTATGCTCAGGAATTTTCAAGAACATTAAATTGGTAATTTAGTGACGTGTGTCGGGGTTTTTTTTTGGTTTGCTCTACACGAGCTGCTGGCGTCAAGTTAAATAAAACCATTAATTGTAAGTTATGTTTTATGCTGTAGCGCAATTACATGTTAAAATGTTGCACTGCAGATTTATAAACCCTGCATACTTTAAGGTTCACGACCAGCGGGAATAAAGTTCACTTAAATGCCCTGACGACGTGTTGCTTAATGGTGTTACTGCTGTGAACAGTCCCTATTGGGGTAAATAAGAGTGCTTAGTTTGTGTTTGGGACTTGCAACTGGTCTATCGTCGCTGCTGCCAGGTTATTTTTCAACAAAGATTTTAATACATCTACAGTCTTACTAACAGAGTTGCTGTTAATTTCTTCGCATTTGTTTAAATAAGCCAACATTCTATATGTGGGGCTTAAAATGCGACAGTGCAAAATAGCGTATACTCGTGCCACTGCAGAAACAATATATATATAAAATTTATATATATATAATTTATATAAAAGGTGCAGCAACAGGACCTTAAAGGTCTTACTAATTCCACACATGACCAAGACCAGCAACCCGTTTCTGCTTAACAAATCTTATTAAGTGCAATTCAAAAGCGGAAAATCAATGAAATGGAATAAATAGCATAGCCACAGGATCTGTTTCAAGTTGCGCATTCCACATTTGCTTAGGTTTGCTATTTTACTTTTCATTCCCATTCCCAATTTCCAAACATGCTCGGTAAATCACTTTAAGTGTTATTTCAAGAAAATAATTGCAACACATAAATTTCTTAACCCTTTTCAAGTCGCCAAACAAGTTGCGTGTGCGATTTACGAACAGAGGCAACAACGGCAATAACAACAACAGAAAACTATAAATGGTTTATGAATCAGCACTACAGCGTTCACGTCTCAACGCAGAGAGACGAAGCGGGATAGAGTCCATGATTAATGTGTGGCTACTGCACTTAGTTTCCATTTCCTGGCCAGCAACACTTCACTCAGACAATGCAGTACTATCTATGTGAAAAAATCTAATAAAATGTAGCATGCATGCCCGCTGTTCAGAATTTGATATATTGTTTAAGCACTCCCGACAAAACCCACACAAAGCACAAACACAAGAAATACATCTAAAACAAATGCAAATACCAGCTGAGCTAAGGTTGATCTGAGTCTGAGTCTGAGTCTGAGTCTGAGACTAAGCTTGCTATCGCCATCGCCACCACCATCATCCAGGATGCTATCAGAAATGGCATTTTGAGTTATGTGCTTTGCCGCCAACGGCGTTGCCAACAAATCACCTGCCCAAAACGTAGAGCAGTGCCAGGGAGATTAGAACGCGACTTTTAAATTGCTTATGGTAGCGAGCCAAACAGTATCAGAAGCAAATCGCCAAATATCCGACTACATTTGAGTATATATGGCTACCTGAAGTGAAGCACCATGGGTCAATGATTAATGTCTATTTAGTGCACAGTTCGGGTATTTGCCAATAGATAGCTTAGGCTTTAATACATGATACAGCAACTGACTGGATATCATTTAAATATAATTAATTACGATTGTTTAAGAAGAATGTTTATTAGCTTACTCGCTACGGTACTTTCTACTTGCAGTAGAAAGTTTGTATTAATCTATAATCCCGCTGATGTGTGGCTTCAAAAAAGTTTTCGGAGAAACAAACAACTTTTTGCTCATTTGTATTTAATAGAAATTTATTTGCAGAGTTCATGTGTTGACTTTTTTTCCTATCTCATTGTATAGGTGGGAAATACTTTTTCACACGTTTTGCCGCCAATTTATGTGGCAAATGCACAGCAAGATCGCAACTGAACGAAGGATATGTCAGAGCCAAATGACATAATCTATGGCACAAGTTGGCCGCATAAAAAAGTCCTAATTTCCGTTGCGTCCATTTTAGCTATGGTATTTGTGTCACCATGTTTGCTCTCTCTCTCTCTCTCTCTCTGTTACTTTTCCCTCTTAAAATGAGGTTTTCGCTTCCAGCTTGGCTTTCAGCTCAATAGGCTTACCGTTTCGTACCTTATAGTCGACAGCGAGTAAAATGCGGGGTTGTTTTATTTTTAGTAGAGACTACAAGTTACTTCTTCGTATGTAACAATTAACCAATATAAAATTAAATAGAAATAGAAATTGAACTCAAGAAAAAAGCAAATAAATAATTAATGGTCTGACAATGCGGTTTTAATGCCGATATTAATTACAAATCGATTAATTGATTTAAATAAGATCTGAAAGTACTCGAAAGAAATTGTCTTATATTTAGAATGCCATAGCTGAACGATACTAGACATATAAATTGAAATAAAGAAGACAGATACAATGTTTGCGCACATCGAAAGCCCTCCAATTGCCAAGTGCGGCTTATCTCTGGCGATTGAGCAGAAATTAAATTGTATTTGGCCCACACAAATACAAATTGCGAGGGTATGAGGAGGCGGCAAACATGTGCTTCCAAATGTTTTCAATGCTAATGTCAAATAAAAGCCTACGTTTAAATTTAATTATCAGCATGTTTATTAAAATCTAAAAACTGTGATATGAGGGAAGACTATTGCACAATTGGGAGAGATTTTAAGAATGTGTCGGCACACACATAAACATACACGCACACAGTAGATAATGTTTACCTAGGTTGTCACACGCCCCCCCGGGATTCTACGCCCACACATAGTGACTCAGATATAGAGACAGACTGAACATATTTAATTATGTGTGTAATTGAAAAAGACGTAGCGGCAGTTAAGAGGCACGTCGAAGATGCCAATGCCGATACCGACGCCAACGACGACGACGACGAGTACGCCAAAAAATCTTGTTAAGGCTATTATACGGCACATGTCTCAGGCGCCCTGCTGTCTTTTCTCTGAGCTCTGGGATTGTGAATTTGTGTAATATTCTGTGCGTGTTTGTGTATTAGAAAGATATGAGCAGACGCCTACTAGCGGCAGAGCCTGCGGTTTTTATTTGCTACCCCGAGAAGCAGCTGCTAACTTACATGGAAAGTATGCTATCCACAATCACACCATATACCAAATTTTCATTATGTATGTGTGTGTATCTGCATTATGTCATTTAATGAGCAATAATTCCAGAGAGCTGCGCCTTATATACCCCCTGGGATGTGTTCTGTATTTTTTCTTTTTTGTTTTTCCTGCGCAAATTTGGGGCTGCCAAGTTTTAATGAACGAAACGTAATGAAATTATTCCCACAATTAATGTCATCGTGGCCAGGCACTTCAAACCAAACAATTTAAGAGGCTTTTAAATATAACAATGAAAATTGAGTAGTGAAGATGACGCATTAACATAGAATATCAACTATCTATCTAGATCTTTTTTGCTGATTTAAGGAAGATTTAATATTAAGTTCGTCAAAATTGTTTATTTTGATAACATGCCATTCACCTATTTGTCCTTATTAGAACAATTAAAGGACCGAAACTATTTGTGCAGAACGCCACTGACGTCTCACTGTGTGTTCTCTGCCTGGTATCTATCTCAGTGTAAGTAACTGCTCAATGTGTTGGTTTGGCAATACCAATAAGCCAAAGTCATCTGACAGGCTACTAACAGCTAAAGTAGTATAGCAGGAGATACAACTCGGATAATTGAATTATTGGCATTATCAATACTTTTCACACAAGCGCATACACACATTTATACAGTAGCCTCTTAAGCCCCTGGAAGCCACATTATAAAGAGTAATACGTTGATTTACTTCTTGGTTTTCTCCGGACGGGTCTGGACCCATCTAACGCGCCCTGCTGATGTCGCGATGTTATTCCTATTGTTTTTGTTTTTTATGTGTTTTCTACTGCAACTGTTGTTTGTTTGTGGGGGCGCAAAGTGCACTTAAAGTGCCCGAACATCAACAGTAGTCGCAGCAACAGTAGAAGTGACAGCAGCAATAGCATCAGCATCATCAGCAGCACCAGTAACAACTGGAACCCAACTTAAGTGTCTGACACAAAAAGCGCTGCATAATTTCAGGCATTATGCTAATTTAAAAAGTTGCCGACTGCTCAAGCAGTAACAGCGGCAGCAACCTTTCACATAAGTAGTTTGAAACAAGGAAACAGCTGCGAGGAAGTAGGATGGAAAATGAGAAACGACGTTGATCACTTTCGCCCAACAACGGAATTCGCTCGTAGGCAATCGAGAAACACTTCAATACGAAAGTGTCGCAGCAGCAGTGCCAAAAAGTATGCTACATACAAAAACAAAAGCAGAAGCAGCAGGGTTGCAGAGATACTTCTGTAAGATTGGTAAGTGGAGAGCAGTGGAGAGCTGTGGAGCTTGACGCAACTAATGCGTCGTACGCGCCGTTGAATTTAAATGAGGAATTAATGCGTACATTATTTCTGGTCGCCTTTCGGCTGGCAGTGTCACCCCTCATAACAGCAACCCCAATAGCGTCAAGCTCCTTTGGACCGGCCTCTGCTTTTACTTTTGTTACATATACAAACTGGGTTTTCCTACTTGCCATTTGCCATATGCATTCCGCTTTTCGGTTCGGCACTGTTCCGTTGTGTTCGATTCCACGACGGCTTGTACAGTCGTGGTATTCATGAATTCTGGAATTCACAGCCACAACACCCTAGCCATTAGCTTTGAACTTGATGGTATTTGTGTGCCTTACGCAAATTGCGACGCTCATTTTGCTGCCTGTTTTTTACGCTTTGTTTTGTCATTTTGTGGCATGTTGCCGCCTTGTTTCCGTTGCCATGGCTGCTGTTGTTGTTTGTTCCATCTAAATGACACTTTGCTCAAATGATGATGCTGACAATGATAATAAATAAATTTAACGCTGTTCGAGGGCGCAACCTTCGTCCATACGGTAGGCGTGAGAGGGATAGGAAACTTTAGTTTTTACTGTAACTAAGATTAGGCTTTTTAACAACCAATTATCTTCGGTATCTACATATCTACTTTGACCGCGCTTTTAATAACCATCTTTTAAGCGATGTCAGCTACACAGTCAAATAAATACTCTTGCTAATTAAAGACGCCTTAAAGCTATTCGTTTTGGAAGATAGGCCGAAAATTTATATATATTCAATTCATGTTAATATCGTGGAGATAAGATATAAATGACAAAATCAGCACTATCTAAAAGCTATTTATATTACGTATGTATATGCATGTTTATAGACAAACAAAGGGGCTGAAGAAAAACTGTCGAGGCAGTATAATGCAATTGTTGTGGCTTTCACATTTTATGGCCCGAAAGCCCGCACAAGGTGAAATGTATTCAATGTCTATTACCCGTACGGGTAGAGGACCGTTTTCCTCATCAACTCCTCCTCTTCCTCAATGACAACAGAAGTGCTTGTCTAACATTTTGTCGGCTACAAATTTCACGGCTTATGATATTGACCCAAAACATGTTTAACAACGCATTTTGTATAAAGAAAAATACTTCAATCTAACATAGCACATACCCATTGGAAGTGGCCAGAAAAGTTGTAACAAATTAGTGAAGACCATTATTAAAAGGCAGAAGCAATGATACTAAAATTCAGTATATTGTCAAAGACTACATTTTAACGACTACAGATATATTCACAAATCTATATAGTACTTTTTTTCTGACCATCTATAAAAACGCTAGCTTTTAAAAACTTCGAGTGTATTAAAACAATTGTAAAGGGTAACTTTCAGCTGGTCAGGCTTCACGAGGGCAATGTTTCTTGTTTAGCTTGAGTTTTGTGGGCGATGCGTTGATTGTTATCGTCTCCCTTTATATTGATTGTCGGAAGTAGTATATGGCAAAATTGTACACAAAGCTTGTTTTATTTTCCTTTACTCTATGCAATTTCAATTTCAGTCCTTTTATCTTATTGCCCTCTACAAGGCATAGTGTCAACCAGGCCATGGACAAACCAAAATGTTAATTGCTTCTGTGTAAAAGTCCTTACTGATGCTGTTTACAAATAAAAATCATTTGTACAAGCTGCTTGCCTACATACTTTAATATTATGCCAAGAAAATAGTAATTCGGGAAACGCGGCAGTAAAACAATGGGACATTCGGAATAAAATTGTAGAAGCTAAGCAGGAAAAATAAATTTACAGTAACTACCAGCATAAATATACCAATGCATTGACTGCGCAACTAAAAACGACATGTTCAAGATTAATGTTTATATATTCGGAATTAATAAGTTTCCTCTGCCCCTTTTTGTTCCTTTTTGAATAAATTGACATGTTGCAGCCAAATATGAGTTTCGGCGCTTAACGTTGCTGCAAGTTTGGGACAACAACAAGCGACAATATAGTGCAAAAAAAGATTATATGGTCAAACAAAATAAGCAAAGACAACAAATCTGAAGATCAACTTAAATTAATTGACCAAAAAAATACTCTTCTTCTTTACGAACGTATGACCACGCGCTCTGCTAACCGGGCTGTTGCTGCCGTGGCTTAGGGGTGGGTTGGGCTATATTTTGGACGCTGATAACTCCATTTCTAGAAGGACGATCTCCATGAAATTTTCAGAGTAGATTAAGAGTATCTAAATATACCTATGTGCCAAATTGCAAGGATCTAGTATTTGAAATGCGTTTTTTTCAAATTGGGGGCGGAGGGGGCGTGGCATCCAAAATCTGAAAACTACAAAATCTGCGTATCCATAATATCTATCTAAATATATATAATTTAAGTCTTCAGCTAAAACGGTGTAGAAGTTATGCGCAAAAAACGTAGAAAAAAGTAAATGAATGAAGGGGGAAGGGGTGTGGGCGTGGTTCAATTTTGGAAAAAAAAAACCGAAATTATAAAATACTCATAGTAATATGTGTGCAAAATTTGAAGCTTCTATCTCTTTAGGGACAATTTATGCCAAAAAATCGGGCTTTTTACCCATAGTGCAATGGACATAAAAGATTACATAACAACAACAAATTTGCTTCTGTGTGACTTTATCGCTCAGTAAACACGAACATCGGGCATATGCACGTTGACACACTGCCCATTGTTTGTATCCCTCCAGCAACTCGCCTCTTTTGCTCATCTACCCCTCCAGCTATTGCTCGCCTACCAAAATTTGCATGTTTTGGATGGTTGACCCATCTGTAACAGAATAAGCAGAAGATGTGGCTTATCTGAGTGCTTATTCGTAAGCTAAAATATGAATTTATTTAACGAATCCAGATATATAATATTTGTCGTTTAATATACGCAAAACTTTATAATTATATTTTACTATTAATAAACCAGATAAGCACATATCCTTTATGACCGTATGCTTGAATGATATCATCATTGATTACTGAATTTGTTTCTGTGAGCATATACGAAATATATACGACAAAATTGCGATTTGTTTCATGTGAAAAGCAACATCGATGTCTCTTGCGCTGTTGCCAATCGTGACAAGTTATTGGCCTGTCATCCGACACTGCACTGTATTCCGTAAACCTAGCATTTGTCTGATAATTTGCAATTCTATTGCGTCTTTCCTCGACTCTGCTTCAGGCGTCGTGCACCATTAGTCGCATCCATTACACTGTGTATATCAGTACACAGTGTCTGTAGCAAGGAAGGTGAACCTCACTGTCCTTGCATTTTAAACCATTCTGGTGACAATATAAAGATTTAATGAATCGTAAAGCTGCGTAATTGTTGAAAAAGTCCTGACAGGCCTTAGTGGCAACAGTTGGTTGATGTTGGTTGGTTGGTTACTGCCAAAGCAATGAATGGGTGATTCGTACGCCACAAGTGCTGGCTACCAATGTGACAGATTTACCTGCCCAAGTCGCTTGAGTCAGAATCATCAGAATTGTTTTTTGATGCGATGATATCCTGGGTAAAAGTACTTCGAAAGTATCAACTTGCAGTATTCCAGATTTATTTGCGGCTCCCCCTGATGAGTTAACTAGAATTCAATTCCCAAGACAAGTAATGTGAAGCCATAAAAAAGCGTGTGAGCCAATTGTCACAATAAACTGAACGCTCAGCAAGTAAAGCAAACGCAACTAGTGTTAATACACAAGAGTGCACAAGTCTCTTGACGGTCAATGCCCCTGCAATTACTTAAGTTAGCTTTGACTGAACACTTATGCTGAATTCTAACATATTTTTAATTCTGAATTGAGACAAATTAATAAAGGTATATGTAGTGAGCATCAAGAGCTTACAACAATAAAATTATAGTCAATTTCACCTTTCAAAAAATAACGGAAAGATAAATTTTGTATATTCTTCTTCTAAATATATGAGTTTGCAGCTGAACATGTGGAAAATCAGTTGGTAGTCAGAGGCTACAACCCAGTTAACGGACCAAGCTGTGTATCCATTTCGCACTCATTTAGTATTCATTTAGACAACAAATGCTTGTAAAAACAACTTGTCTAAGCCTCTTACCAGCAGCCACTAGGAAGGTAGTCAAATACGTTTGGACTTGGCTGTTTCTGTTGTTTGGTTATTAAAACGCAATTCGAAATGCGAGATTGAGCCTACTAGCAAGCACTTAAACGAGAACAATGCCAATTTGGTTCGATGCTGCATATGACTCCAGCTGTAATCTTCGAATTCATGAATGAATGCTATTCAACCACATGAAAATGATGTCCATAATTTCTTGTAGATTTATATTATCGAGATGTGTGATATTCATTTAAATATGTAAGTGGTTGTTAAGTTTCTCAAAAGAGAAAACCCCACAAAACAACAACCTGCATTTATACAATTTAACTGGCACAACAAAATATTCACAAGAACACAGTTCGCTAAAATTTCTTTTCAATGCGTGTCTTAAAACGTGTTTCCATTTGATAATCGAAAATCGTTGGATAATATTTTGAGATTAACTATGGATAATTTTTTGCCTGATCAAAAATGGTCTATAATATTTATCTTGTAGTAGTTATGCTTAAAAAAAAAGGAAACGAATTTTCGATTTTTATCAGTAATTAGGACATGGGATGAGTTATCGAAAAGGAAAAATAAGCTCGTACTGCGTAACTAACATACGATTACCATTTTCAATGGGTTCAGGGTATCAAAAAGTAAGCCAAGCACAGAGCAAACACCGAAAATTGAGACGAACAAAAACGCTCGAAAAATGGCAATGGTCATGAAGAGATTTTATTGTTGCGTCAGCCACGTTGAATTGACCTTAATCAAACGTGTAGCTTTTGCTGTTGTTACGTTGCTGTTGTGGCTGTTGCTATTGCTATTGCTATTAGCCATCACCAACAGCTCGTGTTACACAGTTCTATTGCATACGTTACGGTGCATAGGACACTTCGAGGCACTGGGCCAAGGCACTCGATACGCTCTATGTGTCTTTCTTCATGGCGGGGCAAGCGACCGCGATACACGACTGACCAGTTTACCAATGTTTTCTACTGTTGTTAATTTGGTTTACATATACACCATTACATTTGCTTATTTGTAAATGTTTCTTGAAATTATATAAACATTGTTTAAGTTAATTGAAATTAAACTTTAAGCTGAAACTTACAGAGAAAATAATAAAAACAAACCAAAATATAAATAATTCTGACTACGCCAGAGTTTTGGGTCAATATCATAAAATTTGGTATGCACAGTCAGTGCCCAAGTCACAAAAAAAATATATATGTATATAAAAAGTAAATATATATACATTAATGAAAAGGCAGATGAAACGCTAAGCCAAAGCAGAAGGGCATCCCAATGCCCGAAGCTGAAACCCAAAAGCCAACTCAAAAAACAGTCCACAGACCCAACACAACCGCACCACAATGCTGAAAAGGAAGTTGCTTAATTAAAAGCGGATATTAGCAATTACAAGCCGCAGAACAGCACAGATACAGTTGCAGAATCCGAGTCCGAGTACTAGTGTCGAGTTCCATTCCAATAGAACGGAAGTTAACGGAACGGCTTTGAATGGCAGCTTTTGGGCCCAAAATTGAAAAGGAAGCAGCGATAAACTGTTGGGAAATTAAAAACGCGTATGCGTTGGGTATACAACCCAAAGGAATGAAATGTAGATGCCATGTCTCAATGAAACGTTTGTAGCCATTCTATCTGCTATGTTGAATACGTGCTGTAGAGTTCTTGACAGATGTTAAAATTTTTGTTTACTTTCAGATTCTCTCTTGACTATATGTAATTATGGGGACATCAAGGCATTGCAATGGATTGCCCAAAAGTTTCCCCTGTAAGTTGACGGCAATTGTTTGACATTTTATTGTAATTCAGTTGTAACAACAATTCCAGTTTATTATTATTGTTGTTACCCATTGCCAAAAGGAAAAGGACCAAGCTATCATATACCCGCTCACATAAAAAATACATAAAAGGTGAGCAGGCTAATTAGGTTATCATTTGGGTTAATTTCCTTTTGACATAAAAAATGGTCGAAGCCGAAACAACAAAACACCTAAATTGTTAATGGGTTTTACTGCTCTTTGGGCTTCATTTCTTCAGTTAAGTCAGCTCTGATTTGTGCCATAATGCTGAGAAACAGCGTAATTCATTGTCTTAGTTTGACCTTAAAATTTGAATCTGATTCTGTTATTTTCAATGAATGCTTTTCTGATTGACTTCATATTTGAAAAACATTTTTCTTTCGAAATATATATTTTCTTTCGAGAGTCGAGCAGTCTCGACTACAGCTTTCTTACTTGTTAAATATAAATACGGAAATGATAAATAATTGCAATAATTTGATCATTAATCACTTCTAATAAGGGACACGGACTCCTTAAACATGCTTTCACTTGTGGAACTTATTGTGCTGCTTTTTTCGAACTTTTAGCAACGGTTTCTCCAAATATACTGTGAATGGCTATTTACTTTTAATTTTTTCACACTTTAAGTGCCTTCCACCCACTGGCCAAGTATCTCCAAACTTTTTCTCCTACCGTACTCTCAGAAATTGTCAAATGCAAATGATTTTCGCAGTTTTACTTTGGGTTAACCGTCGCCTTCACCGCCAGCGCCACGAAAACCGCCGTCAGAATTTGTTGTAATTGTTGTTTGCCAGTTTTGTGGCTGTTGTCGCTGTAGTTGGAATAAAATTTCCCACTCACAGAATTACCTTTTTACGTTGCACCGCTGTCATGTGGTTGTTATTGCTGGTGCTGCTGTTGTTGTTATTGTTGTTTTTTTTTTTTTTTTTTTTTTAGTTGTCGCCGCACTTAATTTATATGGCATTCACATTCGTTACACATGGGAAACACTAGCGCGGCATCGTCTGAAAATTGTACAAATTTTTGGCACTCGCTTGCATGTGAACTCGTCGCAAAACCAACACCAGCAACAACAACATGACAAAGGTAATTCCCGCTGCGGTTTGTTTTCCCACAACAACAGCAACAACAACAGCAGCTGCATAGACAATGGGTGAGCTTAATGCTAACAATGAAATTTGCTCCAATACCAACAACATGGTAAAAAGGTAATTACTATAAAATTGTCCACGTGTGTGTTTCAGCTACCACGACTAACTCCTTTCCGATTTGACGTCAGCGGCAGCACATTTTATCCACAATTTTAATATTGTGTTTAAATTATCACTTGGCATAATAAATGACCAAATATATATTTCTAAACCATCAAATTATTTGAAAGACTTCACTTTTAATAGTTATGGTTAAATAATCATTAAAGTATTTATTGAGTTTCTTTACTTTCTAAAATCCCAACTTTTAATTATTCAAAGATGTGAGACGAAATCATCAAATGTAGTTGGTTGAATATTTTCTTGTATTCTTTAAATTTGTACACAGTGTGAAACAAACTTGTATTCTGTAAAAAAAAAAAATATCAGTTGAATAGCAAATTACACATATCCGTACACATAACACAACGACATGCAGCTCATATTCTCATGGTTACGTAGCTGCCTTTAGTTGATGATGTATGCCATCTCATACTCCGTCCGGTTGGCCATTCCAATTTTTTAGAAAAACCGCAAATTGTTGAATTTAATTTTCGTTTTGGGCGTATTCCAATTCCATCAACTCAAATAAAACAGCTGCCCGCCCGTACTTGCTAAAATTGTTTCGTTGGCATTCCCGCTACTGTTGCGTATACGTTATATTTGTTAACTGCAATGAAAGCCAGACAAACGCAGAACTACATCAAACATACATGATATGCAATTACACATTTAATGCTTTGGTAAGCGTGCTTGCTGTGTAACTCTCCAACTTGTCATGCTTAATACAATGAGTGAATAACATACATCGTTCTCGGTCTTTCACATTAATACATATGTATATACGAGCTGTAGGTTATATGGATATGAATGAAAATTTGCCTGTTTATAGGTGCGTGCTGCAGCGAAACTGAGCCGCCAGCACGTCTTCATCGACGTCTCAACTGTAAGCTCAGAGTAGTTTTCTTTTTTTTATGTGTGCACAATTTAATAACAACACCTCATCAAAATTGCTTCCTTGTTTTTGCCTCTGATGATTTTTCATGTATGTATTCTGAGGGGATGCTTTGTAAAAAGAATTTCGTCTGGCGTCGTTTGAATGCACAGCTGGGCAGTTCAGTTGCCCATTTTTTTAGTCCTGCAGTTTCTTGGTCGTTTTTTTTCGCCAATCTTTTTCGATATGGCCCCCATTGGTTCGTAGTCTATCTATGTGCGTGTGTATTGCCGGCTTCGATGTATTCCTATAATTTATTTTTGTTGAGTACCATCTGCAAATTATTGTAGGCTATTTGTTGAAAGTGTAAGTTATCAAAAATTTCTACGTGTAAAAATGGCACCACATATAAAATATTCATAGCACACATGGTCACCATATTTTTGAGAATAAGTATTTTAAATTATTATTTACCGATTAGTATTCACTGAATTTACAATTTAAAAGGCTCTCATATAATATCACAATTTTATGCATTAACTTTAAGGAATGTGGGGAAAATACATCAAATAAATAAAACATGAAGGTAAGTTGCATCGTTATACTTATTGACGTCGCCTGTGGTATGCAAGCAATTTTTCCATGACATCAAATATTCAATAAATCTAACTGCTAAATCAACAATAAGAAATTGTGCATGCTGCAACTACGTATAAAACAATCTGCAATTTTGCAATTGAAATTGTAACAGAGCTCACCGGGTGTATTTGCATGCGTATGCGAGTCTAGCGAAGAGTAGCCCTAATCTGATTTACCATGAAGTTGAAAGGGTATTTTTTTTTTATTTTGAACGCAAACAACATGGCACGAATCTGGGCGTTGTCAGCTGACAAACCGGCCAACAGGCAAAAGGAGGTCTTATATTGTGCATGCTGTATTTGTTTATATTTCTATATTGATGCAATTGTATTTGGCAGATATGCTCATATGTTACAATTTGCTACTGTTATTGTTATTGCTGTTATTTTTGTTGTTCATAAATAAAACATGATCTGTTATAACAGATATATTGCTTTGTGACCAGTTTATTTATTTTCGTTTTACCAAGTAAACGACTATTTAGATTTTATGCAAATTTTCTGTCAATATTCATGTTTTTGTTAGTTTTCCCCACCCCACCCCACCGAATAGTTCACATATATATACTATAAACTGAATTTCTTGACCTGTGTCCTGTTAGTAATAAGTTATTAGTATTGAAAATTAACGATGCTTAGTTGTCGTTACCTATATGGAAATACAAACATTTCATTACCAATGGTTCGTTTATCTATCATTAAGTTTCCACCTTTAATGGGATTCACCTATGAATCATGTGACATGTGAACGACAAGGAAAGCCGTTGAACTTTCTGTTCTTGAAGTTATCTGTTACTGTTGCAGATCCCAGACAGCAATCGATAGCGTTTGGCCGCTTTTCTCTCTCTCTCTCTCTCTCTCTCTCTCTTTGTATATATATATATAATATAAACCTTCTCCTCTCCGGGAGCCCTTTCACTTTAATGGCCCTCCTAGTACCACCTGCCAGCAAAAAATAAATAGGAAAATTTATACGGTACACATTAAAGGTCTGCCTGGAGCGTTGCCTTGGTAGCCTCAGAAACTTAATTTGCTTCCAAATGAGTTACAAATTTGCAATGCTCACCGTATTTTATTTTTCTTTTTCTTTTTGGTGCACAAAATATACAGTAGTTTGCTTCATGCTTATTCTTTGTTGTTTCCCAGAGTGACTACGTGAGTAGAGTGTTTGAATGGTCGTACTCAATGGCCGGTTAAGTTTTGACGAAGTTATGATTGTAGAAAATCTAGACGTATCCTTACTTATCCTTGTTCTTAAATATTTTCATATTCATGTTTATGTTGTTGGGTTCAAATGAAAAGTGTATAGGAATACCCAGTACGAATACTGATATCTATCAAGCTATATAAAAATTATAAATATGATCAGTTTAACATTAAAGGAATATTTTGTCCAACAAAAAAAAGACGGAAATATATTCAATTAGCAGGAAAGAAGAAATAAATCAGCAAATCAGCATTACTACAGGATCACAATTGGTGCCAATCAATATAACTTTCTGCTTTTGAAGTTTTTGGCCATGTTTTTTTTATGCAGCTCTCAGGCGGCGGCACGTACCACGAACCATATCCGCTCTCTATTTCCAACTTCCAGGCTGACACGGACAATGACAATTAATCAAGCGATAACAAGATGTAAATGCAATGCATTGAATATTTTCCAAACCTTTACCCTGCATATTTTTTTGCAAGAAAACGGGGGAGTCATGGTAGAGGCAAAGCCCTTCTGGCGCATTGCAGTTTATTTGAAAATTAAATTTACGCCAAATTTGCGCAGACAGCTGACTGCGTTTTCTTTTCCAACTCCCTCAGAACTTTTCAGTTGGGGCAACTTCATGAATTGGATTACAGTGCGGGTTCTTGCTACGTTTACCAAGTCCCAAGCCATGTTTTGCCCGCTGGCAAGCGACGTTGCATAGTTTTTTAAGTAGCTGCGTAAATTTTGGGTCGCTCAGATTTGTGGGTGGGCCCGAAAATTTCAACAAAAAATATCCGCCAGTAGCAGTAGCAAAAATTTAAGGCAACAGCCGTTACGGAGAGTTTCATAGACTAATGGGAGGGACACCCTTCGTGTAGCAAACAAAATGGTTTAAGTGCTTTTGAAATCATAACGCTGAAGCTGATGATGACGAAGATGATAATAATTATGCATACGCCATCTTATTATCTATGCTTTATAAATTTGTTTTCGCAAAGTACTTATATTAACTTTGATTATGTGGACGTAGTGGGTTTGGGATTAGCCCCGCGGATATGCCAAAAATTAATAAATACTCTTAATAGAGGAACCAGTTTTTTCAGCAATATGTTGAGTAAAAGCCAATAACCAACGGCCCTATATTTTAGCTGGTAATTGAACTTATTATGAAACCATCGGCCCCTCAAAGTTCAAGCTGAACATGTTCTCTTCTACTAATAATTATTTATCATGGATTCAAATTCAATTTAAAAACGATATTAAAGCTAAACTGCAAATAATAAAAGATACATATTACATATATATATATATATATATATATATATATATATATATATATATATATATATATATATATATGTTTTTCTTTACATATTAATATATGCTTAAATATTCATGGGTATATTAAATTCTATAGCCGTTATTAACTATTTGTCTCGCATATTTTGCAAGGCGTGAAAAACCGACGTGCTTGAAAATATTTAAGAATTGCGCAAAAACAATTTGCCAAAAGCCGCTTAAAAGCCGCAAGGCTGTAGTCATGAGGTACGCCAAAAATACAGACGACGTAATAGGACGATATGCACACATGTGTCGAAAAATGCCTTCTTTTGTTTTATTTTCCGCAAAGCCTATTAGACGCTTACAATCACGCACACACAGATCTACCCACTTACACACAGACAATCTAAAACAAGTAAGAACGTTGCAGTTAGGCGCAACTAACAGCGATATACTTTGTTCCCATAGGTGCATCTTATTTTTTTAATAAACATTTAATTAGCGAAATATTTCGGCAATTAGAAAACGTACATGGCAAGCAACAAACGTTTTTCCTACACATGCATATAGATTTACACATGTACACACTATACGAGTATACACACAATTTTCTATATATACATACAAAAGTTTGGATGCCAGAATATTCTAAGAATTGTGACTGAATTGAGAATTTTTCGATCGTTACTTTAGTTTTGTCAAAAGGCGCTCTAGCAATGCCTTATTTGGTTTTAGTTAACGAAACTCAAGTCAGGGCAGTGGCGCTGGTGGTAAGCGCTATACAAGCTATACTTAGGTGAGTGGGTTCGAATCCCGCAGAAAACTTTTTTTCAAAAATTATTTATTTTTTATTTTTTTAATATTTGTATATTTATTATAAAATGCTTGCTGCCAATTGATAATCATTTATAAACATACGCAAATGAATTGTGCATTTAAGTAAAAACTAAAACTGCTTTATGCTTTCCGATTTGCGACGCTGTGTGGCAGGCAGTTTTTCTATGCATGCATATATGTATGTATGTATATGTACGTGTATACACATCCAAAAGTGTATACATATTGCAAGAATTGCGATTGTATTGTTTTGTGTCGTCACAAGCTGCTGATCAGCTGGTTAGCTGATCAGCTGTGAATTTATTTAGGTTTAGCTAACGATTACATGTTGTTTTCAAAAGACCCAGGTTCGAACCCAGCTGGAAACTTTTTATTTATTAATCAAAAACTTATGAATTTTATTTTTTAAATTCATTAATATTATTATATTTATGTTAAAATGCTTTTTGCCATCTTAGCAATTGCTACTAAGCTATTGTATGCATGAATTATGCAGTTGGCCACAACAAACTTCTTTGCCGATTTGCCACGCCCCCAGGGGGCGTAGACGCATAATTTTTTGCCAGTTCTTAGAAAGGGCCGAGGCTAACATGCCTGCAAAATTTGGTTGCTTACATTCCAAAAATGCGAAAATTACAGGGTATTTTTCGATATGCCACGCCCCCAAAGAGGCTGAAAAATTATTTTTGGGGGATCGATAGAGGAGAACATTAGTAACTCAACCATCCAATTTTCAAGCTTCTAGCTCTAAAACTGTAGGAGATATAAACTTTTGCGGTTTGCCACGCCCCCTGTGGGCGTAGATATATCTACCATAGCTTATTAGTCTTGGGTTGTCAACCCGAGTATACATGCAAAATTTCAAGTCTCTAGTGTCAATAGTGTTCAAAATATAGCACAATTTGAAAAATCACTATATATTCAGGTCCGATTTGCCACGCCCCCAATGGGCGTAGACATAAAACTTTTTGATCGATATTCTTAGAATCATAACATTAACTCACATGCAAAATTTCAGCGCTCTAGCTTTAACGGTGTAGAAGATACGTATTTCCCGATTTGCCACGCCCCCAATAGGCGTAGATATATCCGCCATAGCTTTTTGAACTTGGGTTGTCACCCCGAGTATACATTCCAAATTGCAACTCTCTAGCTCATCATCTAGTATGATAACTTAACTATGGGCGGAAGAGTTTTCCGATTTGCCACGCCCCTAGTGGGCGGATCGGGAAAATTTTTACACTTTATAATTCGGGAACATATATGAGTATATGTTTAAAATTTCAAGTCTCTAGCTCTAATAGCGCCGAAAAATATTGCGTTCATACGGACAGACGGACGGACAGCAAGACGGACATTGCACAAACCCAATATACGTTTTCCCCTTCGGGAACAAAGTATAAACATGGCGCCATGTTAAATTTGGCTTTTCCGTCACAAGCATTTCTCTTCATCGTCTACAGTGAGTCGCAATTTAACGCACATAAATATGCAGCAAAACAAAACAAAACTTTCAGATCTTGTATTAGATCCAATGCCAAAACAAATCATTGTAGCACATAAATACCACTTTAAACCAGTAGCTATCAGTATACAACAATGCTTCGAAGGTTAGGTTGTTGTCAGCCCAAATAAGTATATACATATAAATTTATGTTGTGAGCGGACTTATCGCAACGGACTTTTGACAGCTTTTTGGTAGACAGCCTCTCACACAATTCTGACCTTTATCATAGGCAATCATTGCGACGATATCTGCGGCACATTGATTTATTTATGTCTGATTTTGTCCCTTACCAACGGGCATCCCAACCATAATAAATTGCGCACAGACCAACTTAAATCTTTTTCATTAAAAAACATGAATTTGTTTTACTTGAATAAACAGGTTGATTTTGATTTATTGACCTGACAGCCAAGGATAATCCAACTTCTACATTATTTATGTCAACTCTCCTATTTTTGTTTATTGCTAAAAAAAAATATATAATAATACTTTACGGCCAAGCAGTTTTGAAATTATTTAATTGGTACATATTTATATTTATTTATTTATATTTCGTGAATTCTTAGCTAAATGTGCTGTTAATAAACTCGTTAAAACTTTTAAATAATTGGGCTAAGGTGCTTGGAACTTGAAAATAAATATTACCAAGAGTAACGACTCATCAAATCTTCGTGTAACTATGAATTTTTTTACTTCAATAATTAAAAAAAAGCTGTATCCATGTTCTGAATGCTTGGCAAAGCTATATTTAATTTATTTTTGAGTTAGCATGAAGTGAATCACCATATAAATTATATTCTAATATATAATATTAAATATTACTGCTTTTAGCACGTCACGACTGGGCCATAACAAAATCATGCTCGCACGCCAAACATGGAGAGTCCGCGTAAGTCTAACAACGAATGATATTCTAGTGTGAAGAAAAACACTCTGACCATGCAAAGGTACAAGGAATCGATTATAAGGGATTTCTGTACGAACAAAAGCCAGCAACACCAACAACGTCAACAGCAATTGTCAGGCTACAAAGTTATGTAGAAAACGAGTAGGTTCAACCAGCAGAAAATAAAAAATAAACGAATAATAGAAAGCATCATGGAAAATAAGACTGAAACAGAAAACAGTCAGATACAGAAACTAAAAGCTAACCCAAGTTAAAGTCAAGAGTGTCGAGTGGCCAAACAAATGGGCAAAATGGTGAAAATATTTTCCCAGCTTGTTATAAACACATAAAAATATGTTCATGTAGAAAACTCTCCTCGTGCTTGTCGCAAAATGTTCGGCAAAGTAGACAGCCCACTCATAAACTTTGCTTGAAAACAACATATACAAAAACTATTTTTATTCCTTTTCTGCCCTTTTTCCAACTAGACAATAAATATTTCCAAGTTTTCTTATACAATCGCTACCAGAATATTCTATCCACTTCCTACTCCTAATTACTCATTTTGCTGAAGTACAAAATAATTACGGATTTATATAAATTAAATTTGT
This sequence comes from Drosophila antonietae, assembly GCA_030914385.1. Classification (NCBI taxonomy): domain Eukaryota; kingdom Metazoa; phylum Arthropoda; class Insecta; order Diptera; family Drosophilidae; genus Drosophila; species Drosophila antonietae. The sequence continues at coordinate 114,937 of JAUESO010000611.1, read as the reverse complement.
AATGTCGGCTATCACAATAAATTCTATTTATATCCGATGACTTATAAAGCAACGTATTGTTGCTAGGAGTATCCTAATCAGTATTGAGCTTATTAATATATCTAGCCATATGTATTTCTTTAACAGTCTGCAATATAAGCCGTGTCATTAATGTTTTCACTAAAATTGAAAAAGTTTTGCACTGTGCTCGCTTAGTCATAATCCCACCAAAACTTTCATCGACAGCGTTTAAAGTTTTCCCAACTTTGAACGGAAGTTGGGGTCAAGATTTGCTGCATAGCATTTCATCTGGCGCATTTAAGCTATGGAACTATCCTAAGGAATTTAAGTGGCCGAGCCAATCTGATTAAGGTCACGCTAATTGTTTGCTCTGTGACTGACAAATGCGAGGGCCTACTGCATAACGTTGTTTCTTTGGCCACCATTTCTCCCAGAATTTCTTGTTTACTGTTTGCCGGCGCATGCAGAGCAAGAAGAATGAGTTTTGGTTGAATGGATGATGGCGTAGCACTGCAAAAAGCGCAACGTAAAAGCTTCAGCACCCTAACTCTCATTGGCAAATAAAAGAGCGTCCCTTGTGAGAGATGTGCTTTCTCTCTGTGTGTGTATTCCGCCTTTTCTAATGTACATAAATTCCAACATTTGCTCATTTTAATGGGCATATTTTTGTCATTTTACAAAAGTTTTCGCAAATGCAAAGAGGAAACGTAGCATTCAGATCCACTGTTAGTGTGTGGCTGTGAGTATGTGCGTACCATGTGAATGTGCAGCGTACTTAAAAATTTTTTAGAGCGCAGGGATTTGCCATAAGTACAAACATGCAGCAGCCCACGGCTGCGGCTACATTTGAATCTTGTACATGGAGTAAAGAAGTGGAGGCAGGGGACTGAGCCATACAATAAGGGTTGACTTGTGGCTGAGTGTCTGACTAGGAATGTGTGAGTGTGCCACAGAAAACGCTGCAAACCCTCTTTAAGGCTATATACATATATATATATATATATATATATATATATATATATATATATAAAGAGAGAGAGAGATAGAGAGAGAGACAAGTAGACCTCAGACAGACAAACAGACTGAGAGGCTGACTCAGACAGATAGGACAGAAAAACAGACTGGGTTGGCAGTTGGTCCACACAGTTTTCCACGGCTTTGTCTGCTACGTTGTATGTGGCTAGGGTATGGCTGCGGATGCCTTTATATCAAAATGTGGTTTTTATTTCAGTGCATTTTGCATTTAACAGGATTCGTCGACTGCCTTTAATGACGCTAGATTAAAAATTCCTCAGCAACATTATGATTGAAGAATCACTGCGATGTGATATGTCCAAATATTATACAGAAGCTTAGAGAGAATTTCAACATATAAGGGAGAAATTCATATTTAAATATAGAGTTTAACTTTAACCTAAAATCATATGCCAAACATATGAGACCTTAAGCAATTGTAAATAGTCATATTTAATTGTTGCATTTGCTAATAGCTGTAAATACTGCTCGTATGAGTAATAAGGTGTTATGGAACCAACACACAAAAAAGGTACAGCGACTGTAGCGCCGTGGATCGCAGTCGCATGATCTTTATATGAAAATTTGAAACTGTTGCCTATTGGCAGCGTGTCTATTAATGTTTTTTTTTTTATTTTGTAAACAGTATAATGTTATTTCTTTTGCAGTCTCTGTTGCAATTTTGTTGTTGTCTTTCGATTGCCATTGTAGGCAGGCGTAATAATTATAAAGGCATTACACAACTTTCCTTTCAGCATGTTGCCATTAATGCGTGCGCTTCTACTTGTGTGACGTGAGTGATTCCTTTTATTAATTAAATAAAGTCAACGAGCATTAAAAATTGTCATCATGAGGCTACGGTTGCTATAAAATAAGTCTGGCTAAAATTGACAATCACGTATAAGAGGGTAACCGCCATTCTATAAATATGCAAATCGCATTTCTATATATGAACAGTAAAAATTTGGAAAATTAAAAAAATTCGACCATAATAGCTGTATTGATGAATTGAAACGTAGGAATTCTTGGAGTTCATTAAACTTGTGAACTAATATGACAGCTCATGGAACGCCTACGCAAGGTAAGCTATAAAGATATAAAAAAAAAAGAGACAGTAAAAAAAGAGAGAGCGATAGATAGTAAAAAGAGAGATGGGATCCGCACACGCACACACATACATTCCAGTTGGCACTTGGCTTCACGACGCACTTAAGCATTCTAGACATGATTTCTAGCTCGCGGCGAATTGTTGACTGTCTGACAAGAGGCAGCGCTAGTGGCTGTATTGAGGTATTCGCCGCGATCCAGGCACGTATTCAAGCTGCTATATCGGCTCAACAACTTCCCTCCTACGCACACTTCCCTTAAAGCAGGGAACATTTAAATTAAACAGGGGCCAAGTCAGCAAACCAACCTACCGACCAACACAATGACTGAGTTTTGTCTCTATATCAAGATATGCGCTTTGTATACATAATTACGCATATAGCTACGACTGCATTGACAATTGTATCGTTTTATTTTAAGTCTTTATGATTGTCTGCCACTCCCCCGAGTTTTGTAATTTAGGAGATTGGAATTTTAAATTAGACACCATACAAATATTCTTACAAAGAAGAAAACAAGGACATATTTTAAATTGCCATCGGGATAATAACTCGCTCTATTCATAATAAAATAGAAAACGAAATACAAAATGATCAGTTTTAATCGCAACATGAAAGTTAAGCCTAAATTCCTATAAATAAATATTTACTGTGAAATGCTTTAATTATCTGTTGAATTGGGCTTTAATACAAATGAGCGGTTATGAAATGAAACAATTTTATTTATTATTTATTTACATATCCGGTCGCCTTGGCCATTATTCGAAATTGCACATATTAATAATGCGTTGTATTTACAAATAGGATTACACATATGCCAAACCACCCAATTCCAATGCTATTCCAATTGCCAATTGCACATCGAACTGCAATTGCAATTTTAATTATTAATTATGCAAAACGAAAGCTGCAGACGGGCAAGGCAATGTTTTAAAAAGTAACATCAAACTAAAATATAGTTTTACGATATCAGAGCAATTTGAGAAGTCTCTTAGTGAATGGATTTCATAGATTTCAGGCTCATTGAATCAACGAGTCAGATGCAAAATCAAAAAGCACTTAAGATGTAAGAGCAGAGGTGCAAAGCCTCAAAAGACGAAAGGAGTCGGCATCAGCCATCAGCATCAGTCTGCCAGTAGTCGCATCAGCAATACACAACAGATACAAATATAGATAAAATAAGCGTCCTGACGCGGTGGTACTTAACGCTGCCGTGCTGATTGATGGCGTCAAAGCGTTTATAGCATGCAAGTAATGCCTTCAATGCAACACCAAGTGGCGTTTCCATTCAAGTGAATCGAAGTGCATTCAATATGAAAAAGTGCGTTTGCTCCACCCATCTTCTATGACAAACGCCCAACATAACAAATATGTTCTTTCAAAATGTATTTGCATTGGGAGCCTTTTACTTTGCCACTCAGAGTTGAAATATTTGCTGCGCCGCGCAAACAAGTGCAAAGAATGATGATGGATTGCGTTGCTGTGTGGATTGCAGAGTAAGAGTAAAAATTCAAATTTAATATGATGCCACAAAATTGTAAAACACATCACAAACTTCTAAATTTTATGACAATAAATATTGGAGCTTACTCTCTACTCAACTGACACCAATAAATATCCAAACAATGTGCATCGGCACGGCTGTACAATAAATTGGAAAACACACTTATATATAAACATATATATGCATTGCAATAGAGTCTTACTGCATTATAATTCCATTCGTAATTATAAAATCATCATGTAGAAGGAGCGGCATCAACTTCAGATCAGAATACATTATAAATAGCCAAAGCCAAAGAGCGGATATCCTTCTTAACAAGCACCGAATCCAAAGATGACGTACTCGAGATACTGCAACTTATTAACAGCATACGAGACAAGTGGACGGCGATTGCTTATTCTGTTGTTGCTGATGATGACAATAGCCCAGTACAATGCAATTACAATGGGTCCTCGGAATTGTCTGACGTTGCCCAGCTGCACATTCTGATCTTTGCGTGAGGCCTTCAACTGACGGGCGGTATTCTTAAATTCACGAAAACTCATAGGTGGCCACAGTGGAGACAGAGACTCAGACTGTTATAAAGACTTAAGCTGAGACTGAGACAGAAATTGAGATTGAGAACACAGAGAAAACATAACGAAAGGCCTGCAAATATTTTTGCAATTATCATTGCAATTTGAGTTTCACACGCAGGCACTGAAACGGAAATTTTAATTTCCCTTGGCATGCGTGCTTCTGCAGACCCGCAAGAAACTGGGAATGGTAAATGTTTGAGTGCAGATAATAATAACCATGATCACAATGATACTTAAATGATTTTCTTCGCAATTATGAAGCTTTTTATGCTGTTGCAACTGCTGCCGAGACACGTCAGTGCTCTTTAAATAGGTTTGTGGGCCATACGTAAAAATGGAAATGGAAGTGGAAGTGCAAGTGCCACTGAAAAACAAAATATAAACAGCTCACAGCTCCACCGTCATCTTAATCAAATCAACACGCTTAACAATGCGGCGTGAAAAATCTCACAGCCCGCATCAATTTTCATTTTCTGGGTCGCCATTGTCGCCAGGTAAACCAAGCCGCCACAAAATGAGCGAATACACCGTCGTGCCGAGGACTGAAGTAGGTAGTGAGTTAGACAAGGTGTATGGCGCGCCGAGTGTTGTCGAAAGTCAGGGCGACATACAAAATTTAGCAACTAATTTGTGTCGGGACAGCCATGCCAACCACCACAAAAAAAAGAAACAAAAAAATTTGTATATACAACTCTGTAAATCTAAAACTCTGTATTTATGCCAAAACATGTATTTTCTCAACAAATACGATACAGCCAAGGAACTTACTAGGTCCATTATAATTTTGAATTTTTCGCTTACTAATCTATTACGTCTTTAATTATTACATTAACGCATTCATGTATTTGCGTGCATTAAGATCGAACCAGGGTTTGCAACTCTTAGCTAGCTGTAGACAGATACAGAAATAAGATATGCGCATACATAGAGAAGGAACCTTTTCCTTTTCTAATTCGAGGCATGTTATGTACCCAAAATAAATTTACATTTAAATTAAATATTTTTTATACCTATTTTAAATATTTGGTCATGCATAAAATTGACAATTTTGCACTTGCTGGGCAGCAGAACAGAACACAACCTAAAACTGAAGCATATAAAATATCAAAGCTCGAACCCATATATCTACCGGAAAACGAAACCCAGGCTTAGAAATACGTAAATAACTAAGCAGGAAAGACAAAATAAAAAGTTGAAAATGAATTTTCATCATCCTACAAATTTTCTAGATGCCTTGTTCGTGCGGTTTCAGCACCACATAAAATTTTTTATTTCAAATTTAAATGAAGACTAAGCCCTCAAAACAGGTCGAGGACGGCAAAAACAAGATGAGCCACAAGTTCGCTCTCTTCCGCTCTCATTTAAAATATCAGATGCTGCTTAAAATTCACTAGACAACAATTTCAGTGGAAGAAAGCTAAGCATAAGCTAATGAATACAAATAACTTATTATTACCGAAATAAACAATATTTAACTTGACTTTAAAAGTCTTTTCATATTGCGCTTGTCTGTAGCTTTCCTTTCTATGGCCAACAACAAAGAATCAATATTTTGAGATCGCAACACACTTTTCAGGCACTTAAAATGTGCTGTATGAACAGGCAAAAATAAGTGTAACATGTAGGGAAACTCCAGCACTCCAAGGAAGCATGGAGGAAACTAACGTGAGTTGACATTACATGCATTAGAAGCTATTAGAACCATATGAAGAGATGCCGATACTGCCTGACTGTCTGCCTGCCTGCTACCTGCTGCCTGCTCTGCCTCTTACCTATAGTATCTTTTATGCAGTAGAAAACAGCATCAGCATCCCAACGCTGATGGTTGCTGTAATCATCGGGGCATAGATAGCAAAGCGGTGAAAAGTGAACGGAAGAGCCAGAACCAACCGAGGGATATAGCCACATGTGGAGAAGCTGTCAGGTGAGTTGGAAAAAGTTGCCACGGCGCGCACTTTGCCGTGTCATTGAACGTTGAAATGGCTTTCGCTGGTTCTCTATGCTACAGTCTGCATCGACCCAAAGATGCTGGCCCATCTGTAGGGTAGCTCTTTAGCGTCTCTGTGTGGGTGTGTGGATGGAATTTAAATAAATTAATACGCTGTATTAGACACATATTAGCACTGGGAGAGCACCAGTTCCCACGTTCGAAAAGTTGTTTCCTTACTAAAAATCATCCAACAGTAAAAGGTGAAAGTTCACGTGCGCCATACGCTGGAGTGTTAGTTACGGATGAGCGCGCGCTGAAGTATGGTTCAGAAATTTTTAATGGCACATATGCAAAGACCAGATAAGTGACAGGGACGTGATGACACCTGCACTAAAATTCAATAACAAATGCATATTTAAGCAGCCTGAACTGAATATGAAAATGCAAACAAGCACATGTACATCCTGTGTGTGTGCTGCTATTTGAAATAACATATTAATGACTTGCTAGTGCATGCAAAATATACTACAAAGTGGCAACATTAGGAATTGAAAATTATTTTATAGGCCAAGAAATTGGTATTTAAAGCGACAGCCACTAAAATGACGAGATTCAAAACATGTTAATAAATGCAATGCAATTTTTCTGACTGTTTTCAGTGCCAGAAGTTTATTATATAATACTTAAGGAAAGAAGGGCTTTTAAATATTTATATGTATGGAGCTGTAATTATGAAATCATGTCTTCTTGCTACTGAAGCATAAAATCTGCGTTAAGATAAATTGTCACAAGGAGCAGACCACTCATCGATAAATTCTATGTGACAACTAGCTAGAGAGGAGGGAAAACCACGAAAAGGAATCAATTCCCTGTAAATTCCACCCCCCAATTTGAAGTTCAGTCTGCGAGTGCGATATCCTGCTGTTTTTTGTTATAATGCTGCCTTTTGGCCTCATCCTTTTTACTCGTTCGGCAAATAAACTTTCCGAGCCACTCAAAGCTGCGACAAGAACGAAGTAAGACTGGAATATGTTCCATACAATATATTTAAATGTGTGCTTTTCACTTCCTATTACCAAGGTAAACAAAAATTTTATTACCTTTTTATGAGCTTGCTGGAGTCACAATGTCGCTGAGCCAGTTGGCAGTCCTAAGCAATACCAAAAGTTTTGAGAGTTGTACTTCTCCAGCACACAACTATGCATAGTCCATAAAAAATTGGGTAGTAAAAACGCAAAGTGCAGAGTGTAGCAAAAGCGAATCCCTGGGCAATAGGATACAGTTGAATAAATTCCGTTTGAACTAGGAAAATTCAATTTGTAATGACATCATTTGAGCATAGACAACATCAAAAAATCCAAGTACATGACACTCAAGTCAAGTAATGCTTAAACTGTCTCGTTCCATCCCTAATGGATGTTGTTTCATCACTTTGAATAATATTGATGCCAAAGCTCAAATTTTTTATAATAAACACAAATTTTCGGAATGGTAAGGTAATTCTTTCATCTAAGTCACACTTTTCTAACAATTCAAAAAATTTTTCGTAATAAATTTTATTTGTAATACTCATCGAAGTGCTTCGTACATCTTAAAAGCTTTCACCATCTTGCTACATAAACATTTTTCTATTCTCGCGTCAGTTAAACATTTTAATTTTCGATTTAATTTTGTTTGCACATTTTCTGGATGTTTATTCACGTTCAGTTAGTCTCTGTGTATATAAAGTTCTATACATTTTTTTCCCATCAGTGCAAAATAATTTACTCACTGCTTGGTCAATTTTCAAAATACGAGAGAGTCTCACTTACGAGGCTAAGATATCTCTGAGAATGTAATGCTGTGTATGGTTATGTGTATTCGAGCTTTTTTATCTGTAGCTCACCATTAATAAGCTTCAAGGTTAATCAAACAATACGATGGTTGAATTCTTCTTCTTTGACTTCTTTTGTTTACATTTTATATTATTTTGTTTGCTTTGCAAGAAAACTCACAAAGAAAAGAAACTAAAATCCAAATTGCTGGCTTAATTAGCTAAATAGTTTATACAAATATTAAATGTGGCACACGACTTCGTAAATTTCGCCATTAAGATACCTGTTCGCACATAAGCTATGATAACTTTGAATATACTCCATGTTTCGCCATTAAGATACCTGTTCGTATCTAAACTACTATAAGTTTGAATATACTCCATGTAACGAGCCTAAACACACCGTAAAAACTAATACATTTGTACATATATAATTATTTAACCATTTGAATGCAATGTATCTACTGCAATACTACAATAAAGCAATATTAATGCTTATTCTGGAGTGACTCACTTAGTCAATCAGTTTCAATTTTATTCTCAAATATAATACACATGATATTTACATATATATATATATATATATATATATATTCACTGTACTATACAAAATTTAATATTTTCCGAGAACGCGTGGCTTACTCAGGCTTTCTGTCGACTTCACAAACCCACTGAATCATCCACAATATTATCACCATTCGCGTAGTGCTTCAGTTGTGGACTACAATTGCTGTGTGATCTTAGAATACAATTGATAGGAGCTACTCAATGAGTCAACCATTCCCTGCAGTTACGTTCACACGCAAAAGTTCAAGTGTTATGGTATAGACATATATATTTATATATGTATATCCATATATATATATTTGGCCTATTGAAAAATATTTGCAAATTTAATTAGTAAGCTATTTCGTCGATGTTTTTTACTCAAATATTGCCCACTTCATCTAAACAAATAGCAGCACACTGTCAGCTGTCATTTGGTTTTCTGTTCTGTTCATTATATTCGTTACTGACTTGCATCATGAAATATCTCTTTACATTTTATTGTAGACATTCCAAAAACAACCATTAGCCTACGTCTTGAATTGACTTGAATATGTGCAATGGATCACAACGCAGAGCTATGTATGTATATGATTCTTAATCTGTGGAATGTTCGCTGGCCTCAGAAATATCATGATGACATCATATCTAAAGAGGAGCATACGCACACATACATATGTACATACATGGGTATAGATATTTTGACTAAGAATTAAAGCTATTCATGTTTATGCTTATACTAATACCAGCTCGGAATGTTTAACAAAATTATACATAAACATTAACATTTTGAAAACAAATATAAAAAATTAAAATAGGTGGAGAAGGGGCGATTCCTCTTCATCTTGATAATAGCGAAATACCTTTCGCTGTTGTATCAGAATTAGCATTTTTCTGCGGCAAAACACTCTTCCATCTCTTCAACTTGTCAATCTGACAGTCATTCAGTCATCTGAAAGCAGGTAGTTGAAATTGAAATTCAATTTCGTTTTCTTTTCAAATTAAAATTTGTTTGTCTTGGAATTTGAATATCAAATTATGTCATTTGTTGTGCGACGCAGCCGACGTGGTTTACCTAACAGTAGAGGGCCAGCAAAAAAAAAAAAAAAAAACAAAAACAAAAAAAAACAAATACAAAGACAGAGTAGCAATAAAAACAAGTTAGAATGCTGTTATAGACAGGTATAGGCTACAAAATACCCCTTAAAGCTCTTTAATACTTCCCTCAAACTGCAGTTATATAATGCTCTTGTATCAGTAACATATCAAAATATTCTTTTTAACACTTAGTAAATGCCACGTGCCATCTTAGATCTACCTAATATAACAGGTTTGGAATCTCTAGAACTCTGTATACCATTTAAAAGTATTTAGTGGTTACAGGGTATCAAATATTGTTTACAAATAACAAAAACTTGTTTCGTTGAAGCACGCCAAAAGCCGGCAACTATTGAAATTTACGTCAGCCTGGGTTGAATGAATGAGCCACTTTTTGTGTGTATGTTTCTTGATACATGTATATCCAGCGAGTATCTGTGTTGTAGCTGTATATCTGAAATTAAATTAACTTTGCAAGTGACTTGTGCATGACGATATTTATAAAAAAATGCGCTTATACAATAACAAATATCTGTGATAGATGAGAAAAGCTTAATTGCAGAGCGAGCCGAGGAGCTGGGGAGCTGAGGAGCCGGGACTGCAGTGGAAACCGGTTAGACTCTGACAAATTTAAACAGTTTCAACTATCTGCAATCCACTTTTAACTGTGCTACGTGTGCGTTTATTTTTGAATTCTCTTTTTTTTTCAGATTAAAACTCTTCACATAATCGTGAGAAATTGTTGGGTAATAAGAAAGACGTAAACGTTTTAAAAATAAAAGTAAATGATGACAACTATATGATAATAATACGGGCCCACTGAATCAGTTATATTTAAACAAACTTGACGTGATTTAAAGAATGTATTTTGTGGCAATAAAAGCGGCTGCATTGAATTAAAACAAACCATTGACATGTTCACAATAACCTTCGCGAGCTGCAACGCTAATAAAATGTTTTCTGGTTGAGGAGTAGTGAAGCCAAAACAAAATTCAAAAATAGAAACCGGCTCAACTTGCGTAACCATTGGCAGCCGACGAATGGCATATCGTGTCCAATAGAGAATGGTAACTGGAAACTGGCAACTGGCAACAAAACGAAAATCCATTAGAATAAATTAAAAGTATGGCTTTAATAAATTTTAGGACACAGTGCGATGTTAAATGCAAAGTGCACACATACATATATATTTATGCATGAGTCATAATTGTAAGCTCTCTGGCCTACCGACAGTTAACAGAAATAGCTAAATGACAGTGTCGTTGGCAGGTGTTTTTCATTCCACACTAACAGCTAGAACGAGATTTGCATTAAAAGCTTTCAATTAAAGTGATCATATTAAAATACTCTGAATCGTGCATATTAAAAAGTCGACGCTGCTGGGAATCACATAAAATCGATCGTACAAAAAGTAAAGTACTGCAAATTGATGTAAGGGGTATCCAAATCAAAGTTCATAAAATAAGACTATGATTTGAGAAGTGGTTAAGAATAAAGTTTGTTTTGCTTTTTTAACTAATCTGTAAGCTGCTTAAAGCTTTCATAGGAAAATAAAATTTGCCACAATAACCTTCAGCAATTGTAGCTTTTGTTGCAAAAAGTAACAGTTGGCGAACACACACTCACTTATACTACATACACACGGTCTGTCAGCTGTAAATTTTCATCGCATGCAATTTCTCGTGTTTGGCAAGCAAAACGAAAAAATATCGCTTTTCTTTTGTTTACTTTGGATTGGTGCTTGAAGTATAAAGGCCTGCGACAACATGCAACGGTAGACCCAAAAGCCTATACCATGCCGACAGTATTTTTGCGCCTGTTTTTTTTTTTTTTTTTTTTTCATTGCTGTTATTGCCACTAAACGGCAAAGTATAGTTTTAGGCGTCTGCTTGGCGCGCCTATATGGCGACGCACGCTTCCTGTGCCTGGGCCGCAATACAAAAACGGGCCCACAAAATAAGAATCGTAATAGTAATAATAAGAGGCAGCCAGAAGGGCCAATGGCCGAGGCAGGCGGCGCCAACATAAAAAGAAAGCAAGTGAATGTCCGTGCCGGGATTTAGACTGGACCCTGTGCCAACTAGTTTATGGAAAAGCTATAAACTTTTCGCGCCCGTTTTGTTTTTATTTTTCACACACTGAGCCCGGCGGCGGCGCCGATGGCAGCGTCGACAACAACAAGCAGGTGTCGTCTAGGTCGACTGTTGTGCATATGCTTGAAAAAACTCCTCCTTTTCTGTCCGGCCAGGTATTGTACTTGTTCATTCGACCTCAACACTTCCAAAGCCTGGCCTCAAAATCCAGCCGCAGAAGTCACTAAAGAGTCACTCCCCAGCCGTAAAGCTAGCCGGGAACAGAACCTGATAATGATCAAGGCAACCACCCGTTAAAGTTGTGTCCATTGTTTTTATGCAACGTGTGTGCTGTTGTTATTGCTTTGGCTTTTGTAATTGCTGTTGAATAAACGGTGTAAGGCGAAGGTGGCGCCATTTTTGGGCAGCAATTTGCAAATTGTTTTCGTGTCCAGGAGGCAGAGGACTGGATATAAATGCTTCTTAACGCTATGCATGACTACATTATTTATACCCCTGTGTCTATATTTGTACGTGTGTCTATTTCTAGAGTGTATGTGCAAAAATTTTTGTTGCATAGCCTCAGGCATTGCGGCATTACTGAAAATTAAAAATACCTTAATGCATTCTGTTTTCTTGTTATTGTTTGCTTCTGCTGCTACTGTCTGATGTGGACTAATGCTATACAAATTAAAACTTAATTGTCTGCGGTGGTCTTTAGAAAAACAGAGCTTGGCGTAGTGTTTTATGAGTCTAGAACGAGGCTATGTTTAGTAAATGCAGCCATCTGCATGCAAATTTAACTGAGCCGAAAGAATTCGTTTAAGAACTGTTTAAAGCAGTTAAATGTAAATCGCATAAGATTTCTCTTGAATAAATATTCTGTTTTAGAAAAATTACTTAAAGATTTAAGAAATTTTAGTTTTCGTTTTAGAAATAGAAAATAGAAAGATGATGCGTCATAAAACTTGTCAGGTCCTTTTTCTATATTTTTCCGGAATTTTTGAAGATGCTCTTTTGTGGGCTTCTATCTGTAATACTTTCTTTTCAGTCCTGTCTGTCTCCAAGCGTTATTACTTTGATGGTAGACTGTTGGCAGCAAGCACAGCCATTCCATTCTCAAATACAGGGCAGGAAACTTGTATTACCATTTTTTCTTTTTGGATTTTTTTTACTCAGAACAACTAATAAATTGGAAAAGCATTCTCTCCCGATAGTATTTAATTATTTATAGTATACATTAGTAGTATAGAAAATCAGTAAACAAACCCTTAATAAAGTGAAGGCAAATAATATTTTTCAAAATATGTTCTATTTATATAGTAAACATATAAAATTTAAATCTGGATTTGATCAACATTGACATTAATTCAACATTTTGGACAGAATATCACGCAGTCGCTTAACGTAGCCTTGCCATTTATTATATATTTTATTTTTATTTATTTTCCCTTTGAGTCTTCTGTGCGTTTATCGCAGCTGCCTGCCTCTTCTCATTTTATTTTCATTTATTGTTCATATATACATTATTGTAGGTGGATTTGTTATTTCTGGTAATAATATTATTGTTCATGCTGCAGGCAAAAAAAAATAAATAAATTTGCAACTTTTGCTTTTGGCGCAAAAATATTTGCAATAAATTGAATTTCTTGTGTCAGTAGCTAAGAAACTAATTATTTCTTAAATGCCATTTACCAAAGCTTTTGGCATGTTGTTTTTTCATTGTTTTATTCTTCACGAGGCAACTGTCGTATGGACACATGTATTTATTCTTCTGCATGTATATAAATAAATAAATAAAGATACAAAAATTGTCTTATATGGTAGCTTCATATTTCAAAAATAAATCACAATCTAAGTAAGGCCTTTGGCTCAATTTAATCCTTAATTTTACTTGATAGCTATGCTCTTGAGCGATAATGAGAAAAGCACATTTGATGTTTTTAATTGAGTACTTTCGCAACACTCAAACATAAACACAGAGACACACGCAGAGCTAAGTGAATGGAGCACACATATTCAGATGACGACATGTTTGACATCTACAAGGATATGAGTAAGGCAAACACAATGACACTTTCGAGGGCTGTTGACACTTTTTTGTATCATCTTCAATCTCTCTTGATGTTTAGCAAGACCATTTACTCGTTTCATTGCACTTAATCATGTCTTGCAGCTTCTTCCCAGACTCTCGACTATAATGAGTTGCACTTTGACGCTCCTTCAACACGCATCCAAGTGTTGGAGCCACAACAGAAGTGATGAGCAAACGCACTTCATGCACAAAAGCGGTTGATAAAGAACACGTACATACCCAAAAGCGTCAAAAAATTAAGTAAGATACAAATTGAAGGCCATTTTAACATCTGATTCAAAGACGGCTTAAATTGAACTTAACTAAACTTGAAGACTCCAGCTTTAAAAATGACCTATTTACAATTTTTTTTAATTTGTTTCTATCGATAACTTTGAAACGATAAAAGTTATCGAATTTCTGAATCACACTCGTACTGCGCGTTCATTATACAGATCTAACACAAAACAAGTAAGAACGTTGCAGTTAGGCGCAACTAACAGCGATATACTTTGTTCCCATAGGTGCATCTTATTTATTTATTAAACATTTAATTAACGAAATATTTCGGCAATTAGAAAACGTACATGGCAAGCAACAAACGTTTTTCCTACACATACATATAGATTTACACATGTACACACTATACGAGTATACACACAACTTTCTATGTATACATACAAAAGTTTGGATGCCAGAATATTCTAAGAATTGTGACTGAATTAAGAATTTTTCGATCGTTACTTTAGTTTTGTCAAAAGGCGCTCTAGCAATACCTTATTTGGTTTTAGTTAACGAAACCCAAGTCAGGGCAGTGGCGCTGGTGGTAAGCGCTATGCAAGCTATACTTAGGTGCGTGGGTTCGAATCCCGCAGAAAACTTTTTTTCAAAAATTATTAATTTTTTATTTTTTTAATATTTGTATATTTATTATAAAATGCTTGCTGCCAATTGATAATCATTTATAAACATACGCATATGAATTGTGCATTTAAGTAAAAACTAAAACTGCTTTATGCTTTCCGATTTGCGACGCTGTGTGGCAGGCAGCTTTTCTATGCATGCATATATGTATGTATGCATGTGTACGTATATACACATCCAAAAGTGTATACATATTGCAAGAATTGCGATTGTATTGTTTTGTGACGTCACAAGCTGCTGATCAGCTGGTCAGCTGATCAGCTGTGAATTTATTTAGGTTTAGCTAACGATTACATGTTGTTTTCAAAAGACCCAGGTTCGAATCCCGCTGGAAACTTTTTATTTATTAATCAAAAACTTATGAATTTTATTTTTTAAATTTATTAATATTATTATATTTATGTTAAAATGCTTTTTGCCATCTTAGCAATTGCTACTAAGCTATTGTATGCATGAATTATGCAGTTGGCCACAACAAACTTCTTTGCCGATTTGCCACGCCCCCAGGGGGCGTAGACGCATAATTTTTTGCCAGTTCTTAGAAAGGGCCGAGGCTAACATGCCTGCAAAATTTGGTTGCTTACATTCCAAAAATGCGAAAATTACAGGGTATTTTTCGATATGCCACGCCCCCAAAGAGGCTGAAAAATTATTTTTGGGGGATCGATAGAGGAGAACATTAGTAACTCAACCATCCAATTTTCAAGCTTCTAGCTCTAAAACTGTAGGAGATATAAACTTTTGCGGTTTGCCACGCCCCCTGTGGGCGTAGATATATCTACCATAGCTTATTAGTCTTGGGTTGTCAACCCGAGTATACATGCAAAATTTCAAGTCTCTAGTGTCAATAGTGTCCAAAATATAGCACAATTTGAAAAATCACTATATATTCAGGTCCGATTTGCCACGCCCCCAATGGGCGTAGACATAAAACTTTTTGATCGATCTTCTTAGAATCATAACATTAACTCACATGCAAAATTTCAGCGCTCTAGCTTTAACGGTGTAGAAGATACGTATTTCCCGATTTGCCACGCCCCCAATGGGCGTAGATATATCCGCCATAGCTTTTTGAACTTGGGTTGTCACCCCGAGTATACATTTCAAATTGCAACTCTCTAGCTCATCATCTAGTATGATAACTTAACTATGGGCGGAAGAGTTTTCCGATTTGCCACGCCCCTAGTGGGCGGATCGGGAAAATTTTTACACTTTATAATTCGGGAACATATATGAGTATATGTTTAAAATTTCAAGTCTCTAGCTCTAATAGCGCCGAAAAATATTGCGTTCATACGGACAGACGGACAGACGGACAGACGGACGGACAGCAAGACGGACATTGCACAAACCCAATATACTTTTTCCCCTTCGGGAACAAAGTATAAAGAGCAAGCTCACACGCACCCTTAGAACATTTTCCGAAGTGTCTAATGCTAACAAGTTAAACATGGAAAAAAGACATAAAGAATACAGTGGCTAAACATGAGTCAGGCTCTAGAATTGAATTGTGAATCAAACAGCTGGGTCACTAGTATATACAAGGGACTCGTATTAAATATACCATGCTCAGAGAGAAATATTACTTATATACTTATATACGATATCACTTATGAGCAAAATTATAATCTAGAATCAAAAGGGTTCGACTTATTCTTATCTTATACATGTAGTTCGTTTCTTTTCTATTTAAATGACAACAAAAATTAAGAAATTACATTCACGCTTAGACAATTTTGTTGTCGCCTTTTGCTACATAATCTGCAGGACAACTAGAAAAGAAATACATTTGTTGTTGCCTATCGATTCGCTTCTTTCTATGGAATAAAGCCAACAACAGCGATATTTAATTAAGTAAATGTTATATAATTACTTCCATTTGCTTATTAAAATATTTTATTTTACTCTTATATAATTTTTATACCCTGAGTCCATTGAAAATGGGAAATCAGGGTATAATGGTTTTGTTAAAAGTATGTAACAGGCAGAAGGAGGCGTGGCAGACCCCATAAAGTATATATATTCTTGATCAGGGTGACGAGAAAAGTTGATATAGCCATGTCCGTCTGTCCGTCCGTCCGTCCGTCCGTCCGTCCGTCCGTCCGTCCGTCCGTCCGTATGTATGAACGCGTCGATTTCCGAAGATACAAAATCTAGAGAGTTCATTCTTTTTGTGTTAGGTTCGTATATTGCACGCGCAGTACGAGTTTGTTTCAGAAATTCGATAACTTGTATATTTGCAAAGTTATCGATAAATGAATTTATCGGGGACCAGTTATAAAATTCTAGCTAATTCATCTTTAGAGTTAGAGTCTCCAAGTCTTCTGCATATATATAGATACTAATTTAATACAATTTCGGTTTTGGTCAGATTTTGGATTCCGGTTCCCATTTCGCCCCACCACCCCCTAAATGTGAAAAAAATGCATTTCAAATACTAGAGACATGCTGTTTGGTTTAGCATGTAGATGTGAATATCATAATCATAATCTGAAGAAATCAATACGATTGTCCATCTAGAAACAGAATTATCAGTCATCAAAGTTTTCTCATCAAAACCCATGTGGCGCAGCAACAAAGGCAGCGAGACAGCAAGCCGCCTGCATTGCTCACACACATACATGCTTACAAGCGTGTGTGTGTTCGTGTTTTTGCATGTATAGTTTCTTACGCATAGAGAATCGAAACTAAGCATTCTTGGAATATGATTCGTTCGAAGAAGGGCTCAGGGGATTTCGTAGTCGAGCAGTCTCGACTATAGCTTTCTTACTTGTTTATTTTACATTCATTGTAAAGCCGAGGGTCTACACCTTGCCACAAGAGAGCTAACAGTAACAGCAGCTGCCACAAGTGAAGCGCCGTTTTTAATAAATTTTGTTGTGACTCACTAGGGGTGTGAGTGTGTGTGGGGTGTGCTGTGTGCGTGCCAGGGTCTACCCTTGCTCCTTGTGCCTTGCTGCTACTTTAAACAAAGCAGCAGACGACTGCGACTGTTGCATGTTCCTACCGTTGCCGTTGCTGGCGGCAACCCCGAAGCGTTCACCCAAACGGGCACAAAGTCATAAAGGGTATTTCACTAAATTGGTACTAAGGTGGGGCACACACACACCTAACAACCCACACACACACGTACTTTGCAAAGTCTGTTGTCTGTTTGCATAAATACCAATGTTGAGGGAGGGTTAGGCGCCACACCCTCGGAGGAGGGGACAGCTTGTAGGCAGTAACACAAACATTTTTAGCTACGGTGGCCACAATAAATTTTCATTTGTTTACCGTGTGTAATTAGAAAATTAAAACCCAGTTTATGTGCCACCACCAGTACTACAAGCTGGCACAACAACAACATGGCCATTAGTATGGCAAACATCAGTAGCCAACGGCTCACTAAGTGACCAGCGACTTGGGGTTGACTGGTTTTATGGTATTTCTATGAGTGCCATGGTTGCCACCGCTAGGGTTGCTTTAAATATTCAATAAAAGTGGCAGCTGAATCTATAGTCGCAGTTGCGAAAAATATTTTTTAAAATGAAACGAAGTTTAAATTTTCAAATCTGTATTTCTTGTATTTTACGCTGGGCCACTAAGCAAACATTTTTGGCGGATAACAATTTGTAGCTCCCTCGGCTCACACCGGAAAAGTATATCGTGTAAACCACATAAATGTACATTTTACAACTCGCTGCTTTTATGACGCCCTTGCTACACACAGAGAAAAATGGGCAAGTGCAAATTTTTATGCGTAAACACGTCGCAGAAACAACCGCAGCATCCTCTCGTTCGCCTGCACAAAAGGAGCACAAACTCATAAAACTGCATTCACATTTCACAAAAAATTTGGCGACAGCAGAAAAATATGAAATGCAATGAATATTGAAAGAGGCAACTAACTCCCTTCTATTTGTAATTGTTCTTGTAGTGTTGTTACTTTGTAAATGGCCGATGCAGCAAATAAATACGTAAAAGTCAGTAAATTGCAATGAAGGTACCTTGTAACCACATACAATATTATTTGAATACACTGGTTGTGGAGTCCTATACAATTTAAATAAAAAATTTCTCTGTATTTAAAACAGCGCCACTGTCTCCCATAACAATAAATGTCTTTAAATTCAAGTAAGGGATCTCCAGCAAAAAACAGAAGGTATATTAAGATTGCATGTCGTAAAAGTCGTTCTTGCTAGCATTTGCGGTGTTACATCTTTTAGTATGATTGTGTTTGTATCTTACCGAACTCCACACATTTCTTGGTTAACCGTGTCATTCAAATGCTCTTTAGTCTTTAAATGCGTAACTTCAGGGTGCAACAGTCTGAGATGTTGCCCCTGGAAAATTCGAAAATTAAATATTTTCTTGCCTGCACCCTCCATCACACCTATGGCGCACAAGACTCCAATTTAATTATATACAAATTCTCTAAGATAGACACACACCATGTGTGTGCGTACGAGTTTGTGCATATATGTATACATATAAATATATATATATATATATATTTTTTTTTTTTTTTTTTTTGTAATCTAAATATATGTAAATACAGACATTCCTCGATCCTGACATGATATTGCAATTTGTCCAACTGTCGCAAAAATACATATTTCAGGGGTTTCTTGCACATATTTTGTATATTGCTATAAACTGCACTGCATACATTGGAATTCACTACTAAATCAATGCTTAAAGAATCAATTAAATCAATAACTTTCGAGGCACATAATAAATTTCTAATTCTTAGCTTTGACCTATTTTGATATATTACTCAAGCAAAATAAGAAAATCAATCATTTTATTTAATTATATATATATATATATAGGTACTTTCAGTATTTTATTACAAAACGCGACATATCGATTGCTCGGCAGCAGTATTTTTTGTTTTTAAGATCAAAACAAAACAAAAGTATTATGTCGAAATCAAGTTTTAAATTACCAGATAGAGGGCTGGGGTCACTGGAGCAGAAATAATGCAAACATACCGAATGACTGTATGAGTGATTGACTCAGATTGCTTTATATGGACCAGACAGAAATTGCTAACACAAACGAGGGAAATGCCTATAGGCTTCTAAATTAAATAATACCCGTCAGCTGTCAAGTTGGTAAGAGAAAGTAATTACCAAATATAATTGCGTGATTGGAGCCAAATTCACAGTTAACAAATTTATTACATTCTTAACATTGATTTTGAAACATGCCACAAATTAAGGCAAATGTCAAGCCTCAACTCATTAAAGTAAAATGAGTAAAAATCTTTTGCGACAGTTTGAATAACTCTTTAGATAGCCAAAGCGCTTTTGCAGCTTTTATTGCGCTTATACTTCTGCAGCTTATATTAGGCTACTACGTTAAATATGTATACATGGCTTGAACAACTTGGCCACAAATGCCGACAGTCAGAGCAGCGGTGTTTCTCAATAAATACCAATCTACAATACCGTGCCTGGTAGAACACAAAACTTGAAAACTGTGTCAATGAACTTAGCAACAACATCAAGTTATGAGAAAAACTTGCGACCACTAAACACATTAACAAAAGCCATCCAAGGTCTATTAAATGCACGTTTTTGGCCTGTCAGTTAATTTAAAAATATTTACACACAATACAAACAAAGCAAATGCATCTACGACATACGACATTTGAAAGTTGAAGGTTAATTCTATAATAAATTGTATAAAGAAACTAAACAGCAGGTTAAACAGCTACGTAGTCAGAACCCACAACACAGTTCCACCGGCTCCACACCTATCCTGTCCGACCCATCTCAGACTCCATTAAGAACATGACAGATTGCAGGGCATGTAGCTGTGGCATTTTCTACAACACTTTGCCAGCTGGAAACTACTGTTGCTACATAAGCTAAATAGATCCGAGCCGAGCCAAGTCAAATCGACTCAAGTCGAATCGATGATCTGCTCACGGCTGGGGACAAAAGCTGACACGCCTTCACATAGCCCCCACACACAAGCAATAAGCGTATAAGCCATGCGACTGTTAATGCTCAACCACAACAAATAATTTTGCATACCAAACGACTTAGTAATAAATACAATAGCAACCGAGCGACGCAAATAACAAATATAAAACTTAACAGATGGCAAAGTTTAAATGAAGTAATATTGAATTTAGCGTGTTAAAATATTGTCATGAAAACAGTCATGAAAGCTATAGGTTTAAAGTAACCAGTGTTTTGTTTATATCCTAGGTCTATACACACATAACAAGTAAGAAGGCTCTAGTCGAGACGGCTCGACTACGAGATACCCTGAACCCTGCAAAAAAAGTGATACTCTTCTTCTTCACTCACGCTTGGGGGTAGGTTGGGCTGAACTTTGGATGCTTATAACTCGGACGATCTTCATGAAATTGTCAGAATATATCAAGAGCATCCAAATTGGGATGAGTTATCGACAAAAAATAAAATACACTCGTACTCATGTGAAATTTCAGCTCTCTAGCTTTTGTAGTTTCCGAAATCTCGACGGTCATACGGACGGACAGGGCCTAATCAACTTTTTTTTGTGCTGATCAAGAATATATATACTTTGTGGGGTCTGCATATTACGCCCTGCATATTTGATTCCAGGGTATGTGGCTTGCGTTCGTTGTACGTAGCTTACAAATTGAACGAAATTCAATTAAATTAAATATCCAATACTTCCAAATATCAAAATAATTTGCGGTTTATTATAAATATATTGCATATAAGATTGATGTCAGACTGCTACATTCAACTGAAGCAGAAGCCCCAATTCACATAGAGAATACTGGTGGTGGCACGTGTAGTTGCACAAATTTCTCGTACCATATTATGCCACTTCACGGTCACGTTAGCCAATATTTGTAGGAAATTTCGCTGTTGCTGGTGTTTCGCAGGCTCAACTGTTGCAATTAAGTAAACACTGAAGTAATGCAGCAAATAGGTCAGACTTCAGTCTCCTTACTTATTGCTTGCATTCATTTCAGTTAGTTACAATCTGCGTATGGCACTGAATCGTTATTAATGTAATATTCCCTGTAACTTATACGAATCCCATTCAAAGACGACTCATAGTTTTGCTATCGCTAAATAAGAAAAAGCTTTAAATATGTTCTACACTTTATTTTCACATATTTTGAACTTGTCATTATTGCAGGCTAATCAACAGTCTGGGTCGCGTTTCAAATGCTTAAAGGTATAATTTATGCTGCGCTTAGTTTAGTTTAAAGAATGAAAAAATAGCCACGAGCAAATGTCTGCGGTTAGCTATAACGTTAACAAAGCCATCAGATGATGCAAGTTATTATGCAAATATGCGTGTGTTTGTGCAGCTGCATCAGAGAAGCTGATCATAAATAATTCATGTGACGGCCGCATTGCAAGTGGTCAAAAAGATTGTGCAGCCCCCCCATGCTTACCCAACAGACCTTCACAGTTGAGCGCAGACCAATAGAGACAAGCCAACGCGAAAGCAGGCATACGACCGACCTGCAGGGTAGGGACAACTATGTACGCCTATATATCTATGTATATAAATATATGTATATATGAAGGAGTAGTTTGCTGGAAAATTGCTTGAGGCGTGTGAAAACTCGCTATTGTTTAAGTTCTGAACTTTCTAGAAAGTCAGAAGACTTTCAATTAGTTGCAATAAAAATTGCATGATTAGGTTGGTCATTTTTAAATGCGTTGCGCATCCGCTGTGAAAAAAAAAAAAAAAAAAAAAAAAAAAGAAGGCTCTAGTCGAGACGGCTCGACTACGAGATACCCTGAACCCTGCAAAAAAGTGATACTCTTCTTCTTTACGCACTTATGAGCGCACGCTCTGCTAACTGCGCAGTTGCTGCCTTGGCTGGGGGGTGGGTTGGGCTGAACTTTGGACGATTTTAACTCCATTTATAGATGGACGATTTTCATGAGTAGATTAAGAGTATCTAAATCTATCTATGTGTCAAATTGCAAGTCTCTAGTATTTGAAATGCGTTTTTTTTCAAATTGGGGGCGGAGGGGGCGTGGCATCCAAAATCTGAAAATTACATAATCTGCGTATTCATAATATCAATGAAGTCTCTAGCTAAAACGGTGTAGAAGTTATGCTCAAAAACCCTAAAAAATGTAAACGAATTTTCGATATCTTATCGATAATTTGAAAACGGGATGATGGAAAATAAACTCGTACTGCGTAGCTAACATACGAGTGTTCATGTGAAATTTCAGCTCTCTAGCTTTTGTAGTTTCCGAAATATCGACGTTCATACAGACGGACAGACGGACGGACGAACGGACGGGCGGACGGACGGACGGACAGACGGACGGACAGACGGACAGGGCTAGATCAACATATTTTTTTATGCTGATCAAGAATATATATACTTTATGGGGTCTGCGACGTCTCCTTCTGTCTGTTACATACATTTTCACAAAACCATTATACCCTGAATTCCCATTTTCAATGGGTTCAGGGTATAAAAAACAGAAAACTGAATTTGTGTCTTCCGCTGCGCAGACTGGAAACAAACAAACCCAAAAAAGAAAAAAAAATTAAAACTAGCAAGAATGCGTTGCGCAAAAGAACTCAACTAAAATATACCGTAGACGAGTTTATGTACTTTAATATATATGCATACATATTTAATAAATAAATTTGTCTGCTTCGATAATAATATAGTTGTTGAATTACTATTCTAAGGTTATTTTAACAAATGTGAAGCGATGAATCTTGTTGCTGAATATTTTATTTTAAATTTTTGTGGTTACAGGGTATAAAAACGACAAAACCAAATGTGGATGTAAAAATGCAATTAGTTTGTTTATTTTTAGCCTACAAAATGCAGCACTGACAACAGCAATAATTTTGTTTAGCATGAAAACGAATTCGCTGCTAAGTTGCTAGCGATTGCATAAACACCAATAACAAAACTTAAGTCAACAAAACAAAAAAAAAACAAAAAAGAAACTGGTTAGTTAAGCTAGAAACCTAAATTTCAGATATGATTTTTTAACCCCTTTAAGCGGCTGCTGCCTTTCAGCTCAACCTCATTAAATACGAGCGAATGCATCAACAGTCATTAACAGCAGTGCATCGCTCTTGCTTTTCACAGAATTTATGAATGAAAACTGTAAAGTGTGCTTCTGCAGCGAGCAAATAGCAGTCACAGAATATACAGCAAAAGGTTATTTGAGTTTTCGTCAGCAGTCTAACTGACAGAAAATACTACACAGCGAGACACAGAAAGAGAGAGAGAGAGAGAGAGAAAGCGTAAGATACGTTTTCCGCGGTGAGGAGCATTTAATGACTTTTACATAAACAAGTATCAACATAAAACACAACAGCAACACGAGAGAGTATTCTACCCTATAGTTTGCAACTATAGCATTCCAGTTGCCATTTATATATATATATATATATATATATATATATATATATATATATATATATATATATGACACATACATTCAGACCGTCTCGATGATTCGACAATGAGCAAACTCAGCATGAACAACTGTTCTAGTTGCCAACTTCTATGCAGGGTATTCAGAATTCGCACATGGCCTGTAAGTTTGCCGCTTGTTGTTATTACAGATACAATGCGCCGGCATAGTTCAATGAACGCACAAATGAATGCACGCAGTTGCTAGCGGCTTTTGCAGTTATTATTGCAGCTACTGTTGTGCCGGCTGTTGTTCTAATGAAAGTTAGATAAAAAGCAACACAAAGCATGAAACGCGCTCTTACTCTCCCATTGAGATTTATTAACTTGCACACAGAATGCCCGATAAACAGGCCACACCAATCAAAATTAGAATAACATATGCATACCAAGCTGTGACAATTGCAACTCCTCTGCTTTTTGGTCTTTTTATTTTCTTTTTAGTCTCTCGTCCATTTCACTTTCACGAAGAAACAAAATGAATTTAGTTGCCTTATAAATCTTTTCACACTTGCTTGGTTCACTCAAACTAATAGATGATAATTCTTCGTATTATTATTGAGAATTCAGTTCCGCTTTGGATAATAAACCGTACTATAGAGAAGAAGCAAAGCTAAAAAAGTTTTTAGTATCACGTAATCAGATATTATTGAGATATTTCAATACTCTGCTATCTATGGTGCTATGATGGTGCTCTATCCACATGGTGATATATTGAGCGATGAACTTACTGGGCTAAGCGTCAAAGTGCAAAGGGACAGTAAATTGCATTCGACTTGCAAATAACTTAATTCAAAACGTATTGAAACGCGAACCGCAGCAATGAATACGAAGTGAATCAGGATGAGAGAGAAGCTGCAGTTCTTTCTGGGCGTGTTTATTATAGAACCAGGAGGCAGACAGACGTACGTATTGATGATGATAAGCAGAGTCAGCTCAACTGTAGATTGTACTGAAGATTGTACACCAGTGCAAACTCAACATCAACACAAATAGTGCGTATTGCACAATACAATTATTTAATACATTTCAATAGTAACTGTAGAATATGTTATTGTCCATTATAACAGATCAAAATAGTGTTGAAGAACTTTTCGTAGTACAGTTGTGCTAGCAACTAATTGTTGTTGCTGCTATCGGTATTAGGTCTTTCCATTACATGAGACAGTAGCAATATTTGCGGACTCTATCATCATGTTTTGTTTGTCCTTATCGCGCCCATATTCTATTGTTCTGCTTTAATCGATTTGACGCCGTTTTAGTCGACGACATCGCTTGTCAAGTGTCAATTTGACGTTGCTACAGTCCAAACAAAATGCGCTCTGTTCCTCATTGTTAATCAATGTGAATAACTACAACAATTCTTTGAATTCTTCCACTCCTCATATTCTTATAATCGCTGTAGCAATCAACAGCTTCAATGGATTTATTTCATTCAGCTGGTCGATCTTTTGGTAAGTTGCTCAGTCTTTTCCCCTTGGAATCATTAATTTGTACAAATTAATTGTTACTCGTGCAGTTCTTGATGCGCACTCAGAAGGGCCATTCATTCGGATTTGGGTTTG
This sequence comes from Drosophila antonietae, assembly GCA_030914385.1. Classification (NCBI taxonomy): domain Eukaryota; kingdom Metazoa; phylum Arthropoda; class Insecta; order Diptera; family Drosophilidae; genus Drosophila; species Drosophila antonietae. The sequence continues at coordinate 89,304 of JAUESO010000611.1, read as the reverse complement.
AGCGCGCCAAATTGTAAACCGTGCTTCCCCTCCTTAGCGGACTACCGCTAATGACAAATAATAATTGCTTGCAATTTCTTTAATTCCACTTGAGTTTAATTACCGAACTGGACTCTAGCTTTGCTTGCCTTGGCCTCTTATTTTCTGCTCATTCTTGGTATACACACATCGATGAAATAATAAAAAGTTACTTTTGTATATATCAATTTTAAATTATTGAATAATCAATGGCTACAGCCTACAAAAAAGATATATATTCGAAAAAGTAAGTAATAACATCCCTTGTAGAAATGATGTTGCAGATCTCATAGGGGAACTCGTAATGTTTTATTCAAAATAATTTTTATTATAACTAAAATTGTTGCATGCCACCATATGAAGCTCAAGAAGTAAATGAGTATATTTTTAACACATATGCTTATTTATATGCACATGTATTTATTTGTCTATATATATATATACATATATATATATGTAAAAAAAATTGTTACTCTGCGTACAATGCGAGCAAACTGATTGGCTGAATGAATGCTTGCTGAAATAAATGACTGAGCAGCGTACAAATTAAATTATGCCATGACGCGACACAAACCGAGAATTTTGGGTTCCCTTCCCCCGACCCTTAACAAGCATTGTCGCCAGCTCAAAGCTAATTGAATTTCTCACTGTCGCTTGCAATTTGCATTATAGCATTTTTAGAAGAACATGTGTGTATGTGTGTGTGTGAGAATGTGTTTATATTTAGTATAAAGTTTGTTCATTCAACCGGAAATGGGATAATGAATAGACAACTACATCGTGAGCTGGCTGACCAAGTAGTTAGTTAGTTAGATTGTTGATGACCGAGTGACCTACGTAGCACATGCATAGCGAGTCGGAGTGCGTTTTTACCAGCCATACTTACAAATTAAATAAAGATATATATTTTCTAAACGTAGTATAGAACCAGAATATTTATACTCACTATTAAAGGTCTCATATCGCAAGAGAGACATAACCAAGACAGGCGGGGCAAGCAAAAAATTTGAAATTATTAAAAACCACAAGCACTGAGGAAATTGTTCAAGTTAAACCACAAGAAAAAGCCACACAGAACATACATGAGCACAAAAGTTAACAGAAAGCGATGCATGAGAGCAAAAGGAATCCACACCAGGCATAAAAAACCTGGCAACAGTCAAGGTGAAAGATGCTTGGAAGTTGGCATCTCTTCCCAGCAAAAATTACAAAAAAGGTTAATAAACAAGAAACAGGCGCAACAGGACTACACACAATGAAACCCACACACACTGAACTGTAGTGTTTATTTATGACACAAGATGCTTCATCATAATCAGCGCCAGACACTTGTAAAGAGCAGCAGGCAGTCTGAAGAGTAAATCGTGGGCCGAGGTTGCTGCATTACAGCACGTGCAACTCAGCGTATGCCCTGAAGTGCCTTAATTGAAGTGATGCTTAGGCGACAAACTGTGCCCAGACCCATTCCCCAACACACTCAAAGGATGAGCCCCAAAAGACGACACTCATGCAGCGGTTACCTAGCTCCGAATTAATTAAGACCGTAACTTAGCTTGAAAAGAGCAGCAACAGCAAAGGAGCCAACAATGAGAAGAGCAGCTGCAACATTTTATATTCGAGATCATTTTCCAGCGTCACTCATAAATTTTTTCTTATTTTTATATCTTTAAGCAAATAATATTAGCATTCTCCATTAAGTGACCCTTTTGCTTGAATCATAAATTGTAATCTAATCTCTTAGAAATGGGAATTCAGGGTATAATGGTTTTGTGGAAATGTATGTAACAGGCTGAAGGAGACATCGCAGACGCCACAAAGTATATATATTCTTGATCAGCACAAAAAATAAATTAATATAGCCCCGCACGTCCGTACGAACGTCGAGATTTCAGAAACTACAAATGCTAGAGAGCTAAAATATCACATGAATACTCGTAATTTAGTTACACAGTAGGAGTTTATTTTGTTTTTCTTTTCGATAACTCATCCCATTTCCTAATTATCGAAAATGCATTTGCTTTTTTTTAGTTTTTTTGAGCATAACTTCTACAAATTTGTATATTTAAATAGATGTTATGGATATGCAGATTTTGTAATTTTCAGATTTTAGATGAAACGCCCCCTTTAATATATTCTGAAAGTTTCACTGAGATCGTCCATCTAGAAATTATATTATAAGCGTCCAAAGATAGCCCAGCCCACCCCCAAACCACGGCAGCAACTGCGCGTTTATACGTGCGTAAAGAAGTGGAGTATCAGTCGAGCAGTGTTGACTAGAGCCTTCATACTCGTTTCTTTCTAAATTTACATTCTGCTTGAAGTACCGAATATCAAAGAATTTGATAACTAAGTTCTTAATAATTTTTATGATTGCTTATATATTTAGTTCTATATTTTAATTTCAAGTTTTGAATGTTGCCTCATACATATTAACATATATATTTTTCCGATCTCGCTTCAAGCTAAGTCATGCATGTCTATGCATCCATTTGTTTTGCCATTAAATGAACTAAACTTTTGCCTCGCATTAGATGTGTGGAAGGTTACAGTATACATCAGTGGAAACTCGATGTTATTTCAAAAGAATTTTATGCTGAAATATAAATTGAATTTTCGTTGCCAAAAGCCATCTCGAGTATAAAAAAGAAACACACTCACAAGTAATCAATTCAGCTAGAAGTGGCGGCAATGGGGGAGCAACAAAACGTCAATAACGATGTTGGAATATAAAGAACACAAATAAATCAAATCGTTGCGTGAAAAAAGTGGAAGGCGGTAGAGTCATAAAGACAAGTATCAAGGGAGAGAAAGAAGGAAAGGAACCAGTGGCACTGGATGTCCTCTTGTGCCTTGATTTGTAAAGAAAAATGTTCACGCCTTTATGGCTGAATAAATTTTTATACATATAAAGTTGCGCGCGTTCCCTACAAACCTTCAATTCGAGCAAAAATGTTTCTGTACAAATTGAGGACAGCACCCCATCGAACCGAAAATAACTGCACACGTACATAAGTCAAAAGCGGAGTCTGTAAAAAGAAGGAAAATCATCAGCCAAATCACTGAACATTAACGAAAATTGTCAAAAGGAAGCAGTGCACCATAACGAGAGTAGGAGATAGGTAAACGAAGTAAAGTAAATGAAGTAAAAAAAAATTGCTTTGATACTTTAATATTTGGTAATAAGGCTAACCGGAACTAATATGTGTAAAATTAGGAAAATACACACAACATCTGCTGATGTTAGCTCAAGCTAATTTCAGTTGAAGCCCCATGAAAATCTGCCCCAGTTGACAATATTTTAAACGTAGGGATAGCTAGCAGAAGGCTTTTAACTTAAAGTCTCTTTGAGATACAAATTTAAATTTACATATCGGTAATCAACCCACGTATTTTGATGCTTGTTGGTTGCTGTGTCAACACAACTTTACAGTCGGCAAGCAATTAAAAGCAGTAGCAGCATAAGAAGAGTACAAATCTGCGTTGACATCAGAAAGGGAAACTAGGGATTCGGTTAAGGCAAAAGCAATCGGGGTTGACACTGGGACTGGAATAACAGGCAGGAAAAGAAAAATCCCCAAAACATGCCTTTTGACAGCTGCCGAAACTTGTGTATGACATATATCATTGTCGCATAACAAATGAGCGACAGCATCACCATCAACAACAGCAATAACATTTCCAGTAAGGAGTATTAACCCTCCGCTTAATGATTCGGCCACCTACACACATTGGCACAAACCAAAGACAGACAGCCCCAGATTACACAGAAAACTTTAAGTTGCTCTCGTTTTGTATGCTGAATAGCCGCACACAACCTCACCCTTGAGCGAATGTGCAAAGTCCGTGGTAAACAGCAAAATTTACTCAAATATACTTTTGTCACAAATTGAAATTTATATTAATCCACACAACAGCTGTCTTTCTTTAAGGAATAGACTTAACGCAGACATCTCCATTGAGAAAATCGATCCCATCGCGAATTCCCTTTACAGTTTTCGATTGATAATTATAATGCCCAGACTGACTGTAATACAGTTTTAATTTGTGTTAATGTGTTCGAGTAAGAAATAAAAAACTATATATAAAAAATGCCATAAATAATACGGACTTATTTCGTTAAATGTGGATTTAATTGAATCACTTTTTTTATTACATTTGTAAGAAACATTTCCTTTTTGCACCGACAAATTAAAAGTTAATCAGCATATACTAATGAAAATACACGAACTGAGTCATATGGAAGAATTTTCTTCTAGGCTATGTCACATTGTTTTAAGTGACATAATTTTCCGCTAGTCTGGACAGGTTTGAGCAGCCCCCGTTTTGCTCCTCAGTACTTGATATTAAACACTTTGTCATTTGTGTGTCAAAAGCATGTCAGCGTAAAAGGCGATACGAAAAGCACATAGTATAAAAAACCTGAAAAACGTGCGAGCAAAATTGTGAAGTGTAAAAAAGTGAAAGACTGAGTGACTGATTCACTGAAAAACAGACGGCAACGCATGCAGAAATGGGAAGTTAAGAGTCGTTGTTATAGAAGAACTTAAGTAACTTGCTATGCCTAATGAGCCTTGGCACGTTTGAAGCCAAGTAAAACCTGTCAGTACTGCTGGCACCAGATGCAATTTGGCTATGTTGATAACATCCCGCAGGGCATCAGTAACTTTGTAGGCCAGTAGTATGCAAAGCAAAACAAAACAAGAAGGCTCTAGTCGAGACGGCTCGACTACGAGATACCCTGAACCCTGCAAAATAAGTGATAGTCTTCTTCTTTACGCACGTCTAAGCGCGTGCTCTGCTAACTGCGCAGTTCCTGCCGTGGCTTGGGGTTGGGTTGGGCTGAACTTTGGACGCTTATAACTGCATTTCTAGATGGACGATCTTCATGAAATTTTCAGAGTAGATTAAGAGTATCTAGCTAGTCTCTAGTATTTGAAATGCGTTTTTTTCGAAATGGGGGCGTGGCATCCAAAATCTGAAAAATTTGAAGTCTCTAGCTAAAACGATGTAGAAGTTATACCCAAAAAACCTAAAAAATGGAAACGAATTTTTTATCGATAATTTGGAAATGGGATGAGTTATCGAAAAAACAAATAATAAAATAAACTCGTACTGCGTAGCTAACATACGAGTGTTCATGTGAAATTTCAGCTCTCTAGCTTTTGTAGTTTCCGAAATCTCGACGTTCATACGGCCGGACGGACAGACGGACGGAGGGACGGACAGACGGACAGGGCTAGATCAACATATTTTTTTATGCTGATCAAGAATATATATACTTTATGGGGTCTTCGACGTCTCCTTCTGCCTGTTACATACATTTTCACAAAACCATTATACCCTAAATTCCCATTTTCAATGGGTTCAGGGTATAAAAAACAACAGAGCAGCGCGTTCGCGTAATTGACGTCGATCCTAAGGTGGTGCGTCATGTAGCATATACGCTAAATGGCTTTTCTGCAATTACTTGTATCATCATAATGTCTACTTGGAAGGGACAGCGTAAAGCACTCCAGACCAAATTATAGTCAACAAAACTAAAGCTCAGTTGTAGACATCGGATTGTCAGTTACAAATTGAAAATTGACTATTTTTTTTTTAAATAGTAGATCAAATAAAAAAGTAAAACGTACAATTGAAAATTGAAGTAAGTGGCCTTGATAAACTAAGGGAATACAATTCAAAATTCACTTAATCTATCTTTTAGTATTCCTAAAATTGGTAAGTCTGTGGATTACTTATCGAATGTTTCTGGTTTTTTAATCCTGTTCATATCTACGATACTTCGGTGCAAGTATGTTCCTTATGTTGATAACTTGTTCTTTCGCTTTCTTGTCTGCGACACTGACCAACTTTAGACATTAATTGAATCAAGCGCTTATCGCTAGCACAAGTTTGCTTGCACATATACATAACAATATCTTATCAGGAGAGCTAAGTGCAAACTTTGTTATGTCAACGCGTTGTGAGCTTCGCTCATTTGGTGTGGATATTCTTATTATATATATTTTTTGTTTTATTACAATTTTTTTCTCTTGCACTTGCCATTGTTTATTTCGACCTGCCACCAACGCAATATTTTTATTGTTGGTCAACAAACGTGACTGATATAAATTAATTAAAAGGAAAAGTGCTCCTCAACGATGCAACCTCAGACTGGTAAGAATTAAGTGTAAGGAAGTCCAAAGATTAAGCATTAAATATTAAATTCCAATGACTGGAGATGTGTACGGCATTAAACATTTATAGCAGCTTTGCCCAGCTTAGCTTAGCTGAGCTCATTTGAAATGCAACCGAAAATTGATGTCGCAGAGTATCGCAGCGTGTCGCAGCGCATTACGTAATGGCCAACGTTGTATGGACCACTTTCTTTACTTAATGGAGGAGAATGCCAAGCAATATTCTCATTCCAAAACTCTTAACACGCGCGCACCCACTCGCAAAATATTCATGTGGTCTGGAGTTTACGTCACAGCTCCTTTTTTATGATATTGCAACCAAAAATGATGAGCCATATATAGACGTAAAAAGTATTTTAGAGTTTATATTCGTATACAGCTTGGGACTTTCTCGCATCCTTTCCATTTCTCAGCCCCACATTCATATCAATCATCCTATTTAAAAAATTAGTTTATGAATTAGGCATTTAATTAAATATTTTCAAGAAGAGATAATCTAACACAGTGCTGAAACTTAAACATAATTGTCTTTTATAAAACATATACACCTATATGTGATAGTATACTTTCGATTTTAATCTACATGTAAGCAGGTGTATGTCAAAATCTCCTGCTCCATTCGTGTGACGGAAAAGAAAACAACTGACAAATAGGAGACGAAGCTGTCTGTTACCACCAGTCACTAGCTTGACAAAAGTTAAATTTGGGAACATACATGAAAATACATAAAACACAAAAAAAAGAATTCATTGAAAGGCACAGCCAACAAATATAGCAACATTTCAGCAGCAGCAGCAACAACAACATGCATAACATTGACAGTGAAAAGTCGCCAACTCTCAGCTATACACAAAGCTCCTCCCGTCGAACACCAACAGTTACAAATGGCTACATAGCAACAAAATGGCTGCTGTATAAATAGACATTGCGTTGAGAACGGTTTGAAAAACAATTGGTGAAGACGCAAACCAACGAACGAGCGAAAAAATATCAGCAGCACGAACATTTAGTTGATGCTGCCTGCTGCCATCATCACTGCGAAGGTCTGTGTGTGCAGGCTGTTAGAGCTTCTACTTCTACTACACCGAATTTTTACTGTTATTACGTCTTTAGCGCTACTCCGTAAAGTGTCCTTGTTTTCCTGTTAAGTTTTTTAACCTTACGTAAATTACGTAAGTTGTGTGCATTTTATTATGTTACACTTCATGTGACTCTTGATTAGAAACTTTGTATTGCTGCATCTCTTGTTATATTGTAGTTGATTTCTACCTGTAAAAACACATTTTCATCAAAAGCGAACTGTCGCAGAATGTAAGAATTAAATGTGTGATTGAAGAAAAGGCAATTGATTGCCTGCAAATTATGAACACATTTTATATTTATCATGTTAATATTTGGTATATCGCTCTTAATTGCTTAGCATGTGAGAAACACACAAAAATATCCAATACCTAACAAGGAGAATAAATAAAAAGCACACGTTATTCCAAAAATAGACAATCGTTGGGTACTAGGCGATTCCAATAGACTAATGAAATTCATGTTCATTGCCATTTCATCCAAAATAAGTTTTCGTGTCTTTAAAATAGAGAATAAAGGTCACACGCAACTAAGAATAACTTCAAAACATTTGTACTTAAAAAGAATTTAATTCAGCATGTTCTTATTTATTAATACAGCATATACATATATATCAAAATATATAATTACATTACGGGCAGTAGTTTGTGGTATCATAAAAGACATTGTGTATAAGGGCAGTTTTACAAAAATCAGCTATAACATATTTTTATGTATTTTTTTAATTTTTTTTGTATTCAGAAAAAGAGAAATGAAACTAAAAGTAAAACATGTGGATTCAATTGGACACGATCGCACGACAAAAGCCTGTGAGCATTGCATTTGAAATGAAAATGTATACTTGACTTTTCATGCAAAGCTTATGTTCTTGCCGAACTCAACTACGGGCGCCTTCAGAATATAGCCTCGAGGGTATATGAATCCCTATATATAAGTCATTTAAGTTGGGAATCTAAAGTTTCGTAGTTGTTTAGCGAGTGAAAATGCAACGCTTTCAAAGAAAACACGAACTACGGTGCATGAAGTTTGTTTGAACTGCCTGTTTCATTAGCTAAACACAAATTGAAGCGACACGTTTTCTGGAGTTCCGAACAAGCAGACGAATAAGGCAGACCAGTAGATACATACAGCAAGAAACACTTAACATAAGCATAAAAAAGACAAATAAGCATACAAGGCTGCAAGTGAGAAATATCAATAATAACTACTGTTTACATGGCTTACAAAACATATCTACTATCGCTGAGTTGACTAGCAGGTCAGACAACAACGAAGACTCTCCGACAAGTGGAAAGCATCTCTAAATAACTATTATGGACAGCCACTGTAAATAAATTTTAGAAGCCAAGCATATGCCTCCATAACATAAATAATTTTTTGAAATTTCATTTTCCATAGTAACTAAATCTTTAAAACTCAGAATTGAATCAAAGTATATTTATAATTGTACGAAGCGCAACTACAACTCAATATGTATAGAGAAAACCCAAATAGGCCAAACAAGGTGCTGGTGTTGTTTCTGTTTACATTAGCTATAATTCTGAAATTGGCTATAATTATTCTGGAGTTCGCAATGTGAGCTTACCCAAGCAATCACACGAATATTAAATGAAGAATCAACGGAATTTACCTGCAATGAAAGAGAATTCAGTAATTAGATATTATTTCAAGTATTGTTATATTTTATAAATACATTTTCTTCAGAAAATATTAAGCCAAATAAAAATAAGCACATTCATTCTCGAGCAACCTGTCACTGTCACTTAGTCAAGTAGCTGCACATTCAGGATATTTACGGAATCTGTCAGACAACGTTTAAGTCTAAGAGGTTGCACGACATTTGGCATATTCGATTACAAAGAGCGTTTATTGGTTTCTTTTATGATTATCCCTTGACTTTTGTAGACTGCTGTCGCCCAAGCCATTCTTCTGGTCTTTTAGATCCACAAAATATAATTTTCAGCCGCTGCGCAAGCCGTTAATGTTATTTGACGTCTCACTTAAAGAAACGGCGCAATATGATAAAGGTCGCATTGTTGAACTTACAAAAAGTCTACAAAGTAATGATACCTCACATCAATGTCGAGTCCAAATTTAAGCCCAAATCCTTGTCGAAGTTTAAAGGTTGTCAGCACATTAGTCTTAATTCATGATATTCAAATTTCTGCTTCAAATTCTTACAAAATTTGTTGTATTATGATTGTGTGATTGAGAACATTTTAAATAATAACCTTGTCAGCTCGATTGCACTCACTAGGATTCGTTGGAATTTACCAACACGTTCATAATTAATAACTTTATATACACTGCTTGTTTTCCCTTAATAAAAACTCTCTGCCTACCTTAAAATTTGAGTCCCCTTTCGTGAAATATATATTTGTGTGTATGTCAGCCAAATGACACATAAAAGTCGATCAACTGTTAGTTTTTATGGAATTTTTCTGAATTTGATTGATGGAACTTAATGAAGATGTTGTGTCTTGTACTTATATATAAGGAATTCGAGCTACTCAAATTATAGCATAAACTAATACACTCTGGCAACAGCAAACTTCACAGTGTGCGTCGAGCCTTCTTTAACTGGACTTGTTGGATGGTTGTACAACATCATTAATTACAAAAACCAATAAAAGTATAGGACAACGTTTTAGCCCCGTCAGCAAGCGATGGCCGAAGCCAGTTGTCATCATTAGTTACAGTTACAGATAGATACAATTTCTGTCTTAAGGACCTAAAAAAAAAATGCAATAAAAGTAAAAAAGCCTGTGCAGTTACTTGCTAATATTGATGAATTTCGGGTAGTGAGTTGGCTTTGTAGTAGATACATGTTAAATTGCCAACTTATGTCAAAGTGTTCTGATAGATTTGGAACGAAGAACGCAACAAAAGACTGCTTACGATAGATGGCTGAATGACGAGCAATAGAGCAGAAAAGGCATCTCAACTGATTTCATTTTATGTATAACACACAATCCAAACCCCGAAAAAGCAATCTGTATTAAAGTAGCTTAGCCATTAATCATTATTATATAAACATCAATTGGTGTTTAAAGTATAGAGAAAGCAGAACCCAACATGAGTGAATGTTAGTTCGGGGTAAAACGCCATGCACAATGTTATTGATTGGCCACTGACTCGACGTTTGCATTAAGCAATAAACAATCGTTGGCCTGTTCTTCGAAGATATCAAGAAAAATTGAAAAAGTGGATTTTCTTTAAAAGAATTGTAAACAAGTAAGAACGTTGCAGTTAGCGCAACTAACTGCGATATACTTTGTTCCCATAGGTGCATCTTATTTATTTAATAAACATTTAATTAACGAAATATTTCGGCAATTAGCAAACGTACATGGCAAGCAACAAACGTTTTTCCTACACATACATACAGATTTTCACATGTACACACTATACGAGTATACACACAATTTTCTATGTATGCATACAAAAGTTTGCATGCCAGAATATTCTAAGAATTGTGACTGAATTGGGAATTTTTCGATCGTTACTTTAGTTTTGTCAAAAGGCGCTCTAGCAATGTCTTATTTGGTTTTAGTTAACGAATCGCAGTTCAGGGCAGTGGCGCTGGTGGTAAGCGCTATGCAAGCTATACTTTGGTGCGTGGGTTCGAATCCCGCAGAAAACCTTTTTATCAAAAATAATTTTTTTAAATTTTTTGTATATTTGTATATTTATTATAAAATGCTTGCTGCCAATTGATGATAATTTATAAACATACGCATATGAATTCTGCATTTAAGCAAAAACTAAAACCACTTTTCCGATTTGCCACGCTGTGTGGCAAGCAGTTTTTCTATGCATGCATATATGTATGTATGTGTACACAGATGTTTGTAAGTGTATACACATCCAAAAGTGTATACATATTGCAAGAATTGCGATTGTATTGTTTTGTTTCGTCACAAACTGCTGATCAGCTGACCAGCTGATCAGCTGTGAATTTATTTAGGTTTAGCTAACGATTACATGTTATTTTCAAAAGACCTGGGTTCGAATCCCGCTGGAAACTTTTTATTTATTAATCGAAAACTTTTAAATTTTATTTTTTAAATTCATTAATATTATTATATTTATGTTAAAAGGCATTTTGCCATCTTAGCAATTGCTACTAAGCTATTATATGCATGAATTATGCAGTTGGCCACAACAAACTTCTTTGCCGATTTCCCACGCCCCCTGTGGGCGTAGACGCATAATTTTTTGCCAGTTCTTAGAAAGGGCCGAGGCTAACATGCCTGAAAAATTTGGTTGCTTACATTCCAAAAATGCGAAAATTACAGGGTATTTTTTGATATGCCACGCCCCCAAAGAGGCTGAAAAATTGTTTTTGGGGCACCGATAGAGGAGAACATTAGTAACTCAACCATCTAATTTTCAAGCTTCTAACTCTAAAACTGTAGGAGATATAAACTTTTGCGGTTTGCCACGCCCCCTGTGGGCGTAGATATATTTACCATAGCTTATTGGTCTTGGGTTGTCAACCCGAGTATACATGCAAAATTTCAAGTCTCTAGTATCAATAGTGTTCAAAATATAGCACAATTTGAAAAATCACTATATATTCAGGTCCGATTTGCCACGCCCCCAATGGGCGTAGACATAAAACTTTTTGATCGATCTTCTTAGAATCATAACATTAACTCACATGCAAAATTTCAGCGTTCTAGCTTTAACGGTGTAGAAGATACATATTTCCCGATTTGCCACGCCCCCAATGGGCGTAGATATATCCGCCATAGCTTTTTGAACTTGGGTTGTCACCCCGAGTATACATTTCAAATTGCAACTCTCTAGCTCATCATCTAGTATGATAACTTAACTATGGGCGAAAGAGTTTTCCGATTTGCCACGCCCCTAGTGGGCGGATCGGGAAAATTTTAACACTTTATAATTCGGGGACATATATGAGTATATGTTTAAAATTTCAAGTCTCTAGCTCTAATAGCGCCGAAAAATATTGGGTTCATACGGACAGACGGACAGACGGACGGACAGCAAGACGGACATTGCACAAACCCAATATACTTTCTTCCCTTTGGGAACAAAGTATAAAAACAAATATGTAACCCTTATCAATCATTGAATAGTTTAAATGTGTATATTTACCCTAATGACTAGTATAATAGTTCTCGTCATGGGTAAACAAAAGCTAAACTTCTTACATTCTACATATATTGATACAAGTATTATAACATTAAGTTATTTTGAAAAGATCGTTTTGTGGTGAGTCCAACGAATTGCAAATAATATACAATAATATCAATATTTCATGTCTCACTTTAAATTAATTATTACCAATGAAAAAGGCAAAAACATAAAATAGAACACAGAGCTGTATCTTGTTGCAGTCTGATTGGCATTTTATCCGCAACATACCCAACATACATAGAATGCTTCGTTGTATCGGGTTTCTATCGTCAGTTTTGTTATACACTGAAGCCATATAATTTGTTAAAAGTATGTAACTGACAAAAGGAGGCGTGGCAGACCCCTATATATATTCTTGATCATGGTGACGAGAAAAGTTGCTATAGCCATGTTCTTTTGTCCGTCCGTCCGTCTGTCTGCCTGTCCATCTGTCCGTATGTTTGAGCGCGTCGATTTTCGAAGATACATATAAGGGCCAGTGTTGAGGTTTTTCTCTTTTGAAATAAATCAAAAACGCAGTTTGTTGTAAATGTAGGTGCACAACACAAGTTTATTTAATAAAATCAAAAATTATACATAAGTAGCAAGTACACAACGCGACGTCTTCAACTGAACTGAACCGACACTTTCATAACTGATCTTTCACAACAAAAATGATACAATGATACCAAAGCTCGATGTGCAGCATGCTTTTATACATCCTTCTCTTACATTTCGAATGTTCTAGATGTCTTCTTCATATGCTACTACTCTTACATATAGAATGTTCTGGATGTCTCTTTTCGTATGCTTGCTTTTCTGTATGTATGTATGTATGTATGTTATGTATGTTATGTATGTACACAATCCAGAACATTCGTTTGCCTATTCTAGTGAAAAGGCTCGAACAGCCAACGGTAAAAACTTACAGTTACGTTAAATGCTTATTTCAACAGAGATGATCATGATGATGAGTTTTGTTCGAGATCATTCTTCAACACCCTCCCTAAAACTCAACATCTCTATAAAATTTTATTCTTTACTCTTAATTCCTAATTTCTCTCTTAGATATACAAATTTGGGTTTTGGCAAAGCTTTAGTAAAAATGTCAGCAATTTGTTCTTCACTCTTTACATATTTTACATCTATTTCACCTTTTTCAAATAAATCGCGTATAAAATGATATTTAACATCTATGTGTTTACTTCTTTGATGAAATTCAGGATTTTTGATTAGCTTAATCGCACTTATATTATCTATAAACAAGATGTAGTTGCTTAAATTAATGTTACAATCATAAAACAATTTCTTTAGCCAAATCATTTCCTTACTTGCTAAAGCCGCACTTACATATTCGGCTTCTGTTGTTGATAAAGCTACACATTGTTGTTTCTTACTTTGCCATGTTATTGCTGCATTCGCATATTTACACAAAATTCCAGATGTAGATTTCCGAGTTTTCTTATCACCTGCATAATCAGCATCGCTAAATGTCTCAAAAATATTATTATTTTTACTGTATAAAATTCCCAAATCCATCGTTCCTTTCAAATAACGAAATATTCTCTTAACTAACATCCAGTGATGCTGCTTCGGGTTTTCTAGCTCTCGGGAAACTACATTAACAGCAAAACTTATATCTGGCCTCGAAACAATTTGTAAAAACATTAAATTTCCTATTGCTTCGCGGTAAGGTGCATTACAATTAATTTGTTCAGATACATTTTCATCATAGTTACACTCAATTGGTGTAGAGACAATGTTCGCATTTGTCATATTAAATTTTTCTAAAATTTTCTTTATATAATTTTCTTGATATATAAAGATGGAACCATTTCGCTGTTTCAGTATTTCTATTCCTAAGAAGCATGTTACATTCTTTGTATTTGTTATTTTAAATTCCTTACTCAAATTCTTAAATAGATTATCAATTAAAAATTCCTTGGATGCAGCAATTAACCCGTCATCTACATAAATCGTTAACAAAATTCTGTCATTATCTTTTGAGTATATATAAAAACATGGATCTGCAATACTTTGTGTAAATCCCAGATTTTTAATAACATTTGCAAAATGCTCTGTCCAGCACCTCGGTGCTTGTTTTAGTCCATACAAACTCTTTAACAATTTGCAAACACTAGAGGTACCATCTTCGAAACCCTCTGGCTGATGCATGTAAATATTTTCCTTAAGAGTACCATACAAAAAGGCTGTTTTTACATCAAACTGACCAAGAAATAGATTTTCTTGGGCGGCTACACTTAACAGGAATCTCACGGTATCAAATCTAACTACAGGGCTAAAAGTCTCTTTATAATCGATCCCTTCCTTTTGGGAATAACCCTTAATAACTAAACGCGCTTTGTACTTTTCCGAGCCGTCTGGATTGAGCTTCTTTGTATAAACCCATCTACTATTAATAACCTTTTTATTTTCAGGTTTTGGAACAAGAACCCAAGTTTCATTTTCATGTAAAGAGTTAACTTCTTCTTGCATCGCAGTTTGCCAATACTCTTTATCATCAGACTTTAACGCTTCATTATAATTTAAAGGCAAGCTTTGTGTAATAAATGTAACAGGGCAACCATAAAAATCTGGCATACGAATCTGAGACCTATCTCGCAATTGTCGATCCATTTCACTATTATTTTGTTCAGTTGATTCATTTTCAATTCTATTATTTCCGTATTCATTTTCATTAATCTCACTTTCAGAATTGTCAATTGAAATTTCAGGTTTTTTAAACTGAACTGTGAAGTTTTCTGGCTTAAAATATACATCTCTACTTATAATTACATCTCTCATACTTGGAACATATACACGGTATCCTTTGCCATTTTCAACGTATCCTACTATATACCCTTTAACAGACTTTTTATCTAATTTTCTCCTTTTTTCTTTTGGCACATGTACAAAACATTCAGTCCCGAAAATTTTAAGATTTCCGATATCTGGCTGCTTCTTGAACCACAACTCATATGGAGTTTTATTCCCATGTTTTGTTGGACCTGTGCGGTTAATTACATAAACTGCAGTGTTTACTGCTTCTGCCCATAGAAATAATGGTAACTCAGAATTAGAATGCAACATTGATCGTGCAGCTTCAATAATAGTTCTATTCTCACGTTCCGCAACTCCATTCTGTTCAGGCGTATAAGGAGCATTAACACTATGTTTTATTCCCTTTTTATTAAAGAACACTTTAACATCTTTATTAATATATTCTCTACCCCCATCGCTGTGAATTTCTTTAATGTCTTCATGAAATTGATTCTGAACTGCCTGAATAAAAATTTTGAGTTTTTCAAATACTTCCGACTTATGTCGTATAAAATAAACTTCTCGATAACTTGAATAATCATCTTTAAAGCTAACAAAATACAACTTTTTACCAATAGACTCTACCTCAATTGGACCACAAACATCAGTGTGAATTATCTCTCTTGCCTTTGTTGCACGGTCAATGTTTTTGTGAAATGTTAGCCGATGCTGCTTCCCATAAGCACATCCTTCACAAAAGAAATCATTTTCTATAAATTCAATATTCTTATTTTTCAAATAATCGCGAACATGTCGAATGTTTTGATGACAAAACCTCTCATGCCATACTTGTAATGAATCATTTTCTTTCGATTCTAATTTTCTTGTCAAATTACACCATTTTGGCATCAAAACATTCACATCTAATTTTAATAAGTTTCCGAACCTAGAACCCGTTGCAATTATTTTATTATCACGTCTCAATAAACACTGTGTTCCTTTATTTTTAATAAGACAATCGACACCCCTTTTTGCAGCTGACATAATAGAGAATAGATTATAAACTATTTCCGGAACATACAAAACATCAAACATTGTCGTCGACCTTTTATTATTATTAACATAAGTTTCAATATCAATATTACCTTTTCCGAGCGCCGTGATATATTTACCATTACCTACGCCTATCTTAAGGGGCTCCAAAAATTCTTCATATGTAGAATACCAATCTCGATGCTTTGACATGTGATCAGAGGCTCCTGAGTCGATCACCCACACGTCTTTTTCTCTGCCGTCCCTGCTCGCAATCAATCCTTTTCTCGATGATTCACCCGATTCTCCGTGATTGTTTTCCGCTCGACTTCCTGCATTTCTCCTTTGGTGACAGTTGTTGCTCCTGTGGCCTTTCTTCTTGCATATATAACACCTGTAGCAGTCTTTCTTCAGATGTCCCATCACGCCACAATTATAGCACTTCATAGTTTGCTTCTTATGTCCATATTCACTCTTATTTTTCCTGTTGCCTGCAACTAACGCTGTTGACTCTTCGGATACCACTTCTTGCTCTTTTGACCTTACTTCTTCTGTCATTAAACGAGTCGTCAAATTATTCAATGTTCTTTTACTGTCCTCGACCGAATCCCACGCACTATGAAAATAGTTAAACTTTTGAGGCAAAGACGATAGGATTCGCGACATTAACATTGTTTCAGGCACAGCACTTCCAAGATTTTTCATCTTGCTCCACAAAACTTCTAATTTTGAGATATTATAGTCCACACTTTCACTTTCAATCCATTTGAAATCAAAAAACTGTTTCTGAATAGCTGATAAATTTTCTTCTGATTTCATATCATACACTGAGTTTAATTTTACCCACATTTCTCTAGCTGTTTTGCAGCTCACAATCAATTCCATCGGTCTTCTCTCGATAGAATGGATTATTATTTTTCTTGCAGTCTTATCAGCCTTTAAAAACCTTTTCGAGTCTCTTTCATACGTTGCAGACTCCTCTGTCGGACACGTCAAAACACCTTCGCACACGGCAAGAACATCGTCGTCTTCTTCTAATAACGTGCGAATCATGAAACACCACAAATGCCAATTGTCTTTGTCGCGTAACCGTTCTATTTTCATATTTACTGGCTCCATTTTTACTGTCTTTATTTTATTACTTATTTGCCACTAATTCACTTTTGTACTTGCACTCGATTTCACACTACATTAACTTTTAGCACCGTCTGGGCCCATAACCTGTTGAGGTTTTTCTCTTTTGAAATAAATCAAAAACGCAGTTTGTTGTAAATGTAGGTGCACAACACAAGTTTATTTAATAAAATCAAAAATTATACATAAGTAGCAAGTACACAACGCGACGTCTTCAACTGAACTGAACCGACACTTTCATAACTGATCTTTCACAACAAAAATGATACAATGATACCAAAGCTCGATGTGCAGCATGCTTTTATACATCCTTCTCTATCATTTCGAATGTTCTAGATGTCTTCTTCATATGCTACTACTCTTACATATAGAATGTTCTGGATGTCTCTTTTCGTATGCTTGCTTTTCTGTATGTATGTATGTATGTATGTTATGTATGTTATGTATGTACACAATCCAGAACATTCGTTTGCCTATTCTAGTGAAAAGGCTCGAACAGCCAACGGTAAAAACTTACAGTTACGTTAAATGCTTATTTCAACAGAGATGATCATGATGATGAGTTTTGTTCGAGATCATTCTTCAACAGCCAGAGAACTCATTTCTTTTAAATTCAGAATCGTATATTGCACGCGCAGTACAAGTTGGTTTCAGATATTCGATAACTTTGATCCAGAGTTATTGTTAAAATATTGATCGATAATCAGTAATAAAATTATATCTCGTTCATCTTTAGAGTTAGAGTCTCCAAGTCTTCTGTATATATATTAATACTAATTTAATATAATTTCGGTTTTAATCAGATTGTGGATTTCGGGCCCCGATTCACCCCCACCCAAATGTGTAAGAAATGTATATTTATTGCTTCTGTTTTTAATGCACGTAAGGTATTCCTGAATAGAATCTGTAAATATATATTATAAGGTCGATAACCATTTGGCTACGACAAGCTTTTTCTATGGAAGCATTAGAGTCACACTACTACAACTACTTTAATGCAATTTGGGAAGCATAAAAGCGTCGAGTCAATTGATGCACTAAAACTAAAGTTCTCGCATAAATAAAAGGTTCACAAGCAAATGAAGAGTGAGAGAGAGAGAGACCAGAGTAGAGAGGGCAGACAACTGGACAGAAATGTGTAAATTGATTTCAAGGCGCGCCTTTGCCCTCAGCTTATAGTGTGAAATAACTCAAAAGCCGTCATGATGAAGAGACAAGCCTAAAATATGTTGAGAACCATCATCGAGGGGTGCCACTGTTTATGTTTTCAAAATACAAAATACATTCCCATGCCAGCAAACACACAACACACATTCTTCTGCTTCAAGTTTGGAGTGTTATATGAGTCTCCAAATTTTGTTTGAATGTGTGATTAACATCTGGTGGGGGCAACAACACAGGCACACATTGTTTCAGTTGTATTACTTATATTTAAAGTTGAATATATATATTGGGGAAACCAAACTTAACTTCATTTTCCATATCAATATAAAATATTTATACTCTGAAAGATAACAAAAAACAAAGAAATAATATATATTTTATATAACAGAAACCCAGCCGTGACAAAATTAGTACTGAATCATTGCATCGCTGAATCAGCTAAAGGAGTCATCGACATTAATACTCGCTTATCACAGCTGTATACAACATATCAGACAGCACAGGAAATAAAGTCACAATGATCCTGGACTCTGTATCGCTTAGTTTTCCTGATAACTCGTTTTCTTTCTCTTAAACTTTATTCAGACGGCACGCTCACATAAATTGTAAGGCAGCAACTAAGCTACCACGAAATGTAAACAACGAGTGAACATTTGACAAAGCATTGCTGGCTGCCTGAATAGGATGGCCAGACAAAATGCCAGCATTTTTGTGCCGTTAGCAAGTATCAATACAGCAGCCACCATCTGTAAGCAGCCTGTTTCATTTAGAACTCATATGTGGGTCTTATGAGCGGGTGCTAGCAAAGCAGTATTTTCAAACATAAATTGTGTTTAACGCCATGTCCATCAACAATCTGTGGCATTCCTTATTATTCTTTCGAAATTGTTTACCCTGAACCCATTGAAAATGAGAATTCAGGGTATAATGGTTTTGTGAAAATGTATGTAACAGGCAGAAGGAGACGTCGCAGACCCCGCAAAGTATATATATTCTTGATCAGCAGAAAAAAATAAACTGATCTAGCCCTGTCCGTGTGTCCGTCCCTCCGTAGTCCGTATGAACGTCGAGATTTCGGTAACTACAAAAGCTAGAGAGCTGAAATTTCACATGAACACTCGTATGTTAGTTATGCAGCACGAGTTTATTTTATTATTTGTTTTTTCGATAACTCATCCCATTTCCAAATTATCGATAAAAAATCGAAAATTCGTTTATATTTTTTAGGTTTTTTGAGCATAATTTCTACACCGTTTTAGCTAGAGACTTCAAATTTATATATTTAGATATATGTATGTATATATGTATATATATATATATTATGGATACGCATATTTTTTAGTTTTCGGATTTTGAATGCCACGCCCCCTTCACCCCCAATTCGAAAAAAACGCATTTCAAATACTAGAGACTTGCAATTAGATACATTTAGATACTCTTAATCTACTCTGAAAATTTAGTAAAGATCGTCTATCTAGAAATTAAGTTATAAGCCTAAAAAAGTTCAGCCCAACCCACCACCAAGCCACGGCAGCAACTACGCGGTTAGCAGAGCGCGCGCTCATACGTTTGTAAAGAAAAAGAGTATCACTTTTTCACAGGGTTCAGGGTATCTCGCAGTCGAGCCGTCTCGACTAGAGCCTTTTTACTTGTTATACTTTGTTCCCGAAGGGGAAAAAGTATATTGGGTTTGTGCAATGTCCGTCTTGCTGTCCGTCCGTCTGTCCGTCTGTCCGTATGAACGCAATATTTTTCGGCGCTATTAGAGCTAGAGACTTGAAATTTTAAACATATACTCATATATGTCCCCGAATTATAAAGTGTTAAAATTTTCCCGATCCGCCCACTAGGGGCGTGGCAAATCGGAAAACTCTTCCGCCCATAGTTAAGTTATCATACTAGATGATGAGCTAGAGAGTTGCAATTTGAAATGTATACTCGGGGTGACAACCCAAGTTCAAAAAGCTATGGCGGATATATCTACGCCCATTGGGGGCGTGGCAAATCGGGAAATACGTATATTCTACACCGTTAGAGCTAGAACGCTGAAATTTTGCATGTGAGTTAATGTTATGATTCTAAGAAGATCGATCAAAAGTTATATGTCTCAAAAGTTTATATCTCCTACAGTTTTAGAGCTAGAAGCTTGAAAATTGGATGGTTGAGTTACTAATGTTCTCCTCTATCGATGACCCAAAAATAATTTTTCAGCCTCTTTGGGGGCGTGGCATATCGAAAAATACCCTGTAATTTTCGCATTTTTGGAATGTAAGCAACCAAATTTTGCAGGCATGTTAGCCTCGGCCCTTTCTAAGAACTGGCAAAAAATTATGCGTCTACGCCCACTGGGGGCGTGGCAAATCGGCAAAGAAGTTTGTTGTGGCCAACTGCATAATTCATGCATATAATAGCTTAGTAGCAATTGCTATGATGGCAGAAAGCATTTTAACATAAATATAATAATATTAATGAATTTAAAAAATAAAATTTATAAGTTTTCGATTAATAAATAAAAAGTTTCCAGCGGGATTCGAACCTGGGTCTTTTGAAAACAACATAATCAACAACGTAATCGTTAGCTAAACCTAAATAAATTCACAGCTGATCAGCAGCTTGTGACGACACAAAACAATACAATCGCAATTCTTGCAATATGTATACACTTTTGGATGTGTATACACGTACACATTCATACATACATATATGCATGCATAGAAAAACTGCCGCCACACAGCGTCGCAAATCGGAAAGCATAAAGCAGTTTTAGTTTTTACTTAAATGCACAATTCATATGCGTATGTTTATAAATGATTTTCAATTGGCAGCAAGCATTTTATAATAAATATACAAATATAAAAAAAAAACAAAAAATAAATAATTTTTGAAAAAAGTTTTCTGCGGGATTCGAACCACGCACCTAAGTATAGCTTGCATAACGCTTACCACCAGCGCCACTGCCCTTACCTGGGCTTTGTTAACTAAAACCAAATAAGGCATTGCTAGAGCGTCTCTGACAAAACTAAAGTAATGATGGAAAAATTCCCAATTCAGTCACAATTCTTAGAATATTCTGGCATGCAAACTTTTGTATGTATACATAGAAAATTGTGTATACTCGTATAGTGTGTACATGTGTAAATCTGTATGTATGTGTAGGGAAAACGTTTGTCGCTTGCCATGTACGTTTGCTAATTGCCGAAATATTTCGTTAATTAAATGTTTATTAAATAAATAAGATGCACCTATGGGAACAAAGTATATCGCTGTTAGTTGCGCCTAACTGCAACGTTCTTACTTGTTTTCTATTGTAGCTATGATTAGATTGTAAGTTATTCCAAAACATATTATTCCGAGTAACGCGTTTAGCTAATAATTAAAGCACGCGTTTTCGAGTGTATGTTGACAACTGTCAACTGCTTTAACATTGAGCTGCTGCTGCAAACCCTATCCAACAAATAAAATCTCACTCCAGATTTGACTGACATACATTTTTCGTCCGTATTTTTCCTGGCTCTGCATTTGCTGCTCAGCACCCTAGTGAATAAAGACTTTAACCATAAGAGCAGGGGCTCTACCGCCGCAACATCTAAACATGAAAAACAACCCCCACAGATGCCCTACTCTTTTAGTCGTCTTCGAAAACAGGGTACGGGCCTCGTTACTTGTATAGCATTCCAAGTACGCATTTACTTTCTGATGAATAATTTACAAAAATATATATGTTTATACACACGTATACATACATATGTATGATTGTGTCTATCTGTGTGTGCTATTCCATTTTATGTTTGTTTTATGATACAAATTAAACAAAATGGCAAGTGTGCAAAATTTAATTTTTTTCAAAATTTTTGTTCGTACCATTTTCATGGTATAAGGTTAAACAAGTAAGAAAGCTGTAGTCGAGGCTACTCGACTACGAGATACCCTGAACCCTGCAAAAAAAACTGATACTCTTCTTTTTAACGCACGTATAAGCGCGCGCTGTGCTAACCGCGCAGTTGCTGCAGTAGCTTGGGCTATACTTTGGATGCTTATAGCTCCAATTCTAGACGAACGATCTTCATGAAACTATTGGAATATCCAAATGTGTATGTTTGCCACATTGCACATCTCTAGTATTTGAAATGCGTTTTCTTCAAATTGGGGCGAAAGGGGCGGGACATACAAAATTTGATAATTACCAAATCTGCATATTCCTATTATCTATCTAATACAAATTAAAGTCTCTAATTAAAACGGTAATTAACAAAAAAAAAGTTTAAGTTCGATGATGTACATCGGTAATGGAAAGATTTTAAAATCAATTTCAGCACTCTAGCTTTTGTAGTTTCGGAAATATATCAACTTATTTTTTTGAGTTGATCAAGAATATATATACTTTACGAGGTCTGCGACGTCTTCTTGTACCTGTTACATACATTTTCACTAAGCCATAATACCCTGAATCCCCATTTTCAATGGGTTCAGGGCATAAAAACAATGTTGTTTTGGAGGGTTGTTTCGTTAAATATATATATAAATATTTATTATACCCTGTCTTTATTGTATTAAAACTTTGTTTACGGACGTTTGCACAAGGCGCTTGAACAAATGTTGTATAAGCACAGAAAAAAAGAGCAATTTATATTTATTTACAATTTACATAACAATAAAACCAGAAGTGTCCAATCGGCTGTACTATAATAAAATTGTCTATTTGAACATTTTTATTTCTCTGTCTAGGTCCTACCTTTAAACGAATCGCAAATAAATTCGCCACGTCGCTCCTCAAAATGGACAAATTAGTGTTGTTGAGCCAAAGTAAGTATGCTTATACATATATACAGTAATTTAAAACTATTAGTAATTCTGGCCAATGAAAATATTTTGGAGATCGCATAAAATATTCTTTTCCTGTTCAACAAGGAAGATATAAAAGTTAAAAAATTGGATTTAATTTTCCGTATAAAATTAGTAAAAAAAGATATATTATATTGCTATAACTACATATAATCACCAAAAGGACAATTTTTTTTTTGAGAATATAAAAATACCACAAAATGCTTCTTAATGATTAGGCATTAAATTAACTTTTTTCGAAAAGCATTTTGAAATTCAATATAGAGTTCAATAAAATAAAAAAATTTTACCGGCTATCGGTTGATAGAATGCATCCGGATTGTATTTGTTCATATATTTTCAAAGCACATATGCACACAAATTATCAAAAAATACAACTGTAATTAATACGAAAATTATCCTGTCATTACCAGAATACTATAAACAAGTGAAATCTGTGCAATAAATGTTGACTCTAACTTCTGCCGCTCTAGATATAAGATCCCTCAATCTGTTTCTGTCAAGAGAGAAGTTGCCAACGTAGCTAACGACTAGAAGCTGCCAACTTGATTTTTATACCCTGAACCCATTGAAAATGGGAATTTAGATACTCTTAATATACGCTGAAAATTTCATGAAGATCGTCCATCTAGAAATGGAGTTATAAGCGTCCAAAGTTCAGCCCAACCCACCCCCAAGCCACGGCAGCACCTGCGCAGTTAGCAGAGCGCGCGCTTATAAGTGCGTAAAGATGAAGAGTATCCTTTTTTGCAGGGTTCAGGGTATCTCGTAGTCGAGCCGTCTCGACTAGAGTCTTCTTACTTGTTTACTCTAATAAATACAAGTTTATTAGTATACAACCAATTACAATTAAAACCTTAGCCACAAAGCCTAACACAAAACTCCCAACAGACAAAATATTATTTACTTATTTAAAACTTATAGTTATCGATGTAATAATTATCAGCACAGACTAAACAAGTAAGAACGTTGCAGTTAGGCGAAACTAACTGCGAAATACTCTGTTCCCATAGGTGCATTTTATTTATTTAATAAACATTTAATTAACGAAATATTTCGGCAATTAGCAAACGTACATGGCAAGCAACAAACGTTTTTCCTATACATACATACAAAATTACACACACTATACGAGTATACACACAATTTTCTATGTATGCATACAAAAGTTTGCATGCCAGACTATTCTAAGAATTGTGACTGAATTGGGAATTCTTCGATCGTTACTTTAGTTTTGTCAAAAGGCGCTCTAGCAATGGCTTATCTGGTTTTAGTTAGCGGGAATCAATTGATGGCGCTGGTGGTAAGCACTATGCAAGCTATACCTATGTAGGTGCGTGGTTTCGAATCCCGCAGAAAACTTTTTTTCAAAAATTATTATTTCTAAATTCTTTTTTATATTTGTATATTTATTATAAAATGCTTGGTGCCAATTGATAATAATTTATAAACATACGCATATGAATTGTGCATTTAAGCAAAAACTAAAACTGCTTTTCCGATTTGCCACGTGGCAAGCAGTTTTTCTATGCATGCATATATGTACATATGTATGTGTACACAGATGTTTGTACGTGTATACACATCCAAGTGTGTATACATATTGCAAGAATTGCGATTGTATTGTTTTGTTTTGTCACAAATTGCTGATCAGCTGACCAGCTGATCAGCTGTGAATTTATTTAAGTTTAGCTAACGATTACATGTGATTTTCAAAAGACGTGGAATCCCGCTGGAAACTTTTTATTTATTAATCGAAAAGTTATAAACTTTATTTTTTAAATTCATTAATATTATTATATTTATGTTAAAATGCATTTTGCCATCTTAGCAATTGCTACTAAGCTATTATATGGATGAATTATGCAGTTGGCCACAACAAACTTCTTTGCCGATTTGCCACGCCCCCAGTGGGCGTAGACGCATAATTTTTTGTCAGTTCTTAGAAAGGGCCGAGGCTAACATGACTGCAAAATTTGGTTGCTTACATTCCAAAAATGCGAAAATTACAGGGTATTTTTCGATATGCCACGCCCCCAAAGAGGCTGAAAAATTATTTTTGGGGTCATCGATAGAGGAGGACATTAGTAACAGAACCATCCAAATTTCAAGCTTCTAGCTCAAAAACTGTAGGAGATATAAACTTTTGCGGTTTGCCACGCCCCCTGTGGGCGTAGATATATCTACCATAGCTTATTGGTCTTGGGTTGTCAACCCGAGTATACATGTAAAATTTTAAGTCTCTAGTGTCAATAGTGTTCAAAATATAGCACAATTTGAAAAATCACTATATATTTAGGTCCGATTTGCCACGCCCCCAAAGGGCGTAGATATATAACTTTTTGATCGATCTTCTTAGAATCATAACATTAACTCACATGCTTAATTTCAGCGTTGTAGCTTTAACGGTGTAGAAGATACGTATTTCCCGATTTGCCACGCCCCCAATGGGCGTAGATATATCCGCCATAGCTTTTTGAACTTGGGTTGTCACCCCGAGTATACGTTTCAAATTGCAACTCTCTAGCTCATCATCTAGTATGATAACTTAACTATGGGCGGAAGAGTTTTCCGATTTGCCACGCCCCTAGTGGGCGGATCGGGAAAATTTTAACACTTTATAATTCGGGGACATATATGAGTATATGTTTAAAAAATCAAGTCTCTAGCTCTAATAGCGCCGAAAAATATTGCGTTCATACGGACAGACGGACAGACGGACGGACGGACAGACGGACGGACAGCAAGACGGACATTGCACAAACCCAATATACTTTTTCCCCTTCGGGAACAAAGTATAAAAATTAAAATACAATAAGATATACACATATACATATGTAAGTCATATCTTTGATCAACCAGTGGAATTTCGCAAATATTAATAAGTAAATAAATAAACACGTTCAAACTAATTCGTGAAAATTAGTTCAATTAATCTGATGTTATTCATAGCAACCAATTGCCAAATCTGGCACATCTGTAGGTTATAAATGGGTCCTACGAATTAAGTGCTGGAGTCTAGCTCTGTCTTTATCCTATAGTCAATTGTGATCTATACACGAAAAGTATCAATGCAAGGGACGAAGCACATATGCCCACACACTGCTAAAAGTCTTCATATTTCTAGACTAACATTTCAGCAAAACGGAGCGCGACTATACCCGCAATAACTGGCAGGCATCCTCATCTATAAAATACATGCCCTATACGCACAGGCACATACTAAGTTACTCAGATAGTACATGTGTGAGTGCGCACATTTGATGATTAATTGCAGTCGAGATGATAAATGATTGGGAGTAATAGGAGTAGCAACGCCAAGCGCCACTCAAAGTAGTACATGGAAGCTGAAAGGAGCTATCTGGTTTGATTCTAAAAGTTTGTATCAGCATTGGCAGTTCGAGGGTTGTGTCTCAATGGAGGCTCGACTTGTATGCTTAGCTGCCTTACAAGTATTTAAGGCACACAGTCACATGGCGATCACGTTTTGGGCCACGCTGAGAATATTTTTAGCAATTGCACGTACTTGGGATTGCTTTTTCACTGTTGTTGTTGGTTAGTGCTGCCTCAGATATTTTTCAAACAACAATTTGCCTGGTATTCGTTTGGCACCCAAGGACCGCTCGACAGTCAAAAGGAATTCTTTGGCGACGTGTTATTCAATGATGTAGGCTTTGTAGTTGTTACTGCCTTTGGCTTATTATCTTTACGCGAACATGTGTGTGTGTAACAGAATTGTGAGCATCTATCTTCATGAATTTACCAGCTCCAATACCCAATATATCGCTCTCCCTTTCGTATTTTCGTTCCTTCTTTTTGTATTTAATTTTTTTTTTTAGCTCCGTCCGTGCTTTTTTGGGCTCGTGACGTTTTTGGCGTGTTAAACGTTGATTGCATGGGTAAAGCTGGTTGGTAATATGTACTCACTCACCAGCGCTGGCAGAGTGATTTAGACACTTGTCTTGGCTAAAATAGAAAACACCGGAACACATAAAGAAATTTTGTATGCCGTGTCTATATGAATTCTTAATAGACACAGAGAACATGACCCTTAAGGTGACAATGTTACTTAAATATTCATACGGAAATAATGCATGCTTAAGAGTTCTAATCAAAAGCTTAAATTTGTATTATCCTTTAAAACTGGATGAATAAAACTTATTACTTATGCATATGTCGATTTTGGCCTAAACATATTTTATATACATATGTATGTGAACAAAGCACAATTTTACAGTAGGACAAATAGATACAGATGTTTCCTTGCACACAGATAACGATACAAATATGGCTATGGTTGTTTATCTTTGCCACTGTAAAAACAATTGCCAGCTGTCTGAAATTCCAGACAAGTGCTCGGGATAAATGACGCATCATAGGCATAGGAATATAAAGTGAGAGAACAGTGTGAATAAAACAGAGGCAGCGCACACAGAGAAATCGGAAGTATCCGGACGTCAACGGGAAATAAACACAACATCCGTCGCAAAAAGTATATTAATTACAGCACAATTCCTCTTTCATCCTTTAATTATTTGTTAAAGTGCTTTTTTATAGCAATCCAAGCCATTTACCTAGCATGTATCAACCTAAAACTTCATTGAAGAAACCCAAACTGTGTGTAAAATAAAACTTTCTACAAAACGTATTCTACATCTAATTACTGAAAAGCTAGTCTTAAGTTTACAAAGTAGAGAGACCTGTAGCACGAAAAGTTTGAACAGAACACTTGTTATGAACAGTCAAAATATTTAAAGAGCTTGACTATATCAAATACATATGTCGGTATATAGTATACACAATCGTGCTCCACCATTTTTATATTTCTACTTAAACTGAAATCTAAAAATGTTGCCCATTTTCAGTAAAATGCCGAAACACACATTTTTCTACGCAATGAATTGTTTAAAAATAGTAAACATTTCAATGGGGCATGTACAATAATTAAAACAAATAAATACCACAATAATCAAAAAAAATTTTAAACAATATAGCGAATATTCTATATAGTGAGCAAAAAATTAAAAGTGAATAAGCAAACGAAAGTTAAGAAGCTTAACTTGAATCTAAGATATATATTTTGCAAAATATGCTGATAGCAAGCATTGAACAGTATCTATCTTATCTTTTTGCATGTCTATGTATTACGAGTTACTCTTAACATGGGCCCCATATAGTCAAGCAATCGTTTTATGCGTCACATGATGATAAGGCATCGACTTAACATTTTTGTTAATAAATGCAAACAAAAATGAAAATAGTTAAGTATACCGCTAAATCAGCTGGCATTTCTGATAAGTCAAAGTTGATCGGTTTTTATCACAGAACGCAGAAAATAAAAGAAGGGAATTTAATTCTCACATAAACAGAACGCTGCGATCTATTTATTTATTTATTCCTATATGTATATGCACTTATATCTACACATACATATATATTTATATATATAAATCTGTGCTTATAAGATAGATATTTTAATTTTTATATCATTTAATATTTTGCAAATGCTTTTTGCAAAATACTTATATACATAAGTATAATATACATGAATATGTATAAATTCATTTACTCAGTTGATAACCAACAGCGTCGGCGTCTGTTTATTTATGACCGCATCTATTCTATATGTACATATTTTTTTATTTATTTATTTTTTTTTTTTTTTATTTATTTATTTTTTTTTTGCATATTGTATATTTTTATAAAGAAAATACATTCGTTATTATTGAAATGGTTTATACGTGCGAATTGTTTATTTTTTATGCATTCACGCAATTTTGCTGCGTTTAGAAGCTATTGCTTATTTTGAATTAAAATTAAAGAGATTGGAAATATAAACAGTGTAATTCGACTCAAGGATTTTAAAAAGTGGTATGCGCGATTTTCCCTACTCATTAATTTTTAGCTTACATTTCAATGAGTATAAGAAGTTTTTGATTCATACTCACAAACAAGTGGAACCAATTGCAATGTCAATGTTAAATGTATGAGGCCCCCAAAGCCATTCAAAGCGAACGAATAGGAATACATATATGTATATATACTCTCCACATGTTGCTTTGACGTCAATTATAGCTATATGCGGAAAACACACGTAGTAATTTTTGCAATATACTTAATACACTTTGTATAAAAATACAGTAGTGGACATGATGAGTTGCCATATATAATATATTTTTAAATTAAATATAGCTGATCAACGCTTAAAGTTATTAGGGATATATATCCACTAGCTAAAAGGCAAATCGTTTAATATTTTCTGCTCACTCACCTGTTGCCACTGATCCTCAATCGACGGCTGAGATGAAAAATAGCCAGTTGTGCATATGCGCTCCAGTTCGCTGAATATAGTCCCGCTCGGTAATACATCCATCTCGAGATCGTCGTCCTCAAAAGAAAAAAATTCTAAAGACTCCGTGGTGAGGCCGTCCTGATAATGCTTTCACGGTTAAAAAAAACTATATTGGATCCTCTAAATTTGCGTTTGCGGTCGTTACTTATAACAGCAGCAAATTCTTAGAGAATTTTTTAATTTTTGATTTACACTCAATACTATAAATATAGATTTGTATGATTTTGATTTAAATATTTTTTAAAGAATTTAATTTAAGGATTTGCTAATTGGGAATTAGCTAGGCTTTTCATGGAGTTACACTAGAAAGCATCATAGCAAACACACACGAATATAACACACTTATGATTTCGATTCTATTTTGGTTTTATGATTTGATTTTCTATATATTTAGCACATTTAGACACAATTAATTTCTATCGAATTTCTGGAGCAAACTTCTTAAAATTAGTTTGTGCTCCTTACGTAATATATTTTAAAAGTGCACATAACTTTTTTAAAGCGTGTTCCACTGCAGTTGCAAAGCTGTAATATACAAATTTAATCATAATCATTAATATTTTATTTTACAATTTATGTGTAAGTTTAATTAAGAAATGAAATCAATCAAGAATAGAATAATAAATATTATCTGGATCGATCATAGCATAATGTAATATTTCTACTTCATTATTTTCCGAACAAAATAGGCAGTTTATTGGCTATGCATATTTCTTCATTTTTTATCAGAATTATCTATGTATTAAGAATTTAATTAAGTATTTCCGAACTTTAAACACAGTCATTGTGAGCGTTGACATAGGTGTAAGTCTTAGGTAATAATAGTCTCTAAGGAAGTATATAAAGTATAGACAAATTTAAATGATTGTTCTCTGATTGTGGGTTAACTATGTTCAACAGTTTTCACTATCATAACAAAACCTTAGGTCAGTAACCCCAAGCCATAAGCACACAACTGAAATACACTCAATTGGATAGACAGACCGTCAGTTGTTGGGGCGGTTTTGTATTCGGCTCAAATTATTAGTGATGCCGTCAACAGTATGAAGTGGCACAGAGCACCGAGCTCCGAGCACCGGCTTGAAACCTAGATAGGTACCTGTTACTTTATTAGTATGTATTGAGTCAAGTCGAGTCGTTTCGGTTTCGGTTTCGCTTTTGGTTTTGAGTTCGGATTCGAGTTGGAGTTCCAATTCGACCGCTCAATTTGCTGTATTTTACTTTATTTTCTAAGCGCTTTGTTCGTTCCTCCCCTGTTAAGCAACAAAATACGGGGCTCGTTTCGTTGTCGGTTTTTACTACCTGTTTTTGTTGCCTCTTTTATAACGTATTTTTCTTTTTTTCGTATTAACTGAAAAAGAACCAACCCGATGTTAAAGCAACCAGCAACCATCGACCATGCGGCGCGGCTCGAGTTAAATTTAGTACAGTTTTGTGTTTTTTATTTTGTGTCTGGTTTTGTTTTGTTTTGTACTGCAGCACATGGGACACAACGTTGAATTGGCCAGGGCCCGATCTTTGTATTCGGGCTTCAAATTTCTGAGAGAATTGTATTTTATGACCTAGAAACTATCAGGCACGAATTTTTGGTTCTGATTTTATTTCTTGTAATATCTGTTAAATACTAAGCGAATACGAAAATATTGACTTGTTAAATCTTATACCAATAAAATATTTAGCATATACAACATAAGTCAAAAAAAACTATTTAATATTGGTATGTCAGATTTTAACAAAATGTAAGTAGAAAAAGTTCAAGCTGTCCGCAAACTGAAAAATATATATGATTCTGTAATCAGAGCCATCTAGACATCATTATTAACTCTGTGCACACAGAAAGTTTACAAACGTTTTAATCCACGGGTGTATTTTAGTTTCTTCAGCAAAAATATATACTTGAACATAAGCAAGTTAAATGTTAACGAACTTTTAAATTATCATAAGCTACCCACGCGTTAGGACCAAAGTATCGCCCACATGCCCTAAACTTAAACGCAGACGTTTCTAAACAGATTTCCAGCAGGCATGTATACACAAATACTCGAAAGCCCATACACACACCATACATACACTACCTACATTCGCTCTACTCGAATTCTCTTCAATCAGCAACGTAACAACGATGGCGGGGCATCCAAAATCTGCGTATCTATAATATCTATCTAAATATACAAATTTATAGTATATTTTTCAAAAATAAGCGAATTTTCGATTTTTTATCGATCATTTGGAAATGGGATGAGTTATCGAAAAGCAAAATATACTCTACTGCGTATTTTTTGTGCTGATCATCAGTCTGCCTATTACATACATTTTCACAAAACCATTATACCCAGAATTGCTATTTTCAATGAGGTCAGGGTATAAAAAGAAGCGAGTCGGAGGCGGGGTCACGCTCACGTCCGCTTGCAGCCTACGTGAGTTTCAATATGTTTCTCTTCTTGCTGCTAATGCTGATGCAACTTCGGCTACTATGCGTGTCCATAAGTTGTTTTAGAGTTGTACCCACTTTTTTGTAAGCCTGCTTTATTGTTATATATGTATGTTCCTCATCATAGCCGTTGCACCAACGAATATTCTTGCAGCATTGATAAGTCAAGTCAATAAAAAGAATATAATATACATTTTAATAAATAACAAAAACCGATCTAAGTTTTCAAGACGAGGAGTGTTATTTCTTTAATATAACCCTCGCACTGGCACACACACGCACACCTTCAAAAGCATACCAGTCCAGTCAGGTCTGTGCGACAACAACAGCAGCAGCAACGTCATCAACAGGCAGCGGCAACATTCTTGTCTGCCCAATGTTCACAGTCATTTTGTTTTTTTTTTTTTAATTTTTTTCTTTTCGTCTTAAGAACAACAAAAGCATCCGAGACAACACATGAAATTCATTCCCTGAACTTGATTTGTATAGTATGCCACTTCTATGCCCACTTGCTCTTGGATTCCCCTCTTGATTCGCTATGCATTTCATTTCATTCCATTTCGTTGCTGCGCTTCTTTCCTACGCAACTCTTTCATATTGTTGCCCCGCTGCGTAATATTTCCTGCTCAGCTCATTTATACCCTGCGGCAGCGTTCCCTCCCCCTCACAACATACATATCAACACTTTGTTCATTTCACACGTGAATTGCTTTAAAATAAAAACGAATGGAAGGAGATTTTCATTGCTGTCTATTTTTTCAGACCTTTTGCTTGTTGCTGACTGCTTGCTTGTTTGTTTGTATTCCATTATGAGTGGAATTTTTCCACAGATAAACCATCCAATCAATAAGTATAACCATCGCAATCCTTATTATTAGAAATTCAATTTCTGCTGATGTTGCTTTAAGCAAATCGACAATGCAAGTTACTCAGCACAATTTCAACTATTGATTCGATATTAGTTCTGTAATCAAATTGACGATAACTATACGTGTTTTTTAACTGCATAAATTTTCAAATCTATTCCGTTTGATTAGTCAATCAACATTGCCCGATAATTATGACTAAACAAACAAATTTTATTATTTTCAAATTATTATATATATTTGCTTTTATGAATATATCTTGGAGTTAAAGAGTTTTAGAAACTATATTCTGTATGCCACATATTGTGGAAAACAACCCAAATATTCTTCGGAAGAGCAAAAAGAAAGTATTGTGTGTACGTGTGAGTATGTATTTATTTTTATTGTGTATCTTATCTGTGCGTCATTTTATTTTTAGTTGGCAAATTGTGTATGTTTACAAACAAAAGGTAATTTATGTTCTCAACTTTTATTTTTGGTGCAGTCAAATAAATATTAATAAAGACCACGCGTTAATTTGGGCGCAAGTTGACGGAGCTTCCTCCAAATCATTAATTTCTGGAACAAACTCACAAGAGTCCCTCGTCAAAAATCAGACATGTGGTAGCCGCATCAATTGGGCTTGCGACAAACGAGAATTTAGTTATTTTGATTGCTCTGACTGCTGCTGCTCTTCTCATTGAAGATAGTTTACACAGCCTTGAACAATTACAGTTCAGTTGGTAAGCGTGCGGTGTAGTCAATATTCAGTGAGTCATCCTACACTGAATATTGACTATACCCCACGCTTACCAACTGAACTGTAATTATTCAAGTAAGTGTGCATTATAGTGGAGGTACAATATTGGTGTCACTATTCCGTATCACTGTATATACTATACTTTTAGTACCAGGAACTTGTGATTTTATTTGTTATTTACTTATGATTGAATGTAAAAAGAAACCGCCTGCAAGTTGAGCCCAGCACAAGCAAGTTCGATTTAATCATAAAACAAATGCGGCACTTGTTTTGCGCGATATACCATATAGTCATTTCATATACAGAACTATATGCGATTAGAATGCACACATATGTTTATTAATATATATATATATATATATATATATATATATATATATATATATATATATATATTCAAGATCCACACACAAATTGAAATTGAAAATAGAGAATTATACAGAAAAAAGCTTGTTGAGGCATGAATCAACCGCATTTTATATTTTCTTACTTTGGTACGTGATTTACTATAGGAGAACTACTGAGTAGTTCATGCAAATAACAAAGTTGTTTCCTTCATATAATAATATAACAACAACAACAAGAGTTAGTTATGGTTGTATGGAAAATTAATAAACACTTGTGGTTTGGGGCTTTTAATATTTATATCGTGAGTCTCGAGGTCTAGGCGCTGAGTCAGTGCTCGGTGAAGAGATGTTGCAACTGAGATGCTCGATGGGCTAATGCATGCTCAGCTCCTTAGTCAGTAGACGATCTTTAAGTTTGTACTTCAGATTTAGATTTACGTACCTCTTGATGTTGTTGTTGTTTATGGTGTTGTTGAGGTTGCAGTTGTTACTACTGTTGTTGACGTTGCTGCTGCAGCATTTGTTACTTTGACGCACTTTTGCGCAAAACTTGTTTGCACGCCAACACACTGAGCCACACTCACACATCAATAAGACGAAGACTTAACACAGTGGATGCCGAATGCCGAATGCCAAATGCCGACAAACAACAACAAACTAAACGGAGCGGAGCATGTGCACTGCAGACTTAAAGCAAGCAAATTGTGATAAGATTTTAATTTAGAATTTAAAATGTTGCAATTATTTATCCATTTGTGTTTGCGACCGAAGTAACGGTCCAATTCTTGTTGTTATTCATACTATTTTCTATTTACACTGCAAACGTTTTCACCCTTTGTTTGCTTTTACGAAGGTGTTGCTCATATACTGCACATATCACTGTATAATCATGGTTGTTTAAAATGCCGCTGTTATTGTCTGCTTTATCGAAACTTGTTGTCGTCCACTCATTTCTTATCAAAACTTTGTTTACACCACGCACACATGCAATTTATACGGGGCAACCAATTTAGGACCTTAATAAGTTGGAATAAACAATGGCATGTTACTGATCAGCCAATTACAGCTTGCAAGAGCACGAGTATATTTAAATATGTAGTATTTAGTTGCTGGATAAAGAAAATACGCCGCTGCTAATACTGCGGTTGCGGCTGCGGCTGCGGCGGCTGCTGCTGCTGCTGCTGCTGCTGCTGCTGCTGCTGCTTGTGATAACTGCGCTTGCGACTCCGACGCACACTGAACCGTTAACGTAACCGGTAAAAACAAGACTGTTGCTGCTGTTACTCTCAGAGAGACACAAGTACAAGTTAAGCGACGCTTAACAGTGACATGTTAAGCGCAGAGAGTCGAACTGTAAGTTAACAGCGCCTATATTGCGCTCAGAGAGAGCAAACTGTGCTCTTCGTCTCTTTAAGGCGGTGTGTGAAGGGGCGAACTCACCACAAGAGCGAATACAACGTCGCAGCGTAATCGTCAGAAATAAAAACTAAAAGAGTGAAACAGGTCAGTGGTGAGAATGATAACAGTCAATTCATATTAACATTGCCTAACACAAACAAATTCTGTGACTGTTCACAAACATTTATATGTACATACATATATCCATGTACAGTTTTGATCGCTGGCTATGTGCACCTTCTTATAAGTGAATTTCAAGTACAAAAATTAAATAGTCAGCATCACCATTAAGCATAAGGCCCAGTAGAAATTGACTTTGTGCAAACTTCAACCATCAAGAAATATATTGTTTATGCCTTGGCAACTATGGGTCTATATTAACGGCGCACATACTCTTTTAAAAATTGTGATAATAATAATGCAGAGGCAATTGGCAGTTGGTATAATTGCAAATAAACTATCCAATATTGCAATGCACAAGCATTCGAACAATTTGACATCTTGTTGCTGCGTTATTGTGTTAATGTGCAATTACCCGTCATGGCGGAAGTCGCACAAATCCGTAAATGGCAGAAGTTATGACATGCCAAAACGCTCCAGTCCCAACTTCAAACCAAGAGACATGTAATGAGCACACATGTGCGTTCTGTATTATCTGTAATAAGAAACGAGTACTCAAGCAACTATGTATAAATTTTATTTAGCTATTTGTCAGCCAGGATCTCGTAAAAGAATAGAAAAAGCGAATCAGTTACGAGTTACGATAAATAGTAAACCACCAATAATCATCATATAGTGTCGCAGATTTATTTGGTGACGTGCCAATGTAAGTTGGGGCTCTTTTTTAATCTTACTGCAACTGACAATTGCTTGGCCATTAAGGAAATCATAAAGTACATATCAATTGATAAAGCAGTCAAATTGCCAATGCGCATTGCTCAACTTGTTTAACAGCTATGCTAATTATTATTATTAATCTGTCAAAGGCAATAGATTGTTTGTCATTTGATTACAATAACTTTAACAATATTTTTAGGTATTTTAACAAGAATGTAAGTTCCTTCAAATCCACGTCCTTTACTATAATTCATCTCCTTAATTAACTAAGGGTATCTTTCAGTCGGTCCCTCCCGGCGTGTACAGTATTGTTTTTTTTTTTTTTTTAAGCCTGTGGTACAGCAAACCGTAAATATTTTGATGTATTCATGGAAACAGTTTATGCATGTTAAGTAACCGACGAATTGATGGAAACTTGGATATGCTGTAGACTTTTTGCTGAGAGAGCGGGGACCGGTTAGGCCACACCATTCAATTTATTAATAATTTAAGTGGTAATATTTTTGGAACAACAACAAAACGAAAGCCAAAAGACAATAGATGAAAACATAATACATTCAAGCTGTGGGTGGATGGGGAACTGGAAGTGGTTGGGGTAAGTAGTAACATAGAAGAAGAAACAGACAGAATCGCAACGGCAACAAGACGCATATGAATTGGAAAATAATCGTGGAATATGAAGCCAGAATGATTATTATGCATCTCACATCATTATGTCTATGAACACATTAAATGGGCGTGGAGCAACGAGAGGGGAGAGAGTCGAATAGGCTTGTCAAAAAAAAACTTGCATACATAGTAAATTAGTTGAACGTAAAGTTGTATATCCTCACCAAATCACCATATTAGCTCATGGTATATGGGAGAAAAGTATATGTGCTGTACTTATATCTGTTCTTAAATAAATTAATTTTACGTTCACATAAACTTTAATCACTTGTAACAAGTTAACATAAATTGAACACAAAAAGGTTTTATTCAATTAGCTTCTGATGGTGTCGCATTTTTTTTTTACAGTGGACGAGCCCACAGAATCGAGCGGACAACACTCTTTTCATATTTACACGAAAATTATAGCCTTTGACACTTTGTAAATGGCCATTAATTTAT
This sequence comes from Drosophila antonietae, assembly GCA_030914385.1. NCBI lineage: Eukaryota > Metazoa > Arthropoda > Insecta > Diptera > Drosophilidae > Drosophila > Drosophila antonietae. Next base: position 51,870 of record JAUESO010000611.1, on the reverse strand, counting down.
TGCATTTGCAACGCCCACACAAAGTGCACTCGCGTTGTTGATTTTGTTAGTGTTAAAGGCCACTCTGGTAGCATTTATGCCAGAAAATAAGATCCAAGAGGCAGGAGTCAGTTTAATAAATTTCTTTCTAAACTCAATTAAAACCATTTACACATAGATCGGTTAATATTGGAATTTGCATTTGAATTTTTAGCGTTCCTCTCTTATCCAGCGAACTAATTGTTTAGCAATAAATGCCAAAAGTGTTATAGGGGACACGAGCACGCATATAATGTTGGCAACCAATGGCCTTATTATGTAATTAACTGTGTAACAAGCAGCATATCTTTATTTACCACATTTCTAGTTGGGCGAGAAACTTAAAGAGTCAGCATTCCTAATGAGATGATATCAAAAAGGCGCACAGCAACATAAAGGTAATTTAACTACGAAGACATGGAATTTCGCCGATACGAAAGAGAACAGCGTGCTTGCTATCAAGATATTGCTATAAAGGTAAAATGACCGGCATCAGAACGGCCAGTTGAACTTTGTTGACTACTAACCTTTGGCTCTTTTACAATATCTTCGATTTACGGCGCAGGCGAAGTACAGCAAAGAGAGAATTACAGAGAGGAGTACACGCCAATACCGGCAAAAGAAGCTGGAGGAAGAATAACATGGTAAACAGAATTGGCAAGCCTTTAACCTGAAACCAATTAACAGAAATACCAGGAAGTGAGCTGCCTGATATTGAAGCCTGTCACACAGCCTGGAATCACACATATTTAAAAAAAAAAAAAAAAAAAGAACCACGCTCTTCAGCTACGCTAACGCACTATGCACACATACTTGCGCCACTATGTTTGATTGCGCCGCCTGTTGGTATGCAACACTGCGCTAGCACACCACTCGTTGCGTATATTGAGTGTACTATGTAAGCCTCTGTGTGTGTGTGTGTGTATGTGTGTATGTGTTTGGCTCACTTGTCTGTATGTGTTGATTGGCCAACTAAGTGCAACACACAGCGCAATGACCCGACCCGACGTATTCAAACGCTGACTCGTTTCTGGTTAGTGTAAACTCTGGTCGATACTTGATGACGACAGAAACGACAAAACGAGACGAGCCAATCGACGAACTTACTTACGGATGCTGGCCACTGCCGATGCTGCTCGTTAATATTTTAGCTCGTGCTGGACATTCGAAATCACTCTCCTTCGCTCACAATTTGCGGAAGCTTAACTCACCGCAAAATACTCTAAATGAGCAGCCAAATTACGAATTCCTTCCTTAATTGCAAACTGGCGCCTCTTGTCGCCATACCAAGCTCGCAGCTCCCATGTTCCACTTGCTCTTTCAACGTGCTATCCTGTATAACAGTGTGTTTCTCTTCAGCAAATATCGTTCGAGCTCTCTTAAGTACTTGCTACTTTTTATGGTACACTCTCTGAGCGCAGGTGACGTCACCTGCATGTTGACGCGCACGCCGGCATTGTAAACAAAACATAAAATATATGAATGGGTGAGTGAATTGTGTGGATAAAACAATAACGACAAGTATGTGTGTGTAATACTGGTGCTTGATGAATGAAATTATGGTTCTGTTATTACGCTTGCTGCTGTCATTTGGAAATTATGATTTAAATGCAGAAAAAAAACTTGAAATCAATCGTCAGTTGGGGAAAATTTAACTCTACTCCTTTGAGCTGCATTGAGAGGCAGGTCCAAAAATCAAATTGCCCTTTACATTTCTAAGATACAATTTTTTATTTTTGCATTACGATTTCTTACGCTCTGGGCGAAATTTGGTCGGTGAAAATCTATTGACAGCAATTGACAAACAAGACAAGAAGCGTCAGCAGCAAATTTAATTTGAATTCTTTGTATTTCACGCACAAACTCAAACGCGTATTACCAACATGGACTTAAGTTTTTAGACAAGAATCTGGCTGAAGAATTTCTATTTTCGAATTTGTCATGTTTTCGCCTTACAGCGTCTAACTCTATAAAATATATTATGAGAAGGGGAGTAAGAATGAGAATGGATATAGGAATGAGATACTCCATGCTGGCTGAGATGTGCAAATATGCGAAAGCTAAACGTCAGAGCAACCCTTTTTTGGTGGAAAGTTTTCAGCGCTTATCTTAAGTCGCGTTGACAGGCAGCAGTCAAGACAAGGAAATACATAGAGAAGTACAAGTTGAAGATGAGACTAAAGCTGGGCCGAGACCGGACCGCCGGCAAAGGACACAGCAGTCGGGCAAACGTCAAGCAATAGAAATTGCTGCGGGTAAAAAATGGAAGAAAAAAATTAAAGAACATGCTCCACTCTTTCCTTGGGACACTGGTTGACAGTGAGTGATTTGACCGTACCCTCATTTGCGTGCAGCCAGCAGGCGACACAGCAAAACTAGTAGGAAGCAGCATCAAATGGATTAATGTGCAAGGATGCGGCTCCACTGGCAGAAAGACATCCGAGAAAATTACGTCAACAACGCATTGGGCAGGCATGAAAATTTATTTAGTGAGAGATGGAGAAGCAGTAAGCGTAGCTCATTTACGCGCTGCACTCGAGTTACACATAGTAGTTGAGCATCTAGCACCAAGCATTCCGCACCCTGCACCTATCATCCAGCACCCAGCAGCCATCTCCCAGAAACAAAGCAAAACTTTGCAGAGCTATTTTCTGCGCCCAAATGACAGCGCAATGTAATAATGAAAAACTTTTTCTTTGTCAATTTGATGAGTATAAAATTTTTCAAAAAATAATAAGAAAAAGCGCTCCACAGGTCTGTTGTGTGAGCAAAAAATATAAAAGTTCTAAGAGTAAAAACGAATTAACCCACCTAAGAATGGCTTAAAATTAGTTAACAAAAACATATTTAATATAGCACATATGAAACATAGTTACAAAAAAAAAAACAAATTCACATATCAGCTTTAATTTAAGTTTATTGGAAAATTATTGAATTACTTATATTCCGGAAAAATATTACAAAGGATATAGACAGGTCTCAGAATCTCTGTGTCTTATCTATTTAATTTATGATTACATCTAGCATTATAAAGACCAATCCACAACAAATGTGTCGTTCTGGGTATTTCTGCAGCTGTGGTTGCGACCGCCCTTTGGGACCTGAAAATTTGCCCAGCACCCACCACATGGTCTACATTTTTACTTTGTGCCTTTTGCTGCTTGCTTCTCCTATGGACAGTAAGAGGAGGTTACAATTGTGGAATTTATAAGCTATGTGCGTTACGCCGCCACCGGTGAAGACTCTTTGTGCAAAAAGCATTTTTGCTGCGTCAAAAGCGATCCCGAATCCACCATCATTCCTACTTGCCTTTTGGTAGAGGTTAGCATGCCATTAACCCACTTGCGAAAAGTGCAAAATCGCTTAAATTATTGTTACAAGCTGTTTGGCCGTTGCCAACAAAAACAGGAACAAGCACCGGCAACCGGAGTAACTGGGAAATTACAACGACAATGTCCAACAGTTTATGCTTTGCCACGCATTGCTTTGAGTACTGGTTAGCATAACTCCAACAGTTACAAACGAAATTTTCTGTGAGATCCTCTTAGCATTTGTATATGTGTGGGCGGCCTTTAACTATTCAAATGTATTTCCAACTCCCTTCTGACTCAACTCTGTATGTATTCAACGAAGAATAAAGTGTGCTTCCCTGCTGACCTTGTGTCGACCGAAGAAGGAAAGTGTGCATAGATTAGTAAATTTACAATACTGTAAAGCTCAAATATTTTATACACTCGACACTGAAATGTAAATGGTATTTAAAGCAAGTAAATTAAGACTCAATGGTATATAAAGCAAGTAAATAAGAACTCACAATATGCCTACCACACACGCAAGCCAAGTTGAAATGATCTCATATACAACTTGGTCATTCCTACAAATCCAAGTAATTTATAATATATATTAGATACATATAGGAATATGATAAGCATATATACAGATCGAGGAAATATACTTTAAACTTGAACACAAATCCACCATCGACATCTCAAAACCAAATGTTAACATATGTGGTTAACGCTCCTTTTTCCACGATATGTTGTATGGCCAACCAACGGACAACTCTCGCCTCATGTTGCGGTTTCCAGCCATCAAATGCAAAATATCAACTACAACAAGTAAGAAGGCTCTAGTCGAGACGGCTCGACTACGAGATACCCTGAACTCTGCAAAAACAAGTAAGAACGTTGCAGTTAGGCGCAACTAACAGCGATATACTTTGTTCCCATAGGTGCATCTTATTTTTTTAATAAACATTTAATTAACGAAATATGTCGGCAATTAGAAAACGTACATGGCAAGCAACAAACATTTTTCCTACACATACATATAGATTGACACATGTACACACTATACGAGTATACACACAATTTTCTATGTATACATACAAAAGTTTGGATGCCAGAATATTCTAAGAATTGTGACTGAATTGAGAATTTTTCTATCGTTACTTAAGTTCTGTCAAAAGGCGCTCTAGCAATGCCTTATTTGGTTTTAGTTAACTAAATCCAAGTCAAGGCAGTGGCGCTGGTGGTAAGCGCTATGCAACCTATACTTAGGTGCGTGGGTTCGAATCCCGCAATTGCTACTAAGCTATTGTATGCATGAATTATGCAGTTGGCCACAACAAACTTCTTTGCCGATTTGCCACGCCCCCAGGCGGCGTAGACGCATAATTTTTTGCCAGTTCTTAGAAAGGGCCGAGGCTAACATGACTGCAAAATTTGGTTGCTTACATTCCAAAAATGCGAAAATTACAGGGTATTTTTCGATATGCCACGCCCCCAAAGAGGCTGAAAAATTATTTTTGGGGGATCGATAGAGGAGAACATTAGTAACTCAACCATCCAATTTTCAAGCTTCTAGCTCTAAAACTGTAGGAGATATAAACTTTTGCGGTTTGCCACGCCCCCTGTGGGCGTAGATATATCTACCATAGCTTATTAGTCTTGGGTTGTCAACCCGAGTATACATGCAAAATTTCAAGTCTCTAGTGTCAATAGTGTTCAAAATATAGCACAATTTGAAAAATCACTATATATTCAGGTCCGATTTGCCATAAAACTTTTTGATCGATCTTCTTAGAATCATAACATTAACTCACATGCAAAATTTCAGCGTTCTAGCTTTAACGGTGTAGAAGATACGTATTTCCCGATTTGCCACGCCCCCAATGGGCGTAGATATATCCGCCATAGCTTTTTGAACTTGGGTTGTCACCCCGAGTATACATTTCAAATTGCAACTCTCTAGCTCATCATCTAGTATGATAACTTAACTATGGGCGGAAGAGTTTTCCGATTTGCCACGCCCCTAGTGGGCGGATCGGGAAAATTTTTACACTTTATAATTCGGGAACATATATGAGTATATGTTTAAAATTTCAAGTCTCTAGCTCTAATAGCGCCGAAAAATATTGCGTTCATACGGACAGACGGACGGACAGCAAGACGGACATTGCACAAACCCAATATACTTTTTCCCCTTCGGGAACAAAGTATAAAAAAAACTAATTTCTTCTTCTTTACGCACGTGTAAGCGCGCTCTGCTAACTCCGCAGTTGCTGCCGTGGCTTGAGGGTGGAGTGGGCAATAGCTTAGACGCATAAATCCATTCCTAGATGGATGATTTTCATGAAACTTTCAGAATATATTAAAAAATAAAATCAGTCAACATTGAATTCCTTGTACCCTCCAAAACTGAAACTCGCCCAAAGAACTGTCAAGTCCCAGTAAAAAGCAACTAGTGTAAAGAAACTGCAACAATATGCATACATTTTTGTCCCCCGTATGCTATCTTCCGCTTCGCAAAGAACAAATTCTGGTATTGGTTTACTGTACAAGAAATCTATTTCGAACACTTTAATGGCCATTTTCGAAATAACGCAATAACAAATGATGCACGAAAAAATAGTAGCAAAATACCCGCATAATTGACATGTTAGACAAGCAATACACACTTGCAACGTAGATGTTAATCAAAATTTAATAAGCAACTGCGCTCTTTTGCTATGGCATTCCCGTATAAGTCAGCAATTACAATTATGCTTTGATGACCGTATGACCAGCACTCATTAATTTTTAATTTGTTGAAATAATAATTGCCAAAGCCATATCTAGTTAAACTTCATGCAGTCGTTTAATTGGACCGTTATATGCCGTCTGTGGCATACGAAGCATTAACATTAACACCCCGGAGACATGACTAAGCCCGGGACACAACACACAAAATTAACCTCTTCAATTGACCAGTCGCTTGTGTAAAATGATTGTATCTCTTTGTTCAAATGTGTGTGCGTATGTTGACCTTCATGCCGTCAAATGTATGAACCATAATATGGGTGAAAATGGAGACTAACTGACGGTCCAGTGCAGCATTCAGTATAGTGGTTTCTCGCATACCCTGTAGGGTAAAACTTTTGATTTGATAGTGTGCACATTGAATGACACATTACGATATATACCGAATATATAAAGTTTTCTTAGTCTCTTAGATGAAAACGATTCCTTAAACATTTTCCAATTCCTATACAGTGACGTATTGCATTGAATAGAATTCATTACAGTTTATTGTTACGTATTATACTCGAATCGACAATGAAATACCACAGAGGCTGACCTAGATGACCGACTACAACACTTCATATTGGTTTGACCCACTTTTTACGGTTCAGGCTGTAATTCGGAAAATGTAGATACCTATCCTGATTTGTATTATTCATTAAATGTGAGACTATATTTACTATATTTGCACATCTCAAAGAAGTGCAAAGAAAGTCCGAGATTTCTTAATCCTTACAAAAATTCTCTGTCAGCTCAATTGTAAAAGGGCAAAGGACAGACAGTTTAATTAATTTATGACACCATTTCACTTTTCCACATTAGTAGCGCCAGAAAGGGTGAGCACACACAAACACAACACACACAAACGGAAACACATGTGTCCCATTGGCGTTTCCCCATTTGGTTATCATTCATTAACAGAAGAGCCACAAACTTTATGAAGCTGCACCTCTCAGAGTGGTACTCGATTGCTGGCTGCTTTCATCAATTAAGGGCCAATAAAGGGCTCACCCTAACCATTGAACCCTATTCAGTTTTGCTTAAATTTTTGGTTTCGCTGTTTAATTGCATTATTTCTTTAATAAAAGTCAAATTAATTGGCAGCAATGGGTCGCTTAAGATCTACTTCATATTCTCCAATCATCCACCCTTTTGAGTCACGGCTAAATTATTTTCTGTCTGGAACGCAAGAACTTGTTAATGTTTAATGGCCATTTTTGACTTTGATGTTCGTCGCTCATATTCGGAATTTAAAGCAATTAACATTTATGTTTATAAAATGTGTACGGACTGGGTATCAAGTAGAGCTATTTCGAGTTCTAATATTTAGTTGTGACAGCTTTGAAAATGAATTTTATTGAATGTTGGCGAAAAACGCTTTTCCAGAAGTGTTGCTTGCTTCAAATTTCACAGCAAATAAACATTCCGCATAGGCGCATCTTTTCATTTCAGCTCTCATTCTATATGTGTGTTTGTATGTGAAGAGTTGCTCTTTGTTTTATGCACAATATTTTCATATTATTTCACAGTTTCTGTGACATAAATTACTACGACAGGCAACAGCAGCATACAAACTTCAGTTTATCCATATTTAGCCATGAAGTTTTTTGGAAATATTGGCAAAGATTTGCAAAATTTACATTGTTAGTGGCCAGCAGCAACAGCAACGAATAAAAATTGTGTTTTATCAAAATATACACAAATTTTACAATTTACGCTAAAAATGTGAGATATTTTTGCTAACTTTACGTTCTTATTGAACAAATTTTATTTTATAAAAAAAAATATATATATACATATTTCTGCGAGATTTACGTTCTTATTGAAATTGATTTTAATCAGTGGCAATAGTCAAATTGGTGAGAATAATTGTGAGCTAGAATCAAATTAGATAATCAACTTAGAATGTGATAAAAGCAAATTAAAATGTTGCAATTGGATGCTATCCACAGGACTTAACAGTCCTAGTTTGGAGCTCCAGCTCCAAAACATTGCAAGACATTTTTTTCTGATTTGTCCCGCCCAAAGTGGACATAACACTTTATAAGATGAGGATATTGGTTAATCTAAACTGATGTTGATCAAAGATCAAACACACCTTGAAATAATTGAGCGAAGGCTCACTACATTACTTTCTTAATCCGTTGGCTTCGTCATCTCTCGATTATTTACCACCATGCGTCGATTGTGTGGCAACAATAACTTTGCAGCTACTTTATGTGGGATTTTTCCTGTTTCATTGCCGTTTGGGCTAAAAAGCGATTCACAGGCGCCTACACGCTTAACCCTGCACTGCCAAGAGTGGCTCCACAAAATTTAGCTGCCGTTTCAGTGCTTCTTTGTAAGTCGCTTTTTTATGAGCTCTAGCCGAACAAATGTGCGTATGAATTGTTGCCCAGGCATCGCAACAAACGGCTGTGAAGCCGCTGAGTGACGCTGCCTGTGTAAATCATATTTACAGTGGTACAATAATTGAATTAGGCGGCCCTAAGCAATGGCAACACGCCCCCTGCATCCACAGTTTCTTTTTCACTCTCACTGACACTAAACAAAATTTAATTAAGTGCAAATGGCCTTTTGACCTTTTGTACGCAACGCATTTTTTGTGTTCGACTAAAATTCGCTTCTGAGGCATTCATACTTTTCTATTGCCTCACGTTTCAAATTAAAATCAATAATATATGTTCTCACAAGCGCCGTTACTATGGTAATTCTGTGCGCTAGCAAAAAACAATAAATTTAAAACATTCGAGTGTCAGTTAGTACAACTTAAAAAGTTTTATTTTACCAATTAGTAATAGCTGTTAAAATATGAAAAATATCATAGAATGAATAAAATAGAGGTCCTTAATTTGATGCATAGTAACATGTATATAAATAATATTATAACATAGAAAGAAAGAAACAGATTATTAACGGACTAAAGTTGGTATGTTAATAGCTCTTATGAGAATCTTTTAAATACTATTTGACAGGAAAAGTCAAAATTATTTTTCATCCAAGACACAATGACTGGTTGCTGCATAAGTCAAAGTTTGTTATACAGATTTTTCCCAAACCGAATTTCAATTACAAACTCTCCAATCATTTGGTTTGTGCACAGGCTAAACACGCCATTTCAAACAACTTTGGCACGGTGCACAAACTCACCCCATACCATAGATGGCGTCTTAAATCATTATTATTGTGGAAATGGTTGGTTCGAAATACAGTGCATCACATTAAGTTACGAATATGTCCATGGTTAGCAATATTTTGATTTCGAAATATTTGTAGAGCTCTTTAATATTTTCCTGAATGACTTGATCACTTTAACGGTAAAACTGGTTGTGGGTCTTGAATACATATCTACTCAGTTTGCCTCATATATACATATATGGACGTACGTGGTTGAGAACTCTTCAGATTTTTCCCAAACCGAATTTCAATTACAAACTCTCCAATCATTTGGTTTGTGCACAGGCTAAACACGCCATTTCAAACAACTTTGGCACGGTGCACAAACTCACCCCATACCATAGATGGCGTCTTAAATCATTATTATTGTGGAAATGGTTGGTTCGAAATAGAGTGCATCACATTAAGTTACGAATATGTCCATGGTTAGCAATATTTTGATTTCGAAATATTTGTAGAGCTCTTTAATATTTTCCTGAATGACTTGATCACTTTAACGGTAAAACTGGTTGTGCGTCTTGAATACATATCTACTCAGTTTGCCTCATATATACATATATGGACGTACGTGGTTTAGAACTCTTCCCCCTAGTAATATACCGTTTGGGATACAGGGTATAAAGGAACATCAAATAACCGCTTTTACATCTCATGGCTAGAGGGTATTGAGAAATGATGAGCACGTGCTTCCCTTTGCCAAACATCTTGATAAGGAAGGCGCAAACAATTTGACAATTTAATGTGGCGACATCACAACTTGCAACCGCAAACTGACCACGAGACTCGCTGACAACATTAGCCAGTGTAGAACACCGAGTGAGGGAGCGGAGGTCTATAATTATAATTCCATTACGAGTACCAGGCGAAGGAGGTGCGAGTGGTGACCAGCATCGGCGCAGGACTTTTAGGAAAAAAAAGGAAGAGAAAATTAACAGAGTGCGATTTGAAAGGTGCATCAAGGTACTTGAAGTAGCGTAATTGTTGAAAAAGCAACAAAGCTAATGATGGCCACTTCAGAACTTGTGCAGAGCCAAGGATAATGCGGGCTGCAGTTCCAATGCGCAGCTAATGTGCGCGCGTCAAGCAGCAGGTGAATCAGTTGCCCTTCGCATGGGCACATGCGAATGCGGATGCCGCAGCCGCAACCGGTGCCAATGCCAATGCGGAAGTATGCGTTACACGTTTGATTTGAAGAATAGTTTATGAGCGCTCTGATGGCTCTAACTTGGCTGCAGTGTCCTTATCATACTTTTTTGTTTCATTTTCACACTATCTGTCGTCCTCGCACACTTTCGATTCACTATGTGGTTTTTATGACACAAGTCGAAATTATTTAGCGAACTCCAGCTGCACTCAGAATAAAATTGATCAGCTTCATTCGCTCCGATAGAAAATATATAGCGTTGTCCCTTATTCAACTTAGCCACTAAAATTATGTTATTAAAATAAAGTAATTGTCAATGCGAAGGACAATTTTGAATTTCAATTTAACTCTAGGTGCTGTAGCTCCAAAGGTAAGTGCATTTTATCAATTCGCTACCTGGATAGACAGATGCAGCACCTTGTGTTGGCACTAGCGTATTATTCATGCCCACAAGAATGTCAGCGCCTACTCGTTAACACCACGGGCGACTTTTGTTTTTCGTTCTGAGATACGATATGATGGTTCGCTTCAGAGGAACAGCACAGTAACCTGTGTCTACTTAACTTGGTAGCTGTAAAGTTGTTAACTTAAGTTTTATTGCTACACAGTCGCCTACAGGTTTTTGTTATGCTTGGAAACGACGGAGAGAAGTTCGGAATTCCAGCTAAGGGCTACAATTTACATGAAAGTCAAACCTGGTCAATACCAATTTTAATTAGAATTATTGATGATTGATTCTGCAGGATTTGTGAGAAACAACTGGCAAGTTCACACAGTATTATTGACTTATTTCCGCCAACTGAGATACATTATAAATCTTGCGCTTATAGGAGCAATCAACTAACAATAAAAGCTCATTATGTAAATGTCACAGTTTTTGGCTACTCTACGACGGAGTGCTGCGTCAAGAGCGCTACTGTTTGGTTCAATCGCTGTTTATCGATCCGCAGGTTTATGTATTTAATGAGCAGACCCATGAGGAAAGCAGGAAAACATTTTTAAATTTTTATTGCCTCACATTTGGTTTTAACCTGTTGTCGAGCGTTTTAAATGAGAACATAACTGCTTCTGTTGCCGGTGACTGCCAATTAACCCTTTCCCATTGTTGCTCTTGTTGGGTTTGCCGCTTTTTACGGTTTAATTGCGCGCACAGCGGTCAGAGTTGGCCGCAAGAAACAGAGAAATCAATCTCAAAATGCGTTGACAAGCCTGGCTCATCGCAAAGATCTCAAGTTCAAGTTCGGTCGGGAGTATTTAAGTGAACCTTTAGGAAATAACCCATAAAAAATGGCTTTATTTAACAAGAGTAGCGCCGAATAAAACCCGAGCATAAAAACTAAACCAGGAAAATGAGACTAATGTTAAAGGTAAGAAGAGAAAATCTGAAAATGTCAAGATATTAAATGGTGTCAAGGGTCAACAGTTAGGAAAACGGATGACGATTAGACTCTCATATTCAGTAATGTGGAAGCATTAAATAACATCAAATAGAATTACCATTCAATTAATAAATAGAGAACTGCCTAATCTCTAGCTAAAGTCAAATACTTAAGCACGGAAGAGTGCACTAGGCGGTTTAAATAACATCAAATAGAATTACCATTCAATTAATAAATAGAGAACTGCCTAATCTCTAGCTAAAGTCAAATACTTAAGCACGGAAGAGTGCACTAGGCGGTTTTTCTCGACTTGAAGATACCATACATATCAAGCAACATACGGAGACAGACATATCACATTTTAGCGACTGCACCTTCTCTTACCTTTATCTCTTACTTACATTTTCACAACATTAAGCACGCTGAATTTGACAATGTGTTTTCAATGGATTACAGGTATATACTGGTGATGGCTTTTGATCTATCTTACATCACTTACATACAAATTGTTAATCATTTATTTATAGAGGTTCCTTATGATTCAATTGACTTGAGTCAAACCATGTTGCCAGAAATCAAATTTTATTACGTAAGTTATCTTTAGTTAAATAAGTTGACATTTGCAACAATATTTAAATTCTCTTTAGTTAAATAATTCTACGTTTGCAGCAATTAAACTTAAACATTGATATTCGGTGTCATACATTTGAAACTGCTAATCGTACCAGACAACACCACTACGGCCACAAAAATATCTGTTGCATCGTTGCTTTCTCATGCACGGCCAGATATGATTGGGGCTGCTTCTCATCTTGTCTGATTCTCCGACAATATCTTGATTTATGCCGAAAACGTGCAGTAGCCACAAAAACCAAAACACAAATCAAATGCTAACAGCGCGACGAAACATTGCAATAGTTGAGTCTATACTAAGAAGAGCTCCTTGAGCAGATTCAGTTCCTTTAGCTAACACAGAAGCTCTTGCACATACTCACATATCTGCAGGTAAGCGATATAAAAACCTCGAAACGAGCGCGAAATCCAAATGCCCAGGAAAGTGAACGGTGTGCGCGTTTTTTGTCGCGCCAAACTTAGCGAGACGTTACAAAAAACGCTTTCGATCGAAAATCGAGAGATCGAATTGAAGATGGGTACGATCCTGATATTCCTGCTGCTGCATGCCTACCTCATTTATATTTCGAACGCGAGCGTATAAAAATATTCTGTTGCCCCGATCAGGCCTGGCCCAAAAGTGTCGCCCCCGGCTTATGATCGAGGCGATCACCGACCAACGATCGATATGTGCATTCAACGTAAGCAGTCCAGCAGTCCATGGCAATCTGGGTATGTTCGGAGAAGAAACTTTTTACACAGCCTGGCATTCAGGCTGTCAGTCATAGTCATGCCTGATCATTCCGAAGTGGGGCAACCAGGTTCAGAACAGAGGCTTGATTTTACTGCGATTGCGATTGTTCTTGAGCTTGCGCCTGATGGCTGCTTGCTAGAAAGAAAGAAGGCCTTCACACTCTGCTGCATTCCTGACCACCAGTTTTCTTGTGCGAATCCTCAACGCCTTTTAGCATTGTTTATGAAGTGCAATGCCCCTCCTGCTTCAAGCCTTGCACGTGATACAATTATGGCATTTTGTTTTTGCTAATGTCTAAATATCTCTCTTTTTTGCGAACCCAAGCTGCGAAGCATACGTTTCTCGCATATTTAACGTAGTTTCCGTAGACTTACTTTGATGAAGGACTATGCTTGCATTGGGCATGAAAGGCTAATACAGCTTCATCCTCCATATAATTCTGTATTACGTTAAATTAAAACTATATTTTGCTTACTGGAAAACCCATTAAGATATCGAAAATTTTATAATTATTTACAAAACATTAGTTAGAACGTGTCCTGTGAACATTGAATACACGTCCGTGCTGTGACTTCATATAATGGAAGAACTTCACACCTTTGATTTGGTCTTCCGTTGGTCCCCCGTTAGTAGTCCCTGATTTTATTTTTCTGTTTATAAATTCTGATCACAAAGCTGCCACGCCAAGGCACACTACAGCACCTCATGACAATTTCAATGCCATTGTCGCCTTGCCAAGTAAGTATTGTACAATGGGCCAAAATGAATTTTAACTATAACAATGAATTTGTTTTACAAATAAATGTATTTGCTTTTGCAATTAGCTCTATGTTATGGACATTTCGATAATAATTCAATTCGAATTAATGTATAAGTATTTTACAGTTCAATTTATTGAAAATGTGTTCCTATCGATGGTAAAATTTGTTTTATTTGAATGAGAAGTTTGAAAACTTACCATCTTACAATTAGTAATTATTCAAAAAGTTAAGGAAATGTTATATCAATAAACAAGTTATATGTGGATATTGTCAAAAGTTGTACTTAAAAACAAAAAAAAAAAAGAAAAACAAAAAAAAAAAATTATATATATATATATATATATATATATATATATATATATATATAATAAAATTATTTAAATTACTCTCAAGAAACTATAAAAATGATTATAGTAGCCTAAACATCCTTTTGCTGCGAATATTTTATGTCAGTCCACATTGTGTCGGGGATCTGCGGTGAAACGATGCGCAAAGAAACTGCAGTTGCCACCGCGGGCGATCGATAGTTATGGTCGTGTCAGACATCTTGTAATTTTGTACTTTGCCATGAAGCTTTATTCTTGTTATTGTTGGCAACTTGTTGACACTTCGTTGGCGCGCAAGTTAATTAAAGAGCGACTGACCAACGTTCCGACAAGGCAATCCTGGGACCACCAGGTAAACACCAACGCAAATGCTTATGAATGCTTGATTTCATACTGTAGCAAAAATATTTTAAGCAAAAATGGTCGAGTTCAGTTCTATTTTTTTATACCTACAGATTCGTGGATACTTGAATAGAAACCATTGAATTATATACAATCCAATTCTTGTATCCATGCATCCAAGTTTCATTAGAAAATATTTTAAGTATGCAAAATATGTTTTTAGAAATATACCGAATCTTTACTATTATTTGACTCATTCAATTGTCAAGAAATGAAATGAAATTATTACAACAAAGCGTATGGTAGTAATTTTATGTACACAGTTCGATTGTATTTTATTTCGATAAATTAGTTATCACGATTAGATAGTCTAACATAAACATATTATTATTGGTTTAAGACTGGGACTCTTACTAGAATTACGCAAATGGATCAGGCAGTCTTAGTTGACAACCTCAACGCTACAATCTTCTTCGATATCCGCATCTTTCAGCTGGGATCTTGTCAACGTAGCTGTATCTTCGGAGCTGACGTTGCTACTGTTGCTCTCGCTGGAGCTGGAGCTCGAATTCGAACTTATACATTCGACATTACCACGTTTAGCACATCCTTCCAAACTAGTTTGCGATTCGCTACTGAAACGGAAACGCTTCTCAGGCTTCTTCAATAACTCCTCAATGGAATACGGATTTCTTTTGCGACTATTATGACTGTTGGTCACCGTATCTGTAACGCTGGATGTAGGTGTACTCAAGGTCAACGCAACCGGCGAGGATTTTCCCGAATCGCAATCACTCAACGGATCGCCAATCGTGCACGGCTTAGTTAGATCAATTGAGCTTTCGGATTTTGTGAACCCGCCGCCAACAGTACAATTTCCCGCCGCAGCTGCAGCAACAGCAGCCATGCTGGCGGCGCCATGCGGTATGAAGCCTCCACTATAGGGCAAAATCGGACTGCCCGTAGCTGCAGCCTGAGCTGCCTGCATATGTGCTTGAGTATAATAGAGAAGCGAAGGATTCCATAGCCAGTGCTTGTGCAAAGCCGAGTAACTTAAATCCAAGCCACCCAACTGACTTGACACGGCAGTCTGCATTCCATGACTAGGACTGTTTCCATGAGTCGGAGGCAGCTTGGGCGCAGGTTTAAGAGGGAGGCCATCACTCAGTAATGACGGTGACGATGACGCTTTAGTATAGCGTGACTGCAAACTTGATGTTGATGTAGGTGGCGTGCCAGACGTGGGCGTAATACGTGTAGATGCGACGGCTGCATTGCTGGCGCTTGCATATAGCTGCGTTGATGAAGCATAAGCACTAGGAGTACCGCTGCCAGAAATTTGATGTGCTGCTGCCACTGCTGCTGCTGCAGCTGCCGCATTCTGCTGACTGGAAGTCATCTCGTCTGTCCAGAGACCACTATTACGCAATATACGGTTAATAGAGCTGATCGACGGCACAGAGCTGGGATCGCAAACACGCTGCTGCTGCAGTTGTTCACGTATTTCCCAAGCAAACATGCCGCTGTTTTCTTCCTTTAACCGTATTATCTTCTTTACCACAGTAGGTGTAGCTACTTGCTGTTGAAGAAATGAAAAAGAGAAATTCTGTGGCTTAGAGATTGAATATATACATATTATGTTATAGGCATTAAATGCCATGAAATTCTATTATATAAAACAATATACATGTAAAATCTTTTTTCTGATCGACAAGTACAAAAACAGGTCCGAGCACCACCCATTTTAGTTGTTATTTTAACAGATATATATCTAGTTGCATTTTTTGTTAGCTATATGTTAACTGCATATTTGCAATTTTAAAAGGTGCCCCGCTAAAGTCGGCTCACTTAACACTCACGTGTGACGCAGCAATTCATTAAAAATTCATAAATACTTGAATATTTCATAGTCGCCCCTAAAAAGTCCACATTTACATCAGAGATCTTATCAACTCATACACACGAAAGCGCTTTGTATGACCAGTCAACCCCTGCTTTGGCCTCTATACTTGCTACTCCCCGCTCTTCCCCCCGATGAGACGCCCATCAAATCCCCAGGGTGACACTTCCATATTGACATGGAGTAGGTGTTAAATGCACGTTTTGTTTGAGCAAGTGTAGGAAGTTATTGAATCACTATATCACGCGCGAGGACAATATGAAATATACTTAACTAAGAGGCTAATTACGTACTATATTTGAAACTAGTGTGCTTGGAAAATAGTACAGCACACCTGAACACTCCTGAAGTTTATGTTGGCTTACACATCTCTACACATTATCCATATTCTCGATACATAACATTTTATTTATCACAATTTGCATTGCCACTGGCCCACAACCGTAGAGGTTACACAGTAGCTGCAAGTAGTTGATTGAGCGTGTGAAATTAAGCAACTGACGAAAGCCAAGTAATTTGATCCCGGTGGTGACGAAAGCGTGCTAACCCGTTATCAATGCCTGCAAATGAGATTGATTTGTTGCGCTCTGCCTACATAACATTCTCCCCAAATAGTCTATAAAAGCTGTCATCCAAAGTACATGTAAACTAGCTTTTTATCTGTGATACTTTATGGATTTACTGCTGTGCGTTTGATTTTTATACATATAATCGTATGTTGCTTTCACGGGAGAATACAGATGCCTATATCCCACGGATACCCTTTTTCCCCCTATCACTTACCTTCGTTTTGCTACCACCAATAGATCCCGGCCTGATGGAGCCTGTCTCATAGAAGCGCGTCAGAATTTTGGAAACACATCCTACCAGGCGGAAAAACCCGGAAATCGCTTTAGTTGCTTTTACTTAAATTTTCTCCATAACTGGCACACTCACCATGAGACACTAATAATTGTCTGGATATGTCACAGGGCCTAACGCCACACAGCGCCAAATCAACGATGCGTCGACGCACACAGTCCGGCAATGGGCGTCCATTAACAAACACTCCGCCCAGCTGATTGACACCTGCCTGACCTGTAAAAGTGAAAACAGATTTTGTTAATTTTTAAAAATCGAAACAAATTAGTAACTAAAAGAGGGATGATGCCTCTACTTATGCTCAAATAAAAATAATTTCCATTGTCTTCGGGAGTAAAATGCTTGAGTATAAGCTAAGCCAATTGTAGTATGCTATATTACGCTAAACGAATGTTCACTTGAACTTTTGAGCTCGTCATTTCTGTTAAAGCTGGCATACAATTTACCTTCTCCCGGGCTCAACTCCTCAGGGCGTTGGTTACGAGTTTAATGAAGTGCGAATTTTATGTTTGCTGTCTCTTTTATGGAGCTTAAAAGAGTCTTGCCTGAAGGGCTGTGACTGCCTTTCAGCTGTCGCGATTATCACTAACCAAATAAATATTTCAAGTTTTGTTTTTGGTTTCGGTTTTGGTTTTTTTAGTATTTGATAGTATAGTATTCATTGTAGCAGATTTAACTCATTAGGTAACCAAAACGGTGTCGACAACTCACCTGTATGTGGCATTGTTAAAAACCACGCTCAACTCCAATTTTTATCAACTGTTTACAGTGAGTAGCGGCACCTGCGTGAGCGTTGTGATGAAATCAATGGGTTCAGCTCGAAGTTTTGCTTAATCGTCGAATTCTAATCAAATTTCTAGCAAGAACCCCATTAAACTAGTTGGTGAGATGATGTTGACTGCGGCCGGTGCCAATGCCGATGCCGATACTGATGCAGTTGATGAATGTTACTGTTGGGATGTTGGTGCAGACAGTCGCTGGACAGAGTTAGTAGCTGGGGAAATGCGTTTTTTACGGCTTCCACGAAATCTCTGCACACAGTTGTCAGCCGGGAATCAGATCAGTGAAAACTAGTAAGGAAAATACATTAAAGTTAATTATTTCATAAAACCTTGAAGGTATAAGACAATGCATATATGGCTGGAAGTCCTAGTTCTAAAATATACTGTAGACGGGCAGTTTATTGTTCAGTGGTTTATGGGCTATGCCCAAATGCGTAGTACTTGGATTTTTCTTGTATCTTAAATTAGCTGCTTATCAAGCACATACTTGGCGCAGCGTGAACTAGCCTATTATCAGAATTGTAGGACTAAATAAAGCACATTGCATGTTTGGCTTGTTGTGGTAATGGTTGAAAATATGCAAATGCATGAACTGGGCAACAATTAAAATAAATTTTGGCCAATTGCTCATTTGGTTAAAAACATACCAAAAATATGCAAATATAAAACTCGCCGACAGTAGCAGCAGCAGTAGCAGCAGGTCACCCCCACTGCAGTTTCCGCTTCCTGTCATTAGAATGAATGGGCAGGCAGTTTAACAGTGAACTCCCTGGTTAACCTGTCGCCAACCTGTCAAAGGCATGAAAATGCGCGCCGAAGAACCGTATAAATCAAAATGTGTAACTACCCCTTAGGTCCACAGTCTTCGTACTTTGTCATGCCCATGTTATTATGGAATTCACATTAGATTTAATTGCCCAAAGTCCTCAGGATTCGACTGTTTGCTTACTTTTCAGCTCGTAAAATTCGAAATGCGCGTGTGGACAGCAGCGCTGCTCTTCAAAGGGACAAAATTAAGTTGTGTTTTGTTGTTATTTTGCTTTGGTTTAGTTTTGGAGCTACTCGTGGCAGCCGTTAAGGTTGTTAAGTGCCATAGACTTAGGCGCACATTAGACTGCGATAAGCATTTATTTGCAAGCTAAACTCTTTTATTTTCGAAAAGAAAGGGTTACTTTTACTCGAATTTTTCTTTGCTGTAGTTTACTACCTTGAATTAGCTGAAAGTGGATGGCCCTAAAGAAAATTTATCTTGTGTTATTTATTTAATGATGCCAATTTTAAAGTTGATTAAAATAAATCTAAATCTGTACGCTATAAATTAGTGTTGACAAACCCAAAATCAATCATACGATATAAACAAAAACTGACGACGCTGCTCAAACTCACTGTAATGGATTGTAGAACAAAGAACTAGCAACTAAGGTTAATGAAGCTCATATTAAAATAAAAATACACCTGTCAAATGTAGCACACATAAAAATTAACAGAAATTAGTTAAACATACAATAATATAAATGGGTATGGATGCCGAAAGTAGTTTACTACCTTGAATTAGCTGAAAGTGGATGGCCCTAAAGAAAATTTATCTTGTGTTATTTATTTAATGATGCCAATTTTAAAGTTGATTAAAATAAATCAAAATCTGTACGCTATAGATTAGTGTTGACAAAACCAAAATCAATCATACGATATAAACAAAAACTGACGACGCTGCTCAAACTCACTGTAATGGATTGTAGAACAAAGAACTAGCAACTAAGGTTAATGAAGCTCATATTAAAATAAAAATACACCTGTCAAATGTAGCACACATAAAAATTAACAGAAATTAGTTAAACATACAATAATATAAATGGGTATGGATGCCGAAAGTGGAACCGGCAGGTTCGTCGAGCTTCTGTTTCGACAAAGAAAAGGCGCAGCGTTCGGCATAAAGCTCGCTAATTAAAATTTTAAAAAAAATTATAATAAAGCATACGCTTAAGCATTTGAATATGTATAGGCTTATGATTTTTTTGGTGCAGCAAACGATAACATAGGAAGCCAACAAAGCAACAAACAACATCAATGAAGCAAGTCGCCGCCTTTTACATTGCTGTTTAGAAACGAAAAGCAGCCAGAAGCAATATCGAGATCAATATCGTTTTGGGTAAGCTGACCACGCTTAAGTTCAGCTAAATAAGTTGTTAAGCGGTTGGTTTGGTAGAAAGCTTTCAAAATCAATGGGCTATAATAGCAGACGACATGATATAGAATTAATTAGCATACGATTTTTGAATTTTGTCGTTTGTCTCGTGGGAAAAAGTGGTCGACTCATTTATGAGTTATCAGAGTCCGGCGGAAACTCAATTTCAAAACTACTTTTCGCGATCTTTGCGATGCAAATTTGTTGAGCTCATAAAATTAAAGCAATATCCGTTGTGAATATATTCATTTATTTTTCATGAAGGTAAAATATTTGAATTAATTTAGTCCCGTTAAATTACCACTCATTAGGAAAATAATCCGAAAATGCTAAAATCATGCTTCTGACAATTCAAATATAAAGAATGTAATTGAAATTAGTCAAATAATTTAAATGTTATGAGAATAATTATGTGTTAGATATGATTACGATTGATTTTGATAAGCTGTTAACTAAGTTTAACTTTTATCATGAATAGCATCTTTGTTTAAAACTATTATTCCTCGGTTTCATTGCTAGAATTCTACAATAAATAACAACACGGAAAGTAAGCTCACTTATTCTTTGATATAATTGATTTTTCTTAAGCAAACATTATAAACTAACTGTAAGTTACTTGGACTCACCTTGAATACTGCTCTTGTAGTTTTAGGTAATATTCATCAAATTTTATATTCACTTGCACAAGGTTTTCACATAAACACAAAAACGTTTGCCTTCGGCAAATTGGTTTCAGGGAGCCTTAGTATTCCATAAATTACATATACTTAAATGGACTAAAGACTGATTAGGCTTGCCGACCGCGACGCCGCTCACCTAGTCACTCGACCGTCAAAATTTCAACTAATGCATGCGATTCGCGCTGGCAACGCACAAAGCATCAATGATCTGCTCTGATGTTTCCGTGTCCGGTGCCCTGCCGTGTTACATCCAACCAACTCTGGACTACTGCTGCCACCCGAAAATATACGCACACTGACAAATGTTCACGGCCTCTTAACTGCCACAAGGCGGACGAAACGTTTTTCTGGTGTAACCGGTTTCACGGCAGCAGCAACAAACAACAGTATGCT
The DNA here is from genome assembly GCA_030914385.1 of Drosophila antonietae. Taxonomy (NCBI): domain Eukaryota; kingdom Metazoa; phylum Arthropoda; class Insecta; order Diptera; family Drosophilidae; genus Drosophila; species Drosophila antonietae. The sequence continues at coordinate 30,494 of JAUESO010000611.1, read as the reverse complement.
GGCGCAAAAACAACGATAACAACGACAGCCCCGCATGTGCGACTCACGGCCAATCAGCAGTCGCTTGATATTGCGCATGTGTTATGCTGGTATTGCGCGCCTTATGATTGGTCGAACCGTAGGTTTAGCTACATTCCATGCCCTTAAAGTTTTGAATGAAGCACACCGTGGAACTACACACATCCTGCTCTGGCATGACGAGCACAATGGTATCAAAAGTTCATACCAAGGTAGATGATAAAATAAAATTTTTAATAAAAAACAAACATATATTGAGATGGCGATCTCTCTCTCTCTCTCTCTCTATATATATATATATATATATATATATATATATATGGTGAACTCTAACAAACTCGCTCCTCAATATACAATCCCCATGTCTACAATACATTGCGGAAAAATATATTCAGTGAATATAATTTTTATAAGTTAAGCTAATAAACAAATAAATATATAAAACTATATATATATCATACTATTATAGAAATAATTCGATACATCATAATATACCATCGTACACCAATATAAAAGCGTTGCGGCAGCCGTAGCCGTTGCCGTTGCCGTTGCAGTCGCGTTCCGGCCAATCGGCAGCGTCAACTCAACACGCGAATGTTTCTCCATGCCCACCACAATGTAACAGTACCATAGCTCTAGAATTATATATATATGTATATATGGAAGTAGGTGTATATGTGTGTGGCGTAGCCGTTGCTCTGAGCGAAACAACGACGGCTACAGGCGTGCGCCGGACCTACCTACAGCGTGCCTTTCTCTCACTCTTATGATGCTCGTGGAGTGAGTAAATGGGTTTTTGGGTGGTGGAATTAAGAAACGCTTTGGTGGTGTAAGTGTTAATTGAATATGACAATTGTCGCCTGGCATTTCAATTGAAAATAGATTTTAAATGGGCAAGGCTGCTAACGAAAGATAAAACTGTCATATTGACTGTAAAAGGTGACTATCATTGATTCATGGAACAATACCGCTTTCAATTTGGTAAACATAGCTGTCTGCAGAGCTTTTAGGGTACTGCCGATAAATCAATGAATTAAAAGTGGGACTCTTTTAAAGTATGTATCAAACTCAGGTATCGAATCGCAAAGCACTCATCTGCGTGCCATAAGCAAATCTACTTGTGGCGACAAAGCCTTATATATCAAACATGAAATCTTCTTAAAGCTAGCAATAGCCAAAAGGTATATGCTATATGGAGTGGCACTTTTCCGTCACCAGCATTTCTGCAAGGTTGAGATAAAACTGTCAAAAGAGCACAAGACCCAAGTCGAGTGCCTCACACAATGGCGCTTCCCACTGGCTCTGGTACTCATCCTCATCTCCAACATTACCAAACAGCAGCTGCCCCGTATTTTCCCATTCACCCAAGCGAAGAGTAATAAGATCAACAGAGTCAGCCAGGCATATGGAAGCGACGCCCAACGCGCCCATAGCCCAGCCCACCCATCACCAATACCACTTTGCTTGTTCTGCTGTCTGTTCAGCACACAGACAGCGCGATTATGTGACCATGAGCTTTTCAAGTGGTTGCAATTACCCAAACCCAGCCCAAAACACGCCCCAATTAAGGTCGACACACAAATCTGTGTGGGAAGTTCAATTTATAATCCATTCAATGCAGAGAAAGAGAGCAACCGGAAGTAAAAGTCAGTATAGTGTAGGGCGTTTTGCAAAACGGGTGTCAAATCGGCTTAACTTCTTCCAATTGAGTGAATTTTCCTACGCATTGCTTGTCGCGATAGATATCTCTAGCGTTACATTCGCTTATATTGTAATTGAAATTAAATCCAGTGTCTCTTACCCAAAGAATTCTGAACTCGTAAGAGTTGCCACGCACTTATTGTTGATAATAGCCGATTTATTTAACCTAAATTCTTAAAACGCGTATCTTATATAAATAGTATGTATAAATAAATATATAGCCAGTCGTCTTTAATACAAAATTGTAATTATAAATAGTAATAGCCTTAATAAATACATTCACAAAAACTTTCAAAGCCGCTAAATCAAAAAATGCATCTATATTATTTTTGCCAAAAAAAATCTTTTTAATATCTTGTATAATAACAGTCGCTGCCCTCCGGGCTACAGTCATTAAAATTATTATTTAAAATTGGCAAGCTCGTGTCTGAAGACAGGTAGTCTACCAAAATGACTCGGAGGCAGATTTCATGGTCATTAATAAGAAACTGTATGCGCTGTTGTCGCTTCTGTTGGATGTCTGTGCTCCATGGCATAGCTAGCATCCAAGAATTTGGAAATTAACCACTATGTGTGCTGCAAAAAGTTTGCATTTGTAGCGTGGGTGCCTCGAAGCGGTCAACCAAATTAGTTGACTAGTCAACTTAAGGTTTTTGCGTCTGTCATACAAAAGAACTGCCAGCCAGACACTATTATATACTTTCAAATTGAAGGGGCGGTCTAATTGAGGGTTTGGTTTCGAGTTTGTGTTGGCCGTTGCAATCAGCAGATGCAACACACAGCGTTTTGGTCGAAACAAAGCCAGCAACGACGGTACAACGTCGACGGTGACGACAACGAAGAAAACGACGATTTTTGTGCGGGCCAAATTGGCGCAGGTTACGCATGTGCCTAAAATCATGAACATGAGGTTACGTCTCCCTTGTAGTTTTAGGTTACACGCGACGTTCTTTTGATGAATGCAGCACAGGATGGCAAACAAGTTGCAGCAGGCTCTCAGGTGCACCTTGCGATTGGGACGAAGACACGCGCCGAAACAAGCAGTAATTCCTAAGTAAGAGAGGCAACGAGTGTTCGTTCAGTGCTTAACAACAGACAATCATTAGAACAATTAGACAATATTCAATACAGTTGCCGACAAACGATAAGATAAAGTTACGCGTTTACCAAAAATTCTATTTTATGTTGTAGTCCGCCTACACGCAATTCTTAACTGCCATAAAAACCCAAGAATGCGATGTCTAAGTCTGTCATACCATCTATTTCGGTCCACTCCAAATAGCCAATTAATAAAAACGTAATTTCCACAGAGTTTTTCAAGCGACACCTGCCCAAGTGGGACGGATGGGTCAGCAAATCTAGATAAGAAAATGAACAATTACAAAGGACTTTGACAGCACGTCGGCAAAATTGTACCATTTTCTCACATTAAAGGACAAAACAGAACGCACCAATGAACACACAAAATGGCCGAACAGACAAGGGTGAGCGGTTGCTTACTTAGCCAAGCTTTGCGTGTAAAAAGAAGCCTTTGCTATAAATTACGTGTCTGACATTATTATATCCTAATTTAAAATATTGAAAGAAAGACTCACTCACAACAAAACCAACACATTTTGGGAGGCACTTAAACTATTTTCTCATACACACGACACAAAGGCAAAGATATAACAACAAAAATAAATAAATAAAACTTTTTTAATAACAGTTATTTAAATAAATATATATACTTACATATACTTACGTTAATGCAGTATTTACCATATACGTAGGCCTCAAATATTAGATACGTTTCTTATTTCTGATCAGAAAAGTTGCGATAATCTATATCTGAATAAACAACAATCATCATATTTCATATATTGCGTGCTTCCTGTTAGTAACAGCTGCTTCAGATGAATATCGATCTTCCGCTACAGGTAATTGGTTTTCAAAGGTTCGAACGCCTATTCAAATCGTTTAGTGCATCATAGAAACTAATTTAATTTTACGCTTGTCTATGACTAGGCAGTCCAGTAAGTTGCAGTTACAGATTCTGCGTCGCCCTCAAAGTGTTAAAATGGTCGTAAAACTGCGCCCTTTCGGCACAGAATCGTAAAATCCAAAAAGCGTTTGCATTCCGTGTCTTTGGCTAAATGCAATATTTTAACGAGCTGAAGTCGCGCCTCTTCAAAATGTAAAAATCAATCTTCCTTTCGGTGTGGCATCAGGTCGTTATCCTCTTCGGCGGCAGAAAGAACCAGAGTCAAATACAGTAGCTCGACTAATTGAATAATAAAAGTTCAGTGAAATAAAACTTAACTGTCTCTGATTTTATGTTAAAAGCTAGCATTCTCTCCTTTACCCGATTCACCATTAACAAAAAATGGAAATTTTCATACTGCACTCCACTACAGGTTGATTGCAATTGAATATTTAGTGAGAAAGTATAGTGGAAATGATATGCGATAGTAACACTTTTAATGTGTAAACTAGTGGCATCGTCATCATTCTCCACACATTGCTTCAATACACCGCTTTACTCCTTGAAGCTAATGTGCCGGTCGGCACACCTTTGCAGACACATTAAATAAAAAAGGGCAAGGGCTGGACTCAAAGATAATCGGATCGAGTAAACATAGGTCCGGTGGCAGTGAGCTGTATATCGTTACTGCTGAAAATCACTTCGGTTTTTTCAAGATCAGCGAAAAGGTGGATCGGTGAATCAGTGGATCACTTTTTCACAATCTAGAAACACGCGTTCATCATACGCAGCTGCGGTGCACTTGTAATTTGAGTTTGTCCTGCCCCTTCGTCATGTTATTCCGCATTGCATTTAGTCCTCCAGGGTAAAAGATGTGAATGTTTCCAAAATTTTAACTGTTAATGTAGAGCTCACAAACTTATACGCAACCGTAGTATTTTAAAGCTTAAATACATTTCAGAAGTCACCTGGCGTGTATTCTCTCAGTCAATATTTAGAAACTGACAATAAATTACCCATCAAATCAGTTACAGCTTGTTGTGAATACACAAAGCTATTTACAATTTTTTTTATCTTCCAAAATTTATTGCCTTATAAACATAATGAAAATCTAATCAAAACAAAAGACACGCACGAGACATGCTGCGTTGATGATGACACCAAAATTAATGGAAAACAAAAGATCGAACCGACCAGAGTCAACCAGGATCGCAACCCTCAGAATCATTGTCTACTGTTATGCTGTCCTCGCAATGTGGTTTACGCATGGCTAAGCCCAGAAGGTAACAATATAGATACATATTGGAATTATTAGAGTGCGCATATGCTGCGTTGACATCCCTAGCTGCGTGCGGTTGTGGATTGTGATTCAATTGTTATTGTTTGCAACGTTACGTCTCATTAAATCGAGCGCTATTGTTGACATAAGTGCTGACATTTCAATGATCTGGTGTAATTGATGTGCGGAAGTACGAAATTTTTGCGGCAGGTGTCAGCTCCTCGAAACTGACAGATTATGATTATGAAACAGAGCAGCGCCACAGGGAGAGAACCAACAATTCTTGTACGCAGCATCCAGAAGCAGAAGCGGAAACTTTAATGTTCACACATTTGCAACTCATCAATTTCAGTTATCCTCTCTGTGTATCAAGTTCATTCAACTTGATTCTGCTCTGTCCATATTTAGCGCGGTGTTGTTGACTTAATCGCGATCAATTTGCTTTGGCCCAAGCTCTGCTGCTTAAACGCTTGTCGCCCCAAACATTGTGAAGCTGTTGCGCTGCTGGACCCGCAGACCACTGCATTATTAAGCCATAAAATTGAAAACTTAATATAATTACATAAACGTTGGCCTCAACGCCCCAAGCCAGCGCTCTAACACAGAAGACCAGGCGATTTTCGGGCACACGCTCATGCATTGTGATACCTTGCTTGTTACATATAATGACCAAAGCCAAATTTACCAGAACATTTTAAGCAGTCCACCGCAGAGCCGGCAAGCAGGCAACGAGCCCGAATTTTGCCCATGGCGCAATCTGCAAATAATAAGAGGACCACATTGAGGTCCGGACATGCTGTAGCAGGCTGTCATCATCAACCTTGCATAATAATTTCAAAAATTTGCATTCTCTTAAAATGTTGATACTTTTAATAAAAACTTAAAAAACAATTATGTAAAACACCTTTCGCTAATCAGGAACAATGTCTATGTATTCGATTTAAAATATCTACATATGAATATACTCTATTTTATTCAAATGATAGTGGTCAAAGTTAACATTTTTAATATTAGGAGGTACAATTAAAAATGGATGTAAATTATGTCAAAGAACAATATCTAAAAATAATAAAACTAAATATTTTTACAGCACTATGGAATTAATTACGACAAATTCAATTACTTTACGGGTATTTGTATGCTTTAAGTTATTTGTATCACAGCACAAAGTCCTCATCTGTTCAGTTTTGATTTATATTTTATTTATGTGCCTCGTGTCGGCGTACAAAGATCTCTTGTAGTTCAACTTCAGTGGGCCCCCTTTTTCGTTGACCATTGCGGAATTGCTCCTCGATCTCCAAAAGAGTGCGTCGTCGCGTTTCAGGCAGTGTCCAATATATAAAGGCCATAGCCAAAAATGACATAACACCAAAGAACACAAACGAGTTGTTCATGCCAATGTTCGATTTTAAATCTGGATACGTTTTTATGCACAAGAATGCAAAGAACATACCCACTGCCACAGTTAGACCTGAAGCCGGACCACGCACTTTTTGAGGAAAGAGCTCCGAAATCATAAAGAAAGGGAGAGTATATAGGCCCAATGTACTAAGTACAATGAAGCTTACAATAGCTATGACTGGTAGGAAAGGCACGCTTTGAAGAGCTTCAAACCAACCATTACCAGCCAGAAGAAACATGGAAAAGGCCATTCCAAACGTTGAGATGATTCCAGCACGTCGCCGACCCCACTTTTCTAGCACATAGCCCATGGGACAAGTTGTCACCACCCTCGCTGTTCCAATGAGAACAGCGCACATGAATGGATCAATTGAGACGCCTGCCTCACTGGAGATTTGCACAGCATACACAATGACCACGAAAATTCCCGAAAGCTGTTGAAACGCAAACAAGCCCATCAAAATTAACAACGGCTTGTGAACTTCAGGTAATTTTAAGCAACTTATGAATGATGGATTCCTCTCACCATCACGAAGTTGTAGTGACTTTTGCAAAATATTGAACTCTTCTAAAACTTCAGGATGTGTGATACGTGCTATATTTAGAATGAAACATATGCAAATTATATTGGAATTTTAGAAAATTATATCACTCACGTAACTTATCCAGTCCACGAAAATAATTAAGTGAATTCATGGCCTCCTCCACACGCCTCTTTGATAATAACCAACTAGGCGTCTCTGGCAATGGTAGCACACAGAGTAGCGCTGTTATCTGATAGCAACAGCAAATAAGCGCAATTAGACGAAAATTATCCCGTATAAAGTAACCAATGCTATAGAGAATTGTTATTCCTAAAGCCACTGAAATGGAGGTGCCAAGAATTAGGCTGCCACGCAACTTGGGTAAACTAATCTCAGCTGCATAGACTCCAGAGGGCGCACTAGCTAATCCCATGACTATTCCTGAAAGATAAAAATTATTGTTACTTAACAAATTGCTTAAAATTATAGTATTTTAATTCAAAATCAGGAATTACCAATAATGAATCGAGATACAAGCAACTGCCAGTAAAATGCTTCAGAATTAATCGAGCTCGGTGTGGCAAGCAAAGACCAGGATGTGATAGCCAAAACATTTAACACATAGAGTGTACGTTTACGTCCATATTTATCAAGTAGAAAACCCGACAATAGACCACCCAATGGAGAAGACAATGTGTTAATAGAAGCAAACCAAGATGCTTGTGTGACATTTAAATACACAGGTTCTAGTTGGCTGGTGAGCTGGCGTAGTGAAACCGTTGGAATAGCTAGAGCTAATCCAGTTGATATAACACCCAAATTGGCCAGTATAACCATCAATGCCTGACGACGTACTGCATGTGATTGCTCACCCAGTGGTATTTTCTTTGACGATTGATTTAATCCATTTACGATATGTGGGTGCTTGTATTCGACCCTTTCAGAATGGTTACTGAAGAAATGTTCTTCCTGACCCTCGACTTCGCTTTCCATTTCCGATTCTTCTGAAAAATGAAGATGCCAACTTATTACCTTAATACTTATATTATTTATAAAAGAATATATATATACATATATAAATTTTTTTTTTTTTTTAATTATATACAAGTTTTGAATTCCTTCAAATGCCAGCTATGCATACAATAAAATAATTTGTGAGTCAATCAACTCGATGATCATTAATAAAGAATAGACTTGTTTATAGTGCTTTCTTGCGATTCTAATTTAACAGTGTGATAAATAACAATCAATAACAATCAATCAAAACAATTGTCTCAATAATCAATTTCATCTGCACGGAACAGAAGTCTTAGGCCTGAAGAAAATTTCCTTTTCAGATATTTTTTCCACGTTGGCTATCCAATATTTTTTAAAACAGGTTATTTCTATTAGTTTAAATAAAGACATAGAAAACCGGCTTACATAAAACAGCATCACGACTACACGGCACTGTCGGTACGACAAAAAAGAGCTCAAAAGATATTTATAGTTAACTTAAACTTTAAAACACGCTTGCCTGTTCTAGTATTTTTAGCAAATAGCGCAGACGTGAATGTCGTCTTTAGCAAAAGTAAACTAACTTTGGCTAATGTGAAGCGAAGGCAACTTGGCAATCCGACAACATCGAGACTTTCCGAACGACTAAAATGCGCTTGCCATGTAAAGTGTCTCCCGAACTGAAAACAAGATCACTCTAATATAGAGTGTGTTGCCCCAAGATACCCTGCAGATAGACTATTATTGTTTATATTATATGTATATATACATATTACATGATATATATATATATATATATATATATATATATATATATATATATATATATATATATATATATATATATATTATTATTACTATCATATTTATATGTACATATTATATTATATATATTTTTAATATAATATAATAGTCTTACATTCTTATCGTTTTTGTTGTGCAGGGTATAAATTATCGACGACATGAAAATCATGTTGGACCTCTCTTTCTTTCTATCCAACAGCTTGTTTCTCTGCGTTTCTTCGAGTCAGGCGATAAGCTGTGGACACGTCATCAATGACAGATTTTGTATGTCATGATCGTTTTAATTGTCCATAAAGCTTTTTGATTATAACCAATAGTGCAATCAATATAAAAATGGAATGATAATCTTCAGTTTTACTCTACTTGCGAGTTACATATATAATTATTTTGCTAGTCGCGGCTTATCAATTGAACGAAACCTGTGACCTTCAAAGGCAATTTGAATTATACGCTCATTAATATAAAATAGGCTCACAAAACAATCTGTGTAACATCGCGCTGTCAAGTGACTATTGTTATCTATTTCAAATTATATAAAATCTGTAATCTGTAACCTGAAATATATATATGTATATATGAATATTACATACTTATCGTTCACCAAAGTAGATTGACGAGAGTAAATTTAAATATTTATGAGCGAGAGCGCACTTTTCTGTTGTCTATTTGAGACACAATTATGCTAATTCGCATTTGCTTTAAGGTAAATGTTTATTAACTAAGAATGATAACAGGGCCTAGAACTGTCAATCAGCTGATGTTTATATTTAGATTAGATAAAACTGATTAAATATAGTGTTAGTCATTACTATAGCTGGCTGAGTTGATTGAAAAACCGTTGGTATGTCGAGTGGCGCAGCAGTGAGTTTCTGTCAGCTGCCACCAGGTGGCACAGCGTTGCAAAGCTATCGAATACAAAAATTTGACAGTGATAGAAAACGAACAGCTTACGCTACAAAATTTCCTTTTTCATTCATACGAATTTATTTCCGCCGAAGTCTGTGGAGAACCGGGAACGCGTACACAACATAAGCGCCGCTAACGCGCGTGTATCAAAATCCACCTACGGCACATCTATATAACACCCATACCAGCCATAGACAACATAAAAACCTTTTCAACAAATATCGACCAATATATGTGGAATTACAAATCAATACAACAAGGATCAAGTCAACATTCACAACAGGCCCTTTTTTACATTATTTTGAGGAGTAGTTTCGAATACCCTCTCTTTTGTGACAAATAATAGTTTGTTTATGTGGTGATATATGTATTCGTGAGCGTGCGCTGTACATTATATTCATACCTACATATAAATGTATACAGTTTCGACTCTCTGTTTGTGTCAGTGTGCATTGTGCGTGACTAGCTCGTAGAAAGTGCTAAAAATCGATTCCAAATTTTATATAAAATAAAGGAAACCCGCATTAACAATATTTTTTTTTTATTATTATTGTTTACGTATAATACATTAGGCACGTTGTAAAATGCAATACAAAAAATTATATCTATCAAAATATATTAAGATGTACATCACCTAATGATGTAGCCCATAAAATCAGACATACCAACATACCTAAATTACATATAATTGTTTTAGTAAATAGAAATACCAAGGAATAAATCAAGTAGCCGTTAATAGTGTGAGTGTCGCAACAACGAGTCCTTGTCTGTGGCGATACGTACCCAACAGCGCTGCTAACGATATTATCGAATAGAGGCAGAAACGCGATGACATCAAACAACACTAGAGAGCATAAAAGCAATTGTTAAAAATTTCCCATGCCGTCGAGAGTTTTCCTCCAAAGTGTGTAGAGAACCGGGAACGTGTGAACAACATAACAGCAGTCAACGCGCGCGTGTGAAAACAAAACACACACATAAGCAGAAAGCAACCAAACACATGGGAACCTTATCAATTGACAGTGAAAGTAAACATCAAAACAAGAGACTTACATTAATGAAAGACGGAGAGAGACAGTCGGCCACTGCTGTTAATTAATAGCAAAGGCCCTATGCTAATTTGATAAGTGTGTCGTCGTGATACATATCGCTCAGGCGAACGGAAAAGAAAATAATTAGTTTTTTCAATGCAGCTATATTTACTCTGTACTAGCGTTCTACTCATCAAACAATAATAATATAACTTGAAAAAAGTAAAAGAAAATCCTCTATAATTCGGCTCAATGCTTCTCGTGAGCGTGCGCTGCTGTGTATAACTACCTGTGTGTGCAAGTGTGTCCCGTTTTTTGACTCTGTATTTGTGTCATTCAGATACTTTAAGGCAATACTAAAACAGTAACAATCACTTCAAATATAGAATTTATTTGTTATCGACAATTTCATAGTGTCAACTCAGTTATAAAAATTAAGATGTCAAGAGTGCTTCAGCTGCAACTAGCTACATATGCAAACTAAAATTGCAGCAGACCGATTAAAGGCTTATTTCAGTCTCGAGCTAGTGAATTTGTCACCTAAATGATATACTCCACAGAAATACACCCCAGCACAGCTCAACAACTTACACGTTCTAAAGCCCCTATAGTAATTGTTCCCTCGTAATTGTTAAGCGTGTGCAGTGAAAATTCCGATAGTCAATTCAGTTAGAATTAACAGTGCGCCATCTATCTTATACCAGCAACAGAAGCTATAATTCTGAAAATAATTATAATAAAACGCCAAGTACAACAGAAAGAAATCTGAGAAACAAAACAACAAAATGGCAACAGATTTTTTGTTTCCGAAAATAGCGGATTGCTCCTATGTGTCCTGTTACTGGTTAGTAGAACTCTTCCCGCATCAGCACTTAAACAATGACAGCATAAAATACGAAAAAAAAAAAAAAAAAAACATTTTCCATATAATACAATTAATTTAATATTACTTTGAATAGTATATAAAGACAGCCTCTCATGTAATAATAAACTAAATATTTTAATTAGATTAGCGAATTAGTGTTGCATCTTAAATATAGCATGACAATATTTGTATATTTGTAATCAGTATGCTTAATTTAATGAGTTATCTAGATTTTCTAAGTTGCATTCCTAAACATTCGCATGCTGTTTGAGTGCTTATTATTTATTACTCGTTTCGTGCTTCATACTCGTTGAAATTCCTTGCATCGCATTTTAATTCACGCATTACTCAGCTCTACCACTCTTGAAGTTCCCTTTGGTGGGGGTTCTTCCTGTCGCGCCGCCACGCAGCTCTAAAATTGGGTCAAACGGTCATGTCTGCTAACAAGAACAGTCAGTGTATGGGGGTGGCGTGGGTTGTGGTATTCACTTGGCCTCACTGAGGAAATTTGTTTACTGTTTTTTGTTATTATCGCATGTGAAAAGCGTGTTTAACTATAAAACCGACTACCAGGAATAACCACAACACAAAAGTTAAAGACGAAACTATGTATAGGCACACAATTAAAAAACATAGTCTTTTCTTTTATGCATATTCACATATGAATTTATCTAGTTAATAAAATATTTCAAATCAAAAGCGCATTGAAATGCGTGATACAGTTCTGCTTCATGTGGTAGTTCAATATATAAACAATGATATAACAAGCTAACAAATATAAAAACTTTATACGCAAGCTTATATATATATATCATATATTCATTCAGCCCGAAAGTAGTGAACTGACAATGCATTCAAGTGCATTATCATTTTGTACTTCCAATATGGGCAATTGCGATAAAAATAATAAACATTTGTACTCTCAATTGCTTGCATTCTCTCATTTTCTGACATGCGCCCAGGTACTCTCTCAGTCGCTCATTCACTCTCTTTTTAAGTTGTCCGCTCTCTTGTGCTCTCGTTCTCTCTCGCAGTTTTTCTCTAAGGCTTTCCCTCTCGCCCACACTACGCACCTACGCACCCACACTACGCACCTGCTGCACCTAAACTCGCTAAGCTTTTACAATGTGCTTTCGTACAATTTTGTTTATTCATTTATTTACCATTAACCGCAATAGATCCGCATTACTTTATCTTATTAAATGTCAATACTCGCATAGCTCTTTTAGTATAAGTGGCGTGACTACGTTAGTATGTTGTATGAAAAGGAAACCAACATATGGTAAGCTAGGCTATGTTGGCATTTCTAAAAATCAAATTGGTTTAAAGTAAACTCAGTTTGCTGCCGCCGATTAGGAGAAAATTTAGAATTGAAAATGTGTTATTATTATTTTCAGCGAAGAAAACGTTTGGAAATTATGTGAACAGGTGCAGCGCACGCGCCCTGAGGAGTTAAACAAGTGCTATGCGGTTTTCGTCTCAAATGAGGGTCGAACTGTACCGCTATGGCGTCAAAAAGCTGGTCGTGGCGATGATCAAGTTGTGATATGGGTAAACTGCCCTGTAGAAATTAACACAATGACCAAATAATATTAAATGTTTCTTTTTCGAACAGGACTATCATGTATTCTTTATGCACAATCCCTTGCCAAACCGCTGTTTGGTATTTGATCTGGATACTACACTTCCGTTTCCAACATATTTTCATAAGTACGTTACAGAAACTTTTCGGTCCGATCTCGCACTGCGGCCTGAGCATCACAGGTAGACAGTCAATAATACAATCAATAATAAAAAAGTCTAAGTTTCTTCGATTTCTAGATTTTTCCGAGTTATACCTGCAGATACATATCTAATTGAGTTCTCATCGGATCGTCGGCACATGCGCCGACCAGATGGTAGCTGGATTAAGCCGCCACCATCATATCCACCCATTCTATCGAACAGTAAGAACTAATACTGTGAGAAACATAACCTACAGTTCATTTTATATTTTATTTTTCAGCTAACATGCATTGCTTGGGTGACTTTATTTGCATGAGCGCTGGTAAAGGACCAGGCACCGTCTACAGCCTCTCCGAGTTCGTGCAATATTTTTATAAGTCGCCGCATGTTGTGGCACAGCACAACAAATAAATTATCAATTATTACATAAATACATTTACAGATATCGGCTTAAACCAAAATATGAACTAATTTCAAAAGTTTTTGCTCTTGCAAAACTTAACGGCAAAAAAAGATGTGCATTATACTAAGACAATTAAATAGCAATTGCATACATATTATAAATACTTATATACATATATAATGTATTTTTATATTCAGGTTAATATTAAATAAGAGCGAAATCTGTAAGTAATAAACTTTTGCATCTTCCAACTCCTTTAACTTCAAAAATTATAAATTTTTTTTTTTTTTTGTATGCATTTAAAAATCTGAAATTATTATTTGAAACTGATATATATCACTTGCGACCAACAATATAAAAATACGTTTAATTAAACTATCAGTATGTCATTAATTTTAATATTATTTTATATATTTAAATTATCGCGCATTAACACATTTAAATTAGTTAGGATTTGCTAAAGGAAAATACATCGAAAACTTGACTGTAAAGATCAATGATGTACTTGCTTTACTCTATTTTTTTAACTGGTTTACAAAATTTATCTGTTTTTTACGGAAATTTTTTGTACTTTTTGTATGCTATCGACTATGACAGCTAAATCATCATAATATGATACCTTGGTGTATGATTTTTTTAGTCGTTTTGTATACTGTATATTGTAATTACGTATCGCAAACTTATTTAATACTTTTGACACGCAAAGACTGATTCATTATACGCTCTACAGTAATAGTAAAAAGCAGGCAGAGCCAACCCAATTTTCAACCAGAATACTCTTAGCGGCAAATTCACATCATTAAATTGAAAATTAAAAACGAATTATTTTGTGCTTTTGTTACTCTAAAATTTCAACTTCCAAATTACCACTTTACAAGTTAAAAATTAAACTGTTTTACATACCATAAGTTGACGATACTTGTATTGTTATTACAAAATATTTGTATTACATTTTGTAAGACTAAAATAAAATATTACAATTTATATAAAATTTTAATGTATTACTTACATTAAATGCTGTGCAAAGTCTCAAAGTTAAACCTACACTCTTAATTATATAAACTAAAACAAAAAAAAAAAAAAAACCTTTATAATAAAACTTTAAAAAGTTTAAAGTTTCACTTCAATCTCGCAAAATGTACTTATATATGCTATGTATTTAACACTAACAAGAACAACGCTTGCCATACTGAACTTAATTTCTCATTCAATTAAGATATAATCTTGTAAAACTTCTTCATTTACAAATACTTCAAAAGCAAAACAAGCCCATATATAGATATATGCGTGAATATTATCACTTAATGGTTATATGTACTAAACAACATATATGTATGTAAAGACTTTGCTCTTTCACGTTTTCAAGTCCTATAAAATGTAAATTGCTTATAATATAATACTGAGCAGATATTATGTTACCTCCGCTCTAAAATAATAATCAATTTATTCATACTGTAAGCTAATAATATGGACGCAAGTATTTAATTAATGTATGCGTCTTTTTACTCATTTTTTATAAACATGCATATAAAATAAGATATCCATAAAGAGGCTGATGAACGTTTACAAAGACAAGTAGCCGCAGCATTTTGATCATATCAGAATCATAAATATTTATTGTTAAAATTTTAAAAATAATTTTTAGTTTAACTTTTTATATTCCGCTACTATAATCTCAAATGGCTCGAAGTTCATAATATAAAAATAAAACATACACTGTATATATGTATGTAATTAAAAACTCATTCAAAGCGTTTTACATACGTGGGCAACATATGTGTAGGTCAAATGAAATATATAGTTAGATAAATTTGAATTATGTGACATTAAGAGCGCTATTACAGCAAATCCAAATTATTTCAGCAATTTATAATTTGCTTACCGCATACCAAAGCTTGTAATATTATGAATGATAATCTAGTTATTAAAAGCAGGCTGAACAGCTAACCATTATTCTAATACAATGTTTTTAAAATTGGTGTATATCAACCCAATTTTTATTTTATAAAAGCGCGCTATTTCTGCAAAAAAGTTTGCAAGCCATATACATACATACATCTATTCATATTCAAAGCGCGCCATATATTTATATCTCCACACATTACACAAATCTAAAGGTAATATACACATGTCTATGGTATTACGTTTTTGAAACGATATTAATATTTTAATAAAGTTGAAAATAAAAGTTTTGGAATATATTGGCTTTAGCCTGTGTTAATCAACTTATACGTCATATTCTATAAATATCTATCTTACAAATTATCAATTGAACTATCGTATTGTTCTTCTAAACTATTTTTGCAGCTATATACTTTGTATTTGTATAATTTATGCTATGAGCCAATGAAATAAAGTTGTACTTTTTAATCTTCAAATTGTGACGCGCGAAAGCGAATAATAATATAAACAACATTAAAATTATAAACAATGTTTTTTATTTATGTAAACTCAGCGCAGAAACTAAAATTAGGCAATGACTTACTACGAATATACAAATTATACTAAAACATTTTTACTCTCGTATGCCCTGAACATATTGAAAATTAAAATTCATGGAAAACTTTTAGGTTTAAGATTTTTCAGAATAGGTTTTTTTTTATTGTCTCTAATCATATAAAATAAAACCAGTTGGCATTTCTGGTCTGGAAGTATCGATAGACAGCTAAGCAGGGTCGCTATCGAGACTTACAGCTTTGCAATAGATATGGAAGTATCGATAGACAGCTAAGTAGGGTCGCTATCAAGACTTACAGCTTTGCAATAGATATGTAAGTATCGATAGACAGCTAAGCAGGGTCGCTATCGAGACTTGCAGCTTTGCAATAGATATGAAAAACTTTTGATAGTGACGCCGTTTAGTATTTTCTGTTTTGGGCGCGAAAATTTGATGCTGTCACAGTATTGCTCCTTTCTTAATGTTGTTCTAAATTTTTTTTAAATAAGCTGGCCTTATATTCAATTTTTTTTTAAATTGTACCTTGCTCGACAATAATATAAGTAAAACTGCCAAAAATAACAGATGGAAACAAAGCAAAAAAAAAAGTTCAAGAAACTTTGAATGAGCAGTGATCATATTTTATTTTACTTTTTTTGTTATTGTTTTTAATCAAAAATATTTTTTTGTGGACGTTCAAGAGGTACTTTTCTTATTTAAACTTATTTTGCAGAGCCAGCTAAATTTGGTGTCTACATTCTAGTCTTTCTAAACAATTTGTTTTTATTTCCATGTCAGCATCGCACTTTCAGTTACTTTGTTTTAAATTTAACTGATTGCTTATGTCTAGCAACATTTTTAAATTTGATTTATAGCGTAATTTGCCTTAGGATAATTGAGGGTGCTATAACTGTCTGGCATCTCTGTTTTTTCTTTTATATTCAAAATTGAGGGTCCTATAACTGTCTGGCATCTCTGTTTTTTCTTTTATATTCAAAATTAAGCCAGTTGGCATTTCTGGTCTGGAAGTATCGATAGACAGCTAAGCAGGGTCGTTATCGAGAGTTACGGCTTTGCAATAGATATAACCACTAACCATACAACACATAGACTGGACAACTGAAACAAATTAATGTGCACACTTATATTTTGACTTTAGAACCCCCCAACTTCGTTTAATTATTTTTTTTTTAATTTTTTTTATATTTGTATATTTATTATAAAATGCTTGCTGCCAATTGATAAAAATTTATAAACATACGCATATGAATTGTGCATTCTAGCTTCTAGCTCTAAAACTGTAGGAGATATAAACTTTTGCGGTTTGCCACGCCCCCAATGGGCGTAGATATATCCGCCATAGCTTTTTGAACTTGGGTTGTCACCGCGAGTATACATTCCAAATTTCAACTCTCTAGCTCATCATCTAGTATGATAACTTAACTATGGGCGGAAGAGTTTTCCGATTTGCCACACCCCTAGTGGGCGGATCGGGAAAATTTTTACACTTTATAATTCGGGAACATATATGAGTATATGTTTAAAATTTCAAGTCTCTAGCTCTAATAGCGCCGAAAAATATTGCGTTCATACGGACAGACGGACGGACAGACAGACGGACGGACAGCAAGACGGACATTGCACAAGCCCAATATACTTTCTTTCCTTTGGGAACAAAGTATAAAAAACACCGTTCGGTTCAGAAGTTGAATGTCAACTAAAGTGACAAGTGCACTATCCCTATAGGATAAAAGGGTAAATTTTACCTGTATTTGAACAACTTGTCCCATTTTTGCATATAGGGTCAAATCAGGTACTGAATATTCAAGAACAAATGATAACAGATCAACAGGTAATAAAAAATAATTGACCTCTCCTGCAATTCGAACCCAAAATCGTTTACTTAATTCAAAGTTGAGGTAGGCACACGCCCAATATTCGAGACCCATGCACGAAACATGCAAATGCCCCAGGCAGAGCATTCATTCAAATGCCTATACAAGTGATACTCGGCGATTGTGGTTATCACATCACAAACGTACACATATGTATGTGTGTGTGTAGACTCACATCAGCTATCACACAGCAATCGCTGGGAAATTAAAATTGCTACATGCAGCAAGTGTATCGCACACAGGCATATAAATGCTTACACATATAGCAAGGAAGTGTAAATTTTTCTCTCCCGACCCTAAAAGTAACAAGTAAGATGTTTTCCCTGTTCCTCCAGGTGCGTCCAGGAAGAATAGACCACCAGTATTATTGTCCATCGCTTGCATTAATGTTTCGTATACATGTTTTTGCTGTTCATTCAGCAACGGCACATTTTTTTGAACGAATTCCTGCAATGTATCAACATTGTATTGCAGCTCTCGATTTAATTCTTGGTTAAATGTATCGTGCATCGATCGATTTGGCGCAATCATTCATACTTCAATCAGTAGCTTATTTCCAATAGTCAAGCATTGATCCTCAATCAGAATCAATCCTTCATTGTAGATTTCATCGGTCATTTACACGATGCATGATATTACTTCTGCGCTGAACGACAATGTCTCGTGATGTGGTTGGATCACCAACAATAATTGCAGCAACATCATCAACGATGGGTGCATTAAATCGTCGCACATGTTCACCTGTTGGGGTCCGATCTGCTCTTATGACAAATTTGTGTGTATCCGATGGCATTCGTTCCAATGCTGTTTTGAACATATTAATCACAGCGTTATTAGCGTGTAAAAATGCTTGCAACTGTTCAATAATTCGTTTCTTTAACTGTTGTGTTCCCTGCATATTGCATCGCACATTCAGCTGATCCACCATTGACGAAATGAAATATATTTGCAGAAACTGATGCGGTTCATCTGGTGTTGGCACCATTGAACCATGCAAATGATATATTTTTGTCCTTGAACCCATGTGGCGCAGCAACAAAGGCAGCGAGACAGCAAGCCGCCTGCATTGCTCACACACATGCATACACACATACAGGCGTACAAGCATAGATCAGCGTGTGTGTGTGTTCGTGTTTTTGCATGTATAGTTTCTTACGCGTGGAGAATCGAAACGACGCATTCTTGGAATATGATTCGTTCGAAGAAGAGCTCAGGGGATTTCGTAGTCGAGCAGTCTCGACTACAGCTTTCTTACTTGTTTGTTATCAACTTTGTACTCTGAAAAATTTCTTCGGCATCCTCTGCACATACTACATTGTAGATCGGTGCAAATAAAAAATACCAAAGATAGCTGCGTCCGTTGGCCTTAATATAAGCATCACGGACAAAACGAAATAGCATTGCTGCGGTAAGCACATGTTGATTGTTATCCTTTTATTATTTTTTATAAAAATTTGCCTGACTTACCTGGGGTATATCAAAATTATTCCCAAATCTTGTTTTACCCGGTAGTATGAATACCTTATCCTTTAAAGGACTACCATCCTTTGTCTTAATGCGCTTAGTAAGAGAAAGAATAAAGTATTTTCTATTTATGTATCGAAACAGCAGCCACACTCCTGTCAGTATGACTGTATTTCCAATCAATTCAATCAACATTTCAGTATGCTATAATTTCTGTTTGCGATCTAGTGAAGCCCAACGTCAACAGCATACTAACAAACAAATTTGTATAATGTACTATCCGAGGGTGATAATGCTAATCTGTGACCTATTTGTTTATTGGCATGCTTCACTAAAAACAAGTAAGAAGGGGAGACGGCTCGACTACGAGATACCCTGAACCCAGCCAAAAAGTGATACTCTTCTTCTTTACGCACTTATGAGTGCGCGGTCTGCTAACTGCGCAGGTGCTGCCGTGGCTTGGGGCTGGGTTGGGCTGAACTTTGGACGCTTATAACTCCATTTCTAGATGAACGATCTTGATGATATTTTCAGAGTCGATTAGGGGTATTTTAATCTATCTATGTGACAAATTACAAGTCTCTAGTATTTGAAATGCGTTTCAAATTGGGGGCGAAGGGGGCGTGGTATCCAAAATCTAAAAACTACGTAATCTGCGTATTCATAATATCTATCTAAATAAACAAATTTTAAGTCTTTAGCTAAAACGGTGTAGAAGTTATGCTCAAAAAACCTTAAAAATGTAAACGAATTTTCGATTTTTTATCGATTTTTTGGAAATGGGATGAGTTATCGAAAAAACAAATTAAACTCGTACTGCGTAACTAACATACGAGTGTTCATGTGAAATTTCAGCTCTCTAGCTTTTGTAGTTTCCGAAATCTCGACGTTCATACAGACGGACAGACGGACGGACGGACAGACGGACGGACAGACGGACATGGCTAGATCAACTTTTCTCGTCACCCTGATCAAGAATATATATACTTTATGGGGTCGGCCACGCCTCCTTCTGCCTGTAACATACTTTTAACTAAACCAACGAAGGGCCAATAATAACTTTATTTACTTGCGCCTTATGTTAATTAAATACATTATGTCGATAGTTATCGAAAGTTGCTCAAATTGAGCAGTTGAATACATCGCAAGTGTAGCCATTACATCGCGTGCAGCATTGCTTTACATACTTATTGAAAGAATTTAAATAGCAAAACAAAATAGTCAATAATCGAAGAGTCAACTTTCTAGCTTAAAACTGTAATGTAGTAATCAGTATTAATCTTTTTTTCTCTTTTGTTTATAAATTTTTAGCAACTAAATTAAAGACTAAGACAATAAATAATAAAAAATGAACTATTTTATAGCATTAGATTTGAAAGAATTTGAAATAATTAAATATATATATATTATAGTAATACAAATATGAGGAGCTAATTAGTAAACCAACTTTTTTCTATTTTTCTCAATTTTTAGGAATAGCACTTAGATGTATGTATGTATGTACATATGTATGCATGTATGTACATATGTATGTATGTATGTATGTATTTGTTCACTGTTAAAAGACTAGATTATGCAAAGAGCACTTCCGTTAACTAACAGAACCACGTGTGACGTCACACGGTCCTAAGTGTGCTCTGTTATTCAATTGGGTACTTGGCGGGCACTGAGGCAAATATCCTCCAAGTCCTCATAAGCAATCAAAATAAGTTGTCTTGCAACGAATTCGAATAGTAAGAACCACAAAAATGATCAATCCTTACTTTTATATACTTCAAATACAAAAACTTATTAGATAATGGAAGAAACTGTGAGGCCTTCTGGCAGCAGCAACAGCACTTCCTAAATGGGTAGTACGTCCGAAAAAATGATAAAAAGGCATGATTTTTTTAATTTTCGCCATTAGTATTGTTTATAAATATAAACATATTTCAATATTCAAATAGAGTACATGTTGAAGTCATATCAGGAAAGCTGCTGCTCACAGCTGTTTCCATGTCAAAAAAAAGCTCAAAGACCGAAATAAAATGCATGTATTAATTAAAAAACCCAAAAAAGGAATGAGAGTATAAGTAGTCAAACATAAAGAAACAGATAATCTGGCTAGACCAGCCACCAGAAATCTTGGTAGAAACTAACTATGCAGCACCCAATCTTTGGCCAACAGATTTCTAATATGATGAATGAATATGATAGATATAATGATGTGAATTGATGGGAAACGATTAGTATATGTTAATACTAGTTACTTTTGTAAAATAAAGTCGTTTAAAATAAAGTTTAAGTTATATAAAACGAAGGTATGGTATGGCGGTTAATCGAATTACCTTCAGCAATAACTGCCTAGAAAACGGCTTAGAATACATTTTCAAAAACCCTTATATTGTCAGATTCGTGAATCTATATAGAACTTAAAATTCGCAGCTTGAATCGCCTTAATTAAGTCTACTAGTTTTAAGATAGTTGCCTAATTTTCATACAAACTTAAGCGCGGCCGACCCCGTGTTACGTTTCACTGTTAACTTAACAGAGCGCTTTACATGACCTAGTGTTAATAAATCGTGGTGTGACGTCACACGGGGGTCTGTTAGTTAACATCAACAGTATCGGAACTGCTCTTTGCATAAACTGCAGTCTTTTAACAGTGGGCCGATAGTAATCGAAAAAGAATCTTTTAACAGTGGTCGGGCTGCGAAAATATAGTAGTTGATTGTCAGTTCGCTGCCAGCGCTTGAACGAAATGGTTCTATTTTCTAAGAAGTGGCACTATGTGCTATTCTTTCCTTACTCATTCATTCAGTTTTTTAGAAACTCCAGCAGCATTTCATATTGAAATAATAATGTTGTTTGGCATTTATTAAATCATTAGAACTTGCTATATTTAATAGGCAAGTTGACAGAGTGGCTAACATATCAATAATTTGATCAATTTTAGCCTCTAAGCTAGCAGTAGCTTGAATTTGCATAGCTGGTGTGTTGCTGCTGGTCATATACAAAAACATTTCTATACCAGGCTATGTTATAGTTAGGGCCCGATGAAATAGGGCGCCTGCGACGTGTACTTAGACTACGGCTTCGTATTTGCATTGGCGCTGGCATGGGCTGCTGGGCGCCTTTTGTTTTTTGGCCTTGACTGGCGCTGTTGGCTTTGTTTTGCTGCCTGTACAGCCTGCCTGATTAATGTTAACGAGACCATCTCGAAGGGCATTGGCATAGCTTGGTCTTTGGTTTGGCAAATTTGATAAATTGGGCTTATATATAGATACTGTATTAGGAACTACTTTTGTTAGGTCAATGATAACTTCGTTACGCTGCAGTGCACCTTCGCTTTCCTTCTTTTTGCAAGCTTCTTTATAAGCAGAGCTACCTCTATAGTTTGCTGCGTGAGGGCCAGAGCAATTAGCACAATTGGCTGGTTTTTAGTCACCCTTTTGCTTCTTGCGTGTTGTGAATGGATGACCGCCTCCACATTTCACACAGGCAAAAGAATGACGGCAATAATTTTCGCTATGCCCAAACGTTAGGCATTTATGTCATTGGGTTTCTCAACTTTTACCTATTGGTTGCCAAGGGCCGTAACTTGCAATAAATCATTATTATTTTGACTAGAAACTAGCTCTACTTCAGAAAGGGCAAGCGGCTCCTTGGTGAATCGGGATTTATTACCCCTAAGAAAACGGACAGAGTGCCCTAATTTAAAATGAGGCCTTCTGGCAGCAGCAACAGCACTTCCTAAATGGGTATAAGTAGTCAAACATAAAGAAACAGATAATCTGGCTGGACCAGCCACCAGAAGTCTTGGTAGAAGCTAACTATGCAGCACCCAATCTTTGGCCAACAGATTTCTAATATGATAAATGAATATGATAAATATAATGATGTGAATTGATGGGAAACGATTAGTATATGTTAATACTAGTTACTTTTGTAAAATAAAGTCGTTTAAAATAAAGTTTAAGTTATATAAAACGAAGGTATGGTATGGCGGTTAATCGAATTACCTTCAGCAATAACTGCCTAGAAAACGGCTTAGAATACATTTTCAAAAACCCTTATATTGTCAGATTCGTGAATCTATATAGAACTTAAAATTCGCAACTTGAATCGCCTTAATTAAGTCTACTAGTTTTAAGATAGTTAACCGTAGCAAAATTGCCTAATTTTCATACAAACTTAAGCGCGGCCGACCCCGTGTTACGTTTCACTGTTAACTTAACAGAGCGCTTTACATGACCTAGTGTTAATAAATCGTGGTGTGACGTCACACGGGGTCTGTTAGTTAACATCAACAGTATCGGAACTGCTCTTTGCATAAACTGCAGTCTTTTAACAGTGGGCCGATAGTAATCGAAAAAGAATCTTTTAACAGTGGTCGGGCTGCGAAAATATAGTAGTTGATTGTCAGTTCGCTGCCAGCGCTTGAACGAAATGGTTCTATTTTCTAAGAAGTGGCACTATGTGCTATTCTTTCCTTACTCATTCATTCAGTTTTTTAGAAACTCCAGCAGCATTTCATATTGAAATAATAATGTTGTTTGGCATTTATTAAATCATTAGAACTTGCTATATTTAATAGGCAAGTTGACAGAGTGGCTAACATATCAATAATCTGATCAATTTTAGCCTCTAAGCTAGCAGTAGCTTGAATTTGCATAGCTGGTGTGTTGCTGCTGGTCATATACAAAAACATTTCTAGACCAGGCTATGTTATAGTTAGGGCCCGATGAAATAGGGCGCCTGCGACGTGTACTTAGACTACGGCTTCGTATTTGCATTGGCGCTGGCATGGGCTGCTGGGCGCCTTTTGTTTTTTGGCCTTGACTGGCGCTGTTGGCTTTGTTTTGCTGCCTGTACAGCCTGCCTGATTAATGTTAACGAGACCATCTCGAAGGGCATTGGCATAGCTTGGTCTTTGGTTTGGCAAATTTGATAAATTGGGCTTATATATAGATACTGTATTAGGAACTACTTTTGTTAGGTCAATGATAACTTCGTTACGCTGCAGTGCACCTTCGCTTTCCTTCTTTTTGCAAGCTTCTTTATAAGCAGAGCTACCTCTATAGTTTGCTGCGTGAGGGCCAGAGCAATTAGCACAATTGGCTGGTTTTTAGTCACCCTTTTGCTTCTTGCGTGTTGTGAATGGATGACCGCCTCCACATTTCACACAGGCAAAAGAATGACGGCAATAATTTTCGCTATGCCCAAACGTTAGGCATTTATGTCATTGGGTTTCTCAACTTTTACCTATTGGTTGCCAAGGGCCGTAACTTGCAATAAATCATTATTATTTTGACTAGAAACTAGCTCTACTTCAGAAAGGGCAAGCGGCTCCTTGGTGAATCGGGATTTAATACCCCTAAGAAAACGGACAGAGTGCCCAGAGTGCTTGTAGAAGTATCTTCGCGCTGTGCTGTGATCTGCGCCTGTAGACTACGGCGACGTATGTTGCCATCAATGCGCCGCATCATCTCATCATATTCGCGCTGTGATTGCAGTGCACGGTTTTCAATGGACGCATTCAGGTGAGTCCTGCACCTAACAATGCAGCACAGCCTCTGCGATTGTTGGAAGGGTGGTTTGCTAAGTAAGTAATGTATCCATTAACATTAATTTGATCATCTGCTTTAAGGTGTGGCTCCGATATGAGCATAATGTCCACATTGTGTTTAATCAAGTATTGTTGTAACTCATTCAGCTTTCTCGAAATTCCAGCTGCGTTCCACATAGAAATGGTGAAGTTATTGGGCATTTGGTAGGTAATTTGTACTTGCTCTACTAAGCAGGCAAGTAGTCAGAGTGGCTAGCATTTCAATAAGCTTATCGATTTTGGCCTCAAGGCTAGTAGTAGCCTGGATTTGCGCACTTGGTGCACTTGGCGGCGTACTAGCAGCTTGCTGTTGGTTATAAACCATAGCGTTCTTTGGCCAGACTATGGCTTGATCGGCGACGAGTACTGAGGCTGCGGCTACGTACTTGCATTGGCGCAGGCATTGGCGTAGGCATTGGAGCAGGCATTGGCTGCTGGGCGCCTTTCACAATTTTAGGCCTTGATTGATGCTGCTGGCTCTGTTTCTCTGCTTGCACAATGGGCTGCTTGAAGTTAACCAGGCCTGGTCGTGCAACACTGGCATAGCTGCGCACATTGCTATTCAGTTGTGGGCGTTGCTGCTGTTGCTGGACAACTTGCTGCCTATATGCAGGCAAATTTGGCCTGCTGTTTGCAGCTATAGAAGCAGGAGCTGCTTTTGCAAGATCAATGATGGCCTTACTGATCTGCAGCGCACCTTCATTCTCCTTTTTTTTACAGGCTTCCTTGTAAGCCGGGCAGCCTCGATAACTTGCCGCATGTGGGCCACTGCAGTTTGCACATTTGGCTGGCCTTTGGTCGCCTTTTTGCTTAGAGCAGGTGGTGGAAAGGTGGCTGCCACCGCATTTACACAACTAAACGGGCGACGACAGTAATTCTTGGTATGCCCGAACTTTTGGCATCTATGGCATTGGTCAATCTCGTTGGATTTAAATGGCTTCTCTACCTTCACCCGTTGGTTGCCAAGGGCAGTAATTCGTAGCAATTCGCTATTATTCGGACTAGCAACTAACTCCACCTCATTTGCAATTGTCTCTTTGTCTCTCTGCGATGACTTTGCACTCGCCTCGCATAGCAGCGGTTTGCCGCCGGTCGCTGCACTGCGCACTTTTTACTCCAGAGAGCTCGCACGGCTCGCAGCGACGAAGGCTGGGAAAACAGTGGCGGGCCGGACTCGCCATCGCCTCCACCATTAACCATTTTGGAGAATGTTACCAGGAATGGCAACATTATCCAAAAGGGCAGGCCTTTTTTTTTTTTATTTTTTTAACTTATTGAGCTCTGTTGAGCATCACTTGCCTCCCAGTTTAGCACTGGCAGTTACTTTTTTTTCTGTTTGTATGTCTTTTCAGAGCATACAATAATGATCTCCATTTTTCTTTCCCCTCATTCGTTATAGCTGGCTGGCAGCTATAAGAAGAGGGGAAGAGAAAATAGAGATGACACTTTATTCATCCGATACTTTTCTTTAGCAACTTTTTTTAATTACATGGCTCCTTTGCAGTCCCATTGGTTTTGGTTTGCCGGCGGCCGCTGCACTGCGCGCTTTGCACTCAGGGAGTTTGCACGGCTAGCATGCGACTGGACTGGACAAACCATAGTTGCGGGCCGGACTCGCCATCGGATCCATCCTTTTTTTTTTTTTTTGGTCGGCCATGATTGGTGGCCTGTTGTTCGCTGGCCGTTTGCCGCCGGCTTTGTATGCCTTTTTTCGGCTTTGTATGAGAACTTGTCATACACAACAATTACACCCTGTATTGGGAACCTCAACCTTTACAGCTGACTAGCTTTTTTTTCGGCTTATGGCTTATGGGGAAAGCATTCCGTAGGTTTATTGGTGGTTTAATTACTCTCCGAGCTGTATGATGATGTTGCGCCCAGCCGACCAGACCAGGCCAGTCCAGTCAACCGTGATGCTGTCGGCGTTGACTCCTGCATCCATGTCCCACGGACCCAGCATCTCAAGTGCTGACACCGACAGCCTCCGTCTGACTGCAGGAGCAGGAGCAGGAGCAGGAGCAAGGCTGAGATCCAGCACAGTCACCTCGTCGTCTGCTCAATCGAGTGCAGCGAGCATGTACGCCAGGCAGATTCCTGGCTGTGTGGGACAGCCCGCATGAGTTGTGCATTCCTCCTCTGTTGAGCATCACTTGCCTCCCAGTTTAGCACTGGCAGTTACTTTTTTTCTTTTCTTTAGCAACTTTTTTTAATTACATGGCTCCTTTGCAGTCCCATTGGTTTTGGTTTGCCGGCGGCCGCTGCACTGCGCGCTTTGCACTCAGGGAGTTTGCACGGCTAGCATGCGACTGGACTGGACAAACCATAGTTGCGGGCCGGACTCGCCATCGGATCCATCCTTTTTTTTTTTTTTTTGGTCGGCCATGATTGGTGGCCTGTTGTTCGCTGGCCGTTTGCCGCCGGCTTTGTATGCCTTTTTTCGGCTTTGTATGAGAACTTGTCATACACAACAATTACACCCTGTATTGGGAACCTCAACCTTTACAGCTGACTAGCTTTTTTTTCGGCTTATGGCTTATGGGGAAAGCATTCCGTAGGTTTATTGGTGGTTTAATTACTCTCCGAGCTGTATGATGATGTTGCGCCCAGCCGACCAGACCAGGCCAGTCCAGTCAACCGTGATGCTGTCGGCGTTGACTCCTGCATCCATGTCCCACGGACCCAGCATCTCAAGTGCTGACACCGACAGCCTCCGTCTGACTGCAGGAGCAGGAGCAGGAGCAGGAGCAAGGCTGAGATCCAGCACAGTCACCTCGTCGTCTGCTCAATCGAGTGCAGCGAGCATGTACGCCAGGCAGATTCCTGGCTGTGTGGGACAGCCCGCATGAGTTGTGCATTCCTCCTCTGTTGAGCATCACTTGCCTCCCAGTTTAGCACTGGCAGTTACTTTTTTTCTTTTCTTTAGCAACTTTTTTTAATTACATGGCTCCTTTGCAGTCCCATTGGTTTTGGTTTGCCGGCGGCCGCTGCACTGCGCGCTTTGCACTCAGGGAGTTTGCACGGCTAGCATGCGACTGGACTGGACAAACCATAGTTGCGGGCCGGACTCGCCATCGGATCCATCCTTTTTTTTTTTTTTTGGTCGGCCATGATTGGTGGCCTGTTGTTCGCTGGCCGTTTGCCGCCGGCTTTGTATGCCTTTTTTCGGCTTTGTATGAGAACTTGTCATACACAACAATTACACCCTGTATTGGGAACCTCAACCTTTACAGCTGACTAGCTTTTTTTCGGCTTATGGCTTATGGGGAAAGCATTCCGTAGGTTTATTGGTGGTTTAATTACTCTCCGAGCTGTATGATGATGTTGCGCCCAGCCGACCAGGCCAGTCCAGTCAACCGTGATGCTGTCGGCGTTGACTCCTGCATCCATGTCCCACGGACCCAGCATCTCAAGTGCTGACACCGACAGCCTCCGTCTGACTGCAGGAGCAGGAGCAGGAGCAGGAGCAAGGCTGAGATCCAGCACAGTCACCTCGTCGTCTGCTCAATCGAGTGCAGCGAGCATGTACGCCAGGCAGATTCCTGGCTGTGTGGGACAGCCCGCATGAGTTGTGCATTCCTCCTCTGTTGAGCATCACTTGCCTCCCAGTTTAGCACTGGCAGTTACTTTTTTTCTTTTCTTTAGCAACTTTTTTTAATTACATGGCTCCTTTGCAGTCCCATTGGTTTTGGTTTGCCGGCGGCCGCTGCACTGCGCGCTTTGCACTCAGGGAGTTTGCACGGCTAGCATGCGACTGGACTGGACAAACCATAGTTGCGGGCCGGACTCGCCATCGGATCCATCCTTTTTTTTTTTTTTTGGTCGGCCATGATTGGTGGCCTGTTGTTCGCTGGCCGTTTGCCGCCGGCTTTGTATGCCTTTTTTCGGCTTTGTATGAGAACTTGTCATACACAACAATTACACCCTGTATTGGGAACCTCAACCTTTACAGCTGACTAGCTTTTTTTTCGGCTTATGGCTTATGGGGAAAGCATTCCGTAGGTTTATTGGTGGTTTAATTACTCTCCGAGCTGTATGATGATGTTGCGCCCAGCCGACCAGACCAGGCCAGTCCAGTCAACCGTGATGCTGTCGGCGTTGACTCCTGCATCCATGTCCCACGGACCCAGCATCTCAAGTGCTGACACCGACAGCCTCCGTCTGACTGCAGGAGCAGGAGCAGGAGCAGGAGCAAGGCTGAGATCCAGCACAGTCACCTCGTCGTCTGCTCAATCGAGTGCAGCGAGCATGTACGCCAGGCAGATTCCTGGCTGTGTGGGACAGCCCGCATGAGTTGTGCATTCCTCCTCTGTTGAGCATCACTTGCCTCCCAGTTTAGCACTGGCAGTTACTTTTTTTCTTTTCTTTAGCAACTTTTTTTAATTACATGGCTCCTTTGCAGTCCCATTGGTTTTGGTTTGCCGGCGGCCGCTGCACTGCGCGCTTTGCACTCAGGGAGTTTGCACGGCTAGCATGCGACTGGACTGGACAAACCATAGTTGCGGGCCGGACTCGCCATCGGATCCATCCTTTTTTTTTTTTTTTGGTCGGCCATGATTGGTGGCCTGTTGTTCGCTGGCCGTTTGCCGCCGGCTTTGTATGCCTTTTTTCGGCTTTGTATGAGAACTTGTCATACACAACAATTACACCCTGTATTGGGAACCTCAACCTTTACAGCTGACTAGCTTTTTTTTCGGCTTATGGCTTATGGGGAAAGCATTCCGTAGGTTTATTGGTGGTTTAATTACTCTCCGAGCTGTATGATGATGTTGCGCCCAGCCGACCAGACCAGGCCAGTCCAGTCAACCGTGATGCTGTCGGCGTTGACTCCTGCATCCATGTCCCACGGACCCAGCATCTCAAGTGCTGACACCGACAGCCTCCGTCTGACTGCAGGAGCAGGAGCAGGAGCAGGAGCAAGGCTGAGATCCAGCACAGTCACCTCGTCGTCTGCTCAATCGAGTGCAGCGAGCATGTACGCCAGGCAGATTCCTGGCTGTGTGGGACAGCCCGCATGAGTTGTGCATTCCTCCTCTGTTGAGCATCACTTGCCTCCCAGTTTAGCACTGGCAGTTACTTTTTTTCTTTTCTTTAGCAACTTTTTTTAATTACATGGCTCCTTTGCAGTCCCATTGGTTTTGGTTTGCCGGCGGCCGCTGCACTGCGCGCTTTGCACTCAGGGAGTTTGCACGGCTAGCATGCGACTGGACTGGACAAACCATAGTTGCGGGCCGGACTCGCCATCGGATCCATCCTTTTTTTTTTTTTTTGGTCGGCCATGATTGGTGGCCTGTTGTTCGCTGGCCGTTTGCCGCCGGCTTTGTATGCCTTTTTTCGGCTTTGTATGAGAACTTGTCATACACAACAATTACACCCTGTATTGGGAACCTCAACCTTTACAGCTGACTAGCTTTTTTTTCGGCTTATGGCTTATGGGGAAAGCATTCCGTAGGTTTATTGGTGGTTTAATTACTCCGATCTGTAGATGATTTTTCGGG